>OY757553.1:10470087-10481791 GCA_963584105.1 Alviniconcha strummeri | reverse complement strand
GGGGGGCAAGAAGAATGCACACCAATTTTGTTGTTATTGTGGTTGATTTAAAAGTATATATATATAAAGTATTGGAGTGTCAAAAAGATGGCGTTGTCAACGCCGGGCCGTGCAAGTGCTGTTGAGAACAAGATTACTTCAGTTTAGGAACTTCTTTTTTTAGAACTTAGTTGCCATGTAGAATACTGCGCAATCGGCTCGTCGGAAACAACAGCAACAACGACGACCACAACTCGTGTGTGGCGGGGTAAAAATCCACGCAGAACCAGGGGCACAGGAGCCGTAAACTGCTGCTCGTCGATCTGGGCGTTTTGGAAATGTGTTGACAAAAACGGCTTGAAGTCAGACCCAACTCCTTCGTCGCCGGGCGTCTGCTTTTGAAGCAATAAAGGGATTAGGCGTACGATCTGCCCCCAGCCACGGCTCAATCCGTCACCAGCGCATCGGATTTAAGCTGTTGCTAATTGGTAGATGGCCCGAATCTTAGAGCAATTTCCCGGCAACAAACCCGCAATCGATCGGCCGGGGTACGTGTGAGAGCGGCCTGATCATAACTGGGTGACGAATTAATGACTAGTTATAGACTCCGCTGGGGAGGGGTTGTTTGTATGCGTGGCGTTGATCGTTACTTATGCCGTTGCACGTACTATTGTGTTTGTCGTTGTTGGCTGTGTGCAGGTGCTGCAGACGTTAGGGAAGGCAGATAAATCAACAGATGAGACGTTCGACGACTTAGTACAGAAAACAGAAAAACAGCATGTAAGTATGACTGTTAGATCATTATTACGCTCAAGTTCTCTTGCCACTCGCTCGTTCTGTCTGCCTTCCTTGTTTGTGACTACAGCTCTCCCTCTCCCACTCTCTGTCTCTGTCTGTCTGTCTCTCTCTCTCTTTCTCTGTCTCTCTGTCTCTGTCTCTGTCTGTCTGTCTGTCTGTCTGTCTGTCTCTGTCTCTCTCTCTCTCTCTCTCTCTCTCTCTCTCTCTCTCTCTCTCTCTCACACACACACACACACACACACACACACACACACACAGAGTCATACTTACATGCGTACTCTCTCTCTCTCTCTCTCTCTCTCTCTCTCTCTCTCTCTCTCTCTCTCTCTCTCTCTCTCTCTCTCTCTCACACACACACACGCGCCCCCGCGCGCGCACACACACACACACACACACACACACACACACACACACACACACACACACACACACACACACACACTGTGACATCACATACAATATGCATCTTTCTCTACCACTACCTCTCTCTCCTCTCTCTCTCCTCTCTCTCTCTCTCTCTCTCTCTCTCTCTCTCTCTCTCTCTCTCTCTCACCACACACACACAACACACAACACACACACACACACACACACACACACACACACACACGCATGCACACACATGCGCGTGCACACACACACACACACACACACACACACACACACACCACACACACACACACAATGCTCTTGAGTGCCCCACACCCTACCCTTGCTGTGCCTCCTTGCTAACTGTTGGTCCCATGCATGGAGGGTGTGGGAGGGAGAGGGTGTCAAAATGATGGGGGCTTTAGGGCTGGACAGGTAGCTCAGGGCTGAGGCCTGCCCACCTTTAGTGACCGCCATCATGCTAGACTGACCTTCGTGTATAGGTCACTGGCTGCCACCTTCAGTGGCAGGCCCTGGTAGACTGACCTCCATGTATAGGTCACTGGCAGTGTCCCCAGCATGAAGATGAAGATCTCTACCCCAGCTGTAGAATTAGCTCCCCTCAGGCAGAAATAAAGGTGCCCTCTGCTGAGAATCCAGAGCTATCAGACTGAAAGTGGTTTGTTTGCTTTTGGTGTGTGTGTGTGTGTGTGTGTGTGTGTGTGTGTGTGTGTGTGTGTGTGTGTGTGTGTGTGTGATGTGTGTGTGTGTGTGTGTGTGTGATGTATGTGAGTGTGTGTGTGTGTGTGTGTGTGTGTGTGTGTTGTGTGTGTGTGTGTGTGTGTGTGTGTGTTCTTAAGCCTGCAGTAGGTCAGGCTGTAACTTTGCATACTTGGCCTGCTGCCATGAATTCAACCTTTCTTTTGCGGCTGTTGTTCGTTCTTACCTAGGTGTGATCAGCCTGTGGATGACCAGGCATTAACCCCTTCACTGCCCCAACCAGTAACATTTCAGGGCTGAAAAATGGACTCATACATGCCTGCAAACAGTGTCTTGAGAGTCTTATAACAAACCTACTGTGCATTTTGATAGAAATCCCTTCACATGCTCAAGTGAGGGGGGACTTAATGGTTTCAGATTTGGCACTTTTATTGGTCATTTTCAGAGTGATGGCATGCAAGCTTGGCAGTGAAAGAGTTAAAAGTCAGTCAGTCAGTTAATCACATTCAGTGCTGATTGATTTCCCCACCCACCATCCACTCCTCATCAAACAAAAAATGATAAAATGATGTGTACAACAGGACCTGTGGATCAGGCTTTGACTTGTGAACTTCAGGCTTGCATTTCACCCATGCATGACCTTTGTGGTTGACTGGGCATTAATGATCAAGAAACTGGGTATTATATATATATCTGAAGACCTACTTTTGAGTACACCTGTGCGCCCCCCCCCCCCCCCACCCCCCATCTCCTCTCTCTTCAGGATTCATATTTTGTCCCTTTAAATTTTTATTTTGCAAGAATGTGAACAGGTGTAACCCTGATGCTTCATCACCTCCACCTCAGCACTGTGATTAAACTGTGTTGATGTGAGGTATAATTTTTGTTTTCATGAACATATGTTCCTTTACATATTAAGTTGACTTAACCCAGTAGGTCTGTTTCAGAGTTCTACTGAACAGTGCTTCAATGCAAGCTGTGTCAGGGGACAGGCTGTTCATTACCACACCTAATTTATTGATACCAGAGTGTTCAATCTCACCAGGCTTACTTTTCTTGCATTTGAACACACCAGCAACAGCAGGGACCAAGTCTTGTCAGTCAGTATGGTATGCAAATCATGTGTCACACAGAAACCTGACTTTGGTGGGGTTTTTCTTTTTTCTTTTCTTTTTTCTCATACAGGAGTCTCTTCAACTGATAGTCTGAAATTCAGGCTTTTTTTTTGTGGCTTTTTTATTTATTTTGTGTGTGTTTGTGTTTTGTTTTGAGAGAGAGCAACAGAGATTGAGAGCCTGCAAGAGTTCTGTGGTGGTGTGCTGCAAAAGATTATTTTGGTGGATTTCAGAAGACCTACATAATATATATCAGGGGCCAAAGACTGGGGGAGAGAGAAAGAAAACAAAAAGCAGAAGAAGAAGAGCAAAATACATTGTCTTGTTGATCTGTTGATGCTGTTGTTCCCACTGTCCATTCACTGTGATTTCCACACTCTGTTGGCAGCCCTGAGCAACGCCAGCAAAGCTCTGGCCGAGGTCCTCTGCCAGACCTACGAGGAAGAGTGGACGGACGAGGCTGGGTTCAAGGCATTGTTAAAGGTACTGACCGGGCTGACGCCCTCAGGATTTGGATTATGCTAATCCTTCAGATGGGGGGGTGGGGAGGGGGGGGGGGGACGGCAGAGCCCTGCAGAGCTGATCAGGAAGTGGACTGACTGTCTCACAGTTTGAGTGGCAATGTGAGCTGTCTGCTTGTGGTGTGACCTGGACACCCAAGTCCGTCTCTCTTGGATGCTTCAAGGGAGCTGAGGTGTTGTTAACAAACATGACCTCTTTGTTGTCATGATGCTTTACGCTAATTACAGCCACAGAAACGGCGTGGCTTGTTAGGGACAGGGAAAGCAGGAGGTAGGGTTGCCGCTTCACATTACTCTCTGATATGTATGCTAGGCTCCTTCTCCATGGCTGCTCAGGTTGGCTGGCTAAGATGAAGTTCACCCTATCTGCACTAGTCCTCTGTACAGAAAGCAAGTTTAGCTACAAAGTTGAGACACCACGAGCAGAAACCAACAGTAACAAGAATTACATTTACAAGCAGCTTAAACCACAGAAGCCTAACAGCAAGACCATTCATTAGACACACACACACACACACACACACACACACACACACACACACACACACACACATACACACACACACACACACACACACACACACACACACACACACACACACACACACACACACAGCAGTCAACTGAAATAATTTACAGGAGAAGGTGGACAGGATAGGGATTTTGCTAGCAGTAGCAGTAGTAGGTTTTAAACAGGTGGGTCTTCACAGCAGTTTCGCATGCAGAGGTTCATATTCATAACTGAATATGTATAAATTTCATAAGGCAGAGAATTCCAGACAGAAGGAGCAGCACAGGAAAATAATCAATGTTTAAATGCTTTAGCCTTAATGTATGGAATGCATAGACTTCTTTAAAAAAAACGGTGAAAAAAGAGGTGGGTTTGTTTTGGATGTACGTTTGCCATTCATATGACCTAGGGAGACAGCAACGGACGCTCTCCTGAAAGCGAGTGAGGGGGACTCCCACACACACACGTTACAGTTTTCAGTCCCTCCTGCCCAGTACCTTCTGATCAGGCTTGGGGAGGAAGTAGTGGCATTGCATGCAGTGAAAAGGCTTGCCAGCTGCCAAGTGGGATTAGGGTTCAATCCCCTGATACTTATCTCCCTGGTCCAGCACTCCAGGCATGAACAGCAAAGCCTGAGCGTGAAAAGAAAGGTGGACTTTCCCACAGCTTTCTTTGTCCGTCACCCTCTTCCTGAGAGTCCTCAGTGTAAAAACGTTTGACCGTGTTTGTTGCTTTATGTATAAGTGCCTGAAAGCACCAGTACAGTACATTCATTGCAAAGGGTGGTTTTGTGTGCAAATGCCTGAAAGCACCAATGCAGTGTGTTACAGAGTCTTTAAGTGTAACATTGCTTTATGCGTAAATGCCTAGAAGCACCAGCACAGTCTGTTAAAGGTGTTGCTTGCTGTGTGTGCATGTGTGTGTGTGTGTGTGTGTGTGTGTGTGTGTGTGTGTGTGTGTGTGTGTGTGTGTGTGTGTGTGTGTGTGTGTGTGCGTGCGTGTGAATGCCTGAAGAGAAAACACCAGTGCAGACTCTGAATGCCTAAAAGCACTCAGTTTTGCTTTGCATGTGAATGCCTTAAAACCACCAAGACTGACTGTGACACACACAGTGTTTGTGTAGAAATGCCTTACAAGCACCAAAACTGTGACAAGGTGTTGCTTTGTGTGCAAATGCCGTACAAGCACCAAGACTGACTGTGACAACTGACATGGTGTTGCTTTGTGTGTAAATGCCTTACAAGTACCAAGACTGACTGTGACATGGTGCTGCTTTTTGTGTAAATGCCTTACAACCACCAAGACTGACTGTGACAAGGTGCTGCTTTGCATGCTAATGCTAAAGAGCACAAACCTTGCTGTAACAAACCTTGCTTTGCATGTGAATGCCCAAAAGCACCAAAACTGACTGACAAGGTGTTGCTTTGCATGCTAATGCTTAAAAGCACCAGTACAGACTGTGTGACAAGGTGTTGCTTTGTATATATATAGGCACCAGTGCCTACTGTGTGACAGGGTGTTGCTTTGTTTGCTAATGTTTATAAACACCCATACAGACTGTGAGAAGGTGTGAATTTGCATACATAGGCACCAGCGCAGACTGTTACAAAGTGTTCCTTTGTGTGTGACTGCCTTAAACTAAAAGCACCAGAACAGACTGTGATACCAAAACAGACTGTGACAAATGAAGTGTTGCTTTGCATGTAAAAGCATCAGAACAGACTGTGACAAAGTGTTGCTTTGCATGTGAATGCCTAAAACATAAAAGCACCAAAACAGACTGACAAAATGTTGCTTTACGCGTGAATGCCTACAATGTAAAAGCATCAACACAGACTGTGACAAAGTGTTGCTTTGCATGTGAATGCCTACAACATAAAAGCACCAAAACAGACTGACAAAATGTTGCTTTACACGTGAATGCCTACAACGTAAAAGCATCAACACAGACTGTGACAAAGTGTTGCTTTGCATATGAATGCCTAATATCAGCAATACTTTAACTTTAATAGTACCGCTTTTATTATTCGGGGGGGGGGGGGGGGGGGGGAGCATATAAGTTTGTTTTTTCTTCAAAATCTCATAAAAGAACAGTAGTCAGTCTTTGTTCAAAGCCACTCTTTATATTATTAAATGTCTAGGAAAAGTTACCTTTATGTCATGTGCAGTGCTATTGAATAAGGAAGGGAGGAATTTGGTTTGTTACACCTAGTCAACCATGACAGTTACATCAGGGCAGTATTGAACAAGGAGTTAATGAAACCAATTAGTTGGCTGGTTGGTTCCTCAGTTTGTCAGATGACTGTTTGTTTGGTTTTGGGGCGGGAGGACAGTTTAGTTTCAAAGGCTGACTGGTTGGTTCATTATTCAGTGATTGAGGGAGTAAGGGGCAGGCTGACCTCTGGCTAAATGTTTTCAGACTCAGGACTTGCTATGGAACGACTACCTAGACAACGTACAGAGCATCGTGATGGGGCCCATGGACTCTTACATCGCTTCTTTCCCAGCGCTCAAGGTAAGGTTAGAGAGGTGGACGCACTGTACTCGAGGTTGGAGCTACGCAGTAATTTCCAGTATTTTACCGGTTAAGATCAGTATGTACCAGGGGAAAAAATCAGCAGTCGGTCAGATGTAGCGGCTGTTATTGTGGCTGACTGGTTCTAAAAAATAAAATAAAAATTAAGGCATGGAGAGAGAGAGAGAGAGAGAGAGTGTGTGTGTGTGTGTGTGTGTGTGTGTGTGTGTGTGTGTGTGTGTGTGTGTGTGTATGTATGTATGTTCTAAATAGGGAAGGGAGCAGGGTGTTTGCTAGTAGAGCTGTCTAATAGACGACCATGCGTCTGACGGGCTACAGCGATTGACTGGTTTTCATAAACCGCTTTCGCCATCTTATAGATGGAACACCAGTTTCAGAAATGTTTAGTGTGATCACTGCCCGCTGCCAGACTGGTCCATGCATCTGACCAGTTTACAAGCAGCACCCATTACTGACTACCTCTTTCGTGAACTTTATGGGCAGCTGTTTTGCTTAGTTGAGTTATTTTATGGTTTGGAAATTGTGGGGAATTCAGTATGGGATTTGATGAGAGAAATGCAGGAAGAGGGAGCACTTGATGATCTACCATGGAAAGATCATGAAAAGGCTCATCGCCAGTCATACTTATAGAACTGTTTCAAAGACAACATTGAGAAAACATCTTGAGACAGAGGGAGGAGCATGTAGGGGCCTTCCTGAGCATAGATACCATCTGGACCTAAACTGAACTCTGATGAAACGCAGGGGGGGGGGGGGGGTTCAGAGTGATTAGTAAACTGGATCGAATCAATAATCAACAAGCACCCCAGAACACCCATTGAAGTATTAAGCAAAAGCAACGTTTTTGGCCCCTTTTCTCCCCACTCCCCCTCAAGAAATCTGAATAAAGGCAGTATAGTGTAAGAAAGCCTACCAGTCAACACAGGTGAGTTCACTTGCCCCAGAGAAAGCCAGCTGTGACAGAGCTAGAGTAGCACCACCCAAACTGCTACTTTAATAATTGTATACATGCTGTGTGCTGCAGGTGAAGATAGCCAAGCGAGGCAGGAAAATGGTTGACTTTGACAACTCCCGACACAACCTGGAGGTCCTGCAGGCTGCCAAGAAGAAAGACGACACCAAGATTGCCAAGGTAACTAAACAGGATGCCAGTATTATCAAGGTAAATAAAGAGGATGCCAGTATTGCTAAGGTAACTAACTAAAGAGGACGCCAAAATTGCCAAGGTAAGTCAAGAGGATGCCAAAAATTACCAAGGCTGAAAAGGATTCCAGTATTGCTAAGCTAACTCAAGAGGATGCCAAAATTGCCATGGTAACTCAAGAGGATGCCAGTATTGCTAAGGTAACTAACTAAACCGGATGCCAAAATTGCCAAGGTAACTCAAGAGGATGCCAAAATCACCAAGGTAGCTAAAGAGGATGCCAGAATTGATAAGGTAACTAACTAAAGAGGATGCCAGAATTGATAAGGTAACTAACTAAAGAGGACGCAAGAATTGCCAAAGTAACTCAAGAGGATGCCAAAATTGCCCAGGTAACTCAAGAGGATACCAAAATTGCCAAGGCAACTAAAGAGGATGCCAAAATTGCCAAGGTAACTAAAGAGGATGCCAGAATTGCTAAGGTAACTCAAGAAGATGCCAAAATTGCTAAGGTAACTAACTAAAGAGGATGCCAAAATTGCCATGGTAGCTAAAGAGGAGGCCAAAATTGCTAAGGCAACTCAAGAGGGTGCCAAAATTGCCACTGTAACTCAAAAGGATGGTGGTATTGCTAAGGTAGCTCAAGAGGATGCCAAAATTGCCAAGATAGCTAAAGAGGATGCCAAAATTGCCAAAGTAACTCAAGAGGATGCCAGAATTGCCAAAGTAACTCAAGAGGATGCCAAAATTGCCAAAGTAACTCAAGAGGATGACAAAATTGCCAAAGTAACTCAAGAGGATGACAAAATTGCCATAGTAACTCAAGAGGATGCCAAAATTGCCAAAGTAACTCAAGAGGATGACAAAATTGCCAAAGTAAGTCAAGAGGATGCCAAAATTGCCAAAGTAACTCAAGAGGATGCCAAAATTGCCAAGATAGCTAAAGAGGATGCTGGTATTGCTAAGGTAACTAAAGAGGATGCCAAAGTTGCCAAGGTAGCTAAAGAGAATGCCAGTTGTTGTGTTTGTCTTTCCACAGGCTCAAGAAGACCTGAATGAATCCAAGCGTATCTATGAAGATCTACACAATGAGCTGTGCACAGAGTTGCCTGATTTTTACAACAGGTGGGAGTTCTCAGCACTGCACTATACTATGTCACACTACACATCACCTCATAGCACTTCAGTACATTACATGTTCTACTAGAGCATAGCTAGACTGTTAGTATTTGATCAACACCCAGTGGAGTTTAATTAGTGCTCAAAACAAACAGAACAAAGACCTGAGTCACTTATGGTAACTTGCACATGGCATGTGTGTAAATACAGTGGACATAAATTCCACCTGAGGTACATCCTCTGGTGGAGTTTATTTAGAGGATGTACCTCTGGTGGAGTTTATGGACCTTGTCTGTACATGCATGCCAAGTAAGAGTTACCATAGGCAACTCGGGTCTTTATTGTTGTTTGCTCCACGTGCTAATTAACTCCCTTGTGTGTTGATTCTGCACGAGTGCTCTGGGCCTCTTTCTTTTTCAGATTGTTAGTACTTGAACAGACATGTTGGTATCGCACGTCCCTTGTCCATTTGCTTATTAAGCATGAAGAAGCTCTGGAGTCTAATTAATTACCATTGCCTGCAAACAAAATAGACAGAATAAGCATTCTCATGCATTTTGTGCTGTGGATGCAAGGAACAGTGACCTGCTTCAAGTGTTCAAGAATGTGTGTATTTCTTTTCTTTCACAGCCAAGTGACACTCTACATGTGTGTATTTCTTTTCTTTCACAGCCGAGTGACGTTCTACGCTGACCTGTTCCAGAAACTGTTTGGCTGTGAAAACATACTGCACACCGAGATTGCAAAGGTGAGTTTTGCTCCCATCTCTCCCTCCACCCGCTCCTCTTCCTTCTCTTGTTCTTGATCATGCGGCACACTGAGGTGTCAGCATTCAACAAGGTTTTTTCCTCGTTTTGTCTTCCTTCTTCTTGCCTTTTCACCATGGTCACTTGCATTTGGTACAGTCTTATAAGTACAATAATGTGCACTCCTGAACTGCATATTTGTAGAGGGTGGTGTCCTTATTCTCTCATTTCTGATGGCAGCAGTTCCCACCCCTGTTCACTGAGGAGGGAAAATAATGCAGCGGTGGACAAAAATGGCATTAAAGGGTGGACAGTTGGGGGTTCACTCCCTGTGACTGTTACAGTAGCCGGATTGTCCCAGTCAGACACATCAAATGCCTGTATGACACTCAGAACTCAAAGTTTGTTTGTTTGTTTGTAAGAGTAAGTTTGTTAATTGGTTGTTGTGTGTTGTCAGACATGTCAAACACCTGTATGACACTCAGAACTCAAAGTTTGTTCGTAAGAGTAAGTTTGTTAATTGGTTGTTGTGTGTTGTCAGACACATCAAACGCCTGTATGACACTCAGAACTCAAAGTTTGTTTATTTGTAAGAGTAAGTTTGTTAATTGGTGGTTGTGTGTTGTCAGACACGTCAAACGCCTGTATGACACTCAGAACTCAAAGTTTGTTTGTTTGTAAGAGTAAGTTTGTTAATTGGTTGTTGTGTGTTTGGGTGGTGGTGGTGTTGTTTTTTGTTGTTGTTGTTTGTTTGTTTTGGGGGGGGAGAGGCTTGTGCTTGTTTTTCTTACCATGTGCAACCCCTAACAGAGACCTGATCTTCAGTCTGATGAAGGAGGTCATTCTACAAAAGAAGAAGGTAGATCATACACAAGAATGTATGCAGGGGGGAAAAAAATTAGACGACTTCTGTTCCTGTACACATGGAAATATGTGCTGTTTCAGATATCACTATCCCTTACGCAGACAGCACAGACTCTGTCTAAAGACTATGTTCAGTTTGTCTACACACCAAAGAGACCACTCAGCAAGTCGCTGTCTGACAAGTAAGAAGCTTTGTGTGTGTGTGTGTGTGTGTGTGTGTGCGTGTGTGTTTGTGCATGTGCATGCATTTGTATATAATGTGTGTGTGGTCATTGTTGCAAAACAGAGACAGAACGGCCCCAAAGCATCATGGGCAAATTCTGGGAAACAATGTCTTTACGTAATGGAGTCCATTCTGACTGTTGCTGTCTGCTTGTCTGCCCCCTCTAGCTATGCATCTTCCTCGTCTGTTTTTTGACTGGCATGAACGAAATGTGTCTGTAGTGATCAGGCTTGGGTTTGCTGGCCATCTGCACCTGGCAACAACCTTAATGGCGTGATTTTCTGGAACACTATATCAAGATCATAAAATGTCAAAATTGCTTGATGGTAGAGTGACCTTGGTTACTTGACAAGATCACAGAGGCACCAAACAGTTGTGGACATGGAAAGTGATGTGTTTCTTGTCAGTTCTTATCCAGACCAGTTCAGACTTTGTATGGTTGCCGAATACACAGACTAGATCATGCATATGTATGTAAAGGTTTTTTGTTTTGTTTTTTGAGAGAGAGATATTGTGTTTTACTTTGACTAGGTTCAAGAGAAATAGTTGATGCATCACCTGTCTTAAGAAGTTCGCAAATGCCTCTCTCTCCCACTGTCCTTGCTCTCTGAGAGTGAGGTCAAGGAGGCAGTAAATTGAGTAATGCTGAGGCGCATTCGGGCCTCGCTTTCCAGCACCGTCCTCTAAACTCTGTCCTAACTGGTTATGCTGTTGAAGGGGCAAGCCTCTAAACTCTGTCCTAACTGGTTACGCTGTTGAAGGGGCAAGCCTTGCAAGCCTCTAAACTCTGTCCCAACTGGTTACACTGTTGAAGGGGCAAGCCTCTAAACTCTGTCCTAACAGGTTACACTGCTGAAGGGGCAAGCCTCCAGACTCTGTCCCAACTGGTTACACTGTTGAAGGGGCAAGCCTCTAAACTCTGTCCTAACAGGTTACACTGCTGAAGGGGCAAGCCTCCAGACTCTGTCCTAACTGGTTACACTGTTGAAAGGGCAAGCCTCTAAACTCTGTCCTAACAGGTTACACTGCTGAAGGGGCAAGCCTCCAGACTCTGTCCTA
>OY757553.1:10415087-10465087 GCA_963584105.1 Alviniconcha strummeri | reverse complement strand
TGGCTTTGTATGTCAAATGCATGGTTTGACTGGATGATGCTGAGAAGACAGTAAGTAAGCAACTTGGTGCTTTATGCCCAGTCAACCATTACAGTTATATCAGGGCGAGACCGAGAAGACAGCTTGATTTAAATATAAAAGGTTTCCTAAAATGAGATTATGCCAGAATGTTTTCTGTTCAGTGGATGACAATCAAGATGCCTGTATTAAAAGTGTATGTATGCCCCGCTTCTCTCTGAATCCTGCCTGTGTTGAAAATGTGCTTACACCCTGCCCCTCTCCAAATCGGGAGTGGCCAGTTTGCACATGATACGTCCTCAGGAAGACCCCTTGATAGTGGTGTCTTTGAGGATCTTTTTGCCCACCCTGCTTTTGAACAAGGAAAAAGAGTTGGTTCCGGTCATTTGTCCCATGGCTTTAGGCTTTTCCCAGAGAAGCTTTGCTTCTGTGGATCTCATCCATGCTGGGTTTTTTGTTTTGGGTGTTTTGAAAACATTTGTGTGTGTGTGTGTGTGTGTGTGTGTGTGTGTGTGTGTGTGTGTGTGTGTGTGTGTATGTGCGTGCATGCGTGTGCGCATGTGTGTGTGTGCATGCATGTGTGTGCATGCGTGTGCATGCATGTGTGTGCATGCGTGTGTGTGTGTGTGTGTGTGTGTGTGTTTTGTGGTATTTTTTTAGGGGGCGAGGGGGAGGGTCTTCTTTTTGTTTTATTTGTCTAGTGCCCAGTGTTGGTGAAGAGATGTTCTTATCTGAGTTCGGTATTGTGATAAATACAGTTCAGGTGCCTTTGTTGGTGATTTGATTTAAACGTGTGTATGGAACAACAATCTTCAATAGAAAAACTAGCAATTTTAAATGGCTGTCTGGAGCAGTAGTTTATTTTTTATTTTTCTTAAACTGGTAATAGTAGGGTGGGGGGGGGGGGGCGGGCTGGCTAGAAATCATGTGATTATTGGGCAGTGATTTGGGTGGTTCTCAGCTGTCAAGTACATGTCTCCCAGTACTGTAAAACATCAGTTAATAATGTATAGCTGCTGTTGCACAAAAGGCATGTAGTTCTGGAGACCAACAAAAACCAAGGAAATCAGAAGATGGTTTGCCAGCTTGTTACAGACGTGGCTGTAAAGTTTCAGAGGGTTGTACACAGGTGCAGGCGTGGAAACGTCAGCCCAGAGAGGTGCATGTCTGTGTGACACACCGCCCGCTGTTCTTTCAGCAGACCTCAAAAAGCGGGCTGCGCAAGACTGGGAGGGTGAGCCACGTTGGCCTAGCAGTAAGGCGTTAGGCTGGTAAGCAGAGGGACCTCGCTTCGAATCTGCCTCAGCTCTCCTTTCTCTTCTCAAGTTGTGGTCTGTGGACACTGTCTTGTGACTTTGTCCCTCACAGTTAATGAAACGTTAAAATGGCTCTCATTGCTGCCCACCTTAATGCAGAAGTCATTCTGGTGGTGACAGTGTAACAGTAGGCATATAATCTCCCTCTCCTCCCACCTCCATGCCCCTTTCCCCCCTTCTCCCCGTCCCTAACAAGCCTTATGGTTTCTGTGGATGTTAAGAACCATGTTCACTGACTGGGAGCAATCTTTGCAGATCCAGTTGTAAAGACAAACAAACAGAACAACTCTCTTGTTCTAAAGTAAGTAAACATGGTGCTTAACGTCCACAGCAACCATGAGGCTTATTAGGGATGGGTTGGGGGGGGGAGGGGGTATGGAGGGGGGGGGGGAGATTATGTACCTATTGCTACACTGTCACCACCAGAATGACTTCTGCATTAAGATGGGCAGTGATGAGAGCCATTTTAATGTTTTAGTAGGAAGTGGCGGACAAAGTCACAGGACAGTGTCCACAAACCACAACCTTTTTGAAGAGCCAAGGTTTCAAGGTTTTATTGAGCTTTTTGCCCCTGAGGGCTAGAAAGCCAAAGCGGTACCGAACCGAGGTCCTTCCGCTTACCAGCCTAACGCCTTACCGCCAGGCCAAACCAGCTCGCCAACTCTTTCATTGTGCTCACTCCACGGACTTTGATCGTTCACCGCACTGTTGCCCTACGTGCCTGTGTGCAGCAGCGACGAGCACCACGTGAATGGCGAGTCCAGTCTGCAGGGAGGAACTGACTCCCCAGCCTCCAGCGACAGCCCTGCTGCCACCCCCACCCCCCCCTCCGCCGTGGCTCGTCCCCCTGAAGGTGGAGCGGGCGCTGCTGCTGCTGCTGCTGGCACTGATGAACACCCTGAAGGTAGGCACACTTGTGTGGGACAGTGGGGTGATGGCTGTGGGAAGGTGGAGTTAATCCAAGGTTCCCAGGGTTCTTACAGGTGCTTCCAAGTACTCACAAATTGAATTTGCCGAGCAAGGCCTTACAAGTCCTTATATTTGCATCATGGCCCTTACAAGTCTAGCTAATGCTAAGAATGCACAGGAGTAGTTATAAAAGCCTCTCATTTTTCCAGGTCGGTGACACTTGATGGTTTCACAGATTTACTGAATTTCAGAATCATTTGGACATAGGTTAAGATGATGTCTGAAGCAGATGATGCCTTTCTCCATTTTCATTTAGATCACGTGCAGCCAAAGTCATGGTTGCAAGATCACGTGATAAATTCCGGGTCAGCCATTTGGTTGCAAAATTCGAACTGTGCAAGATCCTGAGCTAACAGCAAAGATGCTGAGAAAAAGTTTGTTCCAAGACCGCTGGCTAAAGGACATTGCATACCAGGAGTGGGTTCTGAAAGATAAGCTGGACAAACACTATGCTCGATGCGTGGCAATGCGAAATTCAGCTAGGTTTTTTGTGTTCCTTACTGTTGTGATGGACCTTACAAAATCTTAACATTGGTCCTTACAAGTCCTTATAAGGTCCTTATTTGGCTCTAGTCCAAGTCCCTGGGAACCATGATTTAAATCGTGCAGTTGCTGAAGGCCTTTGAAAGTTGTGGGGGGAAGTGGTCAGCAATTTTCAATAATAATTCAAATAATATCTATTACAGATGTGCTTGTAAAGCTCAAACCTCCAATATAAAATAATGCTCATTGCTTTGTGCTGAAAGCAAATTTATAACATCCAAGTTGATTAAAATAGTGTTTGTTGTTTTGTACTGAAACAAGTGAAAGCAAGTTTAACATCCAGGTTGAGACAGTGCAAGTAAAAAACAGTAACAGCAATGATTGTAAGTAGTTGAAACTGCAGAAGGCCAACACACATGTGCATGCACCCATGTATGCACATGTGCACATGCGCGTTCGTGCACACACGCACATGCACACACGCATGCATGAACACACACACACGTGCACATGCGCATGCACACACACACACACACACACACACACACACACACACACACACACACACACACACACACACACACACACACACACACACACACACACATTCCAGTTAACTGAAATAATTTAAGAAGACTGAGGGAACAGAAACTTGTACTAGCAGTATTAGGTTTTAAACAGACAGGTCTTGAGAGTCATTTTAAATGCAATGGTTAACTGAATGTGTCAGAATTCATGAGGCAGAGAATTCTAAACAGAAGGAGCAGCACAGGAAAAACAAGTGCTTTGGTCCTAACATGCAGAGTGCATAGGGTTCGTGACATAGAGGTGGAGCAGAGCTGTCAAGATGGAGAGTAAGATCAGACAGATAGGAGGGAAAAAGAAGGCAAGATGTTGACCACGCATACTCTGTACTACATACATGGATAGGCAGCCAGCAAAGAGTCCTGGGGAGGGATGAAACATGATCTAAAGCCCTTGAGAGGCTGTAAAAAATTAGTAACTCAATCAAAGTCATTAAAAACTGGGAGCGAACATGATCTCAAGACTTAGAGAGAGTGGGGGAAAATGAGTAAACTCAACCAAAGTCATTAAAATTTGGGAGCAATCTTTGCAGATCCAGTTGTGAAAAAAACACCTCTCTTGTTCTGCTCATTTCACAGACCACCTGTACGGCAATCAGGATGTGGTAGTAGCAGCTGCCAAGGTCAACGGAGACACTGAGAAGGTCATGGAGGTGAGCTCATTTGTACAGTGCTGGTACATACCTGTGAGGTCATTGATATCCTGCTACTGATCTGTGTGGGGTTTTGTTTGTAGTCACTGGTGTTAAGATTGCTGAACCAAAGAAAAGATGGATTTTATTTTTATTTTTTATTATCCAGTGGATGTTAAGTAATGTATGTGTGATCAACACCTGAACACAAGTACATGCATGAACAGGTAAACCTGCAAAAATCCCTGTGGCAAAGACCTGTCTGTGATACTGTGGGAACCCTTGTGTCATTTCTTTGTTTAACATGGTGCAAAGACAGCAGCTGGACAAACTCTGATAATTGACAAGAATGAAACCTTGCTGTGTTGAGAGAGGTGGTGGTTACATGTGGCTGCTGTGGCTGTTGTTGCTTTCCTTCCAGTTCCAGAATGCCAAGGCTCATCCCGAGCCAGGTGATCTCTTTTAAGTGTTTGTGTATATTTACATGCAGTTTCCTTGCACATGCTTTCTTCAGGAATCATAGTTAACGTTAACTCGCGTAGAGCATCTTATTTCCAACTGAGGGTGTTGAAGCTGGCGATGACAAAAAAAGAGCTGCTTCTGTTTCCCTCTACCCAGATTTTACAACAGCAGGAGCTGATGAACACCTCTGCCACGAAAGACGGAGGCACCCAGGGCTTTGCGAAAGGCTCTGCCGGTGGGGACAGTTCTGCCCTGGCAGACGATTATGCCACAGTAAGCGCTGATAAAACCTCCCACCTGGTTTGTGCTAGCACCCCTGCACCACCAGTCTCTTCCCCCAACACCGATTCCCATCCAAGTGCACTGTGCTTAACCCCCATCCCTGTTGCGTCATCTGCACAGCGCGTGTCCTCAACCCCTCCAAGTATCGTTTCACAGCCTCTTCCCCCTGCACCTTCAGGAGAGAGGAAGATCAGGGAAGAGGTGGTAGAGAAAACGCCAGGGGAGAACCCTCCCACCGTTTTGGCGGAGCGGGTAAAATCGCAAACGAATGAAGGAGAGAAGCTGGGGGAACCCCCTTGTCGCGCTCTAGAAGGTGCTGGAGCGTCTTCAGTGAGTGTCGGGGTCTTCATCGACAGCTCCTACCAGCAGGAGATTGACGCAGCTCTGTCTGAAGACCCCGCCAGCTCCCAGGAACCCAGCACCCAGGGAGAGATGCTTACTCCGTCCTCACAGCCACCAAGCCACCCTCCTGGCAAGTCCATGAACGAGGATGAGCTTGAGGATGGACTGCTGTTTGTGGATGAAAACCCAGCGACACCCGAGGAGAGCCAGCTGGTCGTTAAGGCCCAGCAGGCTGACTCTGATGGCATTGTGTTTGTGGAAAAGCAAGATGGAGCATCTTTGAACGAGCAGGGGCCGGCGTCCGGCAACGCTTCAGACTTCGAAACCCTCGCAGACGCTCCAGGCAGAGTGCGAGAAAAGAACGCAGAATCGGCCGAGAGCCTAACCCAGCCGCAGCGGCAGATGGGCGATGTCACCGTCTCCTCGGACAACCTGCACCACTCCGTGCCCAAGAGCAAAGGTGGCCAAAGCAAGAGCACGCTCTCCACAGCGGGAGGCTCTGAAATCAACACAGGGGGCGCAGCCAGTCGAGAGGATTCCACAGCCAGCAGCGACGCTTTGGTCGCCAGCTCCTTCTCCAACTTCTCCACGAGCCTCCACAGCCCCCTGGGCGAAGTCTACGCAGACATCACGTTCTCCAGCCAGGAAGACCTGGTCCACAACAGCACCAGTGAGAGCGAGAGGAACGGAGGTTTGGCTTCGCCCACCAACGTTTGCAAATGCTTTGAAGTCTGTGCAGACCCCAGTGGTGTCATCTCTGCAGAAGAGAGGAGCATCATCTCGGTTCTGGAGCAAGCCATCAGGAGCGAAGCGTCCAACGCTGCAGCCTCTGAAACTGATTCTGCGCTGGGGAGAGGGGAGCACAGGCGCCCACATTCCGTCCCACTGTCTCCAGCGAAAGACTCCGTGCCGGGGTCCAAGCGTCTGAATGTTTCATCCACTGAGATCACTGAAAAGCAGGGCAGTGAGGAGGACGCTGACTGCTATGAAAACGTCAGTAGCAAGAGCGTTTGTCACACTCACGGGGATTTTCCGAGGGTGGACCAAAAGCCGGCAGAAGACAAAACCAAAGAGCCGAATATCCCACTTCCACCAGAGAGCAAAAAGAGCAACAACCTAACACAGCCAGATGGCAAAACCCCAGAGAAGGACAAAGATGCTGGGGTTCAGATCCCCCCGACCACCACCGCCTCAGATCCCTCCAACAGGTCCGGTGACTCTGATCCTCATGGCGTGGAGCCTGGTTCCGGCCCAGCTGGTGCCGACACCTCCGACCCGCCCCCTCTTGCTTTGTCTTCTAGGGACCAGAACACCAGCATGATCCACGAACCTTCAGCGTTCCTCGTCAAGCCTTACAACCTTCCTCTGCACAGGGAGAAAGGGGTGGAGAGGGGGCCTCCGCCTGAGGACAAGGGCAGCAGATGTGGCAGCAGCGGCGAAAAGAGCAAGAAAAGTAGTCTCAGTCACAGGGGGTTTGAGATGTTCAAGTCCATGCTGCACATCTCCAGCGCAGCCAAGCACACGGGTGAAAAGAGCGGCGCCAAGACCGCGAAAAGCCTGGACTTTGGCAGCCAGCAGAAGAGCCCAGAGAAGAGCAAGAACTGGTCAGAGGACTCCAAGAAGAGGAAGAGGTCCTCCCCGGAGAAGTTGCTGGGCTCTGAGACAAAGAGTTCCAAGAGGCGGTCTTCCACACCCTTGTCCGCCACCTCCCACTCACAAGAGGCCACGAAGAAAGAGAAGAAGGCCGAAACCTTTCCCAAACAAAAACCGCCCAAAAGCGGGGAGGGCATGAGCTCCTCCCATCGAGCGTGCCATTCAGCTGAGGCCAGCCCCAAGCGCCGGGGAGCACCGCCTAGTTCTCCCAGTCGTGCTGCTGGCGACGTCACTGGCGAGGGCCAGAGGCAGCCTGGTCCCACAGACAGAAGCCCCAAAAAGGGAGCATCGTCAGGTTCCAAAGGAGTGAAGTTTTCCACTGAGGCTGCTGGTGACCTCACTGTAACAGATCGGGCAGTGTCAGGTACAACAGGTGCCAGCCCGAAACAGGGAGGAACGTTGTCAGGTGCCAAAAGAGCAAAGTCTCCAGGCCAGGCTGCTGGTGACGTCACTGCAAAAAAACAGGCAGTGTCGGGTATAGCTGCCACCAGCCCTAAACAGGGAGGAGCGCTGTCTGGTGCCAGAAGAGCAAAGTCGCCGGGGCAGGCTGCTGGTGACGTCACTGCGAAAAACCAGGCTGTCTCAGATACAACTGGCACCAGCCCTAAGCAGGGAGGAGCGTTGTCAGGTTCCAGACGAGCAAAGTCTCCAGGGCAGGCTGTTGGTGACGTCACTGTTACAGATCGGGCAGTGTCAGGTATAGCTGGCACCAGCCCTAAACAGGGAGGAGCGTTGTCAGGTGCCAAAAGAGCAAAGTCTCCAAGCCAGGCAGCTGGTGACATCACAGTAACAGATCAAGCAGTATCAGGTACAACTGGCACCAGCCATAAACAGGGAGGAGCACTGTCTGGTGCCCAAAGAGCAAAGTCACCGGGACAGGCTGCTGGTGATGTCTGTGCAAGAAACCAGGCAGTGTCAGGTACAGCCGGTGCCAGCCCTAGACAGACTGGTTCCACGAGAGCAAAGTCCTCTAGCGAGGCTGCAGGTGGGATCACAGAAGGCAACCAGATGGGATTAGGCACCTACCAGCCTCCTCCTCGACCCTCACCAGCCTCGCTGCAAGCTTCCATTGACCCAGGCTGTGAGACCAGGTTGGTGCTGCCGGCACCCGAGGCTGGCATCATCCCGCCCCCGTCGAAGCCCAGCCTGACCAAGCCACCAGCCACTGCCCCGCGCCCTCCGCCAGTGTCAGGCCCGAACCCAGAAGCTAGGCCTTGCGGTCAAGGCCTCAACCCCTTGGCCCCACCTTTCACCATGCGCTCCTCACTGGCTGGGACCAGGCCTAGTCCGGGTCCAGGCTTCAGCCTCCACTCAGACTTCCTTCCCGCTTCAACCGTGACCGGACCCGGTCCAGGTCCCGGGTCACTTCCACATCCTCCCGATCCCTCGCAAGTGAGGCTGACACTGCCGTACACCAAGGTTGGCACCGCCAGAGAGATGGGCAGCGCTTCTGGGGACCAGCAGCAGCAGCAGCAACACTTCCTTTCCATGCCCTTCTCCATGGTGACCACCGACTCCATGGTGGGGATCCAAGGGGAGGAGGGGTGGCCAGTCCCGCACCAGCCACCCGAGAGCAGGACATCGTTTCTGACATCAGCACTCAGGCACAGCTTTTTTGGAAGGCGCGCTCGCCCAAGCCTGCAGCAGAGCTCGCAAGAAGCTTTCCCCGGGGCGCCAGTTGCCCAGCATCACTTGCACATCCCTCTCACGCCACCCGTTTTCCTGCAAGCGCCTTACAGGACACTCCAGGCTAATCTGGACGGTGCAGGATTTCAGCACGGTGGAGACGGCGCCTTGGGGGCTCAATCACTGCTGCTTGGTGCCATGCAGAAAGACTTGAAAGAGGAGATGGAAAACAGGGCTGTGGCTGGGAAGACCATCGTGGACACACGTGGCAAGGGTGAAAAAGTGTCGGAGGGCGGGGAGGGGGATGCCGTCAGACAGGTGGCGCCCCCTGTGGGGGTGAAGGAGCAGGTGCTGGACGAAAGCAGAAACGTCACTGGCGTTCAGAAGCCTCCGAAAAACTCCAAGAGTGGAGAGTTGCAAAAGTACATGGAGGCTACGCCTCCACCCAAAGCGACCTCCACCCCAGCTTCTGCCCCTCCCTTTGACCTGAACTTGGCTCGGGAAGCTTGGCGAACAGCCTGGAGGACCAGCAATGTGGCGGACACAGAGTCCTCTGAAAGCTCTTTGGCAGAGGATGCCAGGCGGCCCACAGGTCAGACTTGTGTCCCCATCTTGAGCATGGAACCAGAGGCTGCCGCCAACAGGATGCCCCAGAGGGGTGGACACGGGGCTGCCGCAGTCCAGGGTCCAGCTGACGAGGCTTACCCCTACCAGAACGTCCCTGAACCACAGTGCAGAACTGTCGGGAAAGAGTCACACGAGACGGGGAAGTCCAAGAGTGCCAGGGGAGCGGGCGGGGGAGAGGCCGAGGATGGCTACGTCAACATGCGAGCGCAGAGCCCTGCGAAGAAGAAGGGCAGTTACGTTGACATGCAGCCGCTGAAGGAAGCTCTGGCCCTGCAGGCTTTGGCCGTGGACCCCCCTGTGCCCCAGCCACCGGTGTTGAACCAGGCTGTCCCTGACACCTGTCCAGCAATGGGGAAGCCAGGAGATCGTCTAGAATCTGAGCTGCAGCCTGAAGCTTACATGACGGTGGCTGAAGGAACGGTTTCTGGCGCCAGCTGTATTGTTACAGAATCGAAAGACCACGCCACTCAGCCTCTCCTTGAGCCCCCTTCTGAGCGCCAGCCTGAGTTACTGCCTGTTCGTGACGAGAATGTGGCCAAGTCGGATGAATTGCCGTGGAATGTTGAAGGGTTGGACAAACCTGTGAAATCAGACAACCAAGCACGCAACAGGGAAGGTGTTGGGAAGTGTGCCGAGTCTGACAATAGAGAACAAAACCTTCCAGATCTGAAGAACCCTATGGCAGCAGGGAATAACCCACAGAACATGGAAAGGTTTGAGGACCTTGCAGCATCAGGTGATAAACCACAGAATGTTGTAGGGTTGAAGAACACTGCCGAGTCGGACAATCAAGCACCTGATGTTGAGGCTGCTGGCTGTCCAGCTGAAAAAGCGAGGGAGAAACAAGACAAGCAGGACACACTCACAGCCAGGCAGAACGCAGACATGGATGTTCTCCTTCCTTCCAGCATTGCTAACGCTGTTGGCCACCTTGCGGCAGGAGATTCGCAGCTTTCCCAAGACAGGGAAACGGGTCCCATTCCACCCAGGTGGCCTGAGAAATCTGGAGAACAGGGTGCTGATCTTGAGGAGAGCTGTAGCCCATCCAGAGAAGCTTATCCCATCAACTCACCCACTGAAACTGCATCTGAGAGACTGAGATCTGTCGACAACACTAGCCTGAAGAAAACACAGTTTGTAGAGTTGAGTTACCATATGTCTGACGGCTTTGAAACGCTTAGAGATGATGACACTATCAGGAACAACCACGTCTCTGATGGGTTTAAGATGGTGACAGAGGGAGACAGCCTCAACAGTGCTGAAAGCAACGCTCACGTTCTGGCCACCAATGCTTGTGATACAGTTGCTTCGAATCAGGAAATCAGTGAGCATCCTGGCAGTCAGTCAAGCATAGGGGCTCTTGCGCAGGAGTACCGTGTTAGCACGTTGGTACCCCAGGCACAAGCCAGTCGTGGCAGCAACAGTGCTGACATCATGTCTGCATCCGTTGGCCAGACCTCCCACCAGTCACTGGGGAATAATGAATCCAGTGGCATCAACCTGGCATCTGATGCCCACTCTGTGGATGTCACTCCCTGCGACAGTGTCATCAGCGCCCACTGGGAAGCCTGCCTGCAGAGCAGCAGCACAGACGCTGCCTCAGCCAACCTGTCCTTGGGCGTCGGCCAGCCGCCCGCGGACACCGTCGCCTCCAACGAAGTGGTGACATCCTGCGACAGCGGAATCAGCGCTGGGGAACTCACCCAAAGCGCCACTGATGTGCTGAACCAAAACATCGAAGTCATCCAGAGCGGTACCAGCGTGTCAAGCCTGGTGGCTGAAGTTGCCCAGACTGCAGCAACAGGGGTCCTGTCAGCAGCAGGCATTTCTCTGGCAGGGCAGCTGCACGCCTGCAGCGGATTTGTGGACCTCACCAGCCAGGACCTGCCGCTGTGTTCTTCAGAGTGTCAACCTCAGGATGAACAGGAAGTAGCCTTGCAAGCTACAGCAAGCACTAGCAGCACGTTTGGTCAAGACAGTGATACGGGCAGTAAGGAGATGGTGGAGAAGGTGGACATTGAGCAGACAGAGGTAGCAGCAGCTGCCAGCCGCTGCCAAGAACTGGCAACCTCAGACCCTGATGCCATTCCGACAGGCTGTGAGGTCATGTCGGAGATGGCAGCCCGAGACTCTCGTACCAGCCTGGCGTGCAGCAAGATCCAGCCAGAGACTGCGACCTCAGACCCTCACACTAACATGACATGCCACGAGATCACCTCAGAGGCTGCTGTTACTGAGGGGGACCAGGTGCACCCATCTGTAAAGGTTTTTGTAGACCAGCTCATCCAGCAAGCTGCGCAGGTCCTGTCCAGCACTTCACCAGGACGGGCGGAAGACAGGGAGGCAAGAAAGGAGGAGGAAGAAGAAGCCAGCGGCACAGAAATAAGGAAGGAAAAAACCGACCAAGGTATTAACGACACAAAGACGGAAGAGGTGTCCCATGATGACACGACAACAGAGAGGGGAGGAGGGGAGGATGGCTCAGCAACAGAAAAGGAAGTGGCTGTTAATGGTGACGCAAGCACAGAGAAGGAAGGAACCGTTAAAGGTTGCAGCACAATCACAGAAAAGGGAGAAACCGTTTGTGATGGTGATGCAGTCACAAGGAAGGAAGGAACCATTAATGATGGTGATACAATAACAGAGAAGGAAGAAACCATTAATGATGGTGATCCAGTTACAGAAAAGGAAGAAACTATTTATGATGATGATGCAGTCACAAGGAGCGAAAGAACCATGAATGATGGTGATACAATAACAGAGAAGGAAGAAACCATTAGTGATGGTGATGCAGTCACCGAGAAGGAAGGAGTCATAATTAGTGATGGTGACACAGGCACAGAAAAAGAAGAAACCATGGATAGTGGTGAGACAGAAACAAGAAAGGAACAAACTGTTAATGCCCGTGACACAAGAACTGAAAAGGAAGAAGCCATTGATCTTGGGGAGGCAGAAGCAGCTGAGGCTAGCCCCATTAGTGCCAGGGACACAGAACCAGAGAGGGAAGAAGTCAGTGACACAGAACCAGAGATGGAAGAAGTCGGTGACACAGAACCAAAGAGGGAAGAAATCAGTGACACAGAACCAGAGAAGGAAGAAGTCGGTGACACAGAACCAGAGAAGGAAGAAGTCGGTGACACAGAACCAGAGAAGGAAGAAGTCGGTGACATGGAACCAGAGGAGGAAGAAGTCGGTGAAACAGGAACAGAGAAGGAAGAAGTCAGTGACACAGAACCAGAGAGGGAAGAAGTCAGTGACACAGAACCAGAGAAGGAAGAAGTTGGTGACACAGAACCAGAGAGGGAAGAAGTCGGTGACACAGGAACAGAGAAGGAAGAAGTCAGTGACATGGAACCAGAGAGGGAAGAAGTCTGTGACACAGAACCAGAGAGGGACGATGTTGGTGACACAGAACCAGAGAGGGGAGAAGTTGGTGGCATAGGAACAGAGAGGGAAGAAGTCAGTGACACAGGAACAGAGAAGGAAGAAGCCACTGATCTTGGTGAGACAGAAATACTAGAGTCTAGCCCCATTTGTGCCAGTGACACAGAACGAGAGAGGGAAGAAGTCAGCAACACAGGAACACAGAAGGAAGAAGTTGGTGACACAGGAACAGAGAGGGAAGAAGTTGGTGACAAAGGAACAGAGAGGGAAGAAGTCAGTGACACAGGACCAGAGAGGGAAGAAGTCAGCGACACAGGAACACAGAAGGATGAAGTTGGTGACACAGGAACAGAGAAAGAAGAAGTTGGTGACACAGGAACAGAGAAGGAAGAAGTCAGTGACACAGGAACAGAGAAGGAAGAAGCCATTGATCTTAATGAGACAAGAGTGATGGAGAATAGGCTCATTGATGCTGGTGACACAGGAACAGAGAGGAAAGAAGCCATTGATCTCGGAGAGACTAAAGCAGAAAAGGATAGACCCATTAATGCTGGCGATACAAAAACAGAAAAAGAAACTACTAATGATGGTAATGATTTGAAGGCAGAGAAGGAACAAGCCATTAATGATGGTGACACAAGAACAGAGGATGCAGAAAGCATCAGCAATGGCGACACAGAAGCAGACAATGGAGGAGCTGTTATGGATGACACAAACACAGAGAAGGAAGAAGCCATTAATGATGGTGACACAAACGCAGAGAAGGAAGAAGCCATTATTGATGGTGACACAAACACTGAGAAGGAAGAAGCCATTATTGATGGTGACACAAACACAGAGAAGGAAGAAACCATTACTGATGGTGACACAAACGCAGAGAAGGAAGAAGCCATTACTGATGGCGACACAAACACAGAAAAGAAAGAAGCCATTTATGATGCGGACTCGAACACAGAGAAGGAAGAAGCCATTACTGACGGTGACACAAGAATAGATAAGGAAGAAGCCATTGGTTGTGATGACGCAAGAATAGCAGAGCAGAAAGCCATTGAAACTGACGATGAGACAAGAATAGAGAAGGAAGAAGCCATGTGTGGTGATAACACAGGAACGGAGATGGTGGAAGCTGTTAAAAATGATGGATACACAAGAATAGAGAAGTGTGAAGCCATTGAGGGTGGTGACACAAACGCAGAGAAGGAAGAAGCCATTGTTGGTGATGCAAGAACCGAGAGGGCAGAAGCCATTACTGATGGTGACACAGAAACAGAGAAAGAAGCCACTGGTGGTGGTGGCACAAGAACAGAGAAGGCAGAGCCTGTCGAAGGCTGTGAAGCAGAAACAGAGAAAGAAGAAGCCACTGGTGCTGGCGACACAAGAGTAAAGGAAGATAAATCCCTATGTTATGCTGAAACTAAGCGAAAGGTAAAGGCCGATGTAGGCAGCGGCGCAAGAAAAGAGGATACAGATTCCAGGAACGCTGATGACACAAGAAACCAGCTGGAACAAGCCAGTGTAGGCAGTGTCACAAAAGAAGAGGAAGAGATCCCTGAAGATGATGGCGCAAGAAAAGAGAAGACAGAAGCCATTACAGACAGTGCCGTAAGAATGCAGGCAAAGGACTTCAATAAAGACGATGAGGCAAGAGAAGAGAAGGATGAAGCCAGTGTTGATCACGGTCGGAGGAAAAATGGGGGAGAAATTAGTCAAGATGACGAAACGAGAGGAGAGAAGAATGGAGCCAGTGTTGAGAGCGGTCAGAGAAAAGATGAGGAAGAAATCACTACAGATCATGACTCCGCAGGAGAACAGGTCATGGAACAAGCACAAGCTACATTCACAGATGAAGTAAAACATGCAGCTGCAACAGAAGAAGGTCTGCATCCCAGCACCAGTGAAGCAGCCAGCGCAGATCTGGAGGGCAAAGTGATTGCTGGGAAGGACGGAAACAAGAGCATCCGCCAAAACGTTGATGCAGCATCCAGCACAGAGGTGGAGGGCAAGGCGCATGTCGGGCTGGAAAGAAACGAAAACCTCTGCCAAAACTCCAGTGCAGCAACAGCTGTCACTCAGCTGAAGGACAAGGAGTACATCGGGAGGGAGGAAAGTTCTGCCGTGGAGCATGTCGGTTCAGATCAGGAGGGGTCAGATGGGTTTGAGGTGGTGTTTCACGAGGAAGAAGGAGGAGGCTTGGGTCTGCTGCCCGAGACACTGGGCACGAAAGAAGAGGAAGCGGTGTGTGGAGTAAGCATGGCTGTGTGGGGCCCAGTAGGGCATCAGGAAGGAGAGGTGAATTTGTTGGAGTTGCCTTGACCAGTTAGCTCAACAGCACCTTTGCTGTTGCTTTTTGTGAGTTGCAATTTTTGTTTGTTTTGTTTTTAGCTTTGCATTGAAGAGACTTTGCTGTTGCCCTGAGCTGTTGCCGTTTTGTTGATTGAGTTGACCGTTGACGTTCTTTTTCCTGGTTTATTTATTGATGGATTGATTTCAGGATGAGGAAAAGCCATCAAAGCCAGTTTAGGATCGGTGGCCAAAGTAGCCATTTTGAAGAGAATTGCGAGTCAGTTGTAATTTGGTCATGTGAACTAAGGAGTGGAAACCTGCCCAACTGGGCATGGAATGTTTACCTAGAATGGCCATTGACCAGACTATTGTTTGTTGCACTTTTCCAACAGAACTGTTGATCAGCAGTTTGTGTGGTCATTTCAGCCAGGCTTAAAGGACAAGTCCAAGCTCAGGGGTGACTTTTGACACGATTTCTGTTAAAGCTCGCTGAGAACAATGATGTAGGTGAAACTGTGATCTGAGGGTTATAAATGCACACACAAAAAATGCATTTTCTGTCGTACCATACTGGGGAGTCGCTGCAAAATGGCCAACTCAAGCTCCGAAGATGAAACTGACACTTTGCCCGAGAGACCCACAAAGATACAGCTGTATCAGTTTGAGCCTGTCAGGCAGGATTTTGAAAGAGTACCGGAACATCGTGTCAGCTTCAAAGCAAACCCCCATGCGGTATTCCATGGGGTTTGCGAAATCGCAGTCACTGAAGTGCTCGCTACACAAATGGGTGTGATGCGGCACAGCAAGAAAGTCAGCTCGTTTGAATTGTATAAACTTCATCCACTTTGCCTCAGTGCGGGTCGATTGCGCGGGAGCTCATGCATTGTTATACCTGGGGTTGTCTGCGAATTGTTACAGTTTGCAGCAACACAGTAGGCCGGCATAGTTAACTTTTTTGTCGACCACACGCATACATCATTAAATCTGCAACTAGTGACTCATTTTGTCAATCACTTCAATGGTCATTTTGCATACTTAAAAACCTTGGACTTTTACTTTAATGTTACACAGGCTTCAAGACACTGCATAATAGATCTATGCTTCACAAATCTTTTTTCAAGCAGCTATGATATCAGTGAATGAATAATGATGCCAGTGAGATCCCACAGACACTGCTGTGAACACACACACTCATGTGGACACACACATTAACACCTTGTGCATTTATACTTGTAAGAACTTGCAAATATATATAATTATATACATATACTCGTTTTTATAGTTGATTTTTGGTTGCCCTGCTATAACTGTCATAGTTGGCTGAATATATAAAAACAAACAACAGTGTTTGTAAATTTTGATTTATGTTTTCACCAATGTTGTGTCTAGAGCTACATCAGACAGCTTGATAAAACATCTACATTTTTCATTGAACAATGTTAGATTAAGACTTAAACAGAACAAACAACCACTTGACATGCAAATTGAAGGTGTAGCCTTTCCATCTAACCTCTTTAATGTCCATTCTTGACCAACTGATGGCATCATTCACGATCAAAATGACTCACAGTTGGAACTTTGGAGTAAATTCTCAGAGGACATCACTCTGTGTGGTTGCTTCAAGTGTTCCCTCAGTAAGAGCTACCTGTTAAGCAGTCGCTGTATTATTCTGTGTCTGTGCCCTGGATACATATTTCACTGCTGACTCATTTTGCACAACTGTTGAGTGGAGTTTCCTTCTTCTATGCAATTCCTGTGTCATTTCTTGCTTGGCAGTTTTGTTGTTGTTTTTTAATTTGTTGTTGCTGGGGGTTTTCAGTTTTATTTGTTTCATGTTCTGCACCAAATGTTGTTCATTGACACAAATTGTGTTTATTGCTTACTTAGTTCCTGTTTGTTTTAGGTTTGTTTTTAAGTACTATGTATCAGATTTGATCAGTCATTAACTTGGATGGGAGGGGGGGTGGGGAGGGGAGGGGGATCCATTTACTGTAGAATATAAAAATGATTTCTTGCAACAAATATGGCTTAAAAATGTAAAAGCACTAGAAACAGAAAAATGTTTAGGATATGTGAATCAGTTTGTTCAGGCAGAACTCAGTGACAAAGGAGCTCATACTAGATGCATCTTTACTTTTATCATAGACGAGAGGGCAGGGAGTGGAGTATGTGGGAATGTGTGTGTTAGGTGTGTGTGTATGTGTGTGTGTGTGCGTGTTTGTGTGCATGTGTGTGTGCGCATGTGCGTGCGTGCACACACACACTGGGGGAAGAGGGGTTGTAGTGAATGACTGAAAAACTTTCTTTTTTTTATGCTATCAACCACAGTGGTTATGTTAGAGCAGAACAGAGTATCCGTTGTCAGATTATGATATACTTTTCAGACTGTAATGTACTGATCAAATTGTTTTCACAATATAGATGAACATGGGGTGCATATATTTATTTTGCTGCCTTTGATGTATTCATTCACCGTTCTGTGTCAGGTGTAATCAGAATAAAGCATTACTTTGTGCAAATGAGACTGCAATGAAGCTGACAGAGGCAGCTAATGATACGCAGAGGCAGGGAAACGGCTGCACAGGCAGAAGTCTCACCAGGCAAAGCCTGGAGAGCTGCAGCATGGTGAAGGAAAGCACAGAAAAATCCCTTGACCGCCTTTGCTGTGTTTCAGGTGAATGCTTTGTCAGTGGGCTCAAGCAAAGACAGCACGGACTCAGTGCCATTAACCAACAACGTCTATGAGGAGCCACCAGGCAATGGGGCAGGGGACAGTGGGGATGAAGGCACTTACCAGACACCCCCATCCAACAAGCCCGTCCATGAAGCTCCGCCTTCTACACTCTACCTGGTTAGTAGTTAGTTGATCGCTTTTACATAGCGCTAGTCTCTACTCTCAAGCAGACACACTGTGCTTGCATGTGATTCTGCATGAGTGGATGGCTTTTTATAGCTGGTTTTGGAATATCCACCAGGTGGTGTACTTACAGTGCTGGCGCCACATGAAACTGCTGCCATCTCGGCGTGTTCTGTGTTCACCATACAACCAATGTACCATGTCACTTCATGCAAAGCCACATACGCAAGGTGCGTTCATATTTAGCTGTAACCTGCCACCTGCACTTTTGGCAGAATGACTGGGGTCTTTTACATGCTGCTGCGGTAATTGGGGGTGGAATGGATACTGAAATAGAGTCAGCACAGAAAGCTGACCCTGTAGAAGAAAATTATCCTGTAGCTCCTGCAGGGATTCAAACTTGCAACCTTTCGATCACAAGTCCAGCACTCTAACCACTGGCCTCTGTGACGGATGCTTTGGATGTGTGTGGTCTCTAAGTCTAGCAGAGAGGAGAAGGCAGAGGCCAGGGTATCTGTGACGGATGCTTTGGATGCGTGTGGTTTGTGTTTGTTTTCAGGTGGAGGCCACCCATACCTACACTGGCGAGGACATCGACGAGCTGTCCTTTGAGCCGGGCGACATCATCTACGTTGTACCTTTTGACAATGAAGAGGAACAGGTAGGCACAGAGTGTAATAACAGACGTTTACTCTCCTTACCAAACTTTCGGACTGGTTTAAGAAGAAATCTTGGAATGCTGCGGTATTATCTGTGTAAGTTCAGCCAGCTTTTGCTCAGTCAAACCGTAACTCTTAGTAGTCCAGATACGAATTTACTCATGCTGAAGTGTTGGACCCGGTGGACCTGGTATGGGTATGTCTGTACTCACTACCTCCCTAAGTGCCGCAGTCCTCTCAGTGGCATTCTTACCCAAAGCTGTAACACTGGTAACTTGAGCCTGTGTGTTTGTCAGAGATTGCTTGCCGTGTATTTCTCAGAAGAATTGGTCTATTTTGAGGGGACAGCAGGGATGGGGGATGGCGGCGGGAATGGGGTTGGGGGGGGGGGGGGGGGGTAGTGGCGGGAGATATGTTTTAGGAGAGCAGATTGATGTGGTATGAAAAAGACTGTTGTAGGGAAAAGACTGGTGTTGTAGGAGAGATGTTTTAGGAGAGGAAGCATCACTGATGTTGTAGGAGAGATGTTTTAGGAGAGGAAGCATCACTGATGTTATAGGAGAGATGTTTTAGGAGAGGAAGCATCACTGATGTTGTAGGAGAGATGTTTTAGGAGAGGAAGCATCACTGATGTTGTAGGAGAGATGTTTTAGGAGAGGAAGCATCACTGATGTTGTAGGAGAGATGTTTTAGGAGAGGAAACATCACTGGCATTGTAGGAGAGGAAACATCACTGATGTTGTAGGAGATGTTTTAGGAGAGGAAACATCACTGGCATTGTAGGAGAGATGTTTTAGGAGAGGAAACATCACTGATGTTGTAGGAGAGATGTTTTAGGAGAGGAAACATCACTGGCATTGTCGGAGAGGAAACATCACTGATGTTGTAGGAGATGTTTTAGGAGAGGAAACCACTGGCATTGTAGGAGAGATGTTTTAGGAGAGGAAACATCACTGATGTTGTAGGAGATGTTTTAGGAGAGGAAGCATCACTGGCATTGTAGGAGAGAGTTTTAGAAGAGGAAACTGGTGTGGAACAGATGACTTATGACAAATGTGGTAGGAGAGAAAACTAATGTGATATTGATGTGATAGGAGAGGAGACTGATGTAGTAGGAGAGAAAACTGATGTGGTCAGAGAGAAGACCGATGTGGTAAGAGAGGAGACTGATGTGGTAAGAGAGGAGACTGATGTGGTAAGAGAAGAGACTGAAGTGGTAAGAGAGGAGACTGATGTGGTAAGAGAGGAGACTGATGTGGTAAGAGAGAAGACTAAAGTGGTAAGAGAGGAGACTGATGTGGTAAGAGAGAAGACTAAAGTGGTAAGAGAGGAGACTGATGTGGTAAGAGAGAAGACTAAAGTGGTAAGAGAGGAGACTGATGTGGTAAGAGAGAAGACTGAAGTGGTAAGAGAGAAGACTGATGTGGTAAGAGAGGAGACTGCTGTGGCAGGAGAGAAGACTAATGTGGCAGGAGAGAAGAAGACTAATATGGCAGGAGAGAATACCAATGTGGCAGGAGAGAAGACTGGTGTTGTAGGAGAGAAGACTGATGTGGCAGGACTAGAGGACTGATTGATGTGATGAGAGCAGACTGATGTAGGACAACATCGGCTAACAAAAGACCAGCTGATGTTGTCAGACTAGAAGCCTGACTGATGTTATGGGAGAGAAGGGTGGATGACTGATGTTGAAGGGAGGATGACAAATGTTGCATTGTTTTTCAGGATGAAGGTTGGCAGATGGGCATCAAACAGAAGGATGGACTGAAGGGAGTCTTTCCAGAAAACTTCACACGCCGCCTTTAACCACGCAACAGCCACACGCAGAGTTCTTTGTTACGATTGTATTGGTGCTTCTGACACACACGTTGGACTGAGGAGGAAGATCGGTTATGGGTATCGGCTTGTCCGCAGTGCAAAACAGGAGTCGTGTCAAGCCTTGATTTGGTTAAAGCTGTTTCATGTACTATCAGTGACACGTTGGCAGACCTATTTGATGTGTTTTGATGGCAAGATTCTGTAAAGAATCCAAGGGTGTTGAATTTGAAACAGGTCACAATGTCACTGTTTTCTGGGTTTTTTTTTTTCTTTTCTTTCTTTTTTTCTTTGGTTGTTCCCACCTCCTGCTTTTTTTGCCCTTTTTTTTTTTTTAACACCACTGACCCACCACTGACCGTTTTTTGTTATTCCTTTATTCTCTGATGTCAGAGACTTTTACATTATTGAACACATTCCATGAAACGTGTAGCATTAATGGTGCACTGACACCAAGGAGTTGTTGTTTTTAGAAGAGGTGGATGAACAATGTGCTGCCTGTATGCTCATGATTTGTCTTATGGTTTTGTTTCTGAGACTGAATGTTTTTCCTTGACATTATATTGCAATAATTTATTTTGTATGCAAAACATGCCTTTGAAACCAACATTAAACTATTCTATATAAACAGATAGTTTTCTTTCTCATGGTCCTGTTTTGACGTTTCGTCGTCAGTTCAGCATTCTATATAAACAGATAGTTTTCTTTCTCATGGTCCTGTTTTGACGTTTCGTCGTCAGTTCAGCATTCTATATAAACAGATAGTTTTCTTTCTCATGGTCCTGTTTTGACGTTTCGTCGTCAGTTCAGCCGTTTCTTCCAGGCACGCAAATCTGCTTGAGGACTGCTGCTCCTGAAGAATGGGGCACTGACATGGTTGACAAGACATGATCAGTGATCCGTGTTTGGTGATGCTGTTGATCACACCACTAACAGAACAAGTGTGCGCTGAGAATGCCCCCGAGCAGAATGCCTACAAACAGATGGATTAGCTTCAGTTCTGTTGGATGCAAATTTCTGCTTCTTTCATGTTCATACGGGGCTCCGTGCGTGTGTGTGTGTGAGTGTGCATGACTTCCATCTCCTTCCAGCAGGCACTGAAAACCAGGAGGTACATTGCTGTCGATGTTTGGGTTTGTTTTTTTTCCAGGCTAGTTGCAGAGAAGTCCTGTGTTGTAAAAGCGACAGCGAGGTAATAAAATGAAAAGCGCATGAGCAGAACAGTGCACCTTTGTCCCCACACAGTCCTAGCCCTCCGTCACCGATCTGACGGCACGTAACTGTGGAGACGGTGACAGAACTAGATACAAACCATCCCTCCTTTGCGAAGAGATGCCCATTTGCAGAGGCTGAGCAGCGAAACACCAGGGCAGTGCCGCAAGGGTGACAGCGACACTCGTGAGAAGTGTTCACTTGCAGTCAGCAGCCCCAGCAGCATGAGGGAATGGGGAAAGATGCTGCCACGTCGAACGTAACGTCAGATGTTACTTTGATGTTACACAGAACACCGTGCGGCTGAGAGGATTTTGGATACCCAGTTCTGACTGCTTTGAGTTGTCAGCTACAAAGTGCTTTGAGCTGTCACTGTCGCAGTATTTCAGGCGTGAGAAGCCTGACGCTGCATCCTACACGAAGTCCTAGCACGGGGCGTCTCTAGCATCCTCCATTCAGTGACAGGTTCGTGGCCCCCTTCCACCCCCACCCCCCCACCCCCCTTCACTGTGTTGGGGTTTGAGGAAGTGTAGCGCCTCCTGTCGGTTCATAATCGCTTCTGCCTTCCCAGTGAGCGGCTTCATTCCATGGGTATTCCTTCTCCTGTTGTATTTTGCACATTATTTGTTATTTTTCCTCTGGGTTGGGGATTTGCCCAGTGCTGGGGGAGACTTGGTGTGTGCAGGTGTTTGACTGCACCACGTCTGTTGGGGCACAGGAAACGGTCTTCATGTGTGTGTGTCACACTGTGGGTCATCGCATAATGGTCTGAGCAGGATGAGCAGTGAATAAAATGAAAAGCAATGAATGTAATGAAAATGTTCCAAGGCGATTGCTCTCTCTCTCTCTCTCTCTCTCTCTCTCTCTCTCTCTCTCTCTCTCTCTCTCTCTCTCTCTCTCTCTCTCCCCCTCCTCCTCAAAAAAGCAACAATTTCCACCCCCTTCCCCACCCCCATCTCTCTCTCTCCTGCTTCTCCTCCACTAAAAGCCAGTGAATCTCCCCCACCCCCACCCCACCCCCCACCCAGGCTCACACTCTGTTAAGCTTGTGCAGAAGTGCTTGAGCACCTTGCCTGGCATATCAGACTGACCAGCAAAAGCTAGAGATTAAACCATTTGCAAATTGTGTGTGGATTTGAGGAGAGACTGACCAGCGAAAGCTAGAGATTAAACCATTTGCGAATTGTGTCCGGATTTGTGGAAAGACTGACCAGTGATAGCTAGAGATTAAACCGATTGCGAATAGTGTCTGGATTTGTGCATACATGGACGGGAACAGCCGTGCATCTAGCTGTACGTAGCTTCCATGGGCTTGCAGCCCAACAGACGTTACTGATGATGAGGATGAAAGTATGATGCCTAACATAATAAATGCTCATTATTTTGTTTGTTTGTTTGTGATCTTGTGGTGCACTGTGCTGTCTTTTTCCTTTCTTCTCGTTGACACCAAGTTTCAGTACTGATTGTTCTGAATTTTTATAATGTTTTTGTTGATGAATAGGATGTACATGCTGGTAAGGCTGCTATTATCGTGCTGTTGTTGCCCTCGTTTAGAACATGTTAGAGGTGTTTCGTTGACGACTTGCACATAGTTTCCACAGAGCACTGTGCGGGCATGCCGTAGCTGAATAGGATGTACTTGCTGGTGAGGCTGCTATTATCATGCCGTCGTTGTCCTCGTTCAGAACATGCTGGAGGTGTTTTTGTTTTTGACTTGCGCATAGTTTCCACAGAGCACTGTGCGGGCATGCCACTGGTGTATGCTGTGCACATGCACTGGCAGTATTGGTTCCACCGTTCCATGCATAAATAATCATTACTCCAGGCTTCTTGGTGATCAGTAGTTTGGGCGTTTTCCTTTAGAAGTGACTGTGTTGCGATAATCACTGTTGTTAAGGTGGGGGGTATGTATTGCTCTGTGCACTGCTCAAATCCCAAGCCCTAAAAGTATTCCTCATCAAGTTCCCCCAGTCCAAACTTGCTTCTTTTTTATTTTTTTTATTTTTTTGCATTATTACAGAGGACCCAACTGCCGTGCAGCGTCCCTGCACTGATGGAGATGCTAGTGGTCAACAAGGGTCAACTAAATAGATAAATACAGAGTTAAATGAGTGATTATCAAAACAAATGGAAAGAGAAGTTTAAAAGAATAATGTTTGGACGTTTTGGGCCCAGTTATTGCTTTGCAAAGAAATAAAGACAATAAATTGCCTTGAAGCCCTTCCTTCCAAGAAACTCACTCCCATAACCCCTAGGCAGAAAATGGATGCTGGACAAGATGGCAGAAAATGGCGGAGCGGTTTTCTGTTCCCTTGCCAGTTGTGTCTGATTTCTGTCTTTACTTGTACCTTGAGATCTGCAACTACAGGGCATTATGCTAGAGTTTGTGGCATCTCTTTCCCCTGTGTCGTGTTGGCGGTGTGTTGTTACTGTTTTTGTACAACTTAAAGTGACAATCATACTCTGGAACTGTAGGGTACAGTGTCTCCATCAGTAAGTAGTAGACTCTCATAATGATTATATCAGATAAATGTTTAGGTGGTGTTTTTTTTTTTTTTTTTTTTTAATTAACAAAGATTTGGAGGAGACTGAAGAAAAGGACTGTTTTGATGCTAGCATGGCTGGGTTTTTTTTCCTCCGGTGTATTCTTGGTTTGTTTTGCGTTTTGTTTTTAACTGCTGTAAACGACTACGTACATGATTGTGTACTGTTACGATGCGTTGGGCAAACTTGTGGAATTTTCCCCTCACTTATAGACATCGTTAATTAAGCATCTGGTCACTTACTGCTTTCCACTCTGACTAGAGCTTTTCCTCCGTGGCTCATTTTGTGGCTCAAACCAGGGGTGGAGTCTAAACCATTCCATTCCTCTGGCGCTGCTTTTTGCCCAGCCTGAGGCGGATGCAGCGCAGCATGCTTCTGCAGCGATACCAAAGGACAATGGCTGCAAGCAGCAACGCAGGTGAAACAGCGCAGGTCAGCCACCGCTGCAGACAAGTCACATTGCAAACTCCAAGCACTGGTTTATGACATCCTTTCTTCAACCACTTGCCATATTTAGTTATGCCATAGGGTCCAGAAAACTGTCAGCTAATGAGCAGTTTCTTGTTGGTGCTCAAACAGTACTAGGTTTGTTACAAACTCAGGTTATATCAGACATTTGTTTTATAACTGACCATGTTGCCTATGCCAGCTCTAATGAAACCAAGATCGTTTGAATTGAGATAGAACTCTTCTTCTTTTTTTCGTTTTTTTTTTACCCAAGGTGGATGCATCTCATGTTTACGTGCGTGCTTGGGCGCTAGCTTCCACAGTCTTATCAGTACCCAAACCTTTCGGAAGGTGCTGACCATGTCGGTGGACAGCTGCGCGGAGATAAAGAGTGCCCCTTCAGTGGCATAACCAAATCTGGCAGAGTTTGGAGGAAGGTGCCAGAAAGCGATGCTCGGAGTGTGGTCGCATCACTGGGTTCACTGTCATCAGGCATGAAGGAAGCTGCGGATAGAATGTGTCCTGCTGTAAATATCATTATTTATGTATAGCAGCACTCCTTTTCAAAGTGCTTTTTGTTTTATTTTTGTTTTTTGGTGAAATGGAAAAGGAAATGGGGATGACTAGAATCGTATTCCGTGGAGGAGGAGTGTAACATTGCTGGTAGTTGACGTTGACCCGCTCTGTTCTTCGCTGCACGCTAGTTCTGCAGCGGCTGTGTCAGCCGCAAGGTGTTGAAGGGACTGCTGTGTATGTGTTTCAGCGTTGTTGTTTTTCTGTGTGATCCCTTCCCCCCCTCCTCCTCAATTTGTTGCCCAGGTTGACGTTTGGTTGATTCCCTTGTACATACATAAATAAGCTTCTTGATACATAATTATAAGCTTGTTGAGACATAATTATACATAATAAGTAAACATTCCTGTTCCATGGTTTTCATGACAGTTGATGACGTTTGTTGTAGGTAATGCTCCACTTTGTTTGAAATGTGCAAAATGCCACTTGTTGCTTTGGAGTTGCATTTGTACGCCTCGCTTTCCAGCATGACTTAAGTATTGTGTCTGATCTGGCAGAGTCCAGAAACTATCTGAGCATTTCTTTTTTCCTTTTTCAGCTCATTCATTTCTCAATCCAAAAGTGTCTTGTTCTCAAGACTTGTGTCTGCATCATCATTGAGTTTGAAGCAGTTGAAGGCACCTCAGTTCTGTAAAAAAAAAAAAATTGGAGAATATCCATCAAGAGTTTACATTTACCTGTTGTACTTCATTCACAGGTAAAAAGTGTGACCATTTTGAACATTCTGAAATGGAGACTATCCACCAGGAGTTTACTCCACCACCTGTTGTACTTTAAAAAACAGGTAAAAAAATTTTTTAAATCGGACCATTTTGAACGTTCTGAAATTGTACTGAGGGTTCCAGGGACTGCTTGGCTGTTATTGTTAAAGGCCAACATCAGATGGCACAGTTTTCAAGATCTGTGACCAGGCTAGAGCCATTTTCTGGTGCTTTCTAAAGACAGATGATGCCAGAAAGTAGTGCTACTGAGCAAAATGGTGTCATCAGGTAGAACAAATAGAGGTTCAGACATTTTCAGTCAGGCCAACTTCAAAACTGGCATGTCAGGTTTTTATTCTAAAAAGAGTGGTCAGTATTTGAATGCTGTAGATGATGCTGTGTGGAGAAGGAAAAAAAACAAACACAGTTGGCAGACGTGATTCTAAGACTGTCCGCTTCCTCAGTAAATGTGATGCTGTTCTGGAAGTGCCTTCTCAGCTGCATCCACTCAAGATGTGGCGACTGCAACTCTGAAGCAACAACTGCAGTGTATTCAGTGCGTAAAGTTAAGGATATGCGAGGGTGTACATAGAAATACAATCTGCTGTTTGAACAGGAAAAGGACGCAATGTTGTTCATCACTGTGAAAGACCCCAGAATCTTTTCCTGTCAGACGGCAGCTCTGACCCCACATTTGAGTCAATACTCACAGCCGTTCTGTGTTAAGAGTTTGCTGTTTATGGCCAGTGATGTGAAGATTCCATACTAGCCTTTTTGTAGAAATGCTCTTTCCTGGGCATGAGAGACGTGTGTGTAGAGCCTGTAAATGCATAATTCAGAAAGAGCATAAGGTGAATGAGCTTTCTGGCAACTCGCCAACAGATCTTTGGCAGCAAGAAGCAGTGGTGAAGGAGGGTACTAGAGAAGTGGATCTTTGCAGCATCATACACCACCATGACAAAGGGCTTTGTCGTAAAAAGATGGCATCGGGAACTAGCTGTGATCACGTGACATGCATATATGCATCAGAGAGGCATTACCTTCGAAACATGGCATCAGCTGACACACATGTTTACATCAGAGAGGCGTTACCTTCTAAAGATGGCATCAGGTGACACGCATGTGATGTTTACATCAGAGAGGTGTTACATTCTAAAGATGGCGTCAGGTGACATGCATGTGAAGTTTACATCAGAGAGGCGTTGCCTTCTAAAGATGGTGTCAGGTGACACGCATATGATGTTTACATCAGAGAGGTGTTAGCTTCTAAAGATGGCGTCGGGTGACATGCCTGTGATGTTTACATCAGAAAGGCATTACCTTGTAATGATGGCATCAGGTGACATGCATATTTATATCAGAGAGGGGGTACCTTGTAAAGATGGCATCAGGAACTAGCTGTGATCACGTGACATGCATATTTATATTAGAGAGGCATTACCTCGTTAACCGTTTCTCTGCCATGGGTGGGAAGTTGTGAAGGTGGCCAGATGGGGCTACCGGAGGCCGGGAGCATGGTAGAGAGTTCTGGGCAGCCGGTCACCTGGGTAGTTCTGCCAGGCGTCACAATTAATAGTCTGCATGGAAACCCTAAGAGTGGCCCCCGTGCAAGCTAAAGCTTGGCACTGGAATGGAAGACGTTCAGAATCAGCAATGGTGCGCTTATTGATGATGAGCAGTAGCTGCTGCTTTCAGATGATAAAGCAAATCTCAACGGTTTGAGTGCTGAATCAGACTCGAATCATTGTGCTGTCCACCAGGCAGCACAGTCCGACCTAAAGGCGAGATCTCAAGTTTGCAACGCAAGGGCCCTGTCTTTAGTGCTGGGCTTGGAACTCGCTGTTCTCAGACACCAGATTTTCATCTGTCAATAGATGGAATTCCATCAGTTAGGGAGCAGCAGGGGTCATTCTTGAGAAGAGAGAAATGTACTAAACTGTAGTCAAGTACTTTCTAGGGCAGTTTCTGGCAGCCGATTTGTGAGTTTTCATCAAAACTGATACTCCAGATATGTATGGTTGTTCAAGATGTTCAAAATGGCTAGGCCACATCACATGGATGCTGATGTCGTTGTTGGTAGACAATGAGCTCCCCAACAGGCTGCTGATTCTCGACTTTCCAGTTAGCATCAGTGGATCATTGTTTCCATGATTCTGTAACTTGAGGCCTCATCAGTAGCATGCAAGTTACACCAACCCATAACGCTATTTACAGATGGACAATGAAAAATGCCAGTGTCAGACTAACAGCAAGTTCATAGGCATGTTGCAGTGGTGTGCATTGCTGTGGTGGTGGCTAGCTATCATAGGACCGACTGTGGTTGCAAAATGGCTCTGCATGTTTCATGCACAGGACCCCAAGGTTATACTCAGACCAGGGCAAGGCTATAACTTTGCAGCCTTGTACATGTTTTTTGTGGCTCTTTGTGTGTGTATTGTTGCAAATTTCATTCCTTGCCCTTGTTGTTTGTGGAGATGGGTTGGTTGGGGAATGCAGATTTTAAGGCCACCTTTTTTCTTCTTTTTTATAAATTCTGTCTGTTGTTGGGTACATACCAACTAGTCGGTACAATGAGCATTTGCTCCATCTGCACTGCTTGGATGAAGATGCAAAGAGCATGCAGGATCACTGAGCTTCCTATGCAACTGGACACTTTTTTCAGGAAAGTAATATTTTGTGTTAAAAATCTATGCATATATATTATTTGTATACCTTACTTGGTAATCTTTGTATCCATGCAAAAGAAGTGGTCATTTTAAAATATGTCGTTATCCCCAGATTTATTAATCCATACATACACATACCTCATTTTTACCTACAGTATTTATTGTTGAAACATGTTTTCATATTCCTGTAAAGTGCCTTAACAACCCAGATTAAAAGTTTGTATGAGCAAGTGTATTCCATAAAACTTCACTTGTAACATGAACAATTTTGTGTATTTGACAAAGCACCAGCTTGGATGAAACAGTGCCCACAGTTAGACTTTCAATTTGCTACTGCTGATACATTTCGGTGTTTGCACGAGTGGGTGTATGCCAAAAAATTGTCAGAATGGAAGTGCATAACTTGCAGAAAGATTAACAAAGTTTGAGAGGAAAACCTTTAGATTCAGGCAGATTTCTTACTGTTCTTTCAGTGTCATATGTGTTCAAGAGTAGTTCACGGAATAGCTAATTGGCATACCATTTTCAGAAGCACCAAGCAATAAGAGAAGGAAAAAATCCAAGTAGACATTCAGAAATTATTCTGTTTCTTCACATTTTTCATTTTAGCCATCTGACCTCCAAAGATGCTGATGTAATTTCATCTTCCATCATTTCGCTATGCACTTTGTGCAAACTTTCATTGATTTGGGTGGTGACATTGCAGTGAGTGGGAGGGGAGAGGGAATCAGCAGAACCAGTGGATTTACAGTGCAGGTGACCTCCAGGTTTCCAAAATACTGCATACAAGGGGATTTTCAGCACTGTTCTATAAATTGCAGCCTTTAAGGGTGCATGGTTTGAAAGGCATCCCAGTGATTGGGGTTAGCTTCAACTCAACTGACACGGTGCAGCACGGAATGAATGCAGGCAACTAACAGCAGATGCCAACAGCAGAAGGCAACCAACTGCAGCTGCTAGTTGCAGGCGACAACTGCAGTTGCAGGGGGCAGCCAGCTGCAGCTGCTAGTTGCAGAGGCGACCAACAGCAGCTGCTAGTTGCAGGTGACCAACTGCAGCTGCTAGTTGCAAGGCCAATGCAGTCAGCAGTTAGTCCCTGCAAAGATGGTCCCTGCTTTTCCTTAAAGTTTCGAAGTTGAAACTTCCACCCTGAAAACAAATCGCTTGGCAAAAATGAAATAGCTTTGCACTTTACGCAACATGCAGTTCTAGGTCATGTATGTCGATGTTTCTGCTGTGCACGTTTTGACATTCTCGTAACACTGCAGTTTGTTTCAGCAATAATTTTCAGAGTTGCTTGCAGAATCAAATGCTTTAAATCGCTTTTTCTTTTAAGTCTTGCGCCTTCAATCCTGCCCCCTAATAGTTTTCAAATTTCATCATTCAACTCAGTGCAATACGTTCAGTCAGATTTTAACATCAGTTATCATACTTTCATTAACTTGTACTTCCCCTGAATTTGCATACCTTCTTGGTGTTGGATCTGTTTGTTGCAGGATGCATTCATTTTGAAATAAAATGTATTGACTCAAGCAGTTTGGCTTTTGTTTCTTTTGAAGCACAAACACACAAACGCATGCACACACACACAAAACACCATAACTCTTCAACAATTTGCAATGCTTTTATTACAAACAATGTTTTTATATTAAATATCGGCCTCACAAACAATACAGTTTAATGAAACTGCACTCACAGTCACTCTTGTGAATATGAATACACTCTGCACTCGACAAAAAAACCTGAAGGATGGAAAACTTAACATTCATTCCAATTAATGCCCCAACCTTCAACAAGTTCTCAAACACAGCAACAGCAATGGTAAAGATGAGTACCTGTAATTCTCGCAATATTGTTCCACTAAGTTTTAACCTAGATTTCATGGGTATCATGTATTTTTTTGTATATATTTTTTTTTTCCCTCAAGATTCTAATGTGCACAAAATGATGTGAGAACATACTGTTACAATAGCAAAATCACTGACTGATAAGGTGACCACTAGCTTAAATCTCCAAATTCCTCCAGTTACTTAAATCTCCCAATTTCCTGAAATGGTTCATATTTAGAATTCTGTGTCGGTAGTCTGCCACATGCACCAACATGCTTACAGTTCTGCTTACTGCATATATACATACAATTTCTATATACAGTACCTTCAGTTTATGTAGACACACACCCCATGTCCTGTGTAAAACTACAATGCTAACATTCAGATTCAGAAAATGTGCCTATTCTGTTGTATGCATCATATACTTAATTTGAACAAAGCCTGTTTACACTGTGGCAAGCATAACAATCTTTGTTCACATTTTAAACATCCTGTTTTGCAAGTACAAAAACAGTATACACAGATTTCTTTGCCCAAAGGCACGTAACCCAAAACAAAGCGCAACAGCCTCCTCAACAAGGGGAAGCTGCCCCAACCCAACAGAAGAATGCAAGAGGAAAAAACGGTGAAAAATGAACTGGAGACTTTGGGATGTTTATGCACACAGGCAAGCCAGCACACAGCATGGGCATAATCTGTTGATCGTGAAACTCCTTTCTCCTAACTTAACATCTCACTCACAAATGCCACTCAAACACCACACTCTCAGTCACCCAACACACACACACGCAGATCACACTCCACATCTGCAGATCACACTCCACATCTACATCTCGGATGGAGCTCGTATGTCGTCGATCTTGAGGATCATGCGGACAAGCTGCGTGGCCAGGAGGATCTGCTGCTTCTTGGCCATCAGTGTTTCTATCACGTTCTGCTCACGCATGTCTGCAACACAACAATAGGTTATTATCACCCATCCCTTGGCCACAATCACACTTCAGCCATTCAGCCCTGGTGGAGCAGGCTTACATAAACTCTAGATAATAATAATAAAAATGCAAGTGAGTGGAAGCTTTAAAGTTTGGCAGCAGTCCCTCACTGCTTTTTTTTCTTGCCAAGATGCCACTCAAACATTAACTGTCGGCTAACCAGCGAACATCTGTTACAAAGCCACAGCCCAATTTCCACTGGAAAAGACAACAGCAAACAACAAAACATAGAAGGCAATTTTCATGATCAAAACATGCCAACATTCCCAATCATTTCAGTTTTGGGTGCACTGTGGAGATGATTCCCATGCCTAAACAGAAGAATTGCTCCTGCCGTGACTCTCCAAAACACCCCCGTTAGTTTGCAGTATTCTGTCTGCTGCCCTTTCCACCAAAGGTGATAACATCACTTGCTTGGTTACACCTGACAGCATGCAACAACAATAAATGCCATGACCCAAAAATCCTCTTCCATGTGCAATCCATCACTTGCTTGGTTACACCCGACAGCATGCAACAACAATAAACGCTGAAACCCAACGATCTGCTTCCATGTTAAGCGCCCTGTCACCAGTCCTGTCCTACTGGTCCAAAGGTAACGGTCACTTTCCACGACAGTTAGGCAACTCCCACCTTACTTGCCAGCTTTGCATTGCATATATCGGCATCAACACCCCTTGCTCAGTTTGGGGAGGGAAAGTGGCAACAGATCAACTTTTATCAAGTCAACATTTTGAAGACACACTGACAAAGAAACACTAGTATAATATTTAATAATAATGTACTATTTCTCCAAATTGTAACACATAGCCCATTACAAAGCAAAGAACCAAAACACAGTCAAAACTTCCACTTGCATACATGTACACAAACACTCAGTAGGACAGCTTGAAGGGATGAGATTTAAAAGATGATTTGAAAGATACGCATGTGTTTGAAAATCTAACTAAGAAAGGGAGACTGTTCCAAACAGACAGAACAGGCAACTGTTCGTAAGATTTGCATCAAGATGCCACCTGAAGCTTCTACGTTTTTGTTTTTGTAAACACCAAAGTGAAGACCCTGGACTGTCCAATGCTACCATGCAACTCACAGAAAGAAATATGCCAGCTAACAATATGAGCAGGTGATCCCAGTACACATCCACTGCTACTGGGGTATAAGCAGCAAACAACAAGACTGACCGTTGGTTCCCTTGTTGAGGCAGTCGATGCCAAGATGAGGGTTCTTCTCTTTGACCTGTCGGGACTTGACCTCCGCCAGGGTCTGGATGGGGGCCTGACCGCTGTTTTCTGCCAGCGCCAGGGGAACAGCCTCCAGAGCCTCGGCAAACGCCCGCACAGCGTACTGTTCCAGTGTGGAGATCTGATGGACATATAATAATAATAATAGGTACTTAGAGCGCCTAACCCACACAGCATACTGTTCTAGTGTGGAGAAATGACAGATGTAAAATAATAAAGATCATGGGCAAGAGTGCCTAACCCTCAGAGGCCCCAAGCGCTTACACATTCTTCAAATGTACTTGTTTCCAAGATTCAATGCATACCACACACACACACACACACACACACACAGAGTCATGTATCAGGGCAATGGGACTGGAGAAAAGGTTTTTAAGTAAGCAAGTAAGTTGGTGTTTTATGACCAGTCAACCATTACATGTATATCAAGACAATACACAGTTTGTCATGACACAATAATATGTATATTACTAAAAAGAGAAAGGTTTTCAAGGGAGATTTAAAAGAACTGACAGAGGTAGAATGACAGGAACATGGAGCAAAATACACGTAATTTTTAACACTTTTTGTCCAAAACTGCTCATTTAAAAAACTACCTAAATAAGTCCACACAAAAAAACGGTAAAGGAGGGGTGCTACTGCCAAGGAAAGTGAGCTGTGTAACTGATTATTAGGCTGGCAAAACTCAAGTGCTCACTTTCTAATGCATCCCAAATTTAGTTTCTCCAGTGCACTGTCCCAGTACTACACTGTCCCAGTACTACAGGACAGGGTGTTATCGATTACATGTAGACACAGACTTGTCTCACTCTGTTCAGGGTGACAGTCCCAGGGAGATAAGACTGACAGAGGTTGAGAGTGAGGTTTCTGTAGCATGTACTTTAGCCTCACAGTCACAGCAGTACTGAAAGGTAGTTCGACATGCATTGCTGCTCATTTACTCCTATATTGGAAAGCAAAAAAAAGGGGGGTGGGGGGGGGGCAAATGCACAGGGACTCTCCCAACAAACTCCTCAGTCAATGCACCATGCCGAAATCACACAGGAATTGATGTAAACTGACAGCATCATGGATGTCCAGTCCCAAGGGTCTGTCACTCACCTTTGTTTTTTGTATGCATGGTTTGTTCATTTTTTTCGAGGGGGGGGGGGATCTTTCCACAAAATCTAACGAGCTATAGTGACCGTCTTGCACTCTGGGACTGTATCTCACCTTGTCAGCTGCTTCAGCCACAGCGAGGGAGGCGGCGATCTCGGGTGCCCCACCGCCATACACAACACGACTGTCGCGCACCAGGTTACGAATCACACACAGAGCATCGTGAAGACTGCGCTTGGCTTCTGCCACAATCTGAAACCCAGAGTTTACCTGCCTGTAGAGCAAATCCACGGAGAATGGAATGAACAAGATGACAGGCTCATTACAACTCTAAGAAGACAGGGGGGGGAGAAGAGAGAGTAGATTTGCAAGGCATCACATGGATGCACACAACACAATGAGAAGAAAAACACACACACACACACCACGTGGCAGCATGAAATGTATTTATCTACACAAACAAACTCAACAGGAACCGCAACAACTTTGTAGGGAATGGGTGCTGAAACAACCATGCCAGCACATCCACAAGTTTAATGCTACTGTACAAAATCAGAAGGCTAGTAGCAGAGTTAGCAGAGCCCAAAATGTTGACTATTGCTCACAACAAAGACTGACCATCTTATTGCCTCCTCTGATGAAGATGGTGACAGCCCTGGTGTTGTGGCAGTCTTCAATGACCAGCATACGTTCCTTTATGGTGCCAAAGGACAGCTCACGCACCATGCCAGCTTTGCCCAGTTTCTCTGGCGTCAGCTCCTCAAACCGAGGTACGATGCGACCCCCTGTGGCTATGGCGATCAGCTGGAACACACAAAAGATCATTTCAATAACGCCCAAAATCTGTCCTTTTTTTTTTTATTGACAATAACCATGAAGCACAACTAGTCAAAGAATAAACTCACGAAAAAAAATCACAAATTCAAAATAAACAAAAATGCCAGCCAGGAAACATCTCTGTCGCAGAACTGTTCCCCAAGGTCCAAAACACAGCAACCAACCTAGCCTGTTGGCATGCAAGTGAAATCACACTGAACCATTGGGGGGAGGGGGGGGGGGGGGGGGGGAGGAGGGGAGGGGAGAAGGGGGAGGGAGGGTGGACTGACCTCAATTTCTGGGCCTCCCACCCATCGCACAGCAGGCAGCTCCTTCTGCAGCAGCAGGTGGTTGGCCTCGTCATCAAAGCCCCACTGACAGATCACCAGGTTGGCACCCTTGTCCTTCACCTGGAAACATACAGCAGTGACAGGTGCCTGTCAGTAAATACTTCACATCCTCTCTCCAGCTTCTTCCCTCTGCAAATGTCTTCATCATTTCCATGACCCAACAGTCACCAACACCACTGACAAATGCACATCAGTCATCATGCTCGACATTTTTCAAGCCTGTGTGACATCTATAAGATGGCTAGTGTGGTTTCACAGAAACTGGTAAGACAATCACTGTAACTGAACAGATCCACTGACCATCTGTACTACTACTAGAGCTATACTAGCAAACACCCTGCTCCCTTCTCTGTCTAGAAAAAGTTGAAATACACACACACACAAGAAATACATGTGCGCATGCTCTCTGTGTGTGCTGTTTATATTAATACACATTTCTGGTTGGTGCTGAGAACTGGTCAAACAAAATAAATAACAGCTTGTCCATCTGACTGCCAATCCCCCCCCCCCCCCCCCCCCCCCCCCCCCCCCAATAAAATGCAGGAAATTGCCAGTTAATGCAAACCCTGTACATGCTTACAAATGCACACCAACCAGAGGGAAGAAGTCGAAAAAGGAATCAAACTATCCGGCCAATCTGAAGCAGGAGATACTATACTAGTCATCTGGCTACTGTGAAGCATCAAATACTATATACTAGTCATCTGGCTACTGTGAAGCATCAAATACTATCAGTTTTACAAACACAAACCTTTCACAAAGGCCCTGGTACATATATCTTTCTTTCCCTTTTTCTACCCACTGATTGTAACAAACTTTGTTAGGTGGCCATCACTTGCTGGTTATTGTTTCAAATACTGATTCTGGGTGTTCATTTGTTGTTTTGCTTGTATGGGGTTGGAGTTTGTTGTTGTTACTGTTGTGGGGGAGTGAGGTGGGGGTAAAGGAGAGGGAGTCTTTTCAGGGAGGTTGGGGGGAGGGGTGCAGGAGAGGGAGTCTTTTCAGGGAGGTTGGGGGGAGGGGTGCAGGAGAGGGAGTCTTTTCAGGGAGGTTGGGGGGAGGGGTGCAGGAGAGGGAGTCTTTTCAGGGAGGTTGGGGGGAGGGGTGCAGGAGAGGGAGTCTTTTCAGGGAGGTTGGGGGGAGGGGTGCAGGAGAGGGAGTCTTTTCAGGGAGGTTGGGGGGAGGGGTGCAGGAGAGGGAGTCTTTTCAGGAGAGGACCGTCTTTAAAATCAGCATTTTCATAGACGCACAGTAGCAATAATCAAGTTAGGACTGACTGTCCCAGTGTTATTCATGGCATCCCATACAGATGGGAGACAGAGGGTAAACTCTGGACCACACAGTGATTGCTGTAGCATGTTGTCTGATCCACACACACCATCGCACAGTGGGCAGAAATTCCACATGCATCCGCAATAAATTAACCCTATGAAATTTATTATGACTGTAATAAATTAACCCTACAATTCAGCACATTAACTTAGTTTCTATATCCCACAAACTCATGCCTTCACCCTGACAGCGTCTCTTATTTTATACCCCAAAGGTGCGGGACAGTCAAGTCTGGACCCCACAGTGATCGCTGTAGCAGGAAAATGAACTTCTGTGGCACCTGACAAACTGCTGGGCACAGGGGCCGAGTTAAGGATTCTGACAGTTTCACAATTACAGCTAATAACAACACTACAACAGCATGTGCACCGGCACCTCTTCATGCACAGATTTACAAGGATTTCCACACACTACAAGCACTAGCTTCCAGAACATGGTCTTCCCAACCCTGCTATGGTTGGTTACATCATAGCCTGCGCGCATGGATGGAAAACGGACACTTTAGCATCAGTTTCCAAGGCTATGACGTAACCAACAACAGCACAGACGTAGTAAATGGCATGTCAGAAGCTGATGCTTGTCGTATAGGATTGACTGTCCCAGCGTTATTCATGGCATCCCATACAGATGGGAGACAGAGGGTAAACTCTGGACCACACAGTGATTGCTGTAGCATGTTGTCTGATCCACACACACCATCGCACAGTGGGCAGAAATTCCACATGCATCCGCAATAAATTAACCCTATGAAGTTTAACATGAATCAGTAATAAATTAACCCTATGAAATTCCAAATACATCCTTAATAAATTAACCCTATGAAATTCCACATGCATCAGGAATAAATCAACCCTATGAAATTCCACATGTATCCACAAATAAATTAACCTTGTAAAGTTCTACATGCATCAGTAATAAATTAACCCCATCAGCCCTTAGTGGCGCACAGGTTTGTAAGCCTTCCCAGCCTGACAGGATGGGCTATGCTGCAGTACTAGTTTGTGAGGTGCTCCAACAGAACACCTGTACCTCAAAAAACTATGTTCTGTACAGACTAGAAACAAAAAGCAGTTAAAGCAATTTTCTTACAGTCAAATTCATTGCTCCTCAGTGGCAAAAATTTGCCTGTTGAGGTATGGTCACTTCCCCACAGTTGTCAACAGACAATGCATAAAATCAGCAAACTCAATGTAACCTAGCTAAAAATGGTGCAGAAAATTAATGATCTGGACAGCCAGGCAAAGGTTGTTGTCTCCCCTTGTTCACAACAGCCCCATACTTCCAACACGAGAGACCAGTTCTTAACACAAACAGGTTTCTTAACCCAACAGTTTAATGGTCACAGAAAACGAATTTCTATAGCACCTGACAAATTGCCGGGCACAGGGCCAAGTTAAGGATTCTGGCAGTTTCAAAAATTACACATAATAACTACAACAGCACGTGCACCTTTTCATACACCTGCACCATCACCTGAGCAGGTAAGACTAAGAGGCTTCAAGCAAAACAAACCGCTAACTACTCACACTCTGCACCATGTCCTCAAAGGTCTTGAGTTCATACTCGCGCAGCTTCCTGTAGTCTTCCACAGATGTGATGTCCAGCTTGTGCTTCGTCTTGGGTTTGGGCGGCTCGAAGGGGCAAGTCAGAATGGCAATCTTGGCATCCTTCACCACCTGTTGGAGTAAACACTCAACGTTAATCATCACAAAGTGGCTCGAAGGGGCAGACCAGCATGGCAATCTTGGCGTCCTTCACCGCTCAACATTATTATCATTATTTATCCCTTTTATACATCGCTAGTCTCTGCACTCGAGCAGGCTCACTGCACTCATGTGGCATGTGACTAATGAGCAACTGTATCCTTTTACAGTGATGGTGTACTGACAGCGCTATTTCGTTGTTGCATGGCTGGTGCCATGTGAAACTGCTGCCGTCTCAGAGCAAGATTTGTATCCACCATACAACCATGCACCAGTTTACAGTGTCACATCATTCAAAGCCAGATAGGTAGGGTGTGTGTGTGTTTAACTGTACGCTGCCACCTACACTTTCGGCAGAATGACCAGGATCTCTTGCGTGTAACTGCAGGAATGAGGAGGTGGAACAGATTCCAAAATAAGAGTCACCATGGAGAGTTGACCCTGGAGAAGAAAATTCTCCTGCAACTCCTGTGGGACCTTTCAGCTGGACTGTCACCACTGAGCTGTCACTGCTCCCCAACATTAATGGTGGTACTCGTCACAGCTTTGGATGGCTAAAGGCAGATGGTCCAAAAGGCCGTCCTGGCATCCTTCACCAACTGCCAGTGTCTACACAACTGGGTGCAAATGACAAAACTGACCTCGGGTACCAGGGCAGTTCAAGTAAGAACAGAAAAGATCTCAACTGAAAATACCCTTCACCATCTGCCAGCGATGATACACAGCCTATTAACGGAAGCGGTCGTGGGTTAAGAATGGTGGCACATGAGGGCAACTACCTCCAAATCCTTCACCACCAATCTATGTCAAAAAGCACAGGTTAATGATAACACTAAAGTTCATACAGCAGCTCAAGGCAGCTACCAAGTGTCATAACCAAACATTCTCCTTCTCACCCACCTTGGGCATCTGCGGGTGGCTCATGTCCTTGTCAACAACCACGCCCTTAACCAGCATGGTGTCCTCCAGCTTGCCACCGACCTTGCCCTCCACCTTGATCAGCTCAAAGTCAACGTCCTTACGCGTCAGGTCAGCCACAGACATAATGGCATTGACAGCGATTTCAGCCATCTGGCGGTGGCAGCGGTTGACACTGTAAATCAAATACAAGATTCACAATATTCGGCCACAAATTCAACACAGCACAGCAGCAAAACTGTGTCAAAGGACCTGGAATTTTTCAAGTTATCTGTCTTCTGGAATGACAGAGTATGGGAGGAACGAAGTCCTGAGGACCAGAAAACCCATTTGTGTTGTCCAGCATTCTGTGTTATTGGTGTTTGTGCTGAACATACACAACTGCACAATCACTACCAGATTTCTTTCACTTAGTAACAGCATAATCAACAGAAAGTACGAATGCACATTCCCACAGTCATACCAACTGTCTACCCAACCAGTCCCATGTTGTGGACTCACATCTTGGACCCTAGAGTCGTCATGGCCAGCCTGATGAGAGGTTCTGGGTTCTTCAGGTCCACTTCGTACTTGTCGCCAATGCTGTCCAGTATATCCACAGCAATCTTAGCTGCCATCTCGTAGCCGTCCGCAATGCGAATCGGGTGAATGCCACGGTCCAGCAACTTCTCAGCTTGCTCCAACAGGGCCCCAGCCAACACTAAAAAATGATCAGTTCAAAAATGGATTCACTTTGGATACGCTATGCAAGTCCAGTTCTTTTTAGTTTTGGATAGGCTCTTTCCAAACTGGAAAGAAACAGACACTTTCAATCCCAATTTAAGCATGCACACAGGTTGTATTGGGAAAAATCACAATACAAATTTATACTACAAAATACCTAACTTGAATTTAAACAAGAAGCCAAATGAAAAATGTGAACGAAGTACTACCAGATGGCAAGCAACTTATAAGATGACATTTTATATTATTAAAACTAAAACTCAAGTGTGTAGGATACAGAGACTTTAGCATACAATGTGTGATGTATGCCAGCATGCCTCCCATATTCAATTACTGTTGCATTCAGCCCTTCTCTGGAATGACCCACATGGTAGGGCCAGCAGTACACAAGAATGCAGCACTGAAGATTACAGTTAGTGCACAGACACTATGCACAACACACTGTCAACACAGCATCAGCTATGCACATTTTGACTGGAACTCAGACACCCCTTCTGCAGTTTAATGGCCTGATACAAATGCCCCGTAAGCCACAACGTCCCCGTCAAAATCTTCACACTTCAAACAAGATCATCATTAGTTTTAACCATTTTGAAATATGGGCTGATACTACGATTTTATTACAAAGCATATATCAATATCACAATCATGACTTTTTAATCAATGTTAAACCCTTTCACTCCATCACTGCTGCACGGTACACGCTGAGAAATAAATTGTAAATCCTTCAGCTTTTTCTTTTCTCACCGGTATGTGGATGGATTTCCATCAAAATGCGCAGCACTAACACTGTAAAAGCCAACCTCAATTTTTTTAAATTTTCTTTTATAAATACACGCTTGGAAAATTTTCGGTTTCAGGCAAGTGCGTGCATTTTTCAGCATCAAAAATTCTCAGGTTAGGGCACTACTGATACTCATTATTCACTTCCTTCTTTCTTACAAATACAGTGTATGGTCTTTCCTACAAATAAATTGTATGGTGTCATTCTAAAACAGCATTTCATTATTCTGTAACTAGCAGTAGTACAAGCATAGGAAAACAAATCAAGTACAGTTCAGTAAAAACAAAATACAAAACTGCAAATAATAATCAGTTTACATTAAGTGTCAACGCACACAAGAGTACACTTGCAAGACTGATACGTATCGCCTTACATCATAAAGAAAAAATTGTGAAGAATGCGACAGCACAAAAGTGTAGGATACAGAAGAGTTTAGCATACAATGTGTGGTGTATGCCAGCATGTCTCCCATATTCAATTACTGTTGCATTCAGCCCTTCTCTGGAATGACCCACATGGTAGGGCCAGCAGTACACAAGAATGCAGCACTGGTAGATTACAGTTAGTGCACAGACACTATGCACAACACACTGTCAACATAGCATCAGCTATGCACAACATTTTGACTGGAACTCAGACACCCTTTCTGCAATTTAATGGCATGGCAGAAATGCCCTGTCCATGTCAAAAAAATTCTTCACACTCCAAACAAAATTGTCATTAGTTTCAACCGTTTTGAAATGTGGGCTGATACTATAATTTTATCACAAAAACTATCAGTATCACAATCACGACTTTTTAATCAATGTTAACCCTTTCAGTTTCACTCCATCACTGCTGCACAGTCTAAGCTGGAAATAAATTGGAAAATTTTAAATCCTTCAGCTTTTTCTTTTCTCACCAGTATGTGGAAGGATTTGCATCAAAATGCACAGGACTAAGAGTCAAGCAGACTTTAAAAAAATGTTTTATACATGCTTGAAAAATTTCAAAGGCAAGTGTGTGCATTTCAGCACGAAAAATTCTCAGGTTGGGGCACTACTGATACTCATTATTCACTTCCTTCTTTCCTACAAATACATTGTATGGTGTTATTCTAAAACAGCATTTCATTATTCTATAACTAGTACAAGCATTGGAAAACAAATCAAGTACAGTTCAGTAAGAAAGAAAAAAAGGGGAAAAAAACAGAAACAAAACTGCAAATAATAATCAGTTTACATTAAAAGTGTCAATGCACACAAGAGTACACTTGCAAGACTGATACATATCACCGTGTATCACAAAGCAAAATTGTGAAAAACATGACAGCGCAAAAGTGTAGGATACAGAAGAGCTTTAGCATACAATGTGTAGTACATGCCAGCATGTCTCCCATATTCAATTACTGTTGCATTCAGCCCTTCTCTGGAATGACCCACATGGTAGGGCCAGCAGTACACAAGAATGCAGCACTGGAAGATTGATTTGCACATTCCTTCCAAGTACAATGGTTTGTTCTAACTTATTTTGATCAACAATACAACTTTACTGCCAAGTGTCAAGATTACTGCACCTGTAAGGAATGTGTCATGGTAGCAAATAATATACAACCAATTACCCTCACTCACACATTAACACCAATCAAAAAAATTACAAAGTTGTGCTGCTGGAACTGCAACAACACCACCACCACCAGCTCAGTCTCACTCTGTGTCTCACCACTAAGATAACCTCCACAGCCCCTGAATCTAATGAACAATAATCACTACTCTCTTGAATCTGTCATGTGGCAACACCATCAAGCTAAAATGTCCTTTAAAAAATATATTTTAAAATCAATACAGGTAGCACTAACAGGAGACCAACAACTCCTGACTACGCCAGCTCACCAACAACTCCAGTGGTTCCATCACCGATCTCGTCATCCTGAGATTTGGACAGCTGAACCATGAGCTTGGCAATCTGGTGATCCACATCCATCATGTCCAGAATGGTGGCACCATCGTTGGTCACTGTGACATCACCGTCAGGACCCACCATCATCTTATCCAGGCCTTTGGGGCCCAGCGATGTTTTCAGGATGCTGGCCACCGACTTGGCAGCGAGAATGTGAGACTGAAATGACCCAAATAAGCTGCCATACTGAAAGAGGTTTGTCAGTAATGTCGGTGTTACCTGATTCTCACTATGATGAAAAACTATCACTTCACTTCTTTAGTAACTTAAGATTATAAGAACTTATGGAAGATTCTGTTTAGTTGTGTCCAAGTTGTTCACTGCTGCCAGTGCTGGGTTCATTATACTATGACTCTTATGAGTAAACTAAGCAAGCTAGCACTTGTCAACACCAGCTTATTGCTAATGTTAAGGGCCCAGGTGATAGCTCTGTGGTTTGTACAACTGTAAAAACTGCTACACTTCCCTGGTGAGCCAGTGAAACCAGCTTCAGACAATTTTTCAATTCTTTCCTGGCAACACATGTGCAAACTTGTCAGTGGCTCTCTCTCGTCTTTGTGTGCAAGCACTAACAGAATACTAACACTTTGTAACAGTAATCAAGACAAACAGTAACAATGTGACTAAGCAACATTCAAAGAATATGTATCATTCACTATTCAAGTTAGAGATCTCCTGTCCACCTTGCATGAGATTTGGCTGCGAGTTATGACTGTAAGAGACAGATACATGAGATCTGTATGCACAGAGATGAATACTGATTATCATGTCATACACATAACACAACAACTGGTGCAGTATACATACATGTATACAATAATGTATACAGAGACGAATATTATTATTTTAAGTGTGGACATAACAGATGATCAAGTTCAATTTTTCCACTTCCAGAACATTCCAATTCGACTGCCATAAAGGCTGAACTAGTGCCAGGGTCAATTCTGAGAATGCCCCCACTGGCCCATGGCGTTCAAAGCACATCGTGATCTGTGCAAACACGGATAGGTATCTAGTATAACATTACAGTACCAAAATCAAACATGAGCGTTCCTCAAAAAAAAGGGCACAGTTATCCTAAGATGTCTTATTTAAACTCCGCAATACATAAAATTAGTATTTCATTCATTAATTAGTAGCACATTGCTTAACACAAGAAAAACTGGCCTACTTTATGAGCTTCGATGCCGGTGAGTCGAGACTTCTTGTCCTGGTCCCTCAAAATGATAAATGGACGACCATATTCATCAAAAGCGATTTGTCCCATTGGTGCAGACATGACTGCAGATGCTGGAACTTCGGATGACAAGTAAACGACTCAGATTCTAGACGATTACAGTCATGTGCTGACTAGAACATTCTCTTCAATGGCGGCCAGTTCTCGCTCTGTACGTGATTCCCGTTCTTAGCGAGGCTCCTCCGCTGTAAACAATTTCGGCTGCTGCATAGCAACATCGCCGGATAGAAGGGTAGTCTGCTTTCCTGCCTACCCATTCCTCCTTTCGGTTACACGCTGGGACAGTAGAATGAGACTGAGATAAGTCTCTGCAGACCGTGCCACTGTGATTATCACTGAGCAAGCCTCGGCAAACAGTTAGCCGATAATTTCGCGTGCTAGCGGCGTGTCAGTTTGGACGAACTGGTGGTGACTGATCAGACTTTATCACAACCGAAATGGCTTTCTTCGGAATCACACAGCTAGGCTTCCAGAACTACATCAGGGAGCATTCGACAATCGCCAAAGAGGATCCGGCCCGAGCTACGCGACAGCTGGGATTCGTGGCTCTCCCGCCCCTGAAAGTCAAGAATCCTCCGCCCAGAGCCATTGTTCCTGTCAACGAGACATCGAGTTTCGGCCCTGGGTTTGAGGGGTCGTACGGGGAGCTCACCAGGATGAGAACGAAACATATTCGAAACCCTGCAGGTGAGATTGCACTTGAAGAGGAGAGGGGCACGAGTAGCCGTGGTGTAACAGTGTAAAATATGCAGAGCGTATTAATGGGGGGCGGGGGGGAGGGGGGGCTAAAACTTCTTTGTATTAGGCAGCCACCTTCCAATGAGCAGAAAACTGCTTGGAGATTATGCTGCACTTTGGGTGGGTGGGTGGAGGGGGGGTCTGCAGAGCCCTGTAACTGAAGTGGTATAAGAAAAAGAAAAAGCGGTAAAAGAAAGAGAAAGAACAAAAATGTAGACACGAGACAGACAGACAGACAGAGACAGAGAGAGAGGTGTATTTAACTACTTCGGGGTATCCGGCTAAACCAATCCGGCTACCGTAGCGGTCCCGTAACTTATACTGAGAAGCCTCAGTGCGATCCGTCCGAATCCCTCTATGTTCAAGTTGAATGTTGCTTTACGTCCACAGAGGCTATAAGGACTTTCACCCAGCTCCTGAACTCTGTCCGAATCAGTTTCTGGGCCTGGGCTTTAAAGGCGTCGGAGTCAGTCGTTAAACGAATCAGTAACGATAAATCGTTGGGGTGGAGGTGGTGTGGGGGTGGGGGGGCGTAAGAAGCAGGCGTGTCCGAATGAGTTTGCCGCGGCTGAACACGAGTCAGTCGTTAAAAGAACTAGTAGCCATGGGGGGGAGGGGGGGGGGGGCTGGCTATCAGTCGTTATGATTTTGATGCTGTTGCAAATTATTCAGTTCAATTCAAAAAACTTTAATTATCCCACAAGGTGCTTGATAATTTTAACATTTGTCTAGAACTTATGATGTGGCAACATATGATGTAGCAAGCGTGTGATCAAATCGATGTGTAGAGCTGTGGTAAAGTCACTGTTTTGTGAAACTGATCGATTTAGCCTTATTGTTGTATCATTTTCCTTCCTGTTGTACTTTTCCCTTTTGTCGTCTCTGTACCTCCGTCTTTTCCATCTGACTGTCTGCCGGTCTGTCCGTCCGTTATCCAGTTTGTCTGATTGTCCGTTGGTTTGTCTGTCCATCCATCTGTCCCCCGTGTCTCTCTCTCTCTCTCTCTCTCTCTCTCTCTCTCTCTCTCTCTCTCTCTCTCTCTCTCTCTCTCTCTCTCTCTCTCTCTCTCTCTCTCTCACACACACACACACACACACACACACACACACACACACACACACACACACACACACACACACACACACACACTGGGTATGCGTGAGTCTAGTATGTATTTTGCTGAGATTAAACCACTGGGTAACCAGCCTAGGTTGCGAACGGTCAACATAAACCGTGTTGTCTTTGTCCTCCGCTGAACAACCAGTAACAGAGTCAACAATACGGGCAGTAAACTGGTGGTGTTGACTCTTATATCACGGGCCACTTGAGAAACGGGTGTACGGTGGAAATGACACCCGTTGCAGCCGAGGGCCTAGAACGAACACGAGGACAAACCTTAGCCAGCTGTTGGTCACGGCTGTTTGATACTGCAAACGAATGATGTTTTGAATAACTGCATTTTGTGTAACTCCTTGTATTCTGTTTGCCCTAAAACAACGAATTTAAATAAACGAGGGTGTGTTCTTGCTTTGTTTTCTTTGTTTCTTCCTTTCTTTCTTGCTGCTCTGTGTCGTTCTTAGTGTCTTTCTTTCTTTCTTTCTTTCTTTCTTTCTTTTTTTCTTTCTTCTTCTTCTTCTTCTTCTTTTTCTTCTTCTTTCTGGTAGGCTGTCAGGTGACTGGGTTCGCAAATTACCAGCTTGACAGAGTACTGGTTTATCAGACCAGTAGGTAGTCACTAGTTGTCAGACTTCTGGGTGTTTGTTCAAATTGCTGGGCTGTCAGACAACCAGCTTGTCAAAGTACTGGGTTACTACTAAGTTGTCAGTCAGACCGTCGGTTTGTCAGATATCGGGTTGTCAGACTGCTGCATTGTTTTGCTAGTTGGTTGTCCGATGCAAGATTGTCAGGCTACTGAATTGTCAGTGTACTGACACTGTTTGGTTATTTGCTACTACTGGGTTGTCAGAGCACTGGGAAAAGGGCTGCTGGAATGTTCCTAAACACTGAACGCGATTTCTAAAGACCGACACTCACAAGACAGTTCTTTTGAACTCGTTCGTCTTTATGTCGGTGGATTAAAAAGTGGGAGAGAAAAATTAAAGCAAGAAGAAAAAGAAAAGGTGCTGAAAGACAGCACGAGTTTATTCTGTACTTGCGAAAAACATTAGGGTGAATTCAGTTCAGTGCCCAAATCAATAGCAGTTGGTTCTGTTTAGCAGTTTTTCGTGTTGCTACATGTATACGCCATTGACTGGCACAATCCTTCTCGGGGATCCTTCTCGCTGTGTTATCGTTGATTGACGCCAAAAAGGCTGGAGCGACCATTGTCAAGATGTTTATCTCTCTTTGGACACCTGAGACGTGCTACAACTGACACAGTCTAAGTTAGTGGCGACGGCGGTTTGATCACACAGTATCCGTGTGTGCGTGCGTGCGTGCGTGCGTGCGTGCGTGCGTGTGTGTGTGTGTGTGTGTGTGTGTGTGTGTGTGTGTGTGTGTGTGTGTGTGTGTGTGTGTGACTCCTGCATTAAGATGGACAGCGACGAGGGCCATTTTAATGTTTCATTAACCGCGAGGGACAAAGTCACAAGAGAGTGTCCACAGACCACAACTTTTGAACACAGAGGAGAGCCGAAGCGAAATCGAACTGAGGTCCTTCTGCTTATCAGCCTAACGCCTTACGCTAAGCCAAACCGACTCACTGACACTCAGACCAGAAAACCTACAGATACAGAGTAGTGTCTCTGCTCAGACTAATGTGGGGCTTAGATTAAGCTCAGACTGATAGTCCAGTTCAGTGTTGCTTTAACGTCCACACAGACCATAAGGACGATAGTCCAGTTCAGTGTTGCTTTAACGTCCACACAGACCATAAGGACGATAGTCCAGTTCAGTGCTGCCTTAACGTCCACACAGACCATAAGGACGATAGTCCCAGTTCAGTGCTGCTTTAACGTCCACACAGACCATAAGGACGATAGTCCAGTTCAGTGCTGCTTTAACGTCCACACAGACCATAAGGACGATAGTTCAGTTCAGTGTTGCTTTTACGTCCATACAGACCATAAGGACGATAGTCCAGTTCCGTGCTGCTTTAACGTCCCACACAGACCATAAGGACGATAGTTCAGTCAGTGTTGGCTTTTACGTCCATACAGACCATAAGGACGATAGTCCAGTTCAGTGTTGCTTTAACGTCCACACAGACCATAAGGACGATAGTTCAGTTCAGTGTTGCCTTTTACGTCCATACAGACCATAAGGACGATAGTCCAGTTCAGTGTTGCTTTTACGTCCACACAGGCCATAAGGACGATAGTCCAGTTCAGTGTTGCTTTTACGTCCACACAGGCCATAAGGACGATAGTCCAGTTCAGTGTTGCTTTAACGTCCACACAGACCATAAGGACTATTAGGGACGAGGAGCCCAGGACGTCCACCTCGACTTTGACACAGATTCTGAGCTCTGAGACAGACTGACAAGTAAACACTGAGCTCTGAGACAGACTGATAAGTAAACATGGTGCGTTACGTCCGCAGAAACCATAAGACTTATTACGGACGGGTAAAGGGGGGCGGCGGTGGGTGGGAGGGTAGAGATGAATAGCTCGTCCAAGCGCTTCGACCCCGCAAAGACCGAATAAACCGTCAGCCACCGCCAGAACAATGTTAAGCCACACACACGCACGCACACACGCACGCACGCACGCACGCACGCACGCACGCACGCACGCACGCACGCACACGCACACACATACACATACATACACGCACACAGGTCAAAAAAATAAGACAGTTCCTTGAAAGAAAACATATAGCTGAAAATACAGAATCTTTAAAAGGATATGAATAATATAGAAATTTGCCTTTTGACAGCGTAATCAACTTCCGTACCGAATGTAAATGAATAGTCGGATATGTGAAAAATTCAAGCTTCAGATTTACTACTGACAGTCGATTCCTTTTCGCTACTATGTTTGTTCTCTCACATTTCTGTCAGCCAACTAAATACATAGCAAGAGTTCAAAAACAGACAATAAGACCAAAAGCCAAAAAAAGTGTATCTACTCGCGGTACTCGTGAAGTAATGAGTATCATGGTAATCTTGATGTCAGTAATACTTATTTGCTCTCGTAGCGCGCTGTTCTTTAAGCAGAAGTCTCTGCGTTGTACGTAAACATAGCGACGAGCTAGGAACAAACTAATATTTAAATGTGCGTGCCAGTACACGTACAACGCATGCCATTAAACATTCAGTCCAACGTTCGGGCATTTTGTCGGAACTGAGAAGATTTTTAAAAATATTAATTAAATAAAAGAATCACCAAAAAAAAATCATGCGCTCTGTGAGTGTGGTGCAGACTGGATCACAGACACATATGACTGCTTTTTAACCGTTCTCTAACAGCACGGTTATCGTGTTCAGTTATCGAGTGCATAAAATAATCATGCTTGGTAGATGTTTCACACTCTCAGACGATCGATAGCCTAGCCGATTCTGATCGCGAGTTTTCTTAGAGATATTATCATTATTGGTCGCTTTTATATGACGCTGTTCGTGTGGTCGCTTTTATATGACGCTGTTCGTGTGGTCGCTTTTATATGACGCTGTTCGTGTGGTCGCTTTTATATGACGCTGTTCGTGTGGTCGCTTTTATATGACGCTGTTCGTGTGGTCGCTTTTATATGACGCTGTTCTCTGCTCTCGAGCTGACATGCTTCGCTCTTGTCACAAGTGATTCTGAATGAGTGACTGTAGTTCAAGTTCAGTGCTGCTTTACGTCCACAGAGACCACCAGGACTGTTAGGAACTAGGAGCCCAGGAGGCCACCTCGACTTTCACACACAGCTCCTGAGCTCGGAGTAACTTACTGAAGCGCGTCAGTTTGGAATATCCACCGTACATTGCCGCTGCAGCGCTGTTTGGTTACGTGGCTGGTGCCACATGAAACTGCTGCCGTCTCTGCGCACGTTCTGTGAACACCAGTTTAACCCCTTCACTGCCCCACCCTGTTACAATTTCCGGGCTGACAGATGCACGGACGCGCTTGCAAACAGTGTATTTTTCGGTCCTATGACAAATCTTCTCTCATTGCTATGTGTTTTGATGAAAATCCTTTGACATGCCAGTGCGAAAAAGAAGACGAAAAGGCTGAAGGGTTTCAAATGTCGCACTTTTATTGGTCGTTTTCAATGTGACATCATGGCAATAAAGGGGTTAAAGTGTCACTTCATGCAAAGCCACATATGCAAGGTGTATGCGTGTTTAGCTTTTAACCTGCCACCTGCGCTTTTGGCAGAAATGATCACGATCTACCGCGTAACACGAGGGTCAAACGGATACCGAAGTAAGAACCAGCATAAAAAGCTGACCCTGGAGAAGAAGATTCTCCTGCCGGGACTCGACACGAGTCCGTCGCTCTAACCACTGAGCCACCCCTGTTCCTCGCTCCCCCTCAGTTAATAAAGTGAAGCCGCGGGCATATATATATTTATATAATACCGCATGCCTATCTGTATCTGTAGAATCTCAAGCTCAGATCTTTTCTTTATCCACAAGATAAGTGATATAAAAGAAAACCGAGCACGTTCAGTGTATTGGGAGCTTCCTGCTTTCCAGCAGTATTGAAGACAACAGCTAACGGAATGAGTCTGAACGTGTCCCTTCAGGGGGAAGAATAAAGCTGAACTGCCTCAGTGAAAACCCATAAAAATGAGATCGTCAGACAGATCTGCGCGTAGTGAGCCGGTTTGGCCTAGCGGTAAGGCGTTAGGCTGGTAAGCAGAGAGACCTCGGTTCGAATCCGCTTCGGCTCTCCTTTCTCTTCAAAAGTTGTGGTCTGTGGACACTGTCTTGTGACTTTGTCCCTCAGAATTATGAAAGATTAAAATGGCTGTCATTGTTGCCCACCTTAATGCGGGAGTCATTCTGGTGGTGACAGTGTAGCGATAGGTGTATAATCCCCCTCTTCCCCCCACCTCCATTCAGAGTTCAGGAGCTATGTGAAAGTGGAGGTGGACGTCCTGGGCTGTCCGTCCTAACGAGCCTTCTGGTTTCCGTGGACGTAAAGCTATATTGAACCGTGCTTCGGCATTGGTCACAGCTTGTCCCTAATATGTCAACTGACATCTGAGGACATTAAGCATCAACTCATCATCATCA
>OY757553.1:10371352-10414887 GCA_963584105.1 Alviniconcha strummeri | reverse complement strand
CAGGATCATGAGATCAGCGTCTGCCCTCGAACAAAACTATGTTGCACAAGCCATGTCCATGTCCATGGACATGCCCATGGCACAAGCACTATCTAAAGGTCATGTGCTACCATGTCCGGTTACAAGCTAGCAACAGTCGAACTCTCTCTCTCTCTCTCTCTCTCTCTCTCTCTCTCTCTCTCTCTCTCTCTCTCTCTCTCTCTCGTTTAAACCGAAGCATTACTAGCAATACTTACTAGGTCACTCCAAATGTATTCTTGGCGACAGTGAGTACCCAGAAAAGGACATGGATCTTCAAGTTGTCGTCAAAGTTTTCTAGACGCCCATTTCACGTCGAATCGTGAATTCAAATCATAATTATACCAGCTGTATAACTGGACAAGCCGACACGGAGTTTTAAGTTCACCGTGACGTCAAAAATCAGAATCAGAATACTTATTGTCCCAGTACAGGTTTACAAGGAAAATGGACGAAAGACATCCTAGTGACGTGTTCGTAGTGTTCTGATGTTGTACCTTTGTGTTTGAATGATGTCATACTTATCTTTGACGTGTAATCAGATACAGACATTCACCTTCGGACCTTCACCCATGACGAAGAGGGCAATCACGTCATCACGCAAAAGGCGCCCAACAGAACGGACTGTAAGAGCCTTTTTTCGTGGGAGGGGGGGGGGGGGGGGGGGGGATGGAGGCACTAGTATTTGCTTCTTTGGTTGACTTTGTGGATTAGTTGGTTTGGTTGAATAGTAATTAGAATAAGAAGAAAAAGAAAAAGAAGAAGAAGAAGGAAAGAAAGAAAGAAGAAGAGAAAGAAAGAAAGAAAGAAAGAATAAAGCCGTCAAAAAGAGAAAATGATGAATGGTACTACGAACCATTTACGCATCAGTAAACATCGTTTACAGAGATGCTCTGCTGTTTGTGGATCTTTTATTGTGACTTTTGTTTCCCTCCCCCCTTTCAGATTCGAGCACAGTTGCCATTCTGATTGGAGTTTTGGTGGTGCTGAGCCTCTTGTCCGTCATCCTGGTCGTTTTCCTCTGTAACAGGTGTGTGTCAGGTAACAGGTGTACATGTGTGTGTCGGGTAACAGGTGTACAGGTGTGTGTCGGGTAACAGGTGTGTGTCGGGTAACAGGTATGTCGGGTAACAGGTGTGTGTCGGGTAACAGATGTGCGTCGGGTAACAGGTGTGTGCCGGGTAATAGGTGTACAGGTGTGTGTCGGGTAACAGGCGTGTGTCGGGTAACAGGTGTTTGTCGGTTACTGGCTCCGTCACCGGTTCAGACGGTGGGGAGTGGAGGGGGGGGGGGGGGGCTGCATTAAAAAAAATATATATATATGAGATTCTTACATTATAATCATGAACTCAGTAAGTAAATAAGTAACTTGGTGTTTTACGCCGGGTCAGCAACCATTGCGGTTTATCAGGGCGAATGAACTCAACAAGCAACAGGTACATAAAACACAAAAGCAATATATACTTATTTACATGTTTCAGCTGTAAACGAACGCAGTTACGATGGCAGTGGTTGGCTGGTTGGACTTGTCAAGTGCATACACAAATAACACACCAAGCCTCGCTTTCTCAGTGGCAGCCTTCCTCCCAACTCTGGCGTACTTGGTTAAGCCTTTGAATGGGTACTGCTTATTTCTGCGCATCTGCCCACCGAAACTGCTTCTATAAAGGCGACGATGCGCGAACAGTTTTGGGGTCATAGTTCAGGAGCTGTGTGAGAGTCGAGGTGGCCGTCCTGGGCCGGCCGTCCTAACGAGCCTTCTGGTTTCCGTGGACGTAAAGCTATATTGAACCGTGCTTCGGCATTGGTCTCAACTTGTCCCTAATAATATGTCAGCTGACATCTGAGGACATTAAGCATCACTTCATCATCATCATCATCATCATCATCATCATCATCATCATCATCATCATCATCATCATCATCATCAACAACAACAGTTTCGGCAGAGCTCGGAGCTGTGTGAAAGTCGAAGTGGACGTCCTGGGCTCCCGCCCCTAATAAACCTACGGCTTCTGTGGACGTAAAGCGACACTTCAACAACAACAACAACAGTTCCGGCAGAGCTGTGTGAAAGTCGAGGTGGCCGTCCTGGGCTCCCCGACAGTACTAGTCCTTGTGGTCTCTGTGGACGTAAAGCAACATTTGAAGAAGCAGTTTCGTAACTTGCTTCGTTTTACGCTAATCAACCGGTACGGTTATATCCGAGCGAAGGGTATGTAGCGGCTTTTAAATAAAATCTGTGACTGGGGTGGGGGGGGGGGAAGATTATGAATATTAACATCATTATTATTATTGTAGTAGTAGGAGGAGGAGGAGCAGCAGCAGCAGTAGTAGTAGTAGCAGCAGCAGCAGCAGTAGTAGTAGTAGTAGTAGTAGTAGTAGTAGTAGTAGTAGTAGTAGTAGTAGTAGTAGTAGTAGTAGTAGTAGCAGTAGTAATTATTGTTGTTGTTGTGTGGTTCATTCTTTCACTCGCATTCCAGAAACAAGTGGATGCCACAGAAGTCGTCCTCTTCGAGACGAAAACCACCCAGCCTTTCTGCCGCAAACGGCACAGCGGAAGTGGATGATGAATCAATCAGCATCGGAACGTCGCCCAAGAAGGCCCACGAATCCCTCCGGAACACGTCCGAAAACTCCTCACCGTGCGCTCAGCGTGACGCCATGGGCTACGCTATCGTCACCAAGGGCAAGCCGCAAACCCGACCACCACCCACCGGAAGTGACAAGCCCAGCGCAGCTTCCGGTAGCGTGGAATACACGGAGGTTTGCATCTCCGATGACAGTGGTGACGGCCCAGCTATGCCGCCTGAAAGCGGCGGCGGTGCCGGAGTTTCCCTACCCGTTTTTTGGCCGGAGGGGACACCGCCGGAAGTCGCAGGTGAGGGGCGACGTTTGTCATCTCTGAGGATGCTTGATTACCGTATTGACTCTTCTCAGAGCTCCATCACTGGCTCGGACGAGGCTTACAGTGTCCTCAACTACCGAAGAGCTATCCAGAGGGCCTGGAAAGGGCTCAAGCGCTCAGCCTACTCTCACGTCATGGTCACCTCACGTCACGCTGACGTCACGACGGCAAACGGACCGAAGACAGCCGGCAGGCAAGAGCGGCCCGCAGAAAATGATGACGTCAATGTGTATGACGTGGCACGCACGAGAAAGCCACCACGCGGTGTCCGCTGCATAGACAATGACTACGACCATGCAGAGCCAAGAACGCCGGACAAAAGACCTCGATCTCAAACTCAAAATGCCCGCCAGACTCGTATAATGTTGGCACAGCCAAACGAATGCAATGAAAGTGAAGTTTGAGTGAATACAGTATTTGCTACGATTAGCGACTCGGGCCGGAACACTTTTTTTTTTTTTTTAAAGAAAAGCTGGGATGCTGAGCGCATACTGGCATTCCCGTACGCGTCAGTGGTACCATCTTAAACTGATCTTAACTTTACGTCGAGACTGAGATGGCAGTTCCAGACTCAGTTGGTGATACTCGTAGATTTTTTTAAGTTTGCCGAAGTCAGCCTTTTCATCTTTTTGTTCTTCACTTTATTTCTTTATTTTTTGGGGGGTGGGTGGGTGGGTGGGGGATGGGGGAGTTTCTGGTGTGTGTGTGTGTGTGTGTGTGTGTGTGTGTGTGTGTGTGTGTGTGTGTGTGTGTGTGTGTGTGTGTGTGTGTGTGTGTGTGTGTGTGATTTTTATAAAGTTAGAAGCTGGTTTGCTGATGTTTCACAGCTTGATTGTTTTATTCCCAAAACGGCAGGGAAAAACGCAATTTTGTCAAATTACAAGTCAAAGTTAGATTTACTGTTAACGGAACACAAAACTTACAAGTCAACACAATACTAGCCTTACAAAACAACAACAAAAACGCACGCACGTACGCACGCACAGTGACACACACTCACACGCACGCACACAAAAAAATCGAGTACTTTGTTTTAAAATGCTCCATTGATTTCTTTTCAGTCAGTTTAGGACCCTTTATACGTCAGACTCGGTGTATCATTGTATCAAACCAAACTGAAAACTTTCCTTCACAGCAGGCTACCTCCGTCTTAATATCAGTTGATCATCAATACCCAGTTTTTCGCTACAGTCATATGTATAAATATGTCAGTGTGTGGGTGAGGTGGTCCTAAAGTGGCAGGGTTACAATTCTGGCATTTGTGCAATACACTGGTAGTCTCACCTGGCCTCTTATAAGTTTTTAGTCTTGCTTTTTGTTTAATATTATTAACACACCCATATTTTACATCATACGTAAAGCATTCACTGCCTTTGATCTCTGTAACAAACAGTAGTAAACTTAATCTACAACTATACCAGCAGCACATCACTGCAAGAACTGAAATCAGACACTCAATGACGCACTCATACAGTGACGCGCGCAGTGAAATCAATTTTGCAAGCATTGTTGATTTTGATCTCCTCAACCTTGTTGAACAAAACGGCGTGTTTCGTTGAGGAGGAGAATCAGTAACGGCCGGTTGGGGAATGGCATAATCTGAGTGGTCAGTTTGGCAAATTTGGGATCTGCATATGTAAAGATCCATGCCAGAAAAGGGCGGGGGTTTCACACACTGTAAACTGAATAATATTGAAACATATAAACAGTATATATTCCAAATTATATTGTAACATAAGAGTTACTTTCTAACGAAGCTCTCCCTGATATAACCGTACCGGCTGACTGGGCGTAAAGCACCAACTTACTTACTCTAACGAAGCGAACTTTTCTCAACTGTATTATGTAATGCTGATGTGTATAAGTAATCTGTGTGATGCATTGAGCCGAGATTGAGAACTCGGGCCGCTGGGGGTGGGGGTGGGGGTGGGGGCGCACTGATGAAGTACATGAGATGCTTGTAGATGATGATGAGTTGATGCTTAATGTCCTCAGATGTCATTTGACATATTAGGGACAAGTTGTGACCAATGCCGAAGCACGGTTCAATAAAAGCCACATACGTAAGGTGTATGCGTGTTTAGCTGTAACCTGCCACCTGCACTTTTGGCAGAATGACCGGGATCGTTTACGTGCTACTGTGGTAACACGGGGGTGGAACGGATACCGAAATAAGAGTCAGCACAGAAAGTCGACCCTGGAGAAGAAAATTCTCCCGCCGTTCCATGTGCTTGTAGGTCTGTAGGTCTGTGCTTGTAGGCCTGAGCTAGGCTCAGAGGTGGAGGGGCATGCTTATCTCCAGTCAGAACACTGGTACAGGAACTTAAAAATAAAATAAAAAAACAACAACTTTTGTATAAAAAAAAATAAAAACGGGTTCAAGCAACGGGGTTTTCACTGTTTGAAGTTGTATATTAAAAGTTAATCGAGTTAGTTTCAGAGAGAGAGAGAGAGAGAGAGAGTCAGTGTGTGGATGTGTGTCAGTGTGTGTGTGTGTGTGTGTGTGTGTGTGTGTGTGTGTGTGTGTGTGTGTGTGTGTGTGTGTGTGTGTGTGTGTGTGTGTGTGTGTGTGTGTGTAAAGCTAGATATAGTCAGCCTTGGCTAAAGATGGCTTGTGGCTGACACGTAATTTGAAAAAGTCACAGGCTACATTTAAAATATTCTTCACTGCATACTATGTCAGTTCAGCCATGACCAAGCTCATCAGCAGCGGCGCGTAACAGCATCCAGCACTCAGTCCAAGCTGACTACAGTTTACCACATCCTTACTCCTTGGAGGAAGATGCCGGAAAGCGATGGCTGGAGCCGGTTTAATGAACACGGTTATAAACTATGCTAAACTGAGGAAAGCCCTCCGACCCACTGCGCGGTTATAGTTATGTGCACGATTCGAATTTACGACAGCCCCGCCAAATCGCGGCCACGATGCACAAAAAATGATGCTGTCGGTTACAACTGTGATAGCGTAAGGCCGTCTGTATTTAATTGTGACTAGGAACCCCCCAGGATTTTCCTTCACATCCGCTACAAACTGACACCAAATGAATCTCCAATCACACGCTGAAAAGTACCTGTTGCATAAAACCGCAAAGCGATTATTATTTGCATTGATTAATAATAATAGTAATGTAAAATAAAAAATAAAAAATTTAAGTCACAATTTTCCGCAAAACAACAAAAGAAAGACACGGAGGGACAACGAAATAATAATAATAATAAATTAAAGCTCAAAATGCTTCAGTTACAGTTTCCACAGAGTACACCATAAAATGCAAAAACAAACAACAACAACAACAGAAAGGATCTAAAGAAGTATAATAAAACACACGCAAGTACAGCTCCGGCCACCAACTGAACAAGAACAGACGAACTCCCTTTTGTCGATGCGAGGTACTGCAAATCATTAAACTCATTGATTGCCTCAGTCAAGGACCTCACGGCGTCCAAAAAAATACCCCCAAAAAACGCTGAAATAATCCTAGATCGTCGTACACGCAGTGGTTTTATTCAGTCACCAAATTTACGATCTCTTACGAGTCGTATTGTGCACGTATACCGAACCGGTCTTTTGGCGGCCATCCGATGAATCTCGGTAGGTAGGTTGTGCTGCTTAATGTCGTCAGATGTCAGCTGACATATTAGGGACAAGTTGTGACCAATGCCGAAGCATGGTTCAATAATTCTTTACGTCCACGGAAACCAGAAAAGCTCGTTAGGACGGACAGCCCAGGACGGCCACCTCGACTCTCACACAGCTCCTGAACTATGATGAATCTCGTAAGTAAGTAAACATGGTGTTTAACGTCCACAGAAACCGTACGGCTTATTAGGGACGGGGAGAAGGGGGGAAAGGGGGTATGGAGGTGGGGGAAGAGGGAGATTATATACCTGTCTAAACTGTCACCACCACTGAGAATGACTTCTGCATTAAGATGGGCAGCGATGAGAGCCATTTTAATGTTTCAGTAGGAAGTGGTGGACAAAGTCACAAGACAGTGTCCACAAACCACAACCTTTTTGAAGAGAAAGGAGAGCCGAAGCGGTATCGAACCGAGGTCCTTCCGCTTACCAGCCTAACGCCTTACCGCTAGGCCAAACCAGGAGCCGGTTTAATGAACACGGTTACAAGCTATGCTAGCGGAAAGCCCTCCGACCCACTGCGCGGTTATAGTTATGTGCAGGCGATTCGAATTTACGACAGCCCCGCCAAATCGCGGCCACGATGCACAAAATGCTGTCGGTTACAACTGTGATAGCGTAAGGCCGTCTATATTTAACTGTGACTGGAAACCCCCCAGGATTTTCCTTCACATCCGCTACTAACTGACACCAAATGAATCTCCAGTCACACGCTGAAAAGTACCCGTTGCATAAAACCGCAAAGCGATCATTATTTGCATTGATTAATAATAATAGTAATGTAAAATAAATTATCTAAAACAAATTAAGCGTCACAATTTTCCGCAAAACAACAAAAGACACAGGGGAAAAAACGAAATGAAAAAATAATAAAATAAATAATAAATAAATAAAAGAGCTCAAAACGCTTCAGTTACAGTTTCCACAGAGTACACCATAAAATGCAAAAATAAACTAAAAAAGGCTCTAAAGATGTACAATAAAACACACGCAAGTACAGCTCCGGCCACCAACAAGAGCAGACGAACTCCCCTTTGTCGATGCGATGTACTGCAAATCATTAAACTCATCGATTGCCTCAAGGACCTCACGGCGTCCAAAAAACCCAAAACGCTCAAATAATCCTAGATCATCGTACACGCAGTGGTTTTATTCAGTCACCAAATTTACGATCTCTTACGAGTCGGATTGTGCACTGACGTGTACCAAACCGGTCTTTTGGCGGCCATCATGAATCTGGTATCAAACAGCTGATTATGTACCCAGCGGCAAGCTAACGCCAGCGCAGAGCAGCTTACGCGTGGGGCCGGGGAGGTTTTATAAACAATGACCGTGATTAGGATGTCGGTAGCCACTGTAACTGCTTCATTGAGCCGCAGAAATATCACTTTGCGCTGTTATAGTTTATAACCATCGCTTAGGACGGCGTAAATGGCGCTATAACCGCTCTATTAAACCGGAGTGTGTGAACTGAACACTGACTGCCGGACTAGTATCGCTGGTAAACATTTTGCTTTACAGTCAACAGAGGCGAGGTGACCTAGCAGGGACTGGGGGAGGGAGCGCGGGGGGGGGGAGGGGGGGCAAAAGAGTGAAGGCTCGACCAGAGATACAGCAAGCGGGCTGGCCTGGAAGACCGAGGAGGCTGTGGACCGCCCTTCGCGGCCCAAGAACACCATCCACGCTCCTGAAATCAGTGGAGACTTCTCCCGCCGTAAAGATAGCCGGTGGCTAACGCGTAAATAAAACAAACAAATAAACTGACAAAAAGTCAGTTACATAACAACAAAACAACTGAAAAAACAAACTGAAACAAAAACCGCAATCGCAATCTTTGTTCAGTCGCGCCGCAGTCACTGAGTGAGTGAATCAATCTCTCAATTGTCACTGCGGCCAGAGACATGACCCGTGAGAAGTTCAAAGTTCAAAGTTTCTCCGCACCACCATCGCGGACAGGCCGGATCCACCTCAGTGACGACCAGGTGAAAGCTCCCACGCCGGCTCGGCGAGGACTTCAAATGACGGATCACAACCCCAAGCACTCCCGGGCCATTCCGCGTGACAATTTCCTAAAGTTAGGTCCGGCGACGTTGAATATCTAGTTCAACTGAGATGGTGGTGAAGTGTTGCTTAATGTCCTCAGAAGTCAGTTAACATATTAGGGACAAGTTGTGACCAATGCCAAAGCATGGTTCAATAATTCTTTACGTCCACGGAAACCAGAAGGCTCGTTAGGACGGACAGCCCAGGACGTCCACCTCGACTCTCACACAGCTCCTGAACTATGGTTCATCTGAGATTGACTGATTGTGGGGTTAACACCCCGAGAGACAGCGGGAGAGGTCGGTACTCCCGGGAGAGGCCGGGAGCCGGTTTAACAGAGCGGTTTACGCCGTCCAAGCGATGGTTATAAACTATCACAGCGCAAAGTGATATTTCTGCGGCCAGTGAAGCGGTTACAGTGGCTACCGACATGCTAATCACGGTCATAGTTTATAACACCTATGGCGTAAGCTACTCTGCGCTGGCGTTAGCTTGCCGCTGGGTACAAAATCAGCTGTTTGATAGTACGAGATTCATGATGGCCGCCAAAAGACCGGTTCGGTACACGTGCACAATCCGACTCGTAAGACGGATCGTAAATTTGGTGACTGAATAAAACCACTGCGTGTACGATGATCTAGTTTTATTTCAGCGTGTTTTTTGTTTTTTGTTTTTGTGTGTGTGTTTTTTTGGACGCCGTGAAGTCCTTGAGGCAATCGATGAGTTTAATGACTCGCATCGACAAAGGGGAGTTTGTCTGCTCTTGTTGGTGGCCGGAGCTGTACTTGCGTGTGTTTTATTGTACTTCTTTAGAGCCTTTTTTGTTGTTGTTGTTGTTTGTTTTTGCATTTTATGGTGTACTCTGTGGAAACTGTAACTGAAGCATTTTGAGCTTTTATTTTTTTATTGTTATTATTATTTTATTTATTTTTTCGTCCCCCCCCCCCCCCCCCCACCCCCGTGTCTTTTGTTGTTTTGCGGAAAATTGTGACGCTTATTTTATTTTTTTTATAATTTATTTTACATTACTATTATTATTAATCAATGCAAATAATGATCGCTTTGCGGTTTTATGCAAAAGGTACTTTTCAGCATGTGATTAGAGATTCATTCGGCACGGTGTCAGTTTGTAGCGGATGTGAAGGAAAATCCTGGGGGGTTTCCAGTCACAGTTAAATATACTGAGACGGCCTTACGCTATCACAGTTGTAACCAACAGCATTTTGTGCATCGTGGCCGCGATTTGGCGGGGCTGTCGTAAATTCGAATCGTGCACATAACTATAACCGCGCAGTGGGTCGGAGGGCTTTCCGCTAGCATAGCTTATAACCGTGTTCATTAAACCGGCTCCGGGTACCCCGCCGGGAGAGTCGGGTACGCCCCGGGCCAGTGGCGAAGCACCTAGTCAGTTGCGGCTCTTTCAACAGCTGTGCTGAACGAAGTCAAACCTCTTTTTTTCTCTTTTTTTTTTTTTCTTTTCTTTTTTTCTTTTCGGTTTGTTCGTTCGTTCTTTTTGTTTTTGTTTTCCGCATTTCACTTTCTCTGTCAGTTATCAACTCGGTGTGATATAATCTTATCAGTTTGCAGTCTTGACTTTGATCCAAATACATCACACGGAAGTAAGTAAACATGGTGCTTAACGTCCACAGAAACCATAAGGCTTATTAGGGACGGGCTGTTCCCAGACGCCTCTTTAGTTTGAGCCAGTGCCAGTGCCAGTGCCCGAGAATCTAGGTCAGCTACACAGGTGGCCCCACTTGAGATATCCGATAGCTGACCGGTCCGGCCACGGACATGCTGCTGCACACTCCAGTGCCAGTGCCAGTGCCCGAGAATCTAGGTCAGCTACACAGGTGGCCCCACTTGAGATATCCGATAGCTGACCGGTCCGGCCACGGACATGCTGCTGCACACTCCGAACACCGCTTTCCGGCACCTGCCTCCTGAAGGAAGTATGTCGTAAACCACTGTTTGGAGTTTGATGCTGCTGCTGCCAGCAGTAAATTATAGCAGCCGTCTTTCACCCCCTCCCTTTCCCAGCGCCATCTCACCACAGAGTTGTACAGCAGACCATTGAAAAGTTCTTATTTTGAAGTTTACACAGACACCAAATACGTTTGGTACAATAGTTTTAGTTTTCATGCAGCAACAAAACCATTTCATGCAAAAATCACACAAAACATCTCATTGTGCACAGTACACTGACACAAAAAGTACGAAACGTATGCGATTATTGTGAGGTGCTGCTTTTTTTCTCAACAAAAAAACATATATACATCACAACATTAATATATCTGCTACAGGAAGCACTCATTTAAAATCAGGCCCAACTCTCAAAGAAAAACTCACAGGGTGTGTAAACTGAGTATACCATTTTGGCAAGAGGGCCTTTCATGCAAACTATGAAAATGTGCACAGTACACACATAAAACGTACAAAACAAAGCAACATTGAAAAACAGCAAACATGCATCACAACATCAATATGTTCACTACTGGAAACGCTCACTTAAAATACAGAAAGCACCGTGTACACTCAGCAGCCCACAAGTTAAAAATTAGAAGCAGCCGGCTAGTACTGACCACTGCTGGTACTGACCTAGATTCCACTAATAGAGCAGCTATCGGGGGAGCTAAAAATAGTTCAGCCAGTGAGCCGCTAAAGCGCCCGATTTTAAGCCTGTGGAACAGCCGTGATCAGTGAAAGGTTAAAAACAACAACAACAACAATAACAAAACCCCGCTATAGTTAGGACAAATCACTCTTCAACTAGACATGCGATTTTTCGGTGTAAGTGATCTCCCAGTTTTATCATCAAGCTACAAAACCGGCGACACTTAAACAACACTTAAACGGTGAAAATGAGATGTAGGACTGGTACACTTATCTGCGTTGTGATGAGCTATGTTGTCCTTTCATTTTTATTCAAGACCGGACATAGTCCTTCGGAACGCATGCTTTTCAGTACGGCGCAGGCGACTCTTGTCAGGTCTTTGTTGTTGTGCTTGTGTTACCTATTTCGAGCGCTAATTATCTCCTTTGTGTGTTGATTGAGCTATGTTGTTTTCGTGTCCGGTGCTTGGACTGAAGAATGCTGGCAAGCTCAGTCAGTCAGTTTTACAATTTGCAAAATGTTGTCATTTCCTGCCGACTGCACTCCGCTCTTTGATTTTGATGTTTATTGCATGAAATCAAAGTTCGTATAGCTACACTGTAGCTACGAGATCTTTGGTGAAATCTTCTATACCGCTCAAGGGGTTAAATAAACGAATTTAAAAAAAAAATCAATCACTGGTTTACTCATTCTGTTTCAGATTTTTATTTTGATAAACAAAACGTGCGAAGAGTCTTTGGTGGAGATAAGGGAAGCAACTACTGGAAGCATACTTGACAAAGAGTTATCTAGTCATGACAATAGAGCCAGTCATCGTGGATTTCCAAAGAGGTCCATATTGCACATGCGCATGAAAATCAAGCCAATGGAAATGTTTCATTTGTACCACATGCGCGATCAAGCCAATGGGAATGTTTGAATCTGTTAGCACGTGACACGGACCCCCCACTGTCTTTCTCTCGCTATCTGTGACTCCTGCCGAAACTGAAGCGTACACGCTGCTTTATCAAAAAGAATTAAAATGCCTGGGGTAAGTATTCTTAATTTGTCTCCAAATAGTTGCATTTTGATTCTTTTGGTGTAGTGCTATAAATGGGACATCCTGTAAAAGTGGTAAGCGCCGACTGGAATACGGAATTAAAACATTTTCAGTCGCCGGTGCTTTTTTTGAGTTGTTTTTATCGGACTGACGCCATGTTGAATAACATTTCTATAAAATTAGCAGAACTAGTGAAGTTTTACAGTCTACTCTTGATTACTTGATCGTCAGAACTAAAACTGCTGTTTGTTCCTGCTACCATTTTTGGTGGGTTAGAAACCACGGCATTTTTATTAGAAATGTTGGCAAATCGGATTCGTTCTACAACATGCATCGGGCACTCCTTTGTTCATCGTGGATTGTGGTTCACTGGTCGTGTTTCCTGGTTGTAGCTCGGAAAGTAGACATAATTGTTATTTCTTTTGTTTCAGTTTCGTGGTGGTGGTGGACGTGGTGGTGGCCGCAGAGATTATGGAGGTGGTGATCTCGATCCCAATGCAGAACAGTTTCGCAAATTGTTCATCGGTGGTTTGAGCTACGAGACGGATGAAAACAGCCTCCGTTCGCACTTTGAAACCTGGGGAGAAATCGTTGACTGTGTTGTCATGCGTGATCCCAACACTAAGAGGTATTTATTTTTCAGTGAATACACGGTTAATTTTCTTTGGGGAGACCCCTGGAAAGGTTATTTGACTGCTAGCGTTTTGATAGGGGGAAAAACTATCCCAACACCAAAGGGATGACAAAGGAACCCATTAAAATAAATTAGACAAAATAACCAATCTTCACATTTGGGGGGACAGCTCCGTTTACAGGAAACGGGTCTTAAGTAAACGGTGGAAGAAATAAGATTTTCTGATGGGTCGAAAGTCTAAGGTGAGGTGAAAAGTCTGTATGAAGTTTGTGAAATGAAGGCTTTGTCTTGTCTTCCTAATGTGAAAATGTGGTGCTTTAGTTACTTTTGATGACTATTGATTTAAATTAAGTGTATGTCCATTGTTAATTTGCCAGTTGAGCTTTCCTTGTGTTTTAGGTGTGATGAATGCTTGTCTGTGTTGTAGTTAGGAATAGTACTTGTGACATTTTATTTCTGTTTCCAGGTCAAGGGGATTTGGTTTTATCACATACAAAGATGCTGATTCAATCGACCAAGCACAAGCAAACCGTCCACATAAAGTTGACAACCGAGAGGTTGACACAAAAAGGGCCATGCCCAGAGAGGTAGGTACTTAAAAAATGCATGTACACAAAACGGTCCAGACAGAAGGGACACCAAAAGAAGCTTTAAGAAAATGCACACCCATGCAAAAATGAGTACATAAAAGTTGTACATGTTTTAGTTAAAAACTATTTCAGAACTGCCCGTATGTGTGAAGGGCAAATAGCCTCCATGATGCATTTATAACATGTACCTGCAAAGACCACTGTTCAAACAATTTGGATTCCTGCATCAAGGCATAGCAAGAAAGGGGGACAGGAAAATCTTAAATGGAAATTAGTTGGTGGGTCACTGACAGGTCTGCTTCAGTTCAACAGTGCTTACATTTCAATATAAAAAGCATAAACAGGTTGGACATAAATGGCTCTAATAACATATACCCCAAGGTTCACAAGTTGAAACAAAGAAGGCTATTGTAATTCACTTCCAGTGATGTTCATACTTCCTGTAGACTTCTCTATTGAGGCTGTCACAATTTAATGATGGACACAACTATGAACTTTTGTTGAAACTAACCAGGCTGTTTTCACACAATCTCCAATTGGTTCCAAGTTTTTTTACATGATGTGCAATGTCCAATTGGTTCCAAGTTTTTTACATGATGTGCATTGTATTGTTGGTCAAACAAGGGCTTCCCTGTTCAAAAATAAACAAGCCGTTAGCAGTTTCTGAGGCTATAGAGGTGTTGTGCATATGGAATAAGAGCTGGACTTGTCAGGATTGGGAACTATCTGCCTTTAACTTTATTTTCTCATTGTACAGATGGGTCCTGATGTATAAAACTTGGTTACAGTTTAAAGAGGTTTTTGTATGCCCTTTGAGGGCCTTTGTAGCTAGTAACCCTATTTTTTTCTAAGTTAAACACAACTTGTTCACCCAGGTATCTGCCATTCAGGTACAAAACATGAATTGTTTAACTTGCAACGGCCATCATTTTCAGGAATCTGGCCGTGCAGAATCTCAGCAATCTGTGAAGAAGATGTTTGTTGGTGGAGTGAAAGAAGACACAACAGAAGACATGGTCCGTGAAACCTTTGCCAGCTATGGTGAAATTGCTAGTGTTGATCTGATCACTGACAAACACACTGGCAAGGCCAGGGGGTTCTGCTTCGTCACATTTGAGGACCATGACAGTGTTGACAAAGCTGTTTGTACGTACCCCCCATTTTGTATTGCCTGGACAGTAAGTCCTGTCGCATAGTATTCTCACTGTTGACAATTGCCACTCCCAGTATTCTGTTGCCTAAACTGTTTTTGTGTTCTGTGTTCATATTTTGATAGAACTGCAGTGTTATGGGTAATTGGTTTAGTTACATGCCAGAATGGGATTGGGGTGGGGATTGAAACTTGTTAAAACAGTTTGTGATCTGCTTAAGTTAATTAAATCAGTGCTGCATGTTTGTTTGAAAGGGAGTAAAACTACTTGGGGGGGGGGGGGGGGGTAAAAATGAATATCCATGCATTAACTGTTCTGTGTGTTTTTAGCTGTGAAACATATTGTTGATAATCACAAGTGTTCTCTATGGCAAGTAGTGTTGAAATTTTTGGTTGCTGCTAATTTTGTACCCTTGTTAACAAAATGAGAAAATTTTGTGTCATGATGTCTCCGTCCTTCATCAAAGGGGACAGTGTTGGTACCAGATGAAATATCGATGTAACCATGGTCAGAGAAACCAAACCTCTGCTAGCTTTTGCATACACGCTGATGAATTATTTACCAAATGCTTTATTGCCCTGATACTCAGTCTGTACAACATTTGACAGCGTTGAGCCAGTGAAGATAAAGGTGGATCTTCCAGAAATTTGTAATTAGTTGACTGAAAATCCAGGGGAGTACACATCACTGTTTCATGCTTTCTTTGTGTTGGCCATAGCAGCATGACCCGCTTGTTACAGGTATTTTCAAACAGGGTTGTGTTGTTTTGATGTGTTGCAGTGAAAAAGCGGCACGATCTGAATGGTCGCCAGGTTGAGGTTAAAAAAGCTTTGTCCAAGAATGACATGGGTAAGTTGAAACTGTGCAGTGTTTTTTGCCTTTAACATGAATTAATTATAAACTTCTTGAATGATCAGTGCCCACATAGGCACTTCTGTTACTGACGATGCAGAAGCAAATAGAGAACTGCAGGGGAAGTAATAAATGAGGAAGGAATGACGGTCAGGCAACAACAGATTAACTAAGCAAAGTGTTTCCTTTCAAAACTTGAATGCATTGCAGCAATGTCTTTGAGTGCAAATTTAAGTTGGGTATTTCGTAGTGTGGATTGTTCCGAATCTAAATTTGGAATATTGTTTTTCAGGTGGTGCTGGTGCTGGTGGTGGTAGAGGGGGCGGACGTGGGGGTGGAAGAGGTGGAAGAGGTACATTACAAAAATTAGATGAAGAAGCAGAAGGTTTTGTTAACATTAATTATTCTGGTCATGAAATAGTTTGGTTGTAATATGGTTTTATTGCCTAAGCTTTTGTGCGTGTGAAATTCTTATATCTGTTGTTCAGTTACAGTCAGTATACTGCTGCTCTGTGCATCAGTGGCATTGAGATGATGTGGAACTTTAGCCTTGTATTGATGACAAGACGAGATTTATCATAAAATGATTTGTTCAAAAGATAGGTAGTGATGCAATTTCAGCTAAGAATGGTTCTGCCGAAGCCTGTTAATGAGTGTGAGGAAAATGCAGACTTAAATTGTGGCTGTTATGTGTACCTTGATATGACGGAATTTTTGTGCAGGTGGTCGCCAGGAGTATGGTGGTGGCGGCGGCTATGGTGGTGGTGGCTATGGAGGTGGCAACAGCTATGGAGGTTGGTGGACTCTCCCTGTTTTAAATCTTAATTCGGTGTAGTTTCTGTGATGATTATGGGTGTGCTTTGTTATAATATTTGCAGCGGCGCCCTGTTGATTTGGGAGGAAGTATTGGAATTGCCTCACCTCCTGTTAGCAGTACTGCTAGTCCAGGCAGTGTAGGTTTTGAATCTTGCAATTCAGCTTGTCACATTTTTCCTTGCCTCATTGGTGTGAGTGTGGATCAGAGTTGATGACTGGTTCCTTTTATTTTCATCTAATGGCAAGTTTTGATCAGACTGGAAACTGTTTCTTTGATTGCTGTTGTGTTTGACATATAGTTTTTGGTCCTAAAAAGGTCATTTTTACCCATTTGCCTTCAAAGTGCTTCCCCCTAGACCCAGACAGGGTTGTCGACACATGACCACCTATGTTCCTAGCTGATTCAATTTCAAAAGCGTGGGATGTTGTCATACATGCCATGTTGGCCCATTAAACTTGCAATTAACTTGGTTTGTGCTGCTAGTCACAGGGTCATAATGTTAGATGAATTCTTGTCATGTTTTTCCTTGCTATACAAGTTAAATTCTTGTCATGTTTTTCCCTGCCATACATGGGTGTGGCAAATGTGCAAGGAAGCTTTTTATGCCAAGCCAACCAGTATGGTCCTGTTGGGGTGAACATGCAAACATGAATGCTGGGTAAATTCAAATACTGCCTTACATTTATTTTCTTCTGACAGTTTATCACCTTTTATAACCACATGTTGGGTCACAGATACAGTGATCAAATGACCAACTGGATATAAACAACCATTCAGAACATCGCTTGAATCATAACCAGGTTAATTGCTCAGGTGTATATAAGATGACCCAAATGAATGGACGTGTTTTTAAATGCAGTGATTGTGTGAAACCTTGAAAGGAAAAACTGGACGTGACCTGAACATCACTTATTCTGTCCCCGTCTCATGTAAGGGATGGCTTCAGAAAGGGCTGAGGCCAATTCTCAGTGTTAAGCACATAGTGCTGCATAGCACCTTTTTTTCCTAACCGCTGCCTGCCTGTTCAGTAAAACCAGTACATGGGGTGGGGTGGTAGTTGACTGATGACATTGGTTCTGTAACCGTGTGGATGAGCATAAGTGTTGCAGGTGTCTGCATTGGATTTTTTGGAGTGCAGAATGTGAGAACTGTCGCTGAATGCTGTTCTGATAGCTATGAACTTTATGCAGGTGGCGGTTACGGTAGTGGTGGCTACGGCAACCAAGGTGGCTATGGCGGCGGATATGATAGCTATGGCGGTGGTGGCTATGGCAGCCAAGCAGGTAAGAGGGTTTTTTATGAAGACCTGAAATTCATCAGACCTATGACATCTACCATATTGTAGCAGATTCTTATCTGGTTAAGACATTAGTTGGTTGCCTAGCTTCTTTTGTATTTTCATGCCTTAGCATTAAGTTTTCTTTAAAGCTGAGTCCTTTCCTGGGACATAATGTGCAGTTGAAGGTTTCAGCTGATGAGCTGGTCAAGTATTGTGAGATGTTGTTTGTTTTAAACTGAAGGTGGATGGAACAACAACTTTGGCTCCAACTATGGAGAGAGCTATGGAGGAGGTGCCATGAGGAGCGGAGGGTATGGAGCTCGTGGTCAAGGCCCATATGGTGGTGGCTATGGCAGTGGTGGTGGCGGCGGCGGTGGTTATGGAGGTGGTGGCTACGGCAGGCGCTAAACTCTATTCATCTACACACAGCCAGCTTTTCTCTCAGGTCAGTATTTACATCTTTTACAAGTTAGTGATTAGCATTTTTGGGATGAGGGCTGGGACAGGAGAAAACAGATTTGATTTTTTATCTGTAAACATTCTTTTACCAGATCTAGCATTCTTTTTATTGGTAATATGAGAGCAAAATGAAATGAGATAATAAAATGTTTGCATAAGAACTGATAGGCAGATGATTCTTGTAGGTCTTCAGGTTGATGGTTTTTGTAGGTATTTTGGCAGATGATCTTGTAGGTACTTTAGGATATATTTATGATCTTGTAGGTACTTTAGGATATGATGATCTTATAGGTACTTTAGCCAGCTTTTCTCTCAGGTCAGTATTTACATCTTTTACAAGTTAGTGATTAGAATTTTTGGGGTGAGGGCTGGGACAGGAGAAAACAGATTTGAATTTTTTTTAAAAGCTGTAAATATTCTTTTACCAGATCTAGCATTCTTTTTATTGGTAATTTGAGAGCAAAATGAAATGAGCTCATAATAAAATGTTTGCATAAGAACTGATAGGCAGATGATTCTTGTAGGTATTTAGGTAGATGATTTTTGTAGGTATTTTGGCAGATGATCTTGTAGGTACTTCAGGATATGATTATCTTATAGGTACTTTAGGATATATTTATGATCTTGTAGGTACTTTAGGATATATGATCTACGTAATGTGGTGGAAATGAGGATTGGTGATTTATTTGTTTCATCATTAACAATGCCAGTATGTCTGAATAATCTCGTGATGTCTTCGTTGTCTTATCGTTCCATCTAGGTAGGCTCAGTGAGTAAGAGAACCTGAGGAAGATTGATGAGAGAAGCAGAGAGAAGGCAGGCAGGCAGGCTAACATAGCTTGGGGTGTAAGCTGTAGCTGCAGAGGTGTGGCAAGTTGACTACAGTACAGCAGGGATTACTCCACTCCCACCCTAGGCAGGCAGCTCTGTTAACTTGCCCACCACCAGTCATAGAGCTAAGTCTGCTAGCTCCCCTGGAAATCTACCAGCCTTCGGTCTGTGGTGTGAATCGAGTTTGGTGTGCAATACCTTTCCCAGTGGACAGACTGTTACACATCTGAGAGGGAGAAAAAGACTGGCTTTTTCAGTTCCCAAAGTTTCATTGAACATTGTCATCAAGAACATTATCATTTTTTCCATCCCTTGATTTGTCGACATTGTCAAAAACATTTTATTGCTTTTTTATCTGTTGGATTTTACGTGGAAGTGTCGGTCAATATGTGTACTGGTTGGTGTTCAGTCTTGTCTTCATCGGTCAATAAAACATTTTAAAACAATAGGTTTACTTGTTTTGCTGGCTTTGCTGAGTGTACTATTCATTACACACTTGCACATCAAGTAGTACATCACTATTATTACATGGATTGTTGCATGCATGATGTTAAACTGAAGTTGCTCTGAGAGAGGAGAACGCTACAGTTCCAGATTTCTAAACCAGTGTCATGCCATGATAAAATAGGCTTTTAGGAACATAAGATGTTAAAAGAAAATTGTTTGGCAGTTTGCATTCAGCAAAATTTCTAACAAAAGAATTTATAGTGTAGCCTGTAGTTCATGGTATGACAATAGTTTGGACAAAAAACCTGTTTGGTCTTGATTGTTCACATTCCGCAGCAATTCCATATCTACATTCACTCCCAAATTGAACACATTTTCTTTTTGTTACTAAATTTCATTTTCTTACCAGGATTTGCATAGCCGCTATTGTTGCAGCTATAATTTTGTTACGACTGTCAGTATGTTAACAGTATTGTGCATTCATTTACCTGATGTGGTCTTTCAAAAATATTTTTAGATTAAAGGTGTGAGTGTAGAAAAAGATGTGAGAATTTTGAGTGTATATTGCTAATTATTTTTCTACTGTATCCTATGTTTCGGTGTTGTTTGTAATGTAGTGTCAAGTAATTGTACTCGTTCTTGAGGAGGTCTGGCCTAGGTAAGCATGATACTGGTAGCGGCCATCTTCATAAGCTAAAGCCTACCAATAACCAGGAATAGCGGACACTGATCTTCACCTGTACTGCATACTGACTGCGTAGCCCAGTCTAGGCCTTAGCACAGGTATTGGTAAGGAGACATTTTACTACTTTCTTTAGGTAGGTGTATTTTACTGCTTGCTTTAGTTTTACACTTAAAATTATTTTTGATTGTATGTTGGAGTGCCATTTAGGGATGTGAGTTTCAGAGGGCAAAAACTTCTTCTGGTTTGACAGAAATAAAACGCAGCCTTCACAGTATTTGCATTTCATCTACATACGCTTTTCATTGTGGAAAGAAAAAGTGGGCAGTACATCTCGTATAAGCGTGTTGCTGTTTTTTGCATAGGGTTTAAACATGTTCTTACTCTGACCTCTCCTGATTTCTACTTCGTTCTGGTTAGCTGTGTTTACAGCATTGTTTAAAGTGCCCATGACATAAATCAAAATTAAGATCAACTCGCTTATGCAAGATGTATGGGCTTTTTAGTTTACACAGGCGGACAGGAATAACCAGAAGTTAACTGTGTGTCTTTAATAATGACTGAAATAAGGTCACAGTTTTTTTAAATACAAAGATTCATATTCTTGTGAAATGAAATTTGCTTATGATAAAAGTGTGCAATACTGGGTTTTCAGTCTATTTGTAGGGACAGGTTTTCCATTCCAAATGATTCTTGCTAGGAATAGCTGAAATGTGAAAATCTTTCGCTAGTTGGATTTGGTGGTTTAACTAGGAGTATGCATTTCGCTAGTTTTCAGTTGATGTGGAAGTTTTGTTTTCATATTTTGTGTCTGTAGGACGGTCCTGGGTAGGGTCTTGTATGGTAGCTGACGTGTAGGATGTTGATTATACAGGAAGTGCTGCAAGGGAAAATTTAGCATACAGTTTGTGGATGTAATGTGAAATGGGCATACAGCATCTTTCTGAAGATTGATATACATTTTCAGATTGTGAGCTGTACAGTCGGAAACAGTGCTACACCATCATTTCTCTTCTTCAAAGGTCAGTAAATTAGATACATTGTTACGTCTTTGGTCATATCAAAATTTATTCTGCATATCATTTGAACATTTCACAGCATGCATGCACATCCTAGCCTTTGGTGTGCTGTTTTGTGTGCATTTCCTTATGATCTAGTTTGGTACAGTTACAAGTTAGTACTTTTGCCTTGTTAGCAGAGAGATGGGATGGAGCACCTGTGGGCTTTCCAACTTTGTGTACAGCACTTTTTGTTTTCAGTGCTGTGCTGGCCAGAGTTCATGCAGATTTACACATATGTAGTTCTGTTTTAACTTTTAATATTTTCAGATGTGGCAGACCTGGCTTCATACGTTGACTTGAGCAGATGGAAGCAACTCGACATCCTGAGGAGGACAGTTGAGATATCCAGTTCAACTCAAGCCTTCCTTAGATTGTAACTAAGATTGGATTGGAAATAAAATCAAAAAATGTTTACTTCTTGGCTGGGGTTTCATGGTGGTGTTCATGCATGCATATTGTTGTTTTACTTACATAATAGGCAAAAATACAGGTGTACATAAACGGTAGGATATACTCGTGTGACGGATTCAAAAGAATGCTTATTTATTCTGACACAATCTGCAAAACGACCGTTGGTACAATGAAAAAATGAGATGGCTGTTTTGTCAAGTTGTTTGGTGCTTGGAAGAAGTGTTTCATTCTTCCAAGCACTGAACAACTCGACCAAACATCTTATTTTTCGTCTTAATCAGAATTTGCAGATTGTATGTCAATAAATAATCTTTCTTTTTAATCTTTTATGTTTGGATCTTGTTTTAGATGGCTAGCTGTCATTCATGTTTTTGTTTTTACTCGTGTGTTTGACACGCCAAACCTTGGGCCACTGTTTCTTCCCTGAGTCACAAGTCCCGTCTATCTGGCAGTCCATTCAAACCCAAGGTCAATCTGTTCAGGAAGTTTTTCCCCATGCCTTGGACATTTCCTGTTTTAACTGGTGCTTACAAATACGCTCATTATCACACAACAAATGCATTACTGGTTGGTAGAATGAGATGCTAAAGATTAGGCAGGGTTCAGAGTGATGAGGCTGAAGGAGAGTAGAGGTAAAGAAACTGTCAGTAGTGTATGTTGACACAAGTAAGTGCTAATGCTATGGTTAAAAGTGTTGGGTTTATGGCAATTTCTGCCACAAGTCTCTGAAAAGTGTTGGTTAATGGATAGTTCTTCATTGCTGTTCAACTGGCAGCATGTTTGTAGCAGGTACTCGGATTATGTGTCATGTCAGTCTGCTAGAATGGCAATGCTAAACTCCTCAAAGTGAGCAAAACATCTTTGGTGTACAGGCTACTGTTGTTCCTATTATGTCAGCCCAACATCATCACAACCCTACTTACGGCAGTGATGGTTAACAACTAAAACGAGCCACTGCTCACTGTATACTAATCGCACAAAAGAAATCAGAATGCACACTTTATGCCATGGAAGGATTATAATCGCATCAAACCATGCATGTGACCCGTTATGATGAAATAAGTCAACTGAAAATTTGAGATATGTCTCATATCGGCAAGTTCTTGTTCTTTTGATCCTTAAATTGCGTTTCTACTCCAGAAAATGTGGATATGGTGTGTTTTTGAAGGCTGGCTGTCTTGAGGCCATTTTGAGAAAATCCGCAACAAATGAGCAAAATTTAGGGTGTGTAGGATGAACAAATTGTTTTAAACATGCTCAACTTTTCAGAGCATATTGGTGCAAACACACCAAAGTTTGATGCTTATAGTCTAATTCGCCAAAAATCTGAAAATAGCCCAAGACTGCCGCTAGCACTGGCTGCTTTTGCCTGTAGCATAGTAAGCCAGCTGTGAGTTAAGTTGGTGAGAACAGGTCACATATGTACTCTGCATCAGGATGATCACACTGCTAAACTATAATTGCTAGAAGAGGGGGGGGGGGGCATTATTACCTGAGCCATGACTTAAAGAATGGTTACCAGCCAAGAGCATGAGTTTATCGTCAATGTAAGCCAACATAAGATGTATATATTATATATGCATCATTCTACTGAAAACGGGACCAAAGAGGATGCTGCTTTCCCAATAAAAATTGAACGTGAAACTTTCAAAATTACCACTATATTTTTTTATGTAATGTGTTTGGAAAATAAGGGAAATGCCACAATGGGTTAATGCATCATTTCTGGTGCTGTGATCTTTTTTTGGGGTAAAAATCGCCTTTTCATGCCTGCCATTTGTGACATGGCTATAGGAAGATTAGTTTCTGCTTGTACCTTTCACCTACTCTAATGTGCCAGTCCACATCAGCTGTCTTGCGGCAGCAACGTTTGACCTTTTTGCACTGTGTAGTGTATTATTTTACTACAAAAGGGAAAGCACTGTGGTGTCTTCAGGGGTGAGGGTTGTAACGCTTGGGACATTTGTTCCATCTTGGCTGAGTGTATGCAAAAGTTAACCAAACGCAGTATTGTGGTGCACCACCGTGAGCCAGAATGTTGTGCAAAACGATGGTTCTATTGTCAAGGTCACAGTGAGGTCTTACATAATAAGTGTCCAATGAAAATGTTGGATTGCTATGTTCAAGGTCAATGTCACAGCAAAGGTTAAACATTTAGGTAATGTTTGAATATCTTGTGCATCACTGAACCATTTGAAATCAAACCCAGTATGGTGAGTCGTCATTATAAGCCATAGCCTCATGTGTGAAAAATGGGTTTCAATCTTTAAGGTCACAGTAACTGAGTTTCGGTTTATACAAATGAAATATGACTATTGCTGTTAGATGTTCTGAACTGCTCATTTTTTGGCGACTTAGTTTGACAGTGCACGTTCCTAAGCTTGTGAAAAGTTTTTTTTGCTGTATTCAGGGTCAAGGTCATAGTGAAGGTTCTGAACTTAAGCAAATGTTTGCCTGGACAATTTCTGTCAAACTTAGTATAGTGATACATGATCATCATCACCCAAATATTGTTCAGAAATACCATTTTGCTATGTTCAAGGTCAAAGCCACAATCGTTTCTACTATATCTTCAGAAATACTGAAACTTTTGTGATCCAAATTAGTTTGATGGTATGCGTCACAAGAAAAGATTTTCTTGCTTTTACACAGGGCGTGAGACAGAATATGGCGTGGGTGACTGTGGGCTAGATTGCTGCCACTCTTATCTAAAGCAGGGGTCAATGCCTGTTCCAATCAAGGAAATGCAGAAAACATTGCTTTTGTAATGAATAAGTTATTTGCTCAGTGGCATATCCTTTTGTACAGATTACTAATTAAGTGCAATTAACTTTAGAAAGCAAGAAACAAATATCCCTGACATGTATATTTATATATAAGGTTCATACTAAGTTGTGCAATGCATCCCCCCCTCCTCCAAATTACTAGACGTTATCTGTGATTCAAGCCGTCAACAGTCATGCCAAGCATACATTCAAGTGAAACACAAAGCCAACTGACGTTTGTACATCGGAATTGTATTTACTGTTGATGGGCAATAACTCCTGACTTATCAATGAGTCCATAAAATAACGGCCATCTCCTTTCCCTGATGTACTTACGGCTAAGTATAAGTGACACATATCACTAATCTAAATATATATAGAAATGTGAGCCATTCTAACAGAATAACCCTCTCACAACACATACACTAAACAAATTCTTCTAACATAATGGAGTGAAACGACATTACAAGGAAACTGGCTAGTCTGTGTGTTGTGTGCAACCGCTTTTGAATATCGATGAACGCTCAACTGGCATGTGCATGCACATTAACAAATTTTGTGACAGAGTGGGCCTTTTGTATGAAAAACTAAAAGTGGCACTGTACGGGAGAACCAACACCAGCAGTGAACAAAAAGCGGTTGCACACATTCTGTTCTTTGATCAAACATTAACATGGGCATGTTGTTGGAAAATCAACGAAGGTAAAACTGAACAATGCCATGTGCCAAACCTTCATGCTCACCCGGTGGCAACAGAACTGAACCTCGCAAAAACAGCTCGCTTTATGTCCACGGACTGTTACTTGCATCCACAAAGGGCAGCCACCCCACCTTTCACCGAGCTCTGGGAGCAGCTGTGCCCATGCTTAGTAAGCAGAACTGCCCATGGCGTCGTAACAGTACTGCTAAAGGATGTTTTTGTTTTGTTTTCCACTGTCCCAAAAAGAACCTCGCGCTGCAGGTGAACATGGTCTTGCAAGAGTATTCTCTCCGTCAGTCACAGCCACATAAATACTATTAACTGCTCACAGATCAAACAAGACTAGGGATGCTAAACCCTCAAAACGAGCAACACCCCTCACTGGCTTGGGTGTCCTGTTCAAAAGAGTGCATTTCCTTTCAAGGACGCCTTTAAAAGGAGGTGACTTTCTTGTAAAAAAGTGTCTGTCAAGCAGTTTCATTTACTGAACAAAAACCTCGAATGTTCACCAAAAAATAAATACAAAAGACAAAGGAAAAAATAAAAGCATGCAAATACCTAATGGAAAACAATATGTACAATTTATGTGTTGCCTGCAACTAGTAAGGATGGGAAACGCTGCACTCTTCACAGCTGCCTTGTCTGATGGTGATTACAGACTATCTCGACACAATTCAAAAATACATTCATACAAAGAAAATTTATCCAGCAGCACGATACTGGGTGACACTTTGAAGCGCAAAATTGTCATGTAAATTAGTGCCATTTTTTTTACACGAGGACATGCACAACTCGCTTCACGGAAGTGGATATATCCTTTCTAGACAAGGATACGCACCAGAAATGTCATTTCCACTGGCCTTAAAATGTCATCAACCTTGTGCATTCTCTTTGCATAATGAACATCGAGATTGTGCCAAACTAGCCAGAAAATGTCAACGCATTACGTATCGTTTCACCCCAACTAATATACAAAGTTGGAAGAGGAAAAAAAAAATCTTCACATACACAATAACTATATATAACTAGTTAATCTAAACACTTAAAAAAAAAAAAAGTGAGAGAGTACCTGTTTATCAGAGACTTCTTCAAAGAGGCTCCAATATTGAGCCTCAACTGCATTGGGGCCAAAGCAAGACCCATCTTAGCTTATTCTTTCGGGCAAAAGGAATCCACTCTAACCACAGAGATAATATCCAACACGCCAGAATGTATCACAGTGGCAGTGACGGTTAGCTGTCGCTATCGTAAATTCAAAATTTGATCCCGTATGCTTAGTCGTATGTCAACCAATCCGTCTACTTTTAGGATTGTACAAACTGATGTGCATTTAGTCCAATGACCAAGAAACAAAAATGTATTTAGACATAAAATTTGACAGGCATCGAGGACCAACACCAGCATAGAGAAAACCTGCAATGACCAAGTTTTGCAAACCCTCTCATTGCAGGTGTTCATGGGTTAGGCATTGCTTCCCCAGACAACTCACTCCAGGATTGACTTCAGGATAATTATATCGAGCTCAAACTACATGTAGGGATACTTGTTTGTGGTTAAAGTGGGTTCTTCCCTAGTTCAGTTGAACCACCTAGCATACGATGTCACTAGCTGCCAATGCTAGCTGCCTTGCCTGCGTCAAACTGAACTAATCTCGGAACTCATTTCTAGCCCTTACAGCTTGCTTCCCTTGCTGCCTGAGATACTCTAATCCCATAGTTACTGATGCTGCATTTTTCACCTGCACTTAAGTTAATCCCTCCCGTTCCCCCAATTCTGCCCATAGCACTAGACTTAATTCATATGTTTAAAGTGTTTTTTTCGTGTGTGTGTGTGTGTGCATTTCAATTTTTCTTCTATTTTTTGCCCAAGAAAGGGTAACGCGATCCTGTAAAGGGATCAGTTTGTAGCACCCTTTCATGTTTTTTTGTTTGTTTTTTAAATTGAACTAATGGGATTTTTGTTCAGTCAAAACTTTCAAAGCAAATAAGAATTAGGCGTACAACATGTCGTGCCTCATGACAGCAGTATGCACAATCACTTGGCATAAAGGCAATCTTGTACGAAGCTTTGAATGATCTGACCAAAATCACATTTATACTGACAAGATGTAGATATGCACAATTACTTGGGTTATCTTACCCCCCCCCCCGGCATGAAACTAAAAAATTTTGGCAAGCACCAAGGTCTGTTCCGTATCATAGCCGTTACGGCAAGGCATACCACAATTTTCATTCGACTTGTAGCAAAAACCAAACTCTACAAGTCATCCAGGTAACTAGTCCCAAAGTATTCAGGAGCATTTCAAAGGGTCCAAGAATCTTACGGTACAACTACTTGTTTCTGTGCTCAGTTACAAAATATTTCATTTGCAATAGAAGCAATGTACGCGTCAAAACCAAGAAAAAAATGCATGTACACAGCCACTGCTCTTACCCAAGATGTGCATTTCTAGTCCCTGTCAGTATAACATTAGTTTTGTTGCCTTTTTTTTTTCTTTTTTCTTTTTTGCATGATGAATAATGGTGATGAAAGCAATGGTTCACGAAAATTTGTGAGAAAAATGGAAGTATAAAAAAAAAAGGATGAAATGTTTTGTTTTCTTCATCCTCGTGTCTGAGAATTTTTAATCCCCCACCCACCAAAAACAAAAATTTGATCCATTCTGGTCACCACGTATGCATGACCTTTAACCCTCAATGGAAGTGTTGAAATGATGAGCATGGTTTCTTTTGTTGTCGTCGCCCTATCACTCCACCAGTGCCAATAGGGGCACATACACACAAACCGACACAGACATCGAGTCCCTGAACGTCAAAAGCAGTCTGTGTTGCTGCCATAGGAGTTGCGTTGGTTGGCGTGTGCACATTCGCGTGGCGCCAGGTATGGCACTGATGGGTCGCGATTGAGGTAGTACCATTGGAGCAGTTGATTTGGCAGGAACAATTTCTCTTTTTTCAATCCATGAACTTTAGCTTTTCTCGTTTCCATCGCCAGTACTTTTCCGCCAATGCACCCTGACCAGCCAGCAGCCATTTATGCTACTGGTTTCTACCTTCTGTTTTGTTTCTGCCGTGTTTCTTTTATGCCATTCCCCTCTTCGTTTTTTTTTTTTTTCATTTTTTTTTCATTGGACAAGTTTGTATTTTTTTAAACCAGTGTTTTTTGCGATTTGTTATCAAGCAGCACAGTTTTATGGTCAGTGTCTCAGAAGCCTCACGGAGGAATGTTTTGGAATTGTGAATTCATCTCCACAAGCCGCTGTTCGCCAGTCAGATGGAACACCCCTCAATTACTTCACGTTTGTTCAAGAGCCTGCCTGAAACATGAAGGAAAGCCGGATAAACATGGTACTAGTAAAGCATGCTACAAGCACATCCATAAATGATGCGTACAACAAAACCCAAACCCATTTTTTTCAAATTTATTATATACACACTTGTCAAGCGTCTCACCTCAAGATGAGTCCCTAGCATTTCAGACTGGCAGCTATAGTGCTATTCTCTGCTTCTGATCAGTCCTGTTGCACTCGAGTCACGTATGTGACTGACCGAGTGATTGTAGCTTTTACACACTGCATTTTGTACAAGTGTCACAGTGCTTTTTAGTCGTTACATGGCTGGTGTCACATGAAACGGATGCTGTCTCAGCCCATGTTCTGTGGACACCATGTTACAGTGTCGCCCTACTCAAAGCCATATACATAGGGTGAATCTGCATTTAGCTGCAACCCGCCCCAAGAACTTTCGGCCGAATGACAGGGTCTTTCTGCACTACTGCAGTAACATGGGGATGGAATGGATCCACAGAAATTTGATCCCTCATCCTGGAGAAGAAAATTCTTCCAATGCTCCTGCAGGGACTTGCACCCCAGACTCCATACAATTCCACACAAGTTTTAACAAAAGCTCTGGCTCTTGCACTTAACTCAACCCAACATTGTCACCGCACCTCTGAAACTAGACCCCCTTGTTTATTTCAACAATCAAAACATGTATAATCAGAAATCTATACAGAGTTGCCAACCCATCACTAGACTTAAGTGTAGCAAAATCAGATTTGATGCGTAGTAAACCGATTATGGGTGTACATATCATGGTCATCCTTTCGCAGTTTGATTTTGCGGAAACGTGTACCAGAACAGGTGTCTAGCATGATTGGCTGCAGAAAGCAATGTGCACTACAAAAAAAATTGTGAAAAGCGTCTCTGCTCAAATTATGTCACAAGGCTATGAAGACGGCGTCTCACAACCCATAAGATGGGAAATCTTCAGCGTCCTTCCCATTGCTTTTCCTTTGTAGATGTGATCCTTTGAGCTGATGCGTAGTTTGATGTTGTACATTCTGCCATAGGCGACAGAAAAGCCCAAGATGCAGGCACTGCACTTTGCATGCTGGGTGCTCTGCGTTGATCGTACAATGCACAGACATTTTTCTGTATAATATATTCTTCCCAGACATTTTGGTGTATTTTCTTGACAAGATTTACTAACCATGGAGCTCACTTTTAGCTTTTCACCAGCATGATGATTCGAAATGACCAGAGCTGCCAACCCTTCACTAAACTTTAGTGTAGCAAAATCAGAAGTGACGCATAAAATCGGGAATTGAACTGAACGTTACAATTGGTCAGCCGGTTAAAATGCGAACGCCAATTGGCTGTGGCACAACCAACATCTCAAAGAGGCACATGCACAACCGGTTGCTGGTGAATTTGATGCCCACACAAACACATGGGGTTGAAGAAAAAAAATTCTGAGAGCGTAGCGATATGATCACGAGCATAGCAGCAGTGCCATTGGGCGTAGCAAACAACGGCCAAAACGTAGTGGCTGGCAGCTCTGAATGACTGAAGATAGAAGTCATATCACCAGGAAGTGACACGTAAGAGCAGGAATTGAACTGAATGCTACAACTGGTCAGCCAGTTTAAAATGCAAATGCTGTTTGGTTGTGGCACAACCAACACAACAGACACAAAAAAGGCTCACACGCAACTGGTTGCTGGCACATTTGATTGACCACACGGACAGGATCAAAAATATTTATTTTTTTTTGTGTGGGGTAGGGGGTGGAGGGGTTAGTGATATGATCATGAGCACAGCAGCATAATGCAGTGCCCTTGGGCATTGTAAGCTCCAACCAAAAGATAGTGGCTGGCAGCTCTATCTATATTACCTTTCAAAAATGGCCCAAACAGATCATGACATATAATGGAGAAATGAAATCCTCCATGTGTTGGTGGACAGCTGCAGAATGTGCACTGTCACAACAATCAACCAACAGCATGTATGAACAATATTCCAGTACATACACAATCGGAGGGTTGTTTAGCTCACAGAATTGTTGGATGAAAGTCCCACATAATGGCTACAGTACTATACAGGTTTAGTGCAATGTCACAACAATCGACCGTCAGCGTGTATGAACAATACAAATCTGACCAGCTCAATCGATTCACAAAGTATTTTTGCAAATATTCCCGAAAGTTACACTTTTTTCCCGAAACTGTGTATTGCCATCAATACCAGAGATGCACAGAAGCAAATTAAGCGGACTCATGACACAGTGCTTTTATGTCAAACGGCGAAAGCTGAGAAGAAAATGAGGGTGAATGATCGTGAAGACACGCCGTGTGAACTGAAAGTGGTGGGTGCCTCTCAAAAAACAAACAAAAAAAACAGATGATGGGAGCTGCATATTACAGATGAAATGGAACAATCTTGGATTACTGTTCATGTGTTCCAGTCGACTTGTTTGCTGACTGATGTTTCGTGCCCAACTTGTGGAGAAACCAGACTGTACATTTCAGTGTGTGAGGGATCGGATCAGAGGGCTCGATTCGCATCAAAGCTTGCTCTGACTTGCGATCTTTGCGAGTACAAGAAATCTGAAATGTCATCTGCACGAACGCAGTTCAGTGACAAGAAGAACGTAGCATATGAAGTCAACCCAAGAATGGTTGTGTTTCGCCACGAAAGCAGTATTGGAGACAATCAAGTGATCATGGTGTTGGGAATACAAGCACACGGTGATGATAACTTCCATCATTTTCTGTTAAATTACTTTTTGTTGCATATTTTCAACTTAAAATTCCTAAGGCTCTGGTTGTAATAAAGATACAGCTTTGAAACTTGGCATGTTGTTACTCTGTACATTTATCTTGATTCATACAGAAGGTTTTATTGATAAAGTGAAAATTGTTGTATTTATGTAACATGGAATATATAAAAATCATTAAATTTTCCAGAGGTTTATGTAAAATATTTGTAAAAAGTCAAAAATGAAGATACCCATAAAACCTGTGTGAAGTTTGATATTGTGTTCTTAATTAAAGTTCAAAAGACAGTTTTGTTCTATGTGCATTATCTTTGGAGGAGTAGGGATTTTTTTAAAGGTTGTTTGGCGGCCATCTTTGATTGTTTCCATGGCAACATGTGTCGAAAACAACATATAATAATACTTTTTTTAAACTTACAGTGTAAGGTCTTACAAATGACCCTAAATGCAAAACCTTGATTTGACAAAGAAAAAATCAATTTGCACTAACATATCCCCCCTTAAAGAATTGTTAGATGTATAAGTACCTTGAAGAAAGTCCCACATAATGGCTACTATTCTGGTTTAGCGCCGGTTGTAGTTGCTGCCGCCTCCATAACCGCCGCTTCCATAACCACCTGCTGAAGAAAACATTTAGTAGGACTGATACCGAGACTGAAATTCACTACCTGAGGAAGTGTTATTATTAATAATAATGCATTCCTAATGCACCAGATCCCTCCACGATAATACATGTGTGCCGCTCAGAGCACTATACATGAAACAATACACAACCGTATCTACATATCTGACTCCATCCCTCACAACCACACATGTATACTGCACACACACACAAACCCTTCACTCTTCCACCCCCTACCTTCCCCATGCACCTCAACACATGCTTTTTAAAACTTGTTTGAAAGGGCTCTACCTGCTCCTTTCATTGGTCCACCGTAGTTGTAGTTTGGTCCACCCCAGCCACCTCCTGAAAAGGAACTCCTTTTTTTCAATTTGAGCAAAAGTAGTTGTTTTTGCAGCTTGATTGTTACCAATATCTATACAGTTTCATAAAAATTCAGAACTACAAGTTCACCCCCCCCCCCCCCCCCAAAAGCCTAGGCACATCACACAAGTCATACATTTTAAATGCTCAGAATGCCTGACAGCATTTAATAGACATCTGATCAATTTCTGTCTTGCTTCCACTTGTTCCTTTTCTGCATGTTCCTTGTCTCATCATTAAAAAAAATCATGCTTGAAACAGCCACTGCAAATGTGACATGTTGCCGTCAATGGCATGATACCCACGTAGTGTGCCCGAATACAAATATACCAACACATGCCCACGTATTGCGTAACGCATGGCAAATACTCAACGATCACAAAAAGATTTAGCACAAGATGACACTAGATCAACAAACATCATGCAAGAATTTAAACCCTCTCTGAGCTGTGTTCTGCCTGACAGGTTGTCTACATCAACATGCCAAATCTTGTCACAAAGGACAAGATGCACATACATATTCCTCTGAAGGAATCAAACCATTACTGTTAACATCTGACAGAAAACCTCAGTTTATGATAAATGATGATGCACGAGTATACAGAGTTAACACAGCAAAACAAAAGTGTGATATGGATAGACAAGGCAAATCCTGATGACAACTCTAATACATATTATCTCCACCCTCTTCCCTTTGATGACAGCTCGAATACATATTATCTCCACCCTCCTCCCTTTTCTTTTTTTTCTTTTTTTTTGGGGGGGGGGGAGTGTAGTCCTACACAGGGAACAGAAAGGCTGGTGAACAAGATCTTGTAGCTTACCTTGGTTGCTGTAACCATAGTCTCCATAGCCACCACCCTGGTTCCAGCCTTGGTTTCCATAGCCACCGCCGCCGTAACCGCCATGGTTGCCATAGCTACCACCACCATAACCACCTGTTAAAAATAAAAATAAAAATATGATGCCCATCTTACCAAAGGCGCATGAAGTTTTTATCCCCTTTTTCAATTCAATTTCATATCCATGTCAGAATTAGCTTTGCAGCAGTCTGTCTCCCCCCAACACCCCCAGATTAACAATACTTTTGGGACTCTTGTAGTACCTAAAGTAAACGTTAAACAACCTGGCCATCATTGCCACAGTTCACATGCATCTGCACATTTAAAGCCCCACAAAAAAGAGGGAGGGGCCCACCTGTATGCACATCAAAATGCAATAAAATGGTTACCATATGCAAACATTGCCCTGTTTTACTGATTTATGGCGAGACCCTCATCCCTCAGAAATCAGTGCTCTGCTACAAAACCAAGTCAGGTTATGGTTATAAGCAACGAGTTATTTCCTTTCGTTTGTGTGAAGAAAAGCAAGAACAGTTCACTTGCACCCTATTCCATCTTCTTCTTTTTTTAATTTACATGTCATTTCAGTTAGGAATTAATGTGGGATTAAGACAGAGCAAACTGGATTTTCAAACCAGGCCTGACCCTCGCAAACTCCCCCTCCTGCCCCCCCCCCCCCCCCCCCCTTTGTTGTTGTTTAACATACAATTCTGACATGTACATACAGTACATGCATCATTCTCCACACTCGAGTTCAGATGGAGAAACCTCAAACTAAAGCCACTCACCTCTGCCGGGTGGTCCGTAGCCACCATAGCCACCACCACCACCGCCCATTCCGTAGCCAGGGCCATAGGCAAAGTCTCCACGACCTGAAATGCCACCTTTGTCTGAATGTGTGGATAGAAAGACAACTATATGTACAGCATACAAACAATTAGGATTTACATAAAAGCACAATGGATTTTGCCTCCGTGTTCATGGACTGTAAAAATTTGCAACGGAATAACAAAGAGGATTACAAAGGAAAATCCTAAACAAATGCCATATAAGTAAACATTTCATGATAAAAACAAAAATGAATCACAGAATTTGTTTCTGTTGAACTTCAACAACAAGAAAACACAAATATTTTGAATATTCCAGGCTACCGTCATCATTTTTGAAACTCAAACATACTGATCAAAGCATTAATGTTAAATTTAATAAACAAATTCATCTGCAGAAACATGCCATTCCCATCTACCTTGCTAGAGCAGTGGAAACAATAGTGGGCTGGAGTTTTTTTTATTCTGTAACCTAGCCAGCCAACCTAGAACAGTTCCTAGCATGGCCCATCAGCAAACAATTCAAAGACAAAAGAGACACTGTGACATATTTAACCAGGAAGCAACCCCTCCCAACAACAATGCAAAAACAAAAAATTTAAGCAAATATTTTTATCTGCATGCTTTTTTCCGCTGTTCTGATCGATTTTTTAAAACAAAAACAAGACATTTATACTTTGATCTACTCAGGGTGCCACCATGCTGGTTCACTATAGACCCATAAACAACAATGAAAGGTTGCTTGGCAATGTATTTGATGCTTTTGCCACACATGCTGGCCTCATTGACAACATTCCCGATGCATGACTGCTGGGCACAAAATGGCACCACTTGCTTTTTTTATGAACAGGATGAAATATCAAGTGCAAAACTGGCATCTTTTCTTTTTTTAATGCCATACCCACCAAGGGCCAGTGAAGCTTCTTCAGTTTGGTTTCCTTATAATGGTATAATGTAACAGTAAATAGCAGTGTACTCACCATATCCCCCTCTGCCAGCACCTAAAAACAAGAATAAAAATGTCACCAAAGTCAGGAGGAAACAGTCTGGCAACAATGGCATACAAGTGCTTAAGTCTGGGTGCTGAAGCATGCTCTGGGACACTTGTCAAAGTTTGAGCATGTGGTGTGCATGGACGCAATATGCCAGCATGTGCACGTTTCTATACCAGAAACCGTTCTTTCCACTGAACATGCGCATTCCCCACAGGTGCAACGCAAATTATGCAGCTTCCTTTATTAAACACATACTATCCATGAACAATGAAGAAAAAATAAAAGAAAATAAATAAAATAATACTGGGTGTTTTTGCATACTTAATAATAACGATCATTTCTATAGCTCCATATCTCACCAACATGGGTGAGTGCACCGTGCTTTACAAGACCAACAATAATGTGTACATTAAAACCTCAAATAAGTTATACAGTCATATTGTATTCCTTGCACATCACACACAAAAGGAATCTAACAAGGGGGGGAGAAGAGTAGACAGGGGAGGCAAGTAGGAAGACAGAATTTCAAATACTGGTATTATTTGTAGAAGCGACTTTTAAACACAGTTTTGAAGGCATGAGAGGATTGAATGTGATGGGTGTCAGAAAGGAATGAATTCCACTGGTGTGGAGCACAGTAGGAGAAACAACACTGGCCAAAGGTTTTCGTTCTAACATGGGGAACACGAAGTATCCATTTGTCTGCAGAAGAACAAAGCTGCCTGGAAGGGGGGGTGTACACAGTGAGATGGTCAGAGAAGTGGGCAGGAAACAAGTCAGAGCAGTTGTGGCAGATGGTTCACAGTTTGTAGTCTGTTCTGGTTTGGACCAGTCACCAACGAAGGGCTCGATGAAGAGGTTGCACATAAACATGTGTGTGTTTTGAAAACTAGCTTTACAGACTGATGCTAGATTGAATGGTGTGACAAATTAAGCCAACTTAAAACTTACCACCCATGTCATTCCTGGACACAGCCTTTTTCACTTCCACTCGTCGACCGTTCAGATCGTAATGTTTTTTTACTGCAAGCACACAAGAGCACAAACAATTAGCTTCTCATAAAGAGCTCAAGACAGTTCATCACCATCAGTGCCTTAAATGTATGACAACACCTCTTTGCAAACATGCAGTTTATACAAATAATAATGGTAAAGCTTCAAATTAAGCTGTAATACAATGAAAACAGTTTGCATTTAAAACTGTGTGCAAACTTTGTCAAGCCCTGTCTCCCCAACAAAACACAGGGTTCCTACAGAAAAAACTTTCGAAATTCACAAACCTTTTCCCAACTGCAAAAGTGCAGTATGGTGCCTAGATATGGTGCGGAAAAGCAACATGAAGGTACGCAATTCTTCCACACATCCAGTGAAGGGGCACAACCCTTATATTAGCCATTGGCCAATGTACTCTATCAGTCAAAACTGATAGGAAGTGCATTCTTTGTGATTTTGTGTTCGGTCTTGGGAAATGCAGTTTCTGACTGATAAGCTGATATTTTTTCCCTAGTGCTCTGAAGACCATAAAATTCACAAACTTCCACAGACCCCACTCTTGTTTTCACAGACTTTCAGGGCCTTGAACAGCTGATCCCATTTTCCCCAAACTTTTAAAGACCTTCAAAGACCGTGTAAACCCTGTAAACACCATAACTCCATGCTGACATGATGGTTGTAATGGTAAAACATCTGTAACGGCACTTATGGTAACAAGGCTGCAGCAACCACAGTCTCTATTTTCGAAGAGCGGTTTTCAGTTTATTCTACTCCTATACAATACAAAAATTGCTTCACTAGGGAGCTGTAAAAAAAAAAAAAAAAAATCCATGAGAATGGCTCATATGGAATAGCGGAGTCAGACTATAAGCACACATTTTCTCTCCACCTTCTTCCTGCCAACACATTTGCATCCAGCAAATTATTGATTTGATCGATATTGAGGTCCCAAGTACTTACAGACATGCCTGTCGACTGTGTCATAGTCATCAAAGGTGACAAAACAGAAACCACGAGATTTCCCTGTGGCTTTGTCTTTGATCATCTCCACGTTATCAATTTTTCCATTGAAGGTCTCTCTGATCATTTCCTCAGTCGTGTCATCCTTCAGGCCACCAACAAACATCTTTATAACAGACTGCTGGTTTGAGGGATCCTGAAATCACAGAAAAAACAGCTTTGGTTTCACAGTCAGATTCACTTTTCTCCATTTCAGTTCAAAATAAGATTAAGAAGTGTTTTTAACAACGAAAAATGACTACTGGAACAAATAACTTGATACTTTTGAACATGTTTTCGTTCAGAATCAGATTATTAAGTGTCTTTGACCAACACTAGGCAATGAAAAAAGATTAAACATGTTTCCGTTCAGAATCAGATTACTGTCTTTGACCAACACTAGGCAATGAAAAAAGATTATTCACCAGTAACTCGATAATTTTGTTTTCACCAATGCATATTGACATAAAAAGACTTCCTAACACTCCCCACCCCAAAGAGCACAATAATCTTAATTTTGAAATAAAATTTCAACTTCTCAGTCTGTTTTATAAACATTAAATATGAAAACTAGTCTTCAATACAACCTAACAAACCACCCAGGTGATCCCAGTATCATAAGTATTTCTGTCCAAAATTTCATAATCTCAATCTGCTTTACACATATTAAATATAACTGGTATTTAATACAACCTGCTATAACATATCAACCGGACTTTCAAGGCACCAGTATGTCTTTCTGTCCAAAATTTCAGGGCTCCAGTCTCTTTCTGTCCAAAATTTCAACATCTCAGTCTTGTTTATAAACATTAAATACAACTGGTCTTCAGCACAACCCAATCTAACAAACCACTCAGCAGACACCAAAATCAGTCTTTCTACCCAAAGCCATTTTCAATGCACATCTCTTGTGCTCTGAACCTGCTCTTGGGTGCAAGATTTATTCTTCTTTCAACAGCTAGTTCCTGAAACCCTAACACATCTGTTTCACAGGCTGCACCTGACCATCTTTTAAATAAGGAACTGGGTCATCAAATTAAAATGGCGGTTTGGGACAAGTGGGTCAGAGTGAGAGTGGAGCTAAACCAATTTGCAGCATCTATTTCTTCAATTCTTACATCTCTTGGCATAGCCCTCTTTGTCTCCACTTCCCGTCCATCAACCTTATGGGGTCGGTTCTTCTGCGCTTCATCTAACTGCTGGGCCTCTTTGTAGGTGATGAATCCAAATCCCCGCGACCTACACACACATCACAGCAAAGCCACACAAATTTAAAAAATCCAAATCGATAGCGCAGTGAGTTTGTGTACACCAGAGAATAGCACCATACAACAGTTATCTATTATTATTTATCATTTTTAAGAATTTAAATAAAAAAAACGAAAGATGCTCTACAATCTCAAAAAAAGAAGAAAAAGTAAACAAAGATGTATACTTATATACATATACAAAATACAATACAAAGGTATTTAAATATTCCAGTAGCACACAGGTAAAGATGGCAATTTCCAGGATCATATACTGATAAAAGGTGCTGGTCTTTTATGTAATCACAATATTCTGCGTGCATGAGAGAACAAGATTACAATCTTTGCATTTCAGAGTTCAGGAGCTGTGTGAAAGAGGAAGTAGACAACCTAGGCTCTGGTTGCTAGGGAGAGACGTAAAATACCAAGGAAAAGCTTTGCACTTATTTAACTGATCTTTTGGATTTCATCTGCAATATTTTTGTTCCCTCTGAAAATAGTGGATCCTAGAGGGAGTTTCCCATGCCTGATACAGTCTTATAAGACCTGCAGCTGCAAATGGACCCATTCTTAGATCTTACCGCTTTGTCTGAGCGTCCTTCATAACAATGCAGTCGACTATTTCTCCATACTGCTCAAAGTGAGCTCTCAGGCTCTTTTCATCCGTTTCATAGCTCAGACCACCAATGAACAGCTTGCGGAACTGCTCAGAATTGGGGTTGCTTGTATCTTCATATCGGTTTCGAGGCCTGGGACCATAACCCTGGTGGAACTGCAACAAAAGATGGTCAGTGATTACTCCATATCTGTGAGAGGACAGATTCAATGAGCCAGCTACAAAAAGAAAAAAAGTGGAATCAGAAGCCCAGACTGGAATGTGTCAATAATCAACATCCACCTTTGAAAACCCCTGTGAGCGTACTGCCCTGGACATGCTGGAGTGAAAGGAAATGGCTGAGCAGATACACTGGAGGGCAATGGAACCCTCACAAGTAGCTTGCTTCTTGGAGCTAAGTGTTGAGGAGCTTGAGACACTACCTGGGGGCACAAAGCCAAGGACACCACACCTTCAATCACCTGGAGGAGAGAGGTGTGGTATGAGGAAGTGCTAATGATCTGCCTCAAAAAGATGAGAGAAAGCCATTGTAATTTTTTTTACTGTTTCAAAGGCAACACTGGGAAAGCTTCTGAGGACAAGGTGCAGCACAAATGGGCTTTCCTGAGATGAGTGCACAGAATACACCTTGAAGTGAGCTGAACTGTGGGGAGAAACAGGTAAAACACTTTTTAATGATTTGACAAATTTCTAGGGAGGTGTACAAGCATGAAATCTGCAGTTTTCAGAAAAACTGCCAGTATCTGCATACAACATTACAAGTTCTTTGGCAGTATATCGGTGATCTTGAAGACCACAGTTTAAAGATATTATAATCATACTGCTTTATTATAATAATAATGATAGGTAGTTAGAGCACCTAACCCACATAGTCCCTAAGTGTTTACATTCTTTAAATGTACATGTTTTCAAGATTCAATGCATACAATACACACACACACTTGTAAGGGCAACAGGTTTGAAGAAAAGGTTTTTAAGGATTATTTTCAAGAACTGACAGAGGTAGAATGACACTGACAGGGAATTATTACATCAAAACAGTAAAAAATAATATTATGTTAAAATACAAATTACAAAAAAATACAATGTCAGCTATGTCCAAAACAACAAAAGATGAAAGAAAAGACTCATGCTGTGGTGTTCTTTTTGACCCTGCCAAAATGCAGAAATTCAGTATTCCACAGTTCCAAATGGATTTTGATCAATACAAAATAAATACAGCATACCTTTCTGTTTCACATTGACTGACCAGTGTTCTAACGGACTAATGAGGACCTAACACTGTGAAAGGTCTCTGTTCTCTCCACTAACTGTACATTTCTGTAATTAATTGAAAGCAAAATGAAGTGAAATGTTTGATTTGTGGCAATTTCGGTAGCAGTTTTCGGTAGCAAGCACATTTTTAAAATTCTTGATCATGAATCTTTAACAAAATGAACTCCGACAAGGCACTGCTGCTCTTTAGATCCAAATTCAGCACGCAAACCACACGTTAAAAGAAATCGGAGAGTTAATCGAGGGTTTCTATCGACTTTTTCCGAGCAACTTCTGTTCGTAATGCCCTACGACATCGACTACCCTTCAAATCTGAATTGAAAGATGGGCCAAAGGTCATACTAATTTTAGCCGCCCTACATAGCGATCTGCATTTTTTTTCCTCTACACGCGGTCGCATGGACAATGGAAACGAGACAGGCAATCATAACCAACAATACAACCTACACATCCATCAGTCACTTGAATAATAAAATAAGAGGCAGCAGTCGCATATCAAGCTGACAAGAAAGGCATAAAAATGAGCGAGAGAAACTGTTAAATACACGAAAGCATGGCCGACGAGAAATGGCGGACAATCCTAAAGGTTAGACATAACCGGTTTTTAACTCGAACCATTTCTAAGACGTTCACAGTCCTGGGGTGATCAAAAAACAATCGGCATTACAATAATGACAACACTGCACACTGCTACACGTAAAATGTCCGTGTAATACACACACAACAACATAAAAACTCGATCTTACCGGCATAATTGAGGGGAAGGCGGACACGGCGTGACTACTACTGACTGCTAGCGAAGTGAGAAAGACGGCGGGGCTGCAATGAAGAACCGAGTTCGGCCAAGGGTCTTAACCACGTGATTCATTTCACCAATCAGAACGCCGTCTACACGTGCCGCGAATCTTTGTTCTCTTCCCGACGTTGGTCTCCGTTTATAATCCAAGCACATAAAGAGATGTGAGAACGAAATTTTTAACAAAGCCTTTGGTTGTGCCAGGAAGAGGGGGGAGGGGAAAGGGAAAGCGAGTGGCATAGTTGTGCTGCAGCTGCTCAGTTGTTGGATTTGAACGCCGCACCCCCTCCCCGCATCTCCGGCTTCAAGCAAGTGTTACCGTACTGACTAGTCCGCTATACAGATATCGTTTGGCTACTATCTTCCACTGAAGTCTTTTCTGTTCCAGCGTCGTCAGTATCACTGAGTGGTATACTGAACTGATGACAGTGCTTCGGGTAGGCAAGTTACGGCTCCAGATGCTGGTTTGAACCCTTGGATCGCTAGCAATATATATATATATGCCGTGCTGGAGAGAGAGATTCAATTGCCGATTGACTGATCAAGTTAAACTATTTTGCAACGGTGAAGATATTAGCACAAAGCCGGCCGACTCACATAGTCTGCGGCCGTTGCTACAATACGACTAATAACTAAGACATTCACAGTGAAATATAATGATAGAAGGATATATGAGACAAATACAACAAACAAACAAAAACAATAATAATAACAACACATACCGTGGCAAAACGACTCAAGACAGCGACCCAAGAGAGCGAGGACGGTGAGCCGCCGGTTTGACATAGCGGCGCCGCGGGCCGGCGGTGAGGGCCTCAGTGTCAGACTGGCGGCCCGGCCGGCCGGGCAGAAGCCGGACAGCTCGGCCGGTTCGATTCCGCCGTGGCCCGGCCCGGCGGCTCAGTCAGCCTCTCTCTTCAAACGCGGCAATTGTGGTTTATGGACACTGTATTGGGGGCTTTGTCCCCCAACCCCACTCTTCCACATTAGTGCCGAAACAGCAGTTACACCGGTGCTGTCACTCGGTGCCCAGTCTTACTTGAATAAGGCCGCTACCACTGATGATGAGTGAGTCTTCACTGATGGTCAGTGATCAGTACAGTGCGCAGGCCATTACCGACTAAGGCGGCTCCCAGTTTTAATAACAATAATAATAGATTTATTTATGACGCCACTACCATATCGTACTTGAAGAGCCCGGCCATGGGGGCGCTTACACTGAAAGACATACTTACACACACACACACACACACACACACACACACACACACACACACACACACACACACACACACACACACACACACACACACACACACACACTGACACACTATACACACACACACACACACACACACACACACACACACACATGACACGCGCACATGACACTGACACTCACACACAAACGTCACCCCCCCCCCCCCCCCCCCCACCCCTCCACCGACAGGGCCTCGGGTCCCAGTCAGTAGTCGGGGCCTACCGGCTTCGAGTTCATACTGTCAGTCAGTCAGCCGGTGACTGAAATGATTCGGACTTAGGCGGCCGAGTTTGATTTGCAACTGAGTTTGAACTAACCAACCACTTAGTAGTAGTTGTTGTAAGCTTGATAACTGACTAGTGCTTTATATGTGTGTCATTAGCCATCTCAGTCCCATCTTCACTTCTCAGTAGAGCCAGGTGTCAGTCCAGCCGCTATCTGAGTGCGATACGACCGGAGGCAGAAGCGAGCCGTTTGTCACGTCTGTCCTGGCCCCGTGGGTTCTGGTTGCCAGGTTGATTAGCAGGTTTTGGTGAGCCGGCTGCTTGTTGTGCATCATTAGTGGCCGCTTTAATGACTGAATTGAATCGGCAATGCCACCCCTGAAGTCTCAGTTCCGTTTGATGACGAACATTCACCCATTTTGAGTGTGTGTGTGTGTGTGTGTGTGTGTGTGTGTGTGTGTGTGTGTGTGTGTGTGTGTGTGTGTGTGTGTCAGTGTGTGTGTGTGTGTGTGTGTGTGTGTGAGTGTGTTTGTGTGTGTCAGTGTGTGTGTGTGTGTTTGTGTGTCAGTGTGTGTGTGTGTGTGTGTGTGTGTGTGTGTGTGTGTGTGTGTGTGTGTGTCAGTGTGTATGTGTGTCAGTGTGTGTGTGTGTGTGTGTTTGTGTGTGTGTGTGTGTCAGAGTGTGTGTGTGTGTGTGTGTGTGTGTGTGTGTGTGTGTGTCTCACTGTGTGTCACTATGTGTCACTGTGTTTATGGGTGTGTATGTCAGTGTGTGTGTGTGTCTGTGTGTCTCAATGCATGCACCGTGCCGTTAATGACACATCAGTATCCAATGTGTCACGTCACAGTAGTGTGTGCACGCGCCCCTCGGCGTGGCTGAACACAAGTGACAAACAAACAAACATACCGGCTGAGACTACTCACCATCTATTCAAGTGCAATCAGACGGTATTTCAGTAGTGACGTTTCTTTCTCGGCCTTCTCGTCATCATCAGTTTCAAGTGACACGGGTTTCAGTGATATCAGTCACTAAATGAACTACTGACGCTGAGTATCGTTTAGCTCCGGCTCAGAAACTGACTCACTGAAAACAAGCACGGTACAAGTCTGGCATGGTTCGACCCGGCGGCATAGCCTGGGATCGTATCATCGTTAGATGTCGAGGAACTCTCCGATTCAGGTCGACGCAAGGACCCGGCAGCTGACTCGTACCGTCTCAGCATGGGCTTGGCTGAGTGTTGTTTTACGTCCACAGAAACCGTAGGCTTATCATTAGGGATGGGAGCCAAGGACGGCCACCTCGACTTTCACACAGCTCCTGAGTTCTAAAGCATGGACGTTGATTATGTAGAGCTTGATGTCCTCGGACGTCGGTTGACATATTAGGGACAAACTGTGACCAGTGCCGAAGCGTGGTTCTATGTTGCTTTACGTCCACAGAAACGGTAAGGCTCAGTAGGACGGAAAGCCCAGGACGGCC
>OY757553.1:10339041-10366541 GCA_963584105.1 Alviniconcha strummeri | reverse complement strand
TAAGGCCGGGTAGGCTGGTAAGCGGAAGGGTGACCTCGGTTCGATACCGCTTCGGCTCTCCTTTTTCTTCAAAAGGTGTGGTTTGTGGACACGGTCTTGTGACTTTGTCCCTCACAATTAACGAAACACTAAAATGGCTCTCATCGCTGCCCATCTTAATGAAGGTCATTCTGGTGGTGACAGCCGTGTAGCGATAGGTATATACTCTCACTGTCTCAGTCTCCGGCCTCTTCCCCCACCTCCATACCCCCTTCCCCCCATTCTCCCCGTCCCTAATAAGCCTTATGGTTTAACACCATGTTTACTTACTTACTTAGATCCCGCCCGGAACGTCCAGTGCTTAGAAACAACTTGACTGAACCAACTGACCGGCCGGCTCCTCAGTAGTGAACACCGATTTGATTCAGAGCCGGCAGAACCGTACCGCCCGAGTGGCCATTCAGTGAACTATGACGCGATCTGAGTGAGAAAACAATAACCGAACTGTGACAACAACAACAACAACAACAACGAAAACAAACACGCCTTATCAGTCCACTGGGCAAGACCGGCTGAAGTCTGAAACACTGAATCGGAATGACCATTGGCTAGGTGTCAGTCGGCAGTGCTAACCGTGAATCGGGCAACACTCAGACCGCCGCATAACTCCAGAAACTAGGTTTAAAAGAACGCTGTTTTTCTGGACAAAACACAACATACAAATTTTCGGGGTAATCCCCTTCGTCAAGCTACAAAACTGACGTAACAGTTAAACGATGAAAAATGAGAGGGCCAGAGCCGGAGGGTGAGCCACTTAGTCAAGTCACCGAGTATGCTGTTTTGGGTTGAATTAGGTTGTTTTCGTGTCCAGTGCTTGAAAGCATATTCAAGTTGGCATGACCAAACATCATGAAGGAGATTTTCTGTTGAAAAAGCCATCACTTGACAAAAACCTTTTGAAAAACTACCGTCCCATTTCTAACCTACCTTTTCTGTCCAAAATTCTTGAAAAAGTCGTACTCCACAAACTTCTCTCCCATCTCCAAGAAAACAACCTCAGCAATCCCTTTCAGTCAGCCTATCGAGCAGGATGCAGCACTGAGACCGTTTTGTTACGTATTGTAAACGATATTCTTTCCGCTCTGGACAATGACAACATTTCTGTTCTTCTTTTGTTGGATCTTTCTGCCGCTTTTGACACTCTTGACCACCAAATTCTCCTCTCCCGCCTGAACTCTGTTTTTGGCATTCAGTCTACTGCACTCCAGTGGTTTCACTCATACCTCTCAGACAGGTACCAGTCCACTTCAGTCAATAACTCGTCTTCGTCACCATCACAGCTCATGTACGGTGTGCCTCAGGGCTCAGTACTGGGGCCCATTCTCTTCGTCCTGTACACTACGCCTCTCTCCGATATCATAGCTAACCACTCTGTAAACCATCAGCTTTTCGCAGATGACACACAGCTCCAGAAATCCTCTCCTCTCAATGAAGTGACCAACCTCACCAAAGAACTCAATGCATGCACAGACAACATAAAAACATGGATGACGGAAAATCAGCTCAAACTGAACGACGACAAAACAGAAGCCGCGTCTTCTCTTTCCCTTTTCGTCTTCCTTGAAACCTTCTACCGTTCCCCTCCCTGACTCGATTACTCTTGGCTCTCACAACATCCCCTTCTCTAATTCTGCCAGGAACCTTGGATTCATTCTTGACTCAAAACTGTCCATGAAGAAGCACATCATAAAAATCTGCCAAACTGCTTATTTCGAGCTTAAACGCATTAGTTCAATCCGCAGGTTTCTCACTGAAGACGCAACCAAGACTGTTGTTACTTCCTACATCCTTTCACGGCTTGACTACTGCAACTGTCTCCTTTTGGGTACACCTTTTGTCATCCAACCTCTCCAGAAAATTCAGAACTTTGATGCAAGACTTGTTCTCTTGGCACCCCGTCATCACCACGCAACACCTCTCCTGGAAAAACTGCACTGGCTTCCCATTTCAGAACGTATTAAGTATAAAGTCGCTTGTATGCGTTTCAGTGCTATAAATGGTTCTGGTCCTGCTTACCTCTCTGAACTGCTGCATGTCTACACTCCATCTCGTACACTACGCTCTTCTTCTGACACCCGCATGCTGGAAATCCAACAATACAAACGCAAGACTCATGGCTTCCGCACTTTCTCTTGCTGTGGACCCCACATTTGGAATTCACTCCCACAAGACCTTAGACACTGCTCAACTTGACCCTGTCATATTTTAAAGCCAAACTGAAAACCTTCCTCTTCTCACAGTATTTCCATCCTAACTAATATCAGTACCCAGTTTCTGCTACAGTCAGTGTGTGTGTGCGTGTGTGTGTGTGTGTGTGTGTGTGTGTGTGTGTGTGTGTGTGTGTGTGTGTGTGTGTGTGTGTGTGTGTGTGTAAATGATTTTCAGTGGTAGGACTATGTGTATAGAATATCATATTTAGGTTAATATGTATCATGTGAGCGCTCAGGGCGTTTATGAGCGCATGATAAATGTACATTATTATTATTATTATTATTATTATTATTACCCCGAAAACTGGGTTTTGTCACAGTCCTAATAAACACCGTTCTTTTCAACGCAGTATGTGTTTCATGTGAGCCCGCTGGCAAAGACTGACTCGCCGGCTGTTCAGATTATTGTAAACCTAGCCACGGTATATTCTTCTTTGAAACAAAACGTTAAGAACACCAAACACACAACTGTAACTAAAGTTTGAAATTGAAATCTTCCCGTGAAACCATATTAAAAAATATTTTGACGATTGACAGTGTTTCCAGGGCTCCACTTCGGCACACTGATTCGCTCTGTCAAAAGGGTGACCTTTCCCGCGTAAATGAGTCACATGCCCCGGATGTACAATGTCAACGCATGCGCATTCATTGCATTGAAAAGCAACACTGCTTTGAGCAAAAACCGGGTATGTACTGTGTATAAAATTGCTGCTATGCACATTTCATGTCATTAATTTTGAAATTAACTAGGCAGTGCACCTTTTTACATATGTTTGTGTTGATTAGTTGATGTGGTTTGGTTTTCGTGGCTGCTCAGGGTCGGCTTGCATGTCAAAATGGCGCGCATCCTTTTCTTGGTCTCACACTCTTAGTCTTATTCATGTATTTATTTTTAAGCTGGTTTTACCTGAAACGGTTTTCAGATCTGAACTGGCAGTGAGGTTAGTTAATAGATTTATTTTTCATTTCAGTGTCTGCGTTGTCTTTGGAGAGATCAGTGAGAAGTATAGCATGTATGGAGAAAGAAAAAGAAGTCACTGACTCATTGTGAGTCTTATTTTCTGGAGGCTGTTGTGGGCATCGGAGATGGATAATTTTGTTGTGCCTTTTCTCCCACTGGGCACACAAAGACTACTTGATGTAGAATGCTGTCACTATTTGCAGGGTGTTGCAGCAGTGCGTTTCCGCTGCTTAGGTACTGCTAAAATAAACAATATATTGAGGTTGAAAATCTTTAAAACTGACATTTACCAAACCAAGACAGGTTACCCGATCGGTCGATTAGCAAGTTGCCAATCTTGATTTGACTTGACTTTTTATTTGGACTAGCCGTTATAATCATTTTAGGTATGGTACTGCTATTGTATTAGTTGCACATTGTCTGTGTTTTTCATACCTCCAGCTGTAAGCTATCAGTATCATGCCATGGACATGGGTTTGACTCCAGGGCCCAGGTCAAGACGGCGTGAAATTGAGACTGTCTTGAGTAAACACTTTGACTTTGAGGTTGCACTTGCAGACTCACCAGTGTCTTTTGATTCCTTTGTGTACAGCGTGCTAGAAACTGATAGTTCATGTTAAACTAATCCATGTTATTGTTAAACTGAAAATGTGAGTGTGACAAGAGTTCTCAAAATATGTTTTGTCCATTAATAACTGAATCAGAAGAGATCAGAATAAAAACTGAAAATGACTGAAATTGGTCTTGATAATGTGAGGTAAAAAATATTCTTAAATTAAAGAAATCCGAGTCCTAGAACTAACTATAACGTAGTTACTACTATTTGAAGGTCAAAGATTCTGTGTCCTGTGATGTCCAAGAATATTCTAAGTTTTATGAGGTCCAGAAACAATCTGTGTTTTTGGAGTGCTCTCTGACAGTAATACCCATCTGGAAATAATCATTGTCTGGCTGTTAAAAAACTAAAAAACTATAATTTTTTTAACAGAGTTGGATAAAGGGGGGAGTTATGTTTGGGTTAAATCCTTCAACATTAGGGAACCCAGATAATAGTGCTTGGCTCTCCTGAAGAATGAATTCCAGTTTTCACTGCTTTTCCACATTAAAATGCTCATTTGATTTATGCATTTTTTGTATTATAAAATTTTCTGAACTTAGTTTTGTGAGCAACGGATAATGGGATTGGCTGCACATTATAACTTAAAGTGTTAAAGCTCATACTTGTTGCAACTGTGACTTGCCACTTCTTTTAGATTTTAATATCAGGCTAGGACTAGATCTGTACTTCTGTTGCCCAAGGAACATCAAACTCTGTAGGAAGCCCTTCTAAAAGGCAAGCTGTGACCTCTACTCTAGGGGTTTCTGACACAAGAGGGTTGTAAATTGAAGATAAACAAAACAAAGCATTTTAAACTTTAAGTTTTTATTTTGATCTCTTCTGCCTATTGAAGAAAAACTTTTTGCAGACTTTTTGGACAAAGCTAGGATTGAGAAGGCTAGTTACTTTAAAATGAACCATCCTACATCTGGCTTTTTAGTGTTGTTTTGCTTGGCTGCTTTTAGTTAATGGTTTAGTCACCAAATAAAAACAAAAAATACCAATGCAGGGTGCTATTCTTCCAACTGGAGACAGCCTTTTTAAAGGACAAGTCCAAGGTTAGGGGTGATTTTTGACACGATTTCCGTTAAAGCTCACTGAGAATGAGGATGTCGGTGAAACTGTGTTCTGAGGGTTATAAAATAAATGAATGAAAAAGGTATTTTCTGTTGTACCGAAAGTGTCGCCATGACGCCCAAATCACGTGACCATATGCCTACTACGTCACTCTGGGAAGTCACTGCAAAATGGCCTACTCGAGCTCTGAAGACGAAACTGATACTTTGCCCGAGAGGCCCACAAGGATACAGCCGTATCAATTTGAGCCTGTCACAGTGTCAGGCAGGATTTTGAAAGAGTACCGGAACATCGTGTCAGCTTTGACATGCGGTATTCTATGGGGTTTGTGAAATCACACTCACTGAAGTGCTTGCTACACAAATAGGAGTGATGCTGCGCAGCAAGAAAGCTCGTTTGAATTGTATAAACTTAATCCACTTTTGCCTCACTGCAGGTCGATTGCGCAGGAGCTTGTGCATTGTTATACCTGGGGTCGTCTGTGAATTGTTACAGTTTGTGGCAACACGGTAGGCCAGCATAGTTAACTTTTTTGTCGACCACACGCATACACAGTTTACTGAAGAATCTAACTTGGTAACCGCACTGACTCCCCAGCCTGACATCACTTCCGGGGAAGCCTACAAAAAATAAAATTGATTAAAAACCCAATTAAACATTTTTTAAATTTATTTTATTTAATTAAATCTGAAACTAGTGACTCATTTGTGAATCATTTTGATGGTCATTTTGCATACTTAAAAACCTTGGACTTTAAGGAAAAATACTGTTAGCATTTAATTAAAAACAAGATTTTTTTTTTTTTTTTCATTGTTTGCCTACCCGTGTTTTACTTCTGTAGATTAGTTCATACCATCACACCATATACCTGGTGACACAGCAGTAAGCTGTGGTAAATGACTAAATGGGAGACTTTTTTTTTAATTCTGTGTTTTATTGCTTTTGGTTTAGTTTAATTTCAGACACACAGAGTGTCGCCTGACAACTTGGAACTGCTTGCATCACTTTCCCGAGGCTCAGGGCCAACACAAAAGGTAATTATTTATACTGTCACTAGTGTGACAGATAGCGGCAACTAATTCTCTCATGACATGAGTGCACTGCTTTTTCTTCTTACTCCTACTCCTAGTTCTAAATGTAATAAATGCGTGTAGCCATGTTTATGTTGAGCAATAATAGCCTAGCCCAGGAAATACAGACCTGTTTACTCGAACAGTTTGGGCATATTTTGTACACCTAACTTTTCAGCATGCAGTTGACAAAAATTAAATACAGTCATAAATATTTTTAGACATATTTTATGGTGTGTTTGTTTTCCAGTCTGGAAATGTGGAATATGCCCAATTGTGGGTTTTTGGTGGCACATGTGTAAGTCTCGTGACTTTTTGCTGCTGTAGTGTTGGTTTCTGTATTGCGCTGAATTCTCAGGCGGTTCAAAGTGAGGCTTAGTTCTGCTGCGTTCACCTTTTTTCTGCAAGCCATGTTCAAATTATCTTAAGATTATTTTCACAGAGAACAAAATGAAATGGAAAAGAATTGATGAAGTGCCAAAATAGTGAGTGAGGGAACAAGTGTTCCTGTCGAGATACAAATCTGATCCTGCCATAGCGGAGTCTTCTGTTTCTAAATCTGCATACTGCCAGCTTTGCTGCTTGTCTGTGGCTAAAAACTGAAAGTACGCCAACTTTTCTGAAAGTACTACAAAATTTTATTTTTAAAGGGTACTCTGTATTTGATTTTTGAGTGTAAACGGGTCTGTTAAAATAATAAATTTGCCTGGTAGTGGCACATGACTACAACTGATAGATTCCCCTGGTGCATAACCCGAACCAGTGCCCTGCTTGTGTGTGTGTGTTTATAAATGTGTGCTTACAATCCCCTTTCAGTGCTATCACGCCAGCACTGATCATCCAGTTCACCATGGATGTTAAAGAGGGGACGGACAAAAGCTCAGCAGACAAAAAGCTTACAGGACAAAGCTCGCAACGAAAATGGAAAGGTGGATGAAAGCAGGGGTTGCAAACTCCAAAGAACTTGTGCACAGCAAACTGCAATGTCTTTGGGGTGGGGGTGGGGAGGAAATGTGCGCAGCCAGTTTTTGTTGTTGCTGTATGCGCTAAGTAGCTGTTTTCAAAAATGGCCCTGCAAATTCTGCCGGTTGGTTTTCTGTGCATGCCGGTGGTAGTTTCTCACCTCACACACATTTGCAAACACTAACACTGTGACAGCATGTTTAAACTGCCATTCATATGTCTTTTTATTAAATCTTATTATTATGGGAAAGTGAAGATCTGATCATATGACTTTTATTTATTTTTTAATTAAGAGACCTGCGCGCCATTTGTTGTTTGACAGCACAGAAAGTCGGTAATAACTCGAAAAGAGCATTCTATTTTCTTGATCAGCAAAATCTAAAGAATGATACTTGTTAGTTGTAACGTACTTTTATTGTGATATCGCAGTTGCATTCAAAGGCATTTAAAGAGAATGTGTTTTTCTCTCACCAAGGACAGTTTTTCTCTCGACAGAGACTGATTGCATGATCTCTGTTTAAAAAGAAAAAAAGTTTTTCTAATGTTAGGAGTAATGGTGGTGGCAGGAGTGGCACTGACACATACCAGTTTGCGACACCCCTTATTATTTATTTATATGAATACTCATCTTGAGATACGCCCTAAGTGGGCTTTGGTTAGTTGTCATTACACAGTGCATTTTAAAATATCCACTGAATATGGATACCTAGACAGTGCGGTTTGGTTGTACATGGCTGTTTGTTAATGTATACGTAAGACTTTAATGATATGTTAGAGTGCTAAACCTTTTTTGTACTATGTTAGCTCATGTCATTAATTGAAAATGTTGCTACATAGAAACATGTTTTTTCATTATATCCCAGTCTCAGTAGTAAATATAACAGTGATAGCACTAGACATTTTACAAACAGGTGTGGCAGGAGGCTGTTTATTTACTTTGCAACATCTGACATGATCACGGATAGTTGCATGTAAATATGACATGGCCAGACAGATACAAAGGTATTTGAAGAGAAAGCATAAAAATGGGGTACAGTGATGTGCAACTGCCCCTAAAATGTACTTGATTGTTGGGGAAAATTTGTATAAACTATAATTATAATGACGAGTTATGCCAAATATTTCTTTGTGCGCAGCCTAATAATTGTAATAAGTCACAGCTGAAAGCTTTATGCTGGTGAGCTTTTGTCGGTCCTTTTACTTTTGGGTTCTATTTTGTTGTAGTAGTAGAATAATAATGAAGTGTTGATAGAGTGCAAACCGCTAACATACAAATAGAGGTAGGCATGTTAAACAAAATTCAAATGTAAACTACCTCCATGTTGAGATACCTGGAGTTGAAAATAACAATAACAGTGATCACACTGCATAGTATGGTCGTATTCATTTCTTCCAGAAAGTATGGAGTGATAATAATGAGATTAAAGGAATTTGAGAAATAGGATATTTCATAATGGTAAAGCATTTTCTCATGATAACTTGTTTAGAATTGCTTGTGCGTGTGCTTTATGTCAGTTAGCGTGAACACTTCTGTACAGTAACTAGCACCTATTGGTGATGGTGTTGTAGCCATGTCTTCTACAGGACTAATGGGCAAGAAGTCAAAGAAGGAGGACGATGATATCATCACAGCAGATGACGCGGATGAGGATGTTGAGGAGGCGGAGGAAGAATACACAGTGGAGAAAGTGGTGGACTCCCGGACAAGGAATGGCAAAAAGGAGTACCTACTGAAGTGGAAAGGATACCCAGAGTATGAATCTTTTGTGTCGTCCCCTTCTATACATTTATTGCCATTCCTGTCCGTCCATGCTTGTGTGCACCTGGTAATGAATCAATGATAATAATTAAAGTATTTATAAAGCACAAAATTTTGTCCACAGAGTCTATTCGAAGTGCACACATACATACTGTACAAAGCTTAAGACGCATGATCAGTAGTAAAGAGGATACCGCCAGCATCTTTTTACTTTTAGCTGCCACTTGCAGTGATCAAGTTTATTAGGGCCAGCATTTTTACATACCAGTCGGTGTCAGAACAGAGACCGTGTTGGCAGGGATTTGGTGCACTACTCTGTGGAGTTTCCAGCCACACTAAAAAAATAGTTGACGGGCTTGGCAGGGGCAACCTTAGTAATGCCTGAACTTTTGGAAATGGTCACACAGAATGGTGCATGTAGCATGGGTAGGAGATGCTGAAGAGTATAAAAAGGAGCCTGAAGCCGATTTATTTTGCGGTGCTCTTGCTGCACCGTTGGCCATCTTTTGGTCATTTATGGTCAAAATTTGGGTTGGAGTAAAAGCATGAAAAATACTTTATTGGGTTTGTTGTAGCATTGCTCTTTCTGTTAGTATCAAACATTCCCCCCCCATTGTTGGTGTGAAAAATTAATCTGTAGTGTCAAAGTGGTGACATTGTCAACTGTTGTTGGTCTGCGCACAGATCGTATCAGGGGAGAGAACCCAACCCATCTATCAGTAAGCATGATTGTGGTGAAAGACTTAGGTACTTCACATTTTTATTAGCTTTATTTAGTTTATAGCTCTTGATGCTGACCTCATCTCTTGAATTGTTTTCACATTTTTATTAGCTTTATTTAGTTTATAGCTATTGATGCTGTCCTGATCTCTCTCTTTTTTTTTTTTTTATGAGCTTTATTTAGTTTGTACAAATTATAGCTGTTGATGCTGATCTCACCTCTTAAATTGTTGTTTCTCTATTTTTTGTTAGCTTTATTTAGTTTATAGCCATTGATGCTGGCCTCATCTCTTGAATTGTTGTTTCCAGCTCAGAGAACACCTGGGAGCCCAGTGAGAACTTGGACTGCCCAGACCTGATTGCAGAGTTTGAGGACAGGAAAAAGAAGCGCGATGCAGAGAAGAAGAGAAAATCACAGAACGGCCTGGAGGAGACAGCAACAAAGAGGAAAAAGAAAACCACTGACACAAAATCCACAGTAAGTCCTGTTTCTGTTGGTCTGGAGTCGTTTACAGGTGTCTGCGCTAGTTCTGCCGAAGAGCAGTATGAGTTTAGATCCTCATTGCAAAGATTGTGGATTTATGTAGATGGTGATGAATTAATAGTATTGCTACTGTTTGATTACTCTGAAGTGGATGGGTTTGGGACCAAGTTGGTTCATCTAGTCGCATCACTGAGCAGTTTTAATAACAGTTTGAAAATGGATTCTGTAGTATATAGCAGCTGTTCTGAGCAAAGTGTGCCAGGAAAAGACAGACTGGTGTAAAAAAACGGAAAACAAATTTTCTGCTCACCTTGTGAGAAAAAGAGGAAGCAACACTTCTACTAGGAACCATATGTATTCGATTCATCTGCTGCAGAGTTCCTTTTTGAGAAAGATCAGTGTATGCAAAGGTCACATCTTGTGGGGCTGTGATTTTTTTTTCCCCAGCTCAGAGGGATCCAACAACAGGGTCAGAGGAGTACAGCCCCCCAAAATAATTGGCGGAATTGTCTTTGGGAAGTGACAAAAGCACTGGCAGGTGAAGTGAGCACTGGATGGCCATAATATGTTGCATGTCTGTTCTTTGTTGCATCGACAGGAAGACGACAACAAACCCAGGGGCTTTGACAGAGGCTTACAGCCAGAAAGAATTATTGGTGCGACAGACAGCAGTGGGGAGTTGATGTTTCTAATGAAATGGTGAGCCGTTTCCATCATGTTTCATTCATTATAGTGTGGTAACCGCCAAGATAGGTTTACTTGTTGGTGGGACTGTCGGCTGATGATGGTGCAAATGAGCAGTAATGATCATTTGGGTATAATACACCACAAATGTTTTCACAGAAATACATTGTTTTGGGTTTTTGTTATGTGACTTTAGGCCATGACAGTTGAACACTGAGTAGCCTGGGCTGATGTAGCTCTGTGACCATCCTCAGCTTTAACTATAAACGTAAATCATATAGTTCAGTTGGAGCTGCTATGCCATCCATAACACTAACAGGGCAGCAGCAGTTTCCATGGAAATGATATACTTATTGTTCAGACTATGGTTGCTTTCAAACATTGTAGATTATGCTGGGAAAAAAGAAGCATTGTAACAGGGGAGGTCAGAGGAAGGTCATCTGTTTCAGTATTTTGAGGAACACGGTCAGGTATAAGTACACTCTTTTTCTGGTTTAGGTTATCTTGTAGACCATCTGTGAAAGGGTATACTCATTGCAGACCACATTGACAATTGTTCCATGGTTACTCGTGTCCACCTGGCAGTCTGCCAAAATATTCTTGCAGTGTGCAGTGTAGGGCGAGGCAGACTTTATTTAGTTACTGTTAACGAGAATTCTAATTTCTATGGAGAAGATGGGTTGTATTTTTCCGTTTTGAATCCCAGTGGTATAAGCACTTGCTGTCATTGTGTTTCACTTTTTTGTTTTCTTCTTTCCTTCTTGAGTCATTCCAGTATTTGACCTAGTGTTTTTTGTCGGGAGTAGCGTCATGAAATTGAACTGTCGATTTTGTGAAAACCGTAACCTTGCACAAAGGTACGTTATTCAACAGTCATTAAGTTGGTTTTCTCACTGAAGTATTTTCCTGCAGTTTTAAGCAGTATGTCTGCATTAAAGAACAGCCACCACATTATCTGTCGAGTTCTAAGAGGTGGTGAGTGACAAGTTACCTTGCTGCAGCTGAGTTGATGCTTGAGTGCATCCCTTGCATTCATTGTTCCAAAGCAGATATGTTTGAACTGTGGAGCTGATGGTTGTGTGCCTCCTGAAAGAGTGTCGTGGGGGGAGAGAGAGAGAGAGAGAGAGAGAGAGAATTGCAAATAAGAAAGAGAGAAAGTCCTTGTACAACACTTCTGCTTTTCTGTGTTTGTCACATAGACTGGATAAGAGGGTGAGACTTTCTTCTTTGTGCTCATTGCTTGCCTTGAATGTGCCAAAGGGGATTATACTTTAACCCACTTGGCCCCAGACCAGCCACAGCCTTTTCGCTAGGAAATCCCATGGCGAAGGGAAGTGACTGTGTCAAACCATTCCAGTATACAACTTTAAACATCAATAATAAACACCAAATAAAAGTGTTGGCTCATGTTGTATTTTTCCCAGTTTGTGCATACATTATTCTTGTGGCTCCAACAGGTTTTGATTTTTTCACTCAAAAAAAAAAGAGAAAAGAAATGCATAAAAAAATCGAACATCAAAAAGTGTCTGCATCTGAATGTCAGGGTAACCAACTTTGCAAAATTTCCATTTGGAATCTCCAGAGATGATGCTTCATGAGTTTGTTAGGGTGCCCAGGGTAAGCAACTGAGCCATATTTGCAGTTCAAATCTCAAAGGATGAAGCTCCAATGCCATTGGTAACAGTAGGACTTTGTTTATTTTGATGCCTCTGACATGTGTCCATCTGGCAACTTTGAAAATTCACAGTGTCTCTCAAACTCCATCGAACTTTGAACAAAAGACATTGCTGGAAGCAGTGAATAATAGCAGAAATGAGGCTACAAGTCTTGAGAAAATCCCACTTCTATTTGCATAAGCTGGGTTGCCAGTATGGAGCATGTGGTTACTGACCACTACTGGGCAGTCTAGGGTCACACAGCAAGAAAAAAGAGCAGGAAGTCCGGGGCATGGTGGGTTACGTAAATACTGTTGTGTTATACCTGAAATCAGTATGGTTTTGTTACTGTTTTTTATGCTGTGCATGACCAAGGCAGTATGACTTGTACTGTGCATTTGTCATTGAGTGGACCAGACGAGTATTTAACCTGCAGTTTACATGTCTGTGTGCCTGCAGGAAAGACAGTGACGAGGCAGACTTGGTGCCTGCTCGGCAAGCCAATGTCAAGTGTCCACAGATTGTCATCGCTTTCTACGAGGAGAGACTCACCTGGCACACACACAATGACGCTGATGACGATGATAAAGGGAAAGATGACAAGTCTTAATATCTGTCTGGACATTTCCCCTGTGACCCCACCTCCCCTTCGTTTAAGAAGTGAAGAACAGGAGTGGCCGTTGAGTCGCCAAATGGTTCTCATCTGATCTTGACATGTTCATCTTAAAGTCAAAAAATATTAGAGGCCTTGCATGGTCTCTGGAGTTTTGTTAACCATTGGAGACATGTAGGTTATGGGTTCTGTTGGAGTTTTAATATGTGTCCAAGTCCACCGGCTGTTTCAAACGTGGATCGTCTACTTTTGACTTGGACAAGCTGGGAAAAGCAGCTTGTCTGTACTTTTCTGAACTTAATATGTGTATGGGTTATGGAACTCAGGTGTGGAAGTAAGTGATATAATCAGGTACCTGTAAAAATTGGATTTTAAGAGAAAAGAAGAAAATATTTGGGAGAAGAGAAAGTAGATATAGAATTAGTATCAGTGAAAATGAAGAGATGCAGGACTAAACAAAAAACATTGATAGAAAAATGGTACCAAACTTTGGACTTAAGATGATAAGTTAATTTGTCAGTAAGGTTGAAGACTGAATGACTTATGTTGTGGATGGAGAATGGTGCTTGATTTTCGTCAAGTGCAAAGTCATGTTTGAGCATTTCTGTGTCGTTCTTATTTTTTCTTTTTCTTTCTTTCTTCCTTCCTCTTCTGTGTTGTTTTTATCGACTTGCATGTAAAATGTGTATGGAATGATCAGTGTTACTATTACCTAGCACAAACCTTAGTGGTGAAGTTTCCTTGATCATTGAGAATGTGTTCAGTGTTGAGTATTTTATTTGACGGTGTACTTTCTGAACTTGGCCGACTCGTACCACTGGCGGTAAGCTCAGTTTATTTTGAGGCTAAGGTAGTGTCCAATAGTGACAGTACGCTGCAGTACAGTCCAACTTTATTGTCCCTGTGGGGCAGTTCATTTCAGTGCAGTAAACACAACAAAACTTAAAACATCCCATGAAGTTGTTGGGGGGGGGGGGGGGTGCAAAAGGCACACACATGCATGCAAATTCTTTACAAGTCGGTGAAAATAAAAAGTGCGCCTGCAATGTAAATAAAGTGAAGGTTGTATTTTGTGTGAAATTCTCACACGATAAAATGTCCAATTTCCCCCCCGTTTGTGAATTCACGAGTGGTGTAACCCCTTTGATTTTTTTGTTTTATTTTTGCTGTGGTCCGGATCTTTCTGTGCAGAGATTGCTGACAGCCTGGTTGGGGCCTGTATGGTCGGTGGCTATGGTTGGTTGAACAGCTGTCAGCGTTTGGTTTGCTGGTCTTCAGATGCTTTTTGGCTTCATCTCTGCCTTGTTTACATCTGTGTTGGTAAAATGTAGAATTCTTCGGGGGAAAGAAAACAGCAGCAAATAGATCTGTGAAAATGGGCTTCTCACTGGCATATGCAAACTCTGTAGTCAGCGTCCCGTCATATATGAAGACAAGACAGACTGTGTCTGAAACTGCGTAGATTATGATTACTCGGTACAGTCTACTTGCATTCTTGAAGTGCTTGTGACTGGTGATGGCTTTCAGTTTTTGTGTTTTGTTTTACACTACAGGAGTAAAACTAGAACTGTGAGGTCAGTATCTTCTAAACGCAAGCTTTGAACAATATTTTTTCTCCAGAGCGATGTGTGTCAATATGGCACATGACCCGACCTTACCCATGGTACCGTACTGTTGGCAGGCTTTTCCCCCTTTTTTGCTGACTGCTGGTACTCGGAAATTATGTGTGTACTGTCTAATCAAAGGGTACACATTTGCTGACTTGAGTCAGCTTGGATGATTTTAAGCATACTTGTAACGAGTACTTCTTGTCTGTATGTTTAGTTTGCTCTGATATAACCGTATTGGTTGACCGGGCGTAAAACACCAAGTAACTTACTGTATGTTTACTTTCACTGCCAGCAGCACTGAAGAACTTTGGTCTGTGACGAAACGCTTGTGGGACATAATGAAGGTCTGGTGAAAAATAAATCTGCGGTAACTTTGATCAGATTAAAATGACAAACAGATAATAAATTATCAGGGCTTATGGCGAGGGAGATGATGGCGCAAGAGGGAAAAAACATGGCAATGGTGCAAGAGGGAAAAACATGGCAGGTCTATTGTTTTGGAAAAAGAAATGTCTGAAGGTGGAGTTCGAAAGAGTGCAGAGAGGGTTCTTATTGAAATTATTTGTTGTGCATTTGTAATTGTTACTGTTTCTGTCCATTCAAGCTGGTATCAGTAAATTGGATGGAATGGTCAATGATACCATCATGTCCTAGCTTTGTGTTTAATTTTTACTGTTTCTGTCCAGTCAAGCTGGTATCAGTAAATTGGATGGAACGGTCAATGATACCATCATGTCCTAGCGTTGTGTTTCATTTTTACTGTTTCTGTCCAGTCAAGCTGGTATCAGTAAATTGGATGGAATGGTCAATGATACCATCATGTCCTAGCTTTGTGTTTAATTTTTTGATTTAAAAAAGTGAGAGCAATACTGAAGGGACTGACTATAGAAATGTGTGTTTGATGTTTGTGTATGTATGTTTTGTTTTCTGTTTGTGTGTGATTGATTTTTGTAAGATTTGACTTGCGAAGTGGTTTACATATATGAAAAGCTTGGAAATGTGCATTTGCTTATGAAGGTGTTTGGTTTTCCCCGAGGTGACCCTGTGCAGTTGGCAGGATGTCAAAAGCAAATTATAAACTCTGAATGTGAGTCGTTTGAGCATTTCCTCTTCTTTTATTCTTATGAGATATCTTCCAGAGCTTCACACACTCATACACTGTTGCATAGCTTATGATGTCTCATCTAGTTACATCTCTAACTTAACCATGTAGCTTGTCTGTTTGTGTGCGTGTGTGTGTGATTTTTTTGATTTTTTTTGCACTGGTAAAATTGCCACAGTGAATTTATGGAGTGTCATCTTGTGCATTGTTTTTAATCAGTGTTAAATACCATATTTTGGCCAGCATCATGTAAGGGTTGTTTTTCTCTCCATTCAGTTTCATGATCACAGTGTCCTGGAAGAGGGGAGAAAGGTTTACACCATAACTACTCTGTTTACAGGACTTCTTTCCCGTGAACATGGAACCTGTCACTGTCCTGTATTTGTTTGAGACAACTGCCATTTCTCTCACATTTCACCACTTGTACTACATACTGTTGTCATCTGTGGCATTTGTGAACACAGGTTGGATCCCAGAATTCATTGTGTTCTTGAGAAGAACAGGAGTTAGCATCTTGGTTCGCGTTTGATTACTTGCAGCAAAGGCCATTTTGGTTTTGTGACTTTTTTTTTTTTTTTTTTTTTTTTGAAGTGTATGATGATTTGCAGTTCATTGTCTGCTAAAGATCTGTAACCTTGTAATCTGCCCTCACTGTCTGTATTCCAAGTGCTGATTATTTTCCTTTGTAGGCGTATTTACATAGTTTTGTGGGGGTGGGGGATGGGTGTTATTTTTTTTTTTAGTAACTGTTGGATGATGCCAACTTGTAATGTTGAATATACAGAAGAGAAAAGCAGTTTGTTTCTGTGATCCCTCAAATTTTAGTCCCTGTGCACAAGTGAAATGAGTGACTACAGGAATTAGACTTATAGTTCACCATGCCTGCCCACCCCTCCCTCCCAAACTGTAGTTTTCTTTTTCTTTTTTTCCTTTCTTTTTTTTAACTGCTGTAACTGTTTTGTTTGGTCAGTTCTCATTAATCCATAGCTCATTTTAAACGACTCATTTTTATGTTGGTAATCTCTGCACAGGGTCTGATCGTTCAGCCATGTGGAGGAATGTGTTTAGTGAAATGGGAGCTGTTTTGCGTTTTTTTATGCATGCAAAACTGGTGTTGGCATTTTTATTTTGTTGCTATTTTTAACAAAAAATCTTCCTGTTAAGGGAGTTGATTAGCACTCAAAATACATAACACAAGCACTACAGCAAAGACCTGAGCAGACTACAGTAACTCTCACCTGGCATGCATGTAAATACAAGGTACATAAACTCCACCAGAAGTACATCATCTTTTCCTTCCTCTTTGTTCTGTCAGTCTGTCAGGTCACTTAGGCTTCCAGTATAGCTGTCGGCTTAGATTTGCGTCTTCCGTTGTAAAAACTTAACAAAACACTAACAGCAATGTTCATCTCCAGATGCATTCTGTTGAAGAAAGAAGTACTGGAGTGTACTGTGTAAATTTTCATATCATTTCCATATCATTTTGACATTTGCATTTATTTCTGTTGTAGTGTAAATACCATGGAATACAGTGCTGCAAATTTTCAGTTTTTACTTAACTGACTATGCCCCAAAAATCTTTATTATTATTAATTGTTTATTTTTCAGGATAATTCTGAGAAAGGTGGGTAGTTGACATCTTTGTGAGATTGACTGTGCATCTTTTACCCGATATCAAGGATCTGCAACATTGTGAAAGTAGCAGTAGGATAAAACATTGAGTGCAACGACCTTGAGCTTGATTCCGATCAGACCCTGTGGCAGCTTTCACCGTCCATGCTAGTTTTAGGTTCATCAGGTGTCCCTGTGTTTTTCTGTACTTATAATGATCATTGTTCTGTGTTCTTTTCACATAATTATAGAATAAAAGTTGTGTCTGATAATGTGGCTTGTTCAGAAGTGTGTGAATTCCATGTGAGAGTGTGAGTGCTTACAGAAAGTGCGGAGACGACTGCCACAGAATGTGAGGATTTGTTTTTCTTTCTAGCCTGAAAAGATGTGCACACCAACTGGAACAGCTTGCTATCCAACACTGTATTAGCAGTAACAGTAAACTTACTATACATTTATCATGCACTCATCAGCGCCCTGAGAGCTCACATGATGCACATTAACCTAAATATGATATTCTATACACATGTATAGTCCTACCAAAACAATTTACATAAAGTCTTATACAAAAAACAAAAACAAAATGCACACACACACACAATGACTGTAGCAGAAACTGGGTACTGATATTAGAATGGAAATACTGTGAGAAGAGGAAGGTTTTCAGTTTGGCTTTAAAAGATGACGGAGTCGAGCAGTGTCTAAGGTCTTGTGGGAGTGAATTCCAAATGTGGGGTCCAAAGCGAGAGAAGGTGTGAAAGCCATGAGTCGTGCGTTTGTATTGTTGGATTTCCAGCATGCGGGTGTCAGAAGAAGAGCGTAGCATACGAGACGGCATAGACATGCAGCAGTTCAGAGAGGTTAGCAGGACCAGAACCACTAATAGCACTGAAACACATACAAGTGACTTTATACTTCATATGTTCTGAAATGGGAAGCCAGTGCAGTTTTTCCAGAAGAGGTTGAGTGGTGGTGACAAATGCCAAGAGAACAAGTCTTGCATCAAAGTTCTGAATTTTCTGGAGAGGCTGGATGGCAGAATTAGGTGTACCCATGAGGAGACAGTTCCAGTAGTCAAGCCGTGAGAGGATATAGGAAGTAACAACAGTCTTGGTTACGTCTTCAGTGAAAAATCTATGGATTGAACTAATGTGTTTAAGCTCGAAATAAGCAGTTTGGCAGATTTTTATGATGTACTTCTTTATGGACAGTTTTGAGTCGAGAATGAATCCAAGGTTCCTGGTAGAATCAGAGAAGGGGATGTTGTGAGAGCCAAGAGTAATTGAGTCAGGGAGGGAAACGGTAGAAGGATTCAAGGAAGATGAAAAGGGAAAGAGAAGAGCTGTTTTGTCGTTCAGTTTGAGCTGATTTTCCGTCATCCATGTTTTGTTGTTTGGGCAGTGTATGCATTGACTGAGTTCTTTGGTGAAGTTGGTCACTTTATTGAAAGGCGCGGATTTCTGGAGCTGTGTGTCATCTGCGAAAAGCTGATGGTTTACAGAGTGGTTAGCTATGATACCGGAGAGACGTGTAGTGTACAGGACGAAGGGAATGGGCCCCAGTACTGAGCCCTGAGGCACATCGTACACGAGCTGTGATGGTGACGAAGACGAGTTACTGACAATGAAGTGGACTGATATCTGTCAGTCTGAGAGGTATGACTGAAACTTCCTTGAAAACCTCAATAAATATTGGGAACAGAATCTTTGGCACAAATTTAACAAAAACAAGCCTGGACAACAGCACGCAGAATTTGTAACAAGAATAATGTTGACTAATATAGACATCAACATTAGGACAGCACGCAAAAAAAAAAAAAAAAAAAAAAAAAATGGCAGCCGTAAAAATTATTTACGACTGCTCGATTTTTCTATTGAAAGATGACACAGTTTTAAATATAAAAAAATTGGACAGTAGACACTGTTTTAACATTTGTATCTCGTCACCAGCACTGAAAAAAAAGAAGAAGAAAAAAGGGGGGGGGGGGGGGGGGGGGCGAGGGGTCAAAGAATTAACGAAAGCGCTAACAATAGTGCTACATTTCCGCGAAATCTTATGAAGGAAGTCTGCGGAGTTATCAACACACAAGGGAATTAATTAGCGCTCGAAAGACGCAAAATAAACGGAATAGTTATTCGATGTCTGTAATGTAAATAGACGTCATACAACTAAGACCTGCTGAGCCGCACAGGGTAACTCTCACCGGGAATGCTTTATTAAGAGTTATCTCTTCTTGGGAGGGCTCTGTGCATGTATCGCATTCAGAAACAAGAAATCACATTATTAAATTTGGACATAAATACTCTCAGTCTTTTGCACACTTTTACTGTTATTTTTATGTTACCATTTCGTGATGCTGTTTGTAAGTCTCATCGTACAGTTCTTTCAGATTGTATTGATAATAATATCAAAATCCCAAGAAAGGATCCCTTCCTGTGGAGAAAGCACGAAACCACGGCAAAATAAAATATCAGCAACAATTAGAAACAAATAACACCGCACCATGTCCAGCGATAACACCGAATCACAAGAAAGAGGTTTGTGGTTTTTATTTTTATGGATAACACGCTCAACACGCAGGCGGAGTGCTGTAAACAGTGGTTGAGTGTTTTTTTAAGCTGTTGCGCCGCCGCGAAAGCAACCACTTTGAGACAAGAAATCTCAGGAAAGCCGAACAGAGACTCGCATTTCACCAATCGATAATAACGCTTCAAACTGGAAGCATTGATTATACGTGTATAAAAGCAGTGTACTGTATTGGTGTAACTTGCTGCAATAATAACCTTGCAGTGTAAAAAAATACCTAAAGGAGCATGGGCTTTGCCCTGGCTTGTGTCTGATGGTGATACTGATAGAGCTGCAGAACAAGCCTTGCTTTCTGATTCATTTTATTTTTATTTGATTCGTACTAATTTACAACTTGTAATACAAGTTATAACGTACTGTCATCGCAGTAAATCGGTTGTGGAGTTTCATGTCATTTAGATGAATGACTGCAGTTTTTGCTACATACTAAAACAGTAAAAGTCAGACTACATACATGTATAGTACATTACCAGTCTGTTGAAATTGAATGTTGTCCCCAGAAAAGTGAAAATAAAAATATATTAGTAATTATCAATATCATAATAATTTAAATAAAAAAGAAGAAGAAGATACAGCTCTGGGCATTTTGACCTCAGTGCATGAGTGTTTTGATTAAACAGAACAGCTGTGTAGTGAAACTGAAGTGACCTGTCATGTTATTTCTGAGAACTGGTTGAGGCAGATGAGTAATTCAAAAGAAATAATGTAATTGTTGCACTGTTGCCAACTGACAATTACATGCAGTTTCTGCTCATATGCCTCAACAGATACAACATACAGTCACACTCACAGCCATATATATCTTATAAATATATTATACCCTTATATAAAATGTTTACTGTACAACATTTTGTACTGGTCTATAATAATATTACAATGCTGTTTATGTCATGTTTCTTTTCATGTAGATCTGCAGGGTACAGTTGCCATCAGCGGTATTGCCTTAGTCAGATCTTGGGATGTACCTGCTGGATTCAAGGTGCATTTGGCAAAGCAAAATCAACTGTGGCCCACGAAGCCATAGCGATCAGTCTCTGTTAAAAATGCAGAGATGAGCTGATGCTGATATGAAAAGCCAAACTCAATTTTGGTAAGACTGATTGACCGCCCCACTCAGGCAATCTCCCCATGGGATTTGTCTGGTGGTGTGTCCATATCTTCAGAAACGCAGATTGCAAGTTCGGCTCCCTCATTGTGTTTGACGGGGCATGGCTTTGGTTTATGCACTGGAATGTATGGAACATTTGCGACTACCCAGACCTGCATTGAGCGGAGTTTAGTACCAGTGTGCAAGTGTTTCATAACATAGGTCCAGTCAGAACCTGAGGACTTGCCCGTGAAACATGAACCTACCTGTGTGAAGATGCAATCTGTAATATTTTCTCTTGACTTCAGTTTGCTAATTAACCCTTCATGCAGTAGCTGAAAGAGAAGAGTTTTTATTCTTACTGACCTGACCCACAAGCAGATCTGAATTTGAAAATTTAGGACACTTTGAAAGCTTTCCAGTGGAAATGTTACCAGATACACTGATACTATAGTGATACTGATACTGTGATAGTAGTAACTTTTCAGCCAGATTGTGTTGGACTATATTTTATAACTGTAATCTCTTTTTCTGAAAATGACTTAAATGACACACATGCACAATGAATGTTCATTATGACTGATCATCATCATGTGACTTTGTGTGAGTAATTCACTAATTTTATCTGAAAGTCAGATCTCTACTTTGTTGGATTTCTTCTAAAGAATGAAGAGTGTCCTGGATTTTCAGCTTAATTCACACTGTTTCACAAACCTGTAGTTTGCCAGCAGTAAACAGTGTTTTGGGGATGAAAGACTAGCGTTATATAAAAAAAAGAGATATCTGTCTGTAATGGATTGTTTATTGATGTTTGGCAGAGCCCAATATTAATAAATGATTAATTTCAGGCAAATATTCTTTTCTTTTTTTACCTCGTTTTTTCTCCCCGCACCCCCACTCATACTCAGTGAAGGAACAAGAGCAATGGGTATGGTTTGACTCTCAAAGTTTATGGATTTGAAAACTGATTCCATTGTCGTGCTCTTTGTTTCACTGTGAAAATGTTTGAAACCCATCACATGCCCCTCTCTTCATGTTTGTTTATTCATCACATTTATACTGATTTGTAACCATCGGATTTGTTTATTTTTTTGTGGAATCACATGTTTTAATTTTTCAGCACCTTCATTTCACTTACCCAGTTAGTAGTTTTACTGACTTAGCAAATGGATTTCAGAAACATTTATTTTGTCTGTGATCTTTGTCTATGGTAAGAGCTTCAAATTTATTTTACACATGTGTAGATTATGTAGTAAGGAAAACATTCATCATTTTCAAACACTGAGCCAAGCAGGTTGCTATTCAGGCAGACTGAGGGGGAAAGAAAAGAGAGAAAAAAAGAGAAAGAATCATTACGTCAAAATTACGCGTCTCATTGAGAATGTACATTATATGTATATATATATATGTGCTAATAGCCATGTTGCTGTTTGTTCTTGTCCATTAGCTCTTCCATTTCCCACTTTGTTTTCCGTTGTCACCCTGATACAACCATAGCGGTTGTCTGGGTGTAAAACACCAAGTTACTTGTTTTCCATTTCATGGAACATGGTGTCAGTTTGGAAACTGAAAGTCTTGCATGGTTGCCGGGCAGAAGATATATGTTACATTTCATCATTTGCAACTGTACAGAATAAGTTTGAGAATGAGATTGAGAGTCTGCAGTACTAGTTGATGATGCCATAATAATTGTTGGTCATGGGACCACTGTGTTTGTCAAGTCATTGTGTTATGATGTGTTTGAGACTTTGACAGATTAATTTTGGCAGTTTTTGATTTGAGGGTCTGCCTGGTGACCCCCACCCCCTCCTTCCCCATTCCTCCCCAAAGCATGCAAACATGTATGCATACAGTAATACACACAAATGGTGTACACAAATGCATGCATGCACACACACGCACGCACGCATGCACAATGCACACGCACACACATGCACGCATGCATGCTCGCACAATGCACATGCACACACACACACACACACACACACACACACACACACACACACACACACACACACACACACACTTGCATTTGAACATAATTATTATGTTAAGTGATGTTAGGCAGCTTGTGTGCCATTGAGACAAGTGCCAGCCAATGTTTTTGTTGCACTGTTGTTTGTCACTGTTTAGGATAATATGATTTTGGAACTGTCTCATATTTTTGAACTATCTTATTCATTAAAAACCATTTGAACCCTCCCCCCATACCCTCCTCCATTCCGGCTGCCCTTTATTTCACACCTTACCGTACCCATACGCCTCTATAGTGTAATCGGACAAATTGGTCCTGGTAGGATCCAAGGTCAAGGATGGGAATGTTGGCCACGTCTTCAAGCAGGTTCTTCCAGTCACTTACGGTTCTTGTTCCAGCTTATGGAGTAGAAAGGAGTAATATAATTATTCCAACAACTTGAAAGGAACAAGTATGACAGTGTTGTACAGAGGGACCATTATTTTCATAATTAACCCCTTCACTGCCACAGCTTGTACAATTTCCAGGCTGAAAAGTGCACCCCCCCCCCCCCCCCCAAACTGTATTATTTGATGGTCCTATAACAAATCTACTTCCAACGCTGTGCATTTTGATAGAACTCCTTTTACGCGCTCATGCAAAGGGGGCAAAAAAGCCTTAATGGCTTCAAATTTGGCACTTTCGTTGGTCATTTTCCGAGTCAGGGCACAGCAAGCATGGCAGTGAAAGGGTTAATACAAAGGAAAGCATGATTGTTATTTGCGGAAGAGACTGGCAAACAGGGATGAGTGAGTACTCTGGGGAAAGTTTTTAAAACATCCAGTTTGAAAGATCACCACTGGCTAATTACAGGAGGTAAGTAATTAAGAGAGTTAAAAAACACACTGAAATAAACAATCAGCCTCGTAGGTCATATTTAGGGCAATATGGTGTATATATCTATATATATATAAGAGGTAAATTTCATGCCCCCAGTGGGATTTGAACCCATTTAAGATAGTTAAAAATAAAATTAAAAAAATCAACCATGTAGGTCATATTCAGGGCAGTATGATATATGTTCAAGAGGCAAGTTTCATGCCCCCATTGGGATTTGAACCTATTTAAGATAGTTTAAAAACAACAACTAAAACAATCGAAAGAAATCAACCTTGTAGGTCACATTCAGGGCAGTAATGTTCAAGAGGCAAGTTTCATGCCCACAACAGGATTTGAACCCATTTAAGATAGTTTATTTAAAAAATAAAAATAAACAATGAACCTTGTAGGTCATATTCAGGGCAGTACCATAGCTGTTCAAGAGGTAAATTCCATGCCCCCAATGGATTTGAACCCATTTAAGATAGTTAAAAAAACAAAACAAAAAACAAACTTGGAAGTCATAATCAGGGCAGTATGATATATATGTTCAAGAGGCATAGTTTCATGCCCCCAGTGGAATTTGAACCCATTTAAGATAGTAAAAAAAAAATAAAAAAATATTAATTTAAAAATCAATCAATCAACCTTTTAGGTCCTATAGGCAGTATGATATATGTTCAAGAAGTAAGTTTTATGCCCCCATTGGGATTTGAACCCATTTAAGATAGTTTAAATTAAAAACAACAACCACAAAAATCAGTTTAAAAAAATCAGCCTTGTAGGTCATATTCAGAGCAGTATGATGTATGTTCAAGAGGCAAGTTTCATGCTCCCAGTGGGATTTGAACCCATTTAAGGTAGTTTATTTAAAAATAAAATATCAGTCTTATAGGTCATATTCAGGGCAGTATGATGTATGTTCAAGAGGCAAGTTTCATGCCCCCATAGGGATTTGAACCCATTTAAGATAGTTTATTTAAAGAATAAAGATAAATAATCAACCTTGTAGGTCATATTCAGGGCAGTATGATCTATACATGTTCAAGAGGCAAGTTTCATGCCCCTAATGGGATTCAAACCTATCACCTGTAACACTGCTGTTCAGTCATGTGATCAGATTGTAGGGATGCTGGCCCCAGGCAAAATGATACCCCCCTCCCCTTCATGCCCCCCCCCCCCCCCCCCCCAAAAAAAAAGAGAGAAAAAAGAAGAAAAAAGACAAAGAGAGAAAGAAGCAAAGCAGGTGGCAAAGGACTCAGCTGATGACAGCCTTTGGTGTGGTGATCATTTTTAGATCAGGAGATGGCCTTGCCTGGTGCCAGCAGCGATGAGGCCAAGCTGACCACCATCGATGCTATGCTGCAGCAGATGAAGCAGAAGTCTTTGCTGGAGCCGTCTGCTGTGGCTGAAGGTAGCTTATAAATTGTATTAATATTACATTGACAGTGTTAGTCTAACAGTGTGTGTGTGTGTGTGGGGGGGGGGGGGGGGTGTGTGTGTGTGTGTGGTGTGTGTGTGTGTGTGTGTGTGTGTGTGTGTGTGTGTGTGTGTGTGTGTTGTATGTTGTGTATCATATAGTTATTTTTCGATAGGTGATAATGGTAAACTACAATATATGGGGATCTGTTTGTTGAAATGTATGCTAATGTGGTTTTTGTCATAAGTTGCTTGTACAGTGTATTCTGTTTAGAGTAGTGCTTCATGAGAAATTATTTATTAACTGAGAGTGCTTGTTTAGAAACTCGCTTCTTCTTAACTGCATGTGAGTTTACCCCATCTTTTCAGACTGTTTGTTCATGATTTTTAAAGGTGCTCTTTGAGTTTGATGAGATAACTGAGTCCAGGTGAGATCAAGAGGAGGGAGGCGAGCTGGACTCTCATGAAGAAGCTAGCCTAGAAGAGATCAAGAGGATGGAGGTGATGCTGGGCTAGAGAGAGAGTTGGACTTCTTTTGCTTCAGTTGTTTCCCAACGGCGGATCTACAGACATTGTCTTTGTGACTCTGTTCTGCATAGCAGCTGGGACAGCAATTGTGTGGTGTGGTGGTCGCTGTGCAATGCCGGACGGACACTGCCATAACATCCTGTTGTTCTGGTGGCAGTCCACGGCAGCCTTGGTCTTCCAGGTTGGCACCTGTTTCGAGGTTTCACTCTTCTGTCCCCCTTTCCCACTCGTCCCGCCCCTAATAGGCCATCTCACCTCCGTGGACATTAAGCAGCAAAAACTCACTTTGATGAGAGGTTCTCCTGTGTTGATCACTGTGCTAACTGACAGCCAAGTAAATAAATGGTCATATTTTCACTTGCAGGCGCAGTAACGGAGTCGACCATCATTACTGCTGAAGGGGAATTTAAACGTTCCAGCAAGCATCCCACCATGCACCTTCATGAGCTGTGGTGAGTAGCAAGCAGTATGAATGATCGTTATGATTTCTGTATGTGTGCTGTCATGATAATTGCCACCATAATAATAATATAAATATTATTATAACTATCAGCCTGTACAGTGTGTGTGTGTGTGTGTGTGTGTGTGTGTGTGTGTGTGTGTGTGTGTGTGTGTGTGTGTGTGTGTGTGTGTGTGTTTTGCACGTGTGTGCATCTTTTGCATAAACATTTTATATTGAAAGGTATTTAGAGCCTTCAAGGACTTGTCTACATTATGTGTTAGCTTTTTCTTTTTTCTTATTATATATGCATTTTTATTGCTGATAACATTTCCATCTCAAAGTACATTATGTGCGTTATACTATGCTTGTGCAGCGCTTTGAGTTGCAGGGTCGGCGCTTTACAAATTTCCATGACTATTTATCATTATTATAAATTCAGTAATAATTATTATGATGTTTTCTTTTATACTGTGCTATTTCTCCATCAGAGCACAGCGCTCATTACACATTACACTGTGCATATTTAGTGTTCCATGAATTTAGATGTAACTTGTATACATATATATATTACCTTGAACAAGAAAGTATTGCAGATTTACTTTTTTCAAGTTCTTTATAATCAGTCTTCTCAAGTACTGAAGCAGTCTCATGAGACAAAAGTAGTAGGTTATTGTATGATATTTCAGACATGTTTTTCATGGCACCTTGTTTAGCTAATTTATCTGATATTTCATTCCAGTAAAGACCTATAAAAACGCAAAGAAAAAAAAGACAATGAATTTAAAAAAAGAGGGGGGTGGGGGGGGGGGATTGAGATTGTGAGTGAGTGTGTGTGTGTGTGTGTGTGTGTGTGTGTGTGTGTGTGTGTGTGTGTGTGTGTGCATGTGTGCGGATATGAGGGAGGGAGAGGGATAGAGCTAGATATGTAACGCCTGAATAAATTAGGTACAAGTGTGTTGTTGTAATGTTTCATGTATAGTGCTTTGAGCCACAAACATGTACAATCATAGAGGGATTCAGTGCGTTACAAATGCATGATTCATTATTGTAATGTTCTTAAAAATGGTCAGCAGAGAAGCCCATCGTCATATCCTTCTGATCCACATTGTTTTTTGCAGTCCTTCCGCAGAGTACGAATTCATTGACAGCATTGACTACCCCCCTAATACCTTCACCTGTAGTTTGTCGGTCAATGGAGAGACCTTCATCCGTAATGGGGCCAGCAAGAAGATTGCCCGTTCGATGGCTGCTGCAGAAGCCTTGAAACTCATGTTTGGGTTCATCTGGGATCCGAGCTATGGTAAGTGTGTGAGTGTGTGTGTGGTGTGTGTGTGTGTGTGTGTGTGTGTGTGTGTGTGTGTGTGTGTGTGTGTAGTGTAGTGTGTGCGTATGTAGTATGTGTGTGTATGTAGTGTAGTGTGTGTAGTATTTCTAATGTGTGTGTAGTGT
>OY757553.1:10307345-10338841 GCA_963584105.1 Alviniconcha strummeri | reverse complement strand
ATTCTTTGCTTTTGTATTTTAATGTGCAGCGTACTCTTTCTTTGTTTTAAAAAGTTTTTGTTTTTTTATACAACTTTGGGCTCCCACCCCAACCTCCATTTGTCTTCTTCTTTTATTTTGCTCTAACATAACTGCAACATTTGACTTGGAGTAAAAAAACAAAACAAAAACTCTTTCCTTTTTCTTTGTCGTTATCTTACATGTAATCTCCATGCATAACGGACATGTTTTATTGTGCTTTTCAATTGCCACAATTTTGGTGTGCAGACAGTAATGTTTTCAGCACAATGCACACACACTTAGGGCAGAAAGGAAGGAACTTAATTTTTTTCAGTGCTACTGTCAACATGTGTGTCTTTTTCAGTGCTGTTGTCAACTGGTGTGTCTTTTTCAGTGCTGTTGTCAACTGGTGTGTCTTTTTCAGTGCTGTTGTCAACTGGTGTGTCTTTTTCAGTGCTGTTGTCAACCGGTGTGTCTGTTTTAGTGCTGTTGTCAACTGGTGTGTCTTTTTCAGTGCTGTTGTCAGCTGGTGTGTCTTTTTCAGTGCTGTTGTCAACTGGTGTGTCTTTTTCAGTGCTGTTGTCAACTGGTGTGTCTTTTTCAGTGCTACTGTCAACATGTGTGTCTTTTTCAGTGCTGTTGTCAGCTGGTGTGTCTTTTTCAGTGCTGTTGTCAACTGGTGTGTCTTTTTCAGTGCTGTTGTCAACTGGTGTGTCTTTTTCAGTGCTACTGTCAACATGTGTGTCTTTTTCAGTGCTGTTGTCAACTGGTGTGTCTTTTTCAGTGCTGTTGTCAACATGTGTGTCTTTTTCAGTGCTACTGTCAACATGTGTGTCTTTTTCAGTGCTGTTGTCAACTGGTGTGTCTTTTTCAGTGCTACTGTCAACATGTGTGTCTTTTTCAGTGCTGTTGTCAGCTGGTGTGTCTTTTTCAGTGCTGTTGTCAACTGGTGTGTCTTTTTCAGTGCTGTTGTCAGCTGGTGTGTCTTTTTCAGTGCTGTTGTCAACCGGTGTGTCTGTTTTAGTGGCATTTTCAACCAGTGTGTCTTTTTCAGTGCTGTTGTCAACTGGTGTGTCTTTTTCAGTGCTGTTGTCAACCAGTGTGTCTGTTTTAGTGGCATTTTCAACCAGTGTGTCTTTTTCAGTGCTGTTGTCAACCTGTCTTTTTCAGTGCCATTGTCAACCTTTTTTCTTTTTTTTCCAGTGCCGTTGTAAACCTGTGTGTCTTTTTCAGTGTCAGCTGCTGTGTCTTTGTTTACCTGTGTGTCTTTTTCAGTGCCTTTGTCAACCTGTGTGTGTCTTTTTCAGTGTCAGCTGCTGTGTCTTTGTTTACCTGTGGTGTCTTTTTCAGTGCCATTGTCAACCTGTGTACTGCGTGTTATTTTTCAGCGTCAACTGGTGCGTGGGTGACCTGGCCCTGGAGGTGGTGAACCCCATGACGGGGCGCACAGAGCAGGACTCCACCTCGCGCGTCAGCAAGCAGAGCCTCTTCCAGCTCTACTCCCTGATTGCCTCCCGCCTCAAGCCCACGGTGGACGCCACCCCCGAGCAGCCCCCGGCCACGCCCAAGCTGTACGTGGATGCTAAGGCCTTGTTCCCAGAGTACCAGAAAGCCAAGGAGGAGCTGTTCAAAACATTCCAGAAAACGGGACTGGGCAACTGGGTCAAGAAGCCCGCCGAGTTGGACCAGTTTGAAGTCATCGACATGGCAGCTTGAAGTTGAGGAGAGGTTGTGTGTGTGTGTGTGCGTGCGTCGGAGGGCTTAGAGTTGGACCAGTTTGACGTAATGAACAGGGGCAGCTTCAGTGAAGTTGGAGAGTGCGGCCCTTCTGCGGCAATGGTTGGACCAGTTTGATGTAATGGATGGATGGAGCAGCTTCAGCGAAGTTGGAGAGTGCAGCCCTTCTACGGCCACAGTTGAACCAGTTTGACGTAACGGATGGATGGGGCAGTTTCAGTGAAGTTGGAGAGTGCGGCCCTTCTACGGCCACAGTTGAACCAGTTTGACGTAACGGATGGATGGGGCAGCTTCAGTGAAGTTGGAGAGTGCGGCCCTTCTGCGGCAATGGTTGGGCCAGTTTGATGTAATGGACGGATGGGGCAGCTTCAGCGAAGTTGAGGAGAGGTGTGCTTGTGTGGCCGGAGTTAGATCAGCAGTTTGAAGTCATGGATGTGGCAGCTTGAAAGAGTATGTGTGTGTGTGTGTGTGTGTAGTGTGTGTGTGTGTGTGTGTGTGTGTGTGTGTGTGTGTGTGTGTGCATGCGGATGAGCCCAAGTGGTCTGTTTTGTTTAATGAGTGTTAACAGTTGTGCAGAGTGAATGTTAACAATCATACAGATTTTGCCTCGGGTGAGAGAGCTGTGCTACGTTCCATTTTTCTTCTGGCAGGTTTCTGTTGCTGGTTTTTTTAGAGTTTGTAGTTTGTGGGTTCGTTGCTAGATCCCCTCCTTGGAGATTCAAGGCAGGAGGACGTTTACCTGGTGGCGTTGTTTTTTTGTGTGCTGTAGTTGAGGTCACTGGAAGCATGTCACTGTAGGTGTTGTCCAAGGCCATGAAGAATTTTAGTCTGCTTAAAATCCTTGAAGCTTTAGATGTTTGTTAGAGTCATGCTTAGTGAGGGACTGTTCCCATTAGACTGCCAAGCAAAGACTGTTTCCATTAGACTACCAAGCAAAGACTGTTCCTGTTAGACTACCAAGCGAAGACTGTTCCCTTAGACTACTGAGCAAAGAGTGTTCCCATTACCAAGCAAAGACTGTTCCCATTAGACTACCAAGCAAAGACTGTTCCCACTAGACTACCAAGCAAAGACTGTTAGCAAAGACTGTTCCCTTAGACTACCAAGCAAAGACTGTACACATTAGATTACCAAGCAAAGACTGTTCCCTTAGACTGCCAAGCAAAGACTGTTCCCTTCGACTACCAGGCAAAGACTGTTCCCTTTAGACTACCAAGCAAAGACTGTTTGTTCCCTTAGACTACCAAGCAAAGACTGTTCCCTTACCAAGCAAAACCAGTTTCATGGCACAGAGGGAAAATGTTTTGGCTCTTACCAATTCAGTGTGTTAGTAATGTGTCGCTTGCTTCAAGACATCTCTGTACATTACTGTTCAGTTTCAGCCATCTGAAATTACTTTCTGCACCTTACGGTTCAGTTTCAGCCATCTAAAATTACTTGCTTGATATGCAGAACTGATTAAAACTGACATTCACAGTACTGATTAAAATGGACATTCACAGTACATGTTACACAATTTTTATATATTTTATGCAAATAATTGTCTTTATGGTGGCTGAAAGCATATGCAAGCACAAACCTTACTAAGTTTTAGGATTTAGAGAAAATAGAGCTGGAAAGAGCTAAGTTGTTAAAATCCAGCTTTGTTCATTTTTTTCTTCTTCTTCTGTTCGATTCGCTGCTCTGATCTGCGACTGTGAGCAAGAGCCATGGAGGGAGACGCTCCTCTAGAGTCATTTATTTCACTGTTCATGTAGATGCGTGAGTGTTCGCGTGCATGCTGGTACGGCTTGGTGCCTTGCTTGCTTTGGTTCAGATAGATTTTAGCTTGACTTCATGTGGATGGTGAGCGGATGTTCGTTTTTGTTCTAGTCGGTCTGCTTCTGTAGCCTCTCAGTATGTAAGGGGGGAGGGGGGGTACCATGATTAGTCTGCTTCTGCAGCCTCTTGATACATATGTGGGTATTTGGGGGTGGAAGGAGGGGGCGTACCACCATTAGTCTGCTTCCGTAGCTTCTCAATACCAGTGGGGGGGGGGGGGTACCACCATCAGTCTGCTTATGTAGCCTCTCGGTGTTGGTACATGGGGGGGGGGGGGGGGGGGGTAGGAGGGGGGCGGGGCATACCACCAGCTAGAAATTGAGTTAGATTCTGGCATGCAACTATTATTTTGGTTTCCTTGTTAACTGTTGGGTTGAAATCCCAGGACTGGCTCAAGGGAGAGCAGCGAGGCAAGAGTGACTGGCTAAAGAGCTGCAGTTACCTCCACTTAGTTTCACAGGGGCACAGTGCCTGTTGTGCATTGTTTGGGTTTGGGCTGTCCCAGCAGGAAACATCTTAAGGTGCAGGTCTTGTCCCCTCCTCCAACCTCCCACCTCCCCCCCCCCCCAACCCACATGTGATGTATGGAAGAGGGGTGGGGGTATGGTTCAATGGTACATTCACATAGAAATATGAAAGGGAAGCTTTCATATTTTTTGACAGGGTTTCATCGTGGCAACTTTTGCCTTTATGTTTTTTCTTCATTTTTTTCTTCTTTCTTTCATCAAATCTAAAATCATTTGCCGACGCCCTGGCAACGTTCTTTAGAGACTGCATGGACACTGGTCACTTTTCCTTCAGTCAGTGTGCTGCAAGCTCTACCACGTTAAACGGTGGTCGCGTTAGACATTTTTCAAACCAGTCTGTAAGGTGGCAAAAGTGGTTCATGGAAACCGGTCTGACAATCGCTGGCACCAGTCAGATGTACAGCCATCTATATGACTACATGAGGTATGCTAGCAAACACCCAGTTCCCCTCCCTGTGTAGAACACACACACAAACACGCACCTGCACACACACACTCATCTCTCTCTGTTGCGTTAATTTAAAAATGAAAAAATAATAAAATTTTTAGAACCAAAGTAAAAAGTAAGTAAACATGGTGCTTAACGTCCACAGAAACCATAGGGACTGGGGGGGTGGGGGGGGGGGGGGGTAGAGGGTGATTATATACATATTGCTACACTGTCACCATCATTCCTACATTAAGGTGGGCAGCGATGAGAGTCGTTTTAATGTTTCATTAATTCTGAGGGACAAAGTCACAAGACAGTGTCCACAGAACACAACTTTTTAAGAGAAAGGAGAGCCGAAGTGGGTTTAAACCAAGGTCTCTCTGCTTACAAGCCTAACTCCTTACCGCTAGGCCAAACCAGCTCACAACCAGTTAAACAAAATAACAACTGATATATCTGACCAATTGCTGGTTTTCTTACTAGTGTATGGTGATCTTGACCAGTAAAATTTACCAGTTAACACAAATCCTGCGAATGATTATTTTGCACCTAGGATTGCAATAAATGAATTTTTTCTAACCCCTTTTGGAATTCTAAGATAGATTCGCATTGTAGTTTGCACGATTTCAATGCTGACAATTTGTTTAAATATACATTTTGCCTCCCACAAATGTTGTGACACATGAATATATATACTAATCGAAACTTTAAGACACTTAAATATACTGTTATTAAGTAAAAAGAGGATTTTTTCGCAAATTCTAGTTTTTGTTTTTTAACAAGTTTGTTACTTTAAAATGTTTGCATTGTACAGAATTGTATGCGTTCCAGGTTGTTTGAGCATTTCTTTTAGCTCATTTGTGTTGTATTGATTTGAAAATCCAGAAGCGCTGTATCAAGTGTCGTTTGAATTGATGCGTTCATCTTTTACTGGGCTATCATTTTTATTGTTTGGCTGTTTTTTTTTTTGCAACTGAATAAAATAAATTGTCATATTTGACATTGTCCTATTTAACTGAGAGAAAGAAAAAAAATCCTTTTTTGTTTGTTAAGAACAAGTTGGGTAAGAGGTTAAATGATTGTTTTGAAATTATTTGTTTATTGTATGAATCAAATTGTAACTGATTTTCTTAAGTTCAGTGTTTTGAGTTAACCTTTTGCCTTTCATTCTGCATTGCTTCTTTTTTCTTTTTCTTTTTTTAACTGGTGGGCAATGTAAGCATCATGAGTGGCTTGTGTTTTGGAAGATGTGAAATCTTGAAGAGCTTCAGACACTGCAGCGGGCACAAAGCTAAGGACATCACACCATCGATAACTTCTGAGAGATTGGTGGAGTGTGTAATTATGAATTTTTCTAAGTGCATAGATACCATCTTGAACTGAACTGAATGGAACTTAGAGGTTATGTAAGGTTATGAAGGCTAACTATGAACAGTTGAAATCTTTTTTTCCGTTGCAACGTTGCCAGGTCACAAATGGTCTCACGATTGTCACGAAGGACGATACAAAGCAGGACATAAATTGACCAACCAGAAATTTCAAACAAATGCTAAAGATAGTTATATGGGGAAGACATTGCTGTTGTCATACACTGATACAGTGTTTGGCTGTCATTTTAACACTTTGCAGCATCATCACTGAAAGGATGTCATTTTTGCCAAGTGCTTTGGTGTCATTTTCACCTTTTGTTGTCCCTGCGCACAGAAACTGCCTTGGAAATACAGGCCTGCCTGGCTGGTGTGATGTTTGGAAAGTTCTGTTTTGTTCCAGCACTTGCGGCTGAAATTGTGTACACCACGGCATGATGCTGATTTGAAATATAGTCCATTTGTACTATTTATTTTATGAACTGCATTGTTTTTGTTGTGTTGGAGTCGCCTTCTTATGGCCTTTGTTTTAGTCTTTTGTTCTTTTTACTGGGTGCAAAACACCAACTTACTTGCTTTTTTTACACATATATACATACAAATAATTATGTGTGTATGTATAATGTATGTATGTATTTTTTTTGGTTGCAAACCTTTCTTAAAGACTGCACATACTGAAGTCAAAACTGACATGAAGATTGGATCATTTAATTATGTATGCTCTGTTTTGTCTTTGAACTACACAGTGTATTTCACAAGAGATTCGCAAAATTCTGTTTAAAACACACAATGTTGTTAAGTGTTTCACGGTAAGGGAAATAAAAACAACCTCGTTTGTGAAATGTACATAAAAATTGTGTTTCACAGCTTAAGAAAAGATCAGTTTTCTTTTAAGCACACACGAGCGTTACACAGGAAGAGATTCATAAATTATCTTCGGAATGGACAAGTGTTTCACAAAAAGAGGTTCACAAGTTATCGCACCAGTTCACGCATTTACAGCATTCGACCAGCATTACCTTTGGACATTTGCTCACAAAGAACTACACTGCGCATTACCTTTTTGTTAGTGTTTTATGTTGTCGCTAGTACATTTACAGATTGTAGGTTTCCTTGGTTTATTGTGAACATGTGTTTGTAAAAGATGATCTTTTTGTTTGTTTGAATAAAAATTGGAATAAAATTCGTTTCGGTGATTGGAAGAAGCCATTTTTGTGTGTGTTCAGCTTGTTCTTCAGCATTTATGGTGTGAGATTTTTGGTGGTTCAGAATCGGTTTCAGTTTGCTCTCCTGCTCGTGTGCAAATGCATGCATTGGTCAAGACACAAGAACTGTACATTTTGTAACATTGGGGGTGGCAGGCGGTGTCAATCTTGACATATGGTTGGCTTGTTTGTCGAAACAAACCAAGAATGAGTGACAGGGAAACACTATATTGGGTACCATATTCATCGTACCGTCACCCAAAACCGGTTGCATTATTGTCCTTTTAACACTATCGAACCACACCACTGTGATTCATTCATTTGACACAAAAGGTAGTACATGAGGTAACCCTTTGTGGCTGACCAAATGATAAAATCCAAGAACCAACCGGTTATCATTTCAGTACTTTGCACCACTGCTTACACAATGAACTGAGTGTACTGGTATGCTGCAACATAACATACTGTAATAAGATCATATCAAGTTTCCCAGTATACATACCATTAATGCAGTGTGCACCTCTAATACACACCACACACACACGCTGGCTGACTGATGATTTTGGGAGAAATGGGAGGTGGAGAGAGGGGGGGGAAGCGAGGGGTTGTGAGATTCACAGTATGTGTGTGTGGATGCAGGGGAGCGGGAGGGATAATGTGAGATAAGTAATGCATTATTAAATTAGGTTGTGTACTATTGCAATGTTTTATGTATATTGCATTGAGCCTCACACAGGCATAGTCACAGAGGGATTCTGTGCCTTAGAAATGCATTTACTATTACACACATGCACCTACACACCAACACGCGCACATGCACACCCACTCTCAAACACGCATGCGTCCACACACTCCCACTCTCTCACATGCATACACACATACTCACACACACACACACACTCTCACATTCACCCTCACATGCATGCACACTCTCACTCACACACACACACACACACACACTTAAATACAGCAATTTTGGGGGCATTTTGAAAACTCCACAGCAGTTTATTTAGCAACAAATAGTTTTATTATTCTGTCTCCAGAATGAACAAAGTGTGACAGATACAATGGTAAAGCTGTTCTGTTTGCAACATGAGGCCCGATTTAGCCACTTGACAGAGCACTGTACCATCAAAACATGTCTGCCTCCATGAGACAAACTTTACTGATCTACCACTCTCACCACAGACTTGTTATTCCACCGGTTTTGATTTTAAAAAAAATGATGGTGCATGCCAAGTCCTATGTTCACTTCTTCATTCAATATCCCAATTCAAACTGCAATGGCCCCCAAAAAAGCCAAAGCCACTGACCTTGGAATCAAGTCAAGGTCATCCAAACCAGTACATAGGGGCATGTCTATACGTAAAGCTCAGCATGGACTATGATAAAGCCAGTCGGAGAGTTGCTGCATTGAGCGTCCAAGAAAATCTCAACGTTAGTGAAGGTTGCTGACACAGCCAAGCAGACTAGCGCCGATCGTTGCGTACAAATGTTTTGCACAAGACAACTGGAATTTTTAATAACAAAACTGTGAGTACGTTACATCTACTAAAATAATCTCACATGATACTTGTCAAAGGAAATGTGTTCTGACAATACATTTCTGACAAATACCTACAACACACACACGCACACAGAGTTGTATCTGTCCAGAACTCAGTCAGAGAGCACCAATGCACGCACTCATATATATGTATACAATATACTACTGTGACAAAAATAGAAATGAAAAACACCCATTACTGGGTACAGTGAAACATCTCCAACAAAATTCCTACAACTGTATTCAGAGCATGGAATTTGACACAGTGACAGTATGCCTACATTACAAGTGATTGCAGAGTTAGTGCAAAAATCAGGATCCAACAGGTTTCGTTTCACCAAACAATTAATTACAATAGAGGGACCTAATAGAGAACTTTTTACAACTCAGAGCATTTTTACAACTTACAACGCAAGTACAGAACACCCAGAGTTACACAGAGAAAAATCAATGGAATAATGCAATCACTTGTTCATTTAAAGCACAACACAACAAAGACATACATGTATGCACAATGCAATAAAAAGACACAGAACAGATGCTATCACTGATACTGTCCCATTTCAGTTCAGCTCCGTTCAAGATGGTATTTATGCACTCAGAAAAGCCCAGGTGTGCTCCTCGAGGTCTCTCAGAAGTTTCCCCAAATACTGTCTGAAGAGGTGGGTTTTGAAACTGGGTTCAAAGGCAGGGAGGGCTGTGACAGATGCTATAGCTAACTGTCCGATTGCAGTTCAGCTCAGTTCAAGATGGTATTTCTGCACTTGGAAAAGCCCAGGTGTGCTCCCCCCCCCCCGTCTCTCAGAAGTTTCCCCAAATATTGTCTGAAGAGGTGGGTTTTGAAACTGGGTTTGAAGGCAGGGAGAGAGAGTTGAGGGCTGTGACAAAACAGGGAAACAGAAAGCAGGGTGAGAGAGAGTTAAGGGCTGTGACAGAACAGGGAAACAGAAGGCAGGGAGAGAGAGTTGAGGGCTGTGACAGAACAGGGAAACAGAAGGCAGGGAGAGAGAGTTGAGGGCTGTGACAGAACAGGGAAACAGAAGGCAGGGAGAGAGAGTTGAGGGCTGTGACAGAACAGGGAAACAGAAGAATTCCAGGTCTGTGACAGAACAGGAACTCCAGGTTTGTGACAGAACAGGGAAACAGAAGAATTCCAGGTTTGTGACAGAACAGGGAAACAGAAGAATTCCAGGGAAACAGAAGAATTCCAGGTTTGTGACAGAACAGGGAAACAGAAGAACTGCAGGTCTGTGACAGAACAGGAAAACAGAAGAATTCCAGGTTTGTGACAGAACAGGGAAACAGAAGAACTGCAGGTTTGTGCAGCAAAGGAACTGCAGGCCTGTATGACCTCCAAGGACTGGTGAGAGATCCCACCAACACATTTTCTCAAAAAAAATAGTTTAAATGCTGTTGAAAACCTTCTAGCATCACCATTCCCTGAACAAATGTAGGGTGGGTCTTAAAACCACCCCGCTTTGAAGGACAAATGTAGGGTGGGTCTTAAAACCACCCCGCTTTGAAGGACAAATGTAGGGTGGGTCTTAAACCACCTTGCTTTGAAGGACAAATGTAGGGTGGGTCTTAAAACCACCCCGCTTTGAAGGACAAATGTAGGGTGGGTCTTAAAACCACCTTGCTTTGAAGGACAAATGTAGGGTGGGTCTTAAAAACCACCCCGTTTTGAAGGACAAATAAAGGGTGGGTCTTAAAACCACCCCGCTTTGAAGGACAAATGTAGGGCGGGTCTTAAAACCACCCTGCTTTGAAGGACAAATGTTGGTAAAATGTATGGTGGTCCTAAAACCCAATTTTTAGGCCAGTTTCACAAGAGGGCTGTCACACAATTTGGTGCTACCTGCATAAGGAAAAATAAATAAAAATGCTGACATCAAGGTTTTCACTCCAGCCACTTTCACCAACAGTCTTTGTGAGAACTAAACACACACACACACACACACACACACAAATGTGTGCATACACACACACACGCAAATGCAGACACACACACGGCCAACACACACACACAGCTAATATGCACTACATGCATTTTTTTTGTTTTTTGTTTTTTTGTAGTGTTTTATTTTTTTTAAATTATTATACAAATGCAGAAATGTCTGAAAGGTTGCAGAAAAGCCAAGGGCAACACTATACTGACACTGATCTACAAACACTGCCTTGGCAGTACAAATCACAGACAGGATATTCATATAGAGATGACACTTCTCCTCGAACGAAACGACAACAACAACCCAATATAAACCAGATGACTGAGCTTCTCCGAAAGAGTTTTCGGAAAGGGGAACAAGCCCATTCACAAGGGTGAAAAACTGTCACCACTCCTCCATTTGCTTGCTTGCTTGCATACCACCCCATGTTATCGCAGTAGCATGTAAAAGATCCTGCGGTCATTCTGCCAAAAGTGCAGGTGGCAGGTTACAGCTAAACACGCAAACACCTTATGTATGTGGCTTTGCATGAAGCGACATGGTGCATGGTTGTATACAGAACCTGCGCAGAGATGGCAGCAGTTTCATGTGGCACCAGCCATGCCAGTGCTGTAAGTACACCACTTTGGTGGATTTTTTTTTTTAAAGTGTTATAAAAAGCTAGTCACTCATGTAGAGCCACATGCGAGTGCAGTGAGTCTGCTTAAGAGAGCAGAGAATAGTGCTGTACAAGTAATCATCAATCAAAAAACAAACAAAAAAACAACAACCTTCCCTCCCATCCTTTGTCATACCACTGTGATCATTCCTCTTCACTCCATTGTGATCATTTCTCATCACACCGCTGTGATCATTCCTCATCACACTGCTGTGATCATTCATCATCACACCACTGTGATCATTCATCATCACACCGCTGTAATCATTCCTATTCACACCGCTGTGACCATTCATCATCACACCACTGTGATCATTCATCTTCACACTGCTGGGATCAGTCATCATCACACCGCTGTGATCATTCCTCGTCACACTGCTGTCATCATTCCTTGTTCTGAGTACTGACATGCCAGCCCAGCACTTGGCGATCAAAGCCGCAGGAGAAGAGGTTACAGGGGGCGCTCTCATCAGCCCACGTGACAGCGCACACCATGCGCGTGTGGCCCTGAAAGGAAAAGCCAGCCGATTTATTTAATTCCATCAGTCCGAGCCATCATCAATGGGACAAAGCTGTGAATTGTGCTGTCATGTACAAATCCTGGGTCAGTTAACTTTGTATATTGTCATGGGCATCAATTGTGCTGTCGTGTACAAATCCTGGGTCAGTTAACTTTGTATATTGTCATGGGCATCAAAAGTAGACTACATTTCAGGTGGTTGGGGGTGGGGGAGGGGGTAACATCTGACTGATTATTAATCTCCAGTGGGAAATATGTGATGCCTGGTCTCAAGAGTCTGCATGCACAAATGAAAAAGTTGCAGATTTTGCTGCTAGCACTGCTACTAAGGGCGCATCAAGGTGAACCACAAGTCATCAAATCTGAAGAGTCTATACGAAACTCAAGTCAAAAAGTCTCACCCATTGTTATAATATATGCAACTTTACGCTTCCAGAATTGGAAGAAAAAACGGAATAAGAAGAGAAAAAAAATCTGATCCTGGTGAGGACCGCTGTTGTGTTGGTTGCCTGGGTCAGACGTGTTTTGCTATCTGAGATGATCTGTGTGTGACATACGTGTCAAGAAAGACAACTGAGTGGCCAAACCTGTCTGTTGCTGCGAGGCAGACGGCCGATGCGTACACCATTGATGTCGTAGAGACGAATGTGTCGGTTGTCATGTGGGATAGCAATCATGTTAAGGCTTGGGGACACTGAAATCCTGCAAACAGAAACAGAGTAAACGATCATAACAGTATCCTGCAAATGGCCAGAGTAAATGATCGTAAGAGCATCCTGCAAACGGCCACAGAGTGAACAGTGATGGTAACAGCAGCCTGCAAATGGCCACAGAGTGAACAGTGATGGTAAGAGCAGCCTGCAAACGGCCACAGAGTGAACAGTGATGGTAAGAGCACCCTGCAAACGGCCACAGAGTGAACAGTGATGGTAACAGCAGCCTGCACACGGCCACAGAGTGAACAGTGACGGTAACAGCAGCCTGCAAATGGCCACAGAGTGAACAGTGATGGTAACAGCAGCCTGCAAACGGCCACAGAGTGAACAATTGTAACAGCGTCCTGCAAACGGCCACAGAGTGAACAATAATCGTAACAGCATCCAGGTCTGCTGCATGTAAACATTTCCAGGCGTAAGGCAAATTAGATGATGGGAAGTAACCCTGGCACTGCTTTTTCTGAAACTTCTCCCCCGTTTTTTTGCAAATGAAGTTCTAACCAGGGACAGCCCTCATTTCTCACTCTGAGCGTCGCTTTCCGGCACCTTCCTCCAGACTCTGCTGGAACTGGCTACACTCTAGCTCCTTGCTGTTACCCACTGATGTTGTCACAGCGTCCGTGCCCTTCGGAAGGTCTGGGTACTAAAAAGACTGGAAGCAACACTTTGTTCTGGATTCAGACAGTTTTGGCTTTATCTGTGCCAGCGTAAGCAACATTGGCAGCTATAAAAGAACCAGCCTGGTATAATCTGAGCTGTCTGTTACAAACGTACAGCCCACACCTTCTCCCAAGCAGCCCTTTAGTTTTCTGGGCCGGCTAGCTATAAATAGCTATTTAGCTCTGTGTCAGCAGGAGTCTGACTCTGTTGCCTGTGGCAGTGCATGGCTGACAGTACACAGTGGGGGATGAGGTTACAGGGTCATATGTGTGTTTCCGTCTTCATTGCAATTAAAGAAGTAACTGAGATATCTTTGTAGAAACTGCAGATGTCAAACATAGCACTTTTGACACTTTAGTGTAATTTGTTTTGGAAGGAAAACAACAACTGTTAGTGGAGTCAAAAGGGGCATGCATGGTTGAATCTTTACTTACTATTACACTGATGTTTTGTACCAATAAGCACCAAACAGAGGTTTTTGCACTCAAACTAAGAACGGCACCGTAAAGTACAACTACTACTAGACAGACATGCAAAGTGGTTTCAGAAAGTAAATTGAATTACCTTGGCTATGGTGGTCTGGTAGTCCACACCCTTCAGCAGTGATAAGCAGAACTCAGCTACTCTACAGCACACCCATTGTGTACTGTTATATTCCTTACACTTTACTTCTATAAAGTTTTGTCAACAAAACAACTGAAATAGAATCCAAAACATCGCCCGAGTACTATCAAAAACACTGGTATCCAAGCACAGGTATCCATTCCACAACAAGGTGTTGTGTGTCTGCCTGTGAGCAAGACCAGGTGGTAGGGATACTGACACCGGGTTCTCATTTACATCCCCTCCTGACCTGTCAGCTAATTACTCCCATGTTTGTCAGCATGCAATGTGACGAACAGAGCCTGGAGAGTGCAGAGACCACTACACACCATCTGGGAAAACCTCTGGTCTTGATTTATGAGGTCTGATAATTTCCCTCAAATGAAAAGGAAGGGAGGAATTGATTGTTGCACCAACAACGTTTACAACCTTACAAAACATAAATTACTGCTGTCAGACTTGACCAAGAGGTGCCAGGGGACAGTCTGGCATGTGAGTAAACAGGAGATAACATCCCAAAGATGCTGAGGTGTGAAGAGTGGTGCACAATCTTTGTGAAAGTAAGAGGAAGGGGATTGAATCTTGAAGCTGCAGCCGCCATTTTGAAACCGTCTTGTAGCCAGGCAACGGGCCCCTAGAAAGCCCGCGCTGGCCTGAAACTGACCCCAGCAGGGCTAATGAGGTCAAATCAGGCAGGCGGCAGGGAGCAACTAAAGAGTACACTCTGACTGTTGCACTGAGAAGGTGTGAGCCATCTGAGCGCCAATGAAAAACTGTCCGTCAGCTGACATTTTCTACAAGGCCTATGGTGTAACCAACTATGGCAGTTGTTGGAGAAAGAATGCGCTACACCAGTGCTTGGTGTTTGTCCCAGTTCAAGATTCTTTTCTGTAGAAACATTTCCCCAGTTTTCATGCAAAGAACTCCTAACCAAGGACAACCCGTCACTTAAGATTCTTTTTGGCAGAAACATTTCCCCAGTTTACATGCAAAGAACTCCTAACCAAGGGCAACCTGTCTCTTAAGATTCTTTTCGGCAGAAACATTCCCCCCAATTTTCATGCAAATAACTCCTAACCAAGGGCAACCTGTCACTTAAGATTCTTTTTGGCAGAAACATTCCCCCCAGTTTTCATGCAAAGAACTCCTAACCAAGGGCAACCTGTCTCTTAAGATTCTTTTCGGCAGAAACATTTCCCCAGTTTTCATGCAAAGAACTCCTAACCAAGGGCAACCTGTCACTTAAGATTCTTTTTGGCAGAAACGTTCCCCCCAGTTTTCATGCAAAGAACTCCTAACCAAGGGCAACCTGTCACTTAAGATTCTTTTTGGCAGAAACATTCCCCCCAATTTTCATGCAAATGAACTCCTAACCAAGGACAACCTGTCACTTAAAAAAAAATCTGCAGAAACCTTTCCCCAGTTTCCATGCAAATGAACTCCTAATGAAGGACAACATGTTACTTTAAAAAAAAACTACATAAACCGTTCCCCAATTTTCATGCAAATGAACTCCCAACCAAGGACAACCCGTCACTTAAGATTCTTTTCGGCAGAAACATTTCCTCATTTTCAGGCAAATGAATCTCTAACCATGGACAACCCCTCATTTAAGACCGTCTTCTTTGTTGGAACATTTCCTCCATTTTCAGGCAACTGAACCTCTAACCAAAAGTAACCTCACCCAAAAAAGGAAACCATCTGCACAATCATTATGGCAAGGTTGCTGAGTTTACCAAGACTAGGCAACATGACTTATATGATCGAAAAAAAAGAGGTTTTGTTCACTTATTTTTACACAGGATACCAGCTACACCAAATCTCTAAACAGGGCACTTTCCAAGCCCTGATTAAGGCTCACCCTGCAATGGGTCCCTCAGAATGTTCGTTATTATTACTATTATTTCAATGTATTGTCATAATTTCGTAGCCCCCATGAGCATGCTTGTTCTTGGCTCTATAAAAAACACACCTGTTGACAGCCGAGTCTGTGCGGATGGTTGCTATCGGGGACCTCATGTTGCGCATGTCCCACACCCGCACGGTGCGGTCGTCACTGCCAGAAACCACTTTGTCTCCACTGGCAAACACCGCTGATGTCACCGGCCTGGGAAAATAGAAGCAAAGAATGTGACATGACACTGAACTACAAAATGCATAACTTTTCATCTCCAGGAGCAAACATCAGACGGGAAATAAAAACAGGCATACGCAATAACATGGCAATAACACACATCCAGTTCCGCCACTGCAAACACCACTGCAGCCTTGGGTGAAAGACAACAACATCCAGTTCCGCCACTGGCAAACACCACTGCAGCCTTGGGTGAAAGACAACAACATCCAGTTCCGCCACTGGCAAACACCACTGCAGCCTTGGGTGAAAGACAACAACATCCAGTTCCGCCACTGGCAAACACCACTGCAGCCTTGGGTGAAAAACAACAACATCCAGTTCCGCCACTGGCAAACACCACTGCAGCCTTGGGTGAAAAACAACAACATCCAGTTCCGCCACTGGCAAACACCACTGCAGCCTTGGGTGAAAAACAACAACATCCAGTTCCACCACTGGCAAACACCACTGCAGCCTTCGGGAAAAACAACAACATCCAGTTCTGCCACTGGCAAACAGCACTGACGTCATCAGCCTGGGGGTAAAACAAAACAAAACCACAGACACAATACCAGAGTGTGACACCACACACACACTGCTTTGTCTCTGCTGGAAAAACACCACTGATGCCACCAGCCTTGGGGGATAAACAACAACAACAACAACAAAAACACAGTCAGAATGTGACACCACACACACACTGCTTTGTCTCAGCTGGAAAAAACACCACCGATGTCACGGAAACAGAAAGCATGGACATAGCATAACATCACACACTGCTTTGTTTTTGTGGACACAAGCAAGAAGACAGAATTTGAAATCTCTTGTTGTAGTATTGTTTGTATAGGTAAGGTTTCAATGCAATATATCTTCAACTATGAATGACTCAAAATTTGACAACTGAATTTTTTTTTTAACCCTATGCCCTCTTTGACTGAATGGGCATTAAACGTGGAAAATGTCTAATGTTTTCAGATGCTGAAAATCAGTCAAGAATCTCTCCACCCAATTGTGAAAGTGGACTGCAAAATCACTCACTGTGTGTGACCCTGAAACACGTTGACAAGGAGTGCAGAGTCTCGGAAGTCCCACAGTCGAAAGGTCATGTCCTTGGATGAGGTCACAACCAACCGCTGGGATGGGTGAGCACGGACATCACTGAGTTCTTGGTCGTGACCTTCAACGTACATATAAAATGAAGTCAGCACAGACATCAGTGAGTTCTTGGTCGTGACCTTTAACATAGATACAAAACGAAGACAGCACGGACATCACTGAGTTCTTGGTTATGACCTTTAATGTAGATACAAAATGAAGTCAGCACAGACATCACTGAGTTCGTGGTCATGACTTTTAATGTAGATACAAAATGAAGTCAGCATAGATATCACTAAGTTCTTGGTCGTGACTTTTAATGTAGATACAAAACGAAGACAGCACGGACATCACTGAGTTCTTGGTTATGATCTTTAATGTAGATACAAACTGAAGTCAGCACAGACGTCACTGAGTTCTTGGTCGTGACCTTTAACGTAGATACAAAATGAAGTCAGCACAAACATCATTGAGTTCAACCAATCAGAGGCAAGGTTTGCCAAACTGGGCAAACATTCCCAGAGCATGCTGAGCAAAGCTTTTCGGACTCTGCAAATAGCTTTGTTGCAGTTCGTCAAACTGCCCAAAGCAGGTTCGGTAAAAGTAAAAGTTTGCCCAATCAAGAGCGAACTATGTTCGCCAAACCTTTTTCAGGTTCGCTGAGAACCCCGAACTAGGTTCATGAAGCAAAAGTGCGTCCAATTTAGAAGAAGTTTAAGAAGTTGTAGCCCCCTGTGCACAGTGGCAACCTGCCCCCTTGTCAGCCCAGTACTCCGCAAGTGTCAGTGCATCAGCACAGTAAAGATATGAATGCCTTACCTGTCAAGACATTCACAACATCTCCCGACTCGGCGTCGTGCAAGATGGCAGCCCTGTCCCACGACGCTGTGACAACCTGCGACCCGCCAGCCATCCAGTCCGCGGCAATGAGGACGTCCGAGTGGGAGGTCAGCTCCAGAAGCGGTGTTCGCTGGATAAGAGAATCTGTCGTCGCGTCTCCGCACTCACCTGGGAATCCAAGGAAAACGGCGCTCACAGAAAGGCGACTACCGCTACTACCTCAACTGCTGCCACTCCTACCGACCATTTCTAGCGTCACGACAGGGACCATCGTATCACAGTCAAAAACAACATGGCATAATATTACCGTATACTATTGCCTGCACTAGCATAAAAAAGAATAATAATCTGTAACCACAGAAGCACCCCCCCCCCCCCCAGACACACACCTCCCCCCCACCCCCAATCACTTGCATTGGGTGGGGTGATGGAAAAAACAAAAAATCCTCATCCATTAGGAACAGGAGAAGCAACAATTCATCATTTTAATTATTCTGCTGCTGTCATGCATCATCTGTGTGTCTCCGTGCCAATCAGCCTTCTCCTCTCTTGAAGTGGTAGTGGGATCCTTAACATGCGCAACACTCTCAGTGCATGCTGTCCACACGAGAGAGTAAGTAAACTGGTGTTTTATGCCCAGTCAGCCGGTGTGGTTATATCAGGGCGAGCTCACGAGAGAGACACTGATGAGTCAGCATAATCACTGATTCAAAAGTACTGTAAAAAACACAGCCACTGTTACAGAGCAAGCCCTGAACAGAGAAACAAGTCAGACCACATCATCATAACGGTCTATGGCTGCACAGAGGAGTTTGAAGAAGGCAGCGTTGAATACAAACAGTCAGCAGTGAGCGGGGACAGCTCAGTGGTTAGAGCACAGGACTTGTGATTAAAAGGTCACAGGTTTTAAACGAGTCCCTGAGAAGTGGCAGGAAAATGTTCTTCTCCGGGGTCGACTTTCTATCCTGAGTCTTATTTCGGTATCCGTTCCACCCCTGTGTTACTGCAGTAGCACGTAAAAGATTCTGGTGACGCCTGGTGCTAAACACGCATGTTGCTTTGCTGAAGTGACATGGTGCACAGTTGTATGGTCGACAAAGAACACACTGAAATGGCAGCAGTTTCATGTGGTCCCAGCCATGTGAGTGCTATAAGTACACCACTCTGCTGGATTTTTAAAACATGCTACGAAAAGCTAGTCACTCATGTAGCATCACATGCGAGTGCAGTGAGCCTGCTCGAGAGCGGAGAACAGCGCTGTATAAAAGCAACCAACAACAACTCATTCATTCATTCCACTTGCACCCAGCACTAGCAAAATGTCGTGCAGCTTAACTACTAACCATCAGTGCCATCCTCTTTCTCCGACGCCTCAACGTCATCCTCTCCCGATGAGTGGGATTTCTGAAACAAAAAGATGCAGATCAAGCGACGAGTCGAGATGGCAGAAAAACCTTCACAGCAAACTGACACTGCGCTGCCCCTGCTTTCTATGATGCTGTCTCCACCCCTAAGGTGCCAAAAGTCTTCCAAACGCTGGATACATGAAAACAGTGCAGCTCAACCAAACACAGATAAGTGTCCTAGTTCTACATCTCAGTTTTCACTGTTTAACTGTGGTTTAAGTGTTGTGCTGTAGATTGAAAAAGGGGACTACCCTGAAAATCTGCGTGTTGGGTTTTGTCCTAATAAACAGCGTTCTTTGGAATCTTTTCTGTGTCTGGATCCACCCTCAGGGCGTTGGGGCAATGAAAGCTTAGTTAGCGACAATCAGTGTGCATAATGATGCATAATGCAGTGTGGAATTGAGCACAAGTTCTCATGCAAACAAAACACAACAGCTTGGTTCAGGTTGGTGACAACCAGAGCGCATAATGATACACAACAGAGTGTGGAATCAAGCACGAGTTGCCATGCCAACAAAACACAGAGGATGAGGAAGGGAGTACAGACGAGGAGGAGATGAAGGCTTAGACACAAGAGGAAAAGATAAAGACAGAAAGGGAAAGATGCAGCAAAGGGTGTGTGTGTGGGGGGGGGGGGGTGGGGGGGGGGGGGGGGGGACAAGATACAAGAGGAAAAGGAAAAGACAGAAGGAGAAAGAAGCAGCAAAGGTGAGGGCCATGGCAAAAGAGGAGGAGACAGATCTTAATGCCCAGTCAATCATGACAGTCACATCAGGGCAACAAGGCAAATAAAGAAGTCACACACACACACTCACACTCACACACTCACCCACATACACACCCACACACCTACACACTCACACCCCCCCCACACACTCACCCCCCCCCCCCCACACACACACACACTCACACACACACACACACACACACACACACACACACACACACTCACACACACACCCACACACTCACACCCACACACTCACACCCCCCCCACACACACACACATACACACAAACTCACACACACATACACACACACACACACACACACACACACACACACACACACACACACACACACACACACACACTCTCTCTCTCTCAAAGGAACAGCATTACAATTTCGCAGAAGTGTACCATGCCTGTCAGCAAAACCCAGACCCAACCAAGACACATGCACACACACAAACACACATACGCACGCACGCATGCACACACGCACGCACACACACACACACTCACATGTGCATCAGAAGTCTGTGACAACTGGGAAAACTGGGCGCGCCACACATGAGCGGTGTGGTCACCGGAAGCGGTAAGCACCAAGTCCTGGGAAGGGTGGAATCGAACCGCATTCACCGACCCCTGGTGACCCCCGTAGGTCAAGAGGCACGCCCCTGTGTCTATGGAGTAGAGACTGGCAGTGTGATCTGGAAAAAAGTCATGGAACGTCTGACACAACTTCACACTGAGTTCTCCAGGACTGAATGGCCCTATACATGTACAAGCATGCTGGACTGAGTGGGCAACCTTTACTCGTTAAACAGCTCTGATGTATGTTTCAAAGCATTTTTCCTCTAAAAGAACAAGAGCAGCACGTTCTCTGACTTTACATATCAATTCCTCTTCTTCGATGTAAGGGACATGGGAGTCCATATTCAGCCAACCCCGCAAGGCAGCTCAGGTATTCCGACTGTTCTAATCTTCAACGTACAGGCATATGTGAGCTGAGCTCACCGGCCTACGCACAACCTAGCTAAAATGTCCAACAGGCAGATGGAGGATGACGGCCAGCTACATCACAGGACAGGCCTGAAGACATCAAAACTAGCACATGCAGTGCAGTTCAGTTCAGTTAAAGACGGAGCTTCTTCCTCCCTCCCAACTTTCAAAGTTCACCTAAAAACGCATTTCTTCCACCAAACCTTCTGGTTGATTTGTACATGCCAACTGCTACATGTTTCGTATTCATGTGTGTGTGCGTGTGTGTGTGTGTGTGTGTGTGTGTGTGTGTGTCAGATGGGGGCGGGGGTGGGGATTCGGAGGGATGGAATTAAGGGTAGTTAGTAATATAATGATTCATTTTCTTTATATATTGCTGCTTCTCACATGGCACATGTACTTGTATATTATACTTTGTTAGTTGTCATAACTATATGTATTATGTTAGCGAAACTTAGAAAATGTTGGAGAATGTTGTAAAGCGCAGTGAGTTTGGGTACACCACAGAAATACAAAAGTTATCTATCATTATTAGTAGTATCTATAATCTATGGGCTCAGAAAACCCAAGTCAGCAACACGTTTTGCAGTCTCTGAAGACAGTCCGGTCACCTGCGGAAGCTGTTCCAATGACGTGGTGGCAGGGTCGTGACACGCTGACCTCCCAGACTCCATCGCGGTGACCCCTGTAGCTTCGCACCAAGGAGTAGGCGGTGTTGGGCGCTCGAAAACTGGACACCAGCTTGCTGGTGGAGGCCTTGTATGTCGTCTTGATCTTCTGGGACACTGACAGCTGGGCAGCTGTCAAGCACAAAATTCGTAAGACATGATCAGAGGGGACACCACAGCAAATGCAGCGGTGAAACTGATAAGATACGATCAGAAGGGACACCATGAAAGATGAAAATACAGTGGTAAAACTGATGACACAATCAGAGGAGGATGCCACAGAAAATGAAAACTAAAAAAGTGGTCAAACTGATAAGACACGATCAGAGGGGACACCACAGAAAATACAGTGGTGAAACTGATCAGACACAATCAGAGGAGGATGCCACAGAAGATGAAGATACAGAGGTCAAACTGATAAGACATGATCGGAGGGGGCACCATGGAAGACAAAAATACAGTGGTAAAACTGATGACACAATCAGAGGGGACGCCATGAAAGATATAAATACAGCTGCCTGCACTGTACATGGTAATCATAGTTCAGGAGCTGTGTGAGAGTTGAGGTGGCCGTCCTGGGCTGTCCGTCCTAATGAGCCTTCGGGCTTCCGTGGACGTAAAGATTTATTGAACCATGCTTTGGCATTGGTCTCAGCTTGTCCCTAATATGTCATCCGAGGACATTAAGCATCACTCCATCATCATCATCATCGTGTACATGGTAAGGCAGTACATGTAAAACTGCACTTACATTAACTGGAAATATCAGGCATACCAATGCTTCCTATCCGTCAGAAACCCTCTCTGGACTCCATCAGGTCAAACCTTCAGACATTTCTGTTCCCCAAACTACAGATCTGTCATGTTTTTTCCATTTTGTGCTGCTGTCTTCATCTGTCTCAAGTCTGTTTGCTGCCCTGTTTTAAGCTGTGCATAAATTAATTTTGCATAGTCAGTATGTTTGTGTGTGCAGGTGCCTGAGTGTGTATGTGTGTGTACAAGCATGCACTTAGAATAGTCTCTATGGACAAGATTCTGTGCTTTATAAATGCTTTAATTATTATTGTTATTAACCCCTTCACTGCCATGATATTTGAAAATGACCAATAAAGTGCAAAATTTGAAACCCTTAACTGTTTCTGTCTTCTTTTTCGCATTGGCATGTGAAAGGATTTTCATCAAAACACGCAGCATTGAAAGTAGACGTTATAGGACTGGAAAATACACTGTTTGCAGGCGCGATTGTGCATCTTTCAGCCCAGGATTTTTTTTAGGCTGGGGCAGAGAAGGGGTTAAATACCAAGCACGAGTTGTGCGAGTTTCACCATAGCCAGCGAGCCATGGCAAGCCAGCCACCACCAAATTTACAGGCAAGTGTGGGATTTTGTTTCTACCACCCAGACCCAGGATCAAGCATAAGCATGCCAGAACACACAGTTTCATCAAAGCCGGCGAATCCTGGCAAGCCAAATTTACACGCTGAACGTGAGGAGACTGCACGCTGGACTACGACCCCACGACAACCCCGCCGTGCCACCACCCAGGGTGGATCTGACCCGCGAGAGAACGGGAGACTTCAAGGTTATTAGTATTATTAGTCCATCCCTCAGCCCCTTGCCTTGCAGGGTGTGAAGGCCTAAAAAAACGATGTTCTACCTCTCTTGGTCTTGGAGCCGAAGTCCGTGGCATCTTCAGGTCTGTCCCGCACCGGTTTGTCCTCGCCCACAGTACTGCTGGTTTCCAAGCGCTCGGTCAGCGCTTCTATGCGCTCCTGCACTGTAACAGCAACCAGGCGCTCCAATCACGTCACGAAGCTTGTGGCATTGTCAAGCCGCAAAGACTGCTCAGTCAGTGCTTCTACACCCCCCCCCCCCCCCGCACTTCTACACTTTTCTGTCTGCATGTATTAGACATTTTTGGTTTTAAACAAGCATCAGGGGTTTTCACTACTTACTCTCAGAGCAATGTGACATTTGTTTTATAGCCTGTGTGAAGAGTATGACACAAGTACGTAGTGACCTACACACACACACGCGCGCACGCATGCACACATGCATGCGCATGCACGCACGCACGCACACTCACACACACACTCACTCACACACAAACACATACACACACTAAAGCACATCATACTTACACAGTAGATTGGATGCATACAAATTTTCGAATTCCTTCTCTATTTGTCCGAACAGGTCAAACAGTCTGTCCCTGCAAGAATAATAATAATAATAATAATAATAATAATAATAATAATGGACATTTCTATGGCGCATGATCCTTAGCAAGATCTAGGGCACAATGTGCCGTACAAAAAGCTGAAGAAAAATGTATAAACACATACAATGGACAAGATATAAAGGTTTCGGGCCATACGCCTGCCAACCACGCAAGAATTTACATACAGGAATTTCAGTATATAAACCAAAGTCGCCAGTAACCAAACATGACCAAACTCTGATTTTAGCACACATGTATGATACAAGTAGATATACTGCAAATACAAAAATGTACAGCGGGATATTGCACACACACACACACACACACACACACACACACACACACACACACACACACACACACACACACACACACACGCACACACACACACACACACACCACACACACAGGTGGGGCGGGGGGGGAGGGGGGGGGTTATTAATTATATGCAGATTTGAAGAGATGAGTTTTTAAGGCTTGCTTGAAAGAAGATGTTGATACTGAGTGATGAACATCATACGGTAACGAGTTCCACTCTGTCGGGCCCGTGAAAGAAAAAGCTTGTTGTCCAAAGGTCTTTGTTCTTGCATACACTGTACAGAGAGTTGTGTGAGGTAGGTTAGGTAGGTGTGTGGGTGTGTGTGTGTGTGCGTGCGTGTGTGTGTGCGTGCGTGTAAATAAACAAGAAAGATGAAAATGACTCTGTGTGTGTGTGTGTGTGTGTGTGTGTGTGTGTGTGTGTGTGTGTGTGTGTGTGTGTGTGCGTGCATGTGTGCGTGCGTGTGTGTAAATAAACAAAGAAGAAGAAAATGACTCTGTATATGTGTGTGTGTGTGTGCATGTGTGTGTGCGCATTCATTTGCACATGCGTGCGTGCGTGCGTGCGTGCGTGTGTGTAAACAAACACGACCCCCCTCCCCCCAAAAAAAAAGTGGAAAAAAGAAAAGTTTTTACCATTGTCAGCAAATTCTTTCTCTGGCAAAAAACAAAACAAAAACGAAAAAGAAAAAAAGTTGCTATTTTTAGTGCTGAATACTAGCTTTGATGCAATTGCGCACTGGGCAGCAGTCGCATTAATACACTAAAGTTAGCTAGCTAGAGAGGTTCTCCACACAATGTTTGCATCACTCTGTTCTTAAACAGGGAACCACTGCATCACTTACATGCACACACTAAAGGTACCTAGCACAGTTCTATGGCACCAATCGCACCCACATTCAGGTAAGTTATCTACAGCATCTCTTGTGCGTGTACACACAATGGTGTGGATTTTTTGGTTTATTTTATTTTAGTGATCTGTCTTTCAAGACAGGGAACTTCTGTAACAATAACACCTACACACTAAAGTTACTGGGCAATTAAGATAGAGAGCCTTTCAACACAACGTTTGTATCAGTCTGGACGTTAGCGCTATTAGCAAGGAACCACTGTGCACAGCAATCACATCTACACACAAGTGATCCAGCTATCCTGAGCATCGTACAGTGTTTTTCTTTATGACTGTCCTTGAAAACAGGGAATCACTGCAGTATTCACATCCACACACCAATGCTACCTGGATAGAGAATCTCTCCACACAATGTTTGCATCCATCTGTTGTTAAATGGGAATCGCTGCAGTGACCACATCCACACCAATGTTACCTAGCTAGAAAATTTTTAATCTGAAACAGAATGACTGCTAGCATTCTAAAACAAAATCCAAACACAAAAAGGTCCAAAAGAATGCTTGTTTATTATTTTCATCATTTTTAACTGTTTAACTGTTGATTAAGTGCTGTTTGTGGCTTGACGAAGGGGATTTCCCAGAAAATGTGCAGACTGTGTGTCCGTGTCCTAATAAATAAGCGTTCTTTTGAACCTTTTTGTCTTTGGATCTTACCTAACTAGAGAATCTCCCCATGCAATGTTTGCATCCATCCGGTGTTAACAATCACTGCAGTAATCAAATCCACACACCAGCGTTACCGAACTAGAGAATCTACCACGCAATGTTTGCGTCCATCCGGTGTTAACAATCACTGCAGTAATCAAATCCACACACCAGCGTTACCGAACTAGAGAATCTGCCACGCAATGTTTGCATCCATCTGTTGTTAGCATACCAATAAGTACTATTCACAAATGCACGCAAATCTAAAACCATAAATGGGTCCAATGGATGTAATGCTGCAATGGTTCCCTGTTTGTGGAGAGACATTCTTCTTTTTTTTTCTTGCCAGGGAACTAGTGTACGGGTTCCATACACTACTTACCTAGCTAAAATGTCTCTCCACACAAAGTTTGCATTCAATCTGTCCTTTAGCAGGGAACCACTGCAGCAATCACATCAACAACAACAACAACAAAAATAAAATTAAAAAAATCAACTATCTTGTGCACCTCTCCTCCACAATATTTATGTTAATCTGTCTCTTAACACTGCAACAATCTTGCGCACCTTTCCCCCACAATACTTCTATTAATCTCTCTCTAACTGTTACTGTCTCTAACACTGTAAACTGTCTCTAACAGTGTCTAACACTATAAACTGTCTCTAACAGTGTCTAACACCATAAACTGTCTCTAACATCAACACTATAAACTGCCTCTAACACTGTAAACTGTCTCTAACACTGTCTAACACTGTCAACTGTCTCTAACACTAATACTGTAAACTGTCCCTAACACTCTAACACTGTAAACTGTCTCTAACACTGTCTCTAACACTCTAACACTGTAAACTGTCTCTAACACTGTAAACTGTCTCTAACGCTAATACTGTAAACTGTCTCTAACACCATAAACTGTCTCTAATACTAACGGTGTAACAGGTAACGGCAGCAAGCACCGACTCACATCTGAACAGTGCTCTGCCACTGCGCTACTGTTAGCCAGGGCGTCTCTTCAGCTGGCAATATCTCGGTACCCCTACCAGTCTCCCAGCAAAGCGCACATGAGGCCAGCAATCACTGGCTTATTCCTGCAGAGGCACGCAGCGGGAGGGGCTACACGACACACCACAAGCGGTCATGCACAGCAACCAGAACCTCGACAGCAAGTCGGTGGGGCCCGTCCATTGAACCCATCATAAAGAGCACACCTCCAATCAATAGCGGCCTCCAACCACGCTGACTCTTGTAAAGTTCAGCCATGTGTTTTCCCCCCATTATCGCAAGCTCTGTGGGGAATAAATTTGTCTCCCGAATAAAGAGGTGAGGTGTTCGCTCTGTTTGTGCAGTCCAAAAACGGATGCGTCTAAAAATAGCTGTGCTGGAAATTGGATTGGTTTTAAAGGCACCCTACCAGAGCGGCCTGAACCTGCTGCCGGCGGAGGAACTAGATTTCCTGAAAGTATATTTTCTCCAACAGGCAGGGGAGATCAAAACATGCACACACACACACATTATACTAATTTACCCACAGGACTATGAACTATCAATTCAGATCAATTGTGTTTGTGTTCAACTGTGTTTTTTTCAACCATTATCGCAAGCTCTGTGGGGAATAAATTTGTCTCTTCTCTCTTTAAGGAAGATCACCAGCTGATGCTGTTTTATACCTCAGTTCTAAGGCAGTCAGTGGTGGGATACCCATGGCTTTGTGCCTGCAGGTAGTGTCTCAGGCTCCTCAACACTTCACATTTTTCTTCTTGGAGATCACAAAGTTTATTACTCTGAACTGTTTGAGTCAATGTTTGGTAACAAAGGCGGCTTGTACTGTCTTTGACACCAAATCAGTTTTATTTACACTAAGTAAGTAAACATGGTGCTTAACATCCACAGAAACCATAAAGCTTATTAGGGACGGGGAGAAGGGGTAGAAGGGAGTAAGGAGATGGGGGAAGAGGGAGATCATATACCTATCACTACACTGTCACCACCAGATCTGCATTAAGATGGGCAGCGATCTCTTAGGCACCAAATCTGTTCCTCGGCCACCAGATTATCTCTCAAGCCACCAAACCTGTCCTTTCCATAGCCACCACATCTGCCTCTTAGTCTCAGACACCTGTCTGTGCCTTAGCTACCCAATCCATCTCTAGTCTTAGGCACCAAAGCTGTCTTTTATATATATCTAAATAGCGATCAGACCTCTTAGCCACCAAATCTGCTTCCTAGCTACCAGATCTGTCTGCTGATGACAGGTCTCAGCTACCAGGCCCATCTCTTAGCTATCAAATCTGTCTCTTACACCAAATCTGTCTCTTACACCAAATCTGTCTCTTATACCAAATCTGTCTCTTACACCAAATCTGTCTCTTATACCAAATCTGTCTCTTATACCAAATCTGTCTCTTAGCCACCACATCTATCTCTTAGCTACCAGATCTGTCACCTGTTTCTTAGCCACCACATCTGTCATCTGTTTCTTAGCCACCACATCTGTCATCTGTCTCTTAGCCACCACATCTGTCATCTGTCTCTTAGCCACCACATCTATCTCTTAGCTACCAGAGCTGTCTCTGACATTAGATCTGTTTCTTAGCCACCAAATCTATTTTTTAGCCACCATATCTCTTAGCCACCAGACCTGTCTCTTAGCCACATTTGTTTCTTAGCCACCACATCTGTCTCTTACCCACCGGGCCTATCTGTCCCTTAGCCACAAACTCTGTCTCTTGAGTCTTAGCCACCAGATCTGATTCCTAGCTACCAAATCTGTCTCTTAGTCACCAAAGTTCTTTTCCAGCTATCACATCTGTCTCTTAGCCACCCACTCTGTCTCCAGGCCATCAGATCTGTCTGCTAGCTACCAAATCTGTCTCTTACAGTCTTAGCTATTAAATCTATCTCTTAGCCACATTACCTGTGTCTTAGCCACCAAATCTGACTCTTAGTTATTGAATCAATCTCTTAGCTACCAGACCTGCCTCTAAGCCACCAGATCTATCTCTTAGCCACCACATCTGTCTCTTAGTCTTAGCCACCAAATCTATCTCTTATCTACCACATCTGTCTCTTAGCCACCACATCTGTCTCTGAGCCACCAAATCTATCTCTTAGCTACTACATCTGTCTCTTACTCTTAGTCACCAGTCCTGTCTCTTAGCCACCAAATCTATCTCTTAGCCACCAAATCTATCTCTTAGCTACCACATCTGTCTCTTACTCTTAGTCACCAGTCCTGTCTCTTAGCCACCAAATCTATCTCTTAGCCACCAAATCTATCTCTTAGCTACCACATCTGTCTCTTACTCTTAGTCACCAGTCCTGTCTCTTAGCCACCAAATCTATCTCTTAGCCACCAAATCTATCTCTTAGCTACCACATCTGTCTCTTAGCCACCAAATATATCTCTTAGCTACTACATCTGTCTCTTATTCTTAGCCACCAGACCTATCTCTTAGCCACCAGACCTATCTCTTAGCCACCAGTCCTGTCTCTCAGCCACCACATCTGTCTCTTAGTAACTGAGTCTTAGCCACCATATTTCTCTCTTAGCCATCACATCTGTCTCTCAGCCAAAAATATTTTGAAACATTTCTTTTAGTCACCAGATCTCTCTCTTAGCCAACCAGATCTGTCTCCTAGCCACCAAATATGTCTCTCACAGTCTTAGCTATTAAATCTCTCTCTTAGCAACATCACCTGTGTCTTGTGTTAGCCACCAAATCTGTCTCTTAGTTACTGAATCTATCTCTTAGCCACAACATCTCTTAGCTACCAGACCTGTCTCTAAGCCACCAGATCTATCTCTTAGCCACCACATCTGTCTCTTAGCCACCAGATCCATCTCTTAGCCACATCTGTCTCTTACTCTTAGCCACCAAATCTATCTCTTAGCTACCACATCTGTCTCTTAGCCACCAAATCTATCTCTTAGCCACCATGTCTGTCTCTTAGCCACCAAATCTATCTCTTAGCTACTACATCTGTCTCTTACTCTTAGCCACCAGACCTATCTCTTAGCCACCAGTCCTGTCTCTCAGCCACCAGAACTGTCTCTTAGTAACTGAGTCTTAGCCACCATATTTCTCTCTTAGCCACCACATCTGTCTCTCAGCCAAAAACATTTTTTTTTAAATCTCTCTTAACCACCAGATCTCTCTCTTAGCCAACCAGATCTGTTTCCTAGCCACCAAATATGTCTCTTAGCCACCAAATCTATCTCTTTGCCATTTCATCTCTCTCTTAGCTACCAGATCTGTCTGTTAGCTATCAAAGCCGTCTCTTAGCCATCTGCTAGCTACCCAGTCTGCTACAGCCTGTTGAGGCTACACAGAGCAGACTCACTGTGCTACATGAAGTACTTCAAATCTGTGTGATAGGATGCAGACTACCGCTGCATTATTAATGTTTCTCTGCCTCCCCTGCTACACACCCAGCACCGTGCTGCTGTGATGAATGCTGCTCAGCCCTCTTCCGAAGTTAAGCTCCATCCTGCTACTGCCAGCCTTGGTCATCAGTGAAGCTGTAGGTCGGCCACAGTGTAGTTTCAGCCATTCCAAATTTGCAGACATGACATCAAGGCTAAGTACTTGACGCTTTAATCTGAATTTGGCATGACTCTCATTTCGAGTTAGACTGAGGTTTATCATCACATTTGCAGTCATGACTTCAAGGCTAAGTACTTCATGCTTTAACTTGAATATGGCATGACTCTCACTCGGATTCAGACTGAGGTTTAGCATCAGATTTGCAGTCGTGACATCAAGGCTAAGTACTTGATGCTTTGACTTGAATTTGGCATGACTCTCACTTAGACTGAAGTTTTATCATCACATTTGCAGTCATGACACAAAGGCTAAGTACTTGATGGTTTGACCTGAATTTGGCACGACTCTCATTTACAGTTAGCTTGAAGTTTATCATCAGATTTGCAGTCATGACATCACGGCTAAGTACTTGACACTTCAATTCAGTTTGGCATGATTCTCACTTAGAGTTAGACCGATGTTTATCATCAAATTTGCAGTCATGGCATCACGGCTAAGCACCTGACGCTTTAACTTCAATTTGGCATGACTCATTTTGAGTTAAACTGAAGTTACCATAACCTTCGTGCTCTGTCTCATTGTCAGGTGTCAGTGTATGTGTTTAGCTTTAAGCACAACTGGCACAAGCGAGAGTGCAAGCTTTCAAGAGGCAAATGCCTGTGTGGATAAATATAAATATATAGTTTGGTTCAGCTCAGTTCAGTTCAAGATAGTATCTGTGTGTTGGGAAAAGCCCATATGCGCTCCACCCCATCTCCCAGTAAGTAAGTAACTTGTTATTTTACACCCAGTCAACCAGTGCGGTTATATCAGGGCAATCCATCTCTCAGAAGTTTCCCAACGGTTGCCTTACAAGTATGCACACTGCCTGATTATTAATATCCAAAACATTAAAAAACATTTGTATATCTAACTTTTCATCATATTTACATTGTTACTTTCTGTTGCCGCGTGAGTATGAAAGCTAAAATCTGTTTGCTCCCCCCCCCCCCCCCCCCCACCCCTCAACAGTCCAAAGGGCTAGGCCACAGACAATAAACTGTCAAAGTGTTGAAAGCCTCTCTTGTCTCCCTCTGGTGACCCTGTGTGGTTGACAGGCTGTTAAAATCCAACCACTAACTTCAACAAACACACTCTCTCATTCTCTGCCCATTGCCTCTCTCTCTTTTATGAATTATTTATGTTTGTTACCAAATAAGTTCAGCTGAGACAGACTGGAGAGACGCGGGCAGAGAGAGAGAGAGAGAGAGCCAGAGAGACACAGAGAGAGA
>OY757553.1:10244845-10304845 GCA_963584105.1 Alviniconcha strummeri | reverse complement strand
ACATGTGCTAACTGATACAGTCTGGCTCGGTAAAATTTAAATAAAATCAGCTGACACTTACAGTGCTATGCTATTGAAAAAGCGATCAACTGGCAGAGCCAGAACACATATTAACTGAACAGAAACATGCATGGTCACTGGGGGTGGGGGTAGGGGTGGGGGGCGCTTGCCTCTGATCTATACTGCGCAGCAAAAGAAAGTCCTCATCCATAAAACATGAATGGGAGGGAAACCGTTCAACCAAGTGATCACTGGTTTGCACCGCATGTTGCTGAAATAGCACTGTATGCTCTCTCAGTTCAACCCAGACTTCACAAATCTGGTGCATACTGACATTTTAATATTTTATGCATAGCAGCAAGGAAAAGTTTTTAATTTAAAAATCACTTAGTTTCTTACATGCAGTGATGCATGCAACTCACACATGTTTAGAAATATTGTGATCAGGCAATCACTGTAATACTAATAGTATAAAACTGGTAATTTGTATATTATATACAAGTAAAACTTCATTCACTACAACAGTATAAACTGGTAACTTGTATTTAATAAAACTTCATTCACTACAATAGTATAAAGCTAGTAATTTGTATAATAATTCAAACTTCATACACTATAACAGTATAAGCCAGATATTTGTATTTAATTAAACTTCATTCACTATAATAGCATCTCAAACACACTAGTAACTGGGATAATTTAAACTTCATTCACGATGCTAGGATAAAATCAGTAATTAATAGTTATTTGTATAATTAAAACTTCATTCACTACAATATCACAAAACTAGTAATTTGTATAGTTAAAAACTTCATTCACGATGCCAATATAAAATCATCAATTTGTAGAATTAAAAACTTCAGTCACCATACAATTTGTATAACTAACACACTTTAAAATTTAGATTCCGAAAACTTGCATCATGTGTGTTTGCGCGTGTTGTTTTTAATGACTCCGAAGCGCGGCATGACAGAGCACTCAGGTTAACCAGTTGTGCTATCACCTATTACCGGTTGTGCTATCACCTATTACCGGTTGTGCTATCACCTATTACCGGTTGTGCTATCACCTATTACCGGTTGTGCTATCACCTATTACCATATCAGTGGTAAAAGTCACAGTCCAGTGCCCACTGTACCAAGGCTGAACTCTGCTCACAGTGCAAAACCCAGGCTGCTTGCATGTTCTTGTCACATTAACTTCAGAGACAAAAGCACCTGGGTCAATCCAAGGTCATGAGCAGTCTAGTGGGATGGGGGGGAAGGGCTATGGGGGGGGGGGGGGGGGAGAATGGGGCATGGTGGGTGGGAGGAGGAAGTGGGGGGGAGTGGCTGACACAGAATTCAAACAGTGACAGGACTGTTCATAACAAGGTAGGTCATGGAGGGGGGGGGGGGGGGGGGGGGGGAGAGGACAAACTCAGAATTTGAACAGTGCCAGGACTGTTCTTAACAAGGTAGGTCATGGGGGGGTTGGGGGGGGGGGGAGACAAACTCAAAAGCCAGATCAGACAGGGTACCAACTCGCCGGAGTCATTCTGGATGAGCCAAGTGATGAGACTCAAAGAGAGGCTGGATTGCCATTTTCGCACATTCGAGCCTCACTCTTGTTCCCCTGACCCACTGTGACCTAGCTCCTTACGTTATCACAAGTAAGCGCCCAGTAAGTAAGTAAACTGGTGTTTCACGCCCAGTCAACCAGTGCGGTTATATCAGGGCAATTTGCTGTGCCCAATCTTGCTTTCACTTTCATCAACTGACATGAGTGACAAGTAACATGACTTCCCTCACGAACACTCCTAAGAATGATTCTCAAGGAATAGCAAAGTTACACTGGGTGTGTATCCACCAGCCAATAAAATCAAAACAAAACAAAATATTCTCTCCTGCTGCTATAGGAGAGAAGGGAAAAAAATCAGCCAATCAAAACAAAATATAATAGACTGCTGCTATAGGAAAGAAGGAAAAAAAATCAGCCTACTTCCACTTGTGGAAAGATCTAGTGCCATTTCCTTATCCTTTCATTTCTTCTTCGCTAACACAGTAACAGCAAGGAGACAAAATATTTACATTCATCAGACACAGGAGCTGTATGTGAGGGTGGAGTTTTACTTCCCCCCAAGGAAGACCCATGTGACTGAGAGCTTAAAGGGTCTCTGACTGCCTCAAAATGTGGCTACAATTACAGGCAAACTCCAGCTTGGGAAGTTAGTTAGCTATAAGGGTGCACCTCTGGTGGAGGTACATAAAGTACCTTGTATTTCCACGCATGCCAGGTGAGAGTTACCGCAGGCGACTCGGGTCTTTGCTGTTGTACTTGTGTTACGCATTTCGAGTGCTAATTAACTCCTTTGTAAGTTGATTCTTCAGTGAGTTAGTTGGTACTTTGAGCCCAGTCAACCAAATAGGGTTATAATATATACATCAGGGTTCAAAGCTTGAACAAGACACAAGCAGACAATACCAAGCATGCTAAACATAATACCAAACCCTGGCACAGAAATCAATTTTAAATTTCCCCCTTTGGCACAGCTGATTAGTTTTAGATTATACACCTGATTGCTTTAACTGCTTTTCACAGACCTCCAAAAAGGCTGTTTGTGGTGCTATCAACAGAAACAATCATAATACTGGTGATACATAAAAACACACCCAATTCAACAGCATTTTGACAAAACAATCAGTGAAACATAAGGAAAGAGGCTGTTCAACAATATCAATTCTCAAACAGACGCAAAGCAAAACATGAAACTTTACACACACACACACAACACACACACATATATATATATACAGGCAGTGACTGACCCTTTTAGATTTTTGTTACAAAGTTCCGTGCTCTATTGATCGCCAACCTTGCTTGCCAACCATAAATATTTCTATGCTGCACTGGCTTCCACAAAGAACAGCATTGATTTCTGTTCTTTACCTTGTGTCAGTGAGCCTGCCACCCTCATGTTCTAAAGACCAAAAGCCATGCATGGTGTGTGTGTGTGGGGGGGGGGGGGGGGCAGAAAGAGAGAGAGAGAACTCATAACTTTATTACACATGGATTAAGATTTTAGGCAGTTGCCTGTTCTTACAATCTGTCCCTGCTAATCTACATGCCAACAGGCTGCAGATAAAACAATAGTAACAACACTGACTACCAGAGTATTGATAAGGAAGATAATTCTGAGAGAGAGAAGAGAGAGAGAGAGAGAGAGAGAGAGAGACAGAGACAGAGAGAGACAGAGACTGAGACAGAGACAGAGAGACAGAGACAGAGAGAAACAGAAACAGCGAGACAGAGAGATGGAAGAAACATAGAGAGCAAAGGAAAAAGAAAAGAAAAAAGGCTGTTACAGAATGTGGAAGTCTGTCCTCACACTTGCAGACATTTGTTTGAACCATAAATAGCAGGCTATTGACCCAGCGCTGCCTGCACTGCTCAGCAAATTGATTCAGTCATGAGACCAAGAAATCCTGCTGAGTCACCTGACTATGGCAGAAACAAACAACAGCCCCCGCCCCGACCTACAGGGACACGCAGTGTAGCCGAGTTGCGGAGGAACCGTTCACGTGCACTAGACCGTCATTAAGAGGTTGCGGGTTCAAATCCTCACACCAGCAGTATTAAATATTAAACACCCTACTCACACAGGTCTTTAGTCAGAGCTGGCGTGAGCGAGGGAAAAAATCTGTTTGACTGTTGTATTGATTGCAACGGACAATAAAGTATTTTGAATTGAATTAGTCTCCAGGCGGGTGTTCATCTTTTTCAAGAGAAACGAAAAAATTACCCCTTCCTCTGCCTTTTTCTCTCTTTTTTCCCCCGCCCCCTCTTTCCTGAGTGGCTGTTACTTAGTAATAATATTAGTAATAATAACAATAATTTCTAAAGTGCAACTTCTTAAAAAGTTCTCAGCACTTTCCAAAGAACATTATGGGAGTGGGGATCACTCTGTGTTACATACAGTCTCGACACAGTTTAGGGTTCTAACTTAAGTTTGGGCTAAAAAACAAAACAAAACAAAAACAAAGAAGAACACCTTCAGCCAAGTACTAAAGTCACCTCATTGATGCACGGTCTATTCATTATTATACAGAAAACTTTGCTGCGTCATAAGACAAATCAGATTTTTTTAGACAGGATAGTAGAAACAGGTGGTTACATCACATCAACAATAATCTCACTTTTTTTTAAACTTTTTTTTTTACCCCTGGTTAGCAGCTCTTCTTGAGATCCTTCACACTCTCCATTCCCTGTCCTCTCCTAGCACTTTCTCTCTCTCTCCCACCTCACTCTGTTTGTCTGCTTGTATTCTCACCTCTATGCACCCCCCCCCCCCCCCCCCCCCCCCCCCCACACGTTTTCATCAGGTGCTTACACTGGGTACTGTATAAAGTATATCAGTACTATTACTGTATAAATAAGTATACCACATTAATTAGCTAAATCCTGAAAAGGGTAGTTCTGATGCTCTTGAAGTTTTTGGTGCTAAAATAAAAACATAATTATCATTAAATAATAAGAAGAAGAAGGTGTGCATTGTTTAAAACACACTGTCTTGTGAAAAATCCCATTCCTATCATTACTACAAAACAGAGAGAGACAGACACACAGATTTGATAGACAGACAGACAGACACAGAGAGAGAGAGAGAGAGAGAGAGAGAGAGAGAGATGAGAGAGAGAGAGAGAGAGAGAGAGAGAGAGAGAGAGATCAAAATCGAACTCAAAACTTTATTTTACAAGGACTGTAGTTTAGGTTCACTCAAAAACTGACTTGTGAAAAGACAGGGGAGGGGGGGGAGTGAGACAGACAGACAGAGACGGAGGGGAAGGAGGGAGGGAGGGAGGGAGAGAGAGAGAGACAGACAGAGACAGAGAACCAAATGGCTGCAGTGGTCTGACAAAATTCACAAAAACACTTCCTTGTCACAGGATGAAGAGATTTCACCACAACACTTGCTTGTTAATGGAATCAGTCATGACGTTACAACTTTCACGCACAACAAAGCCAGTCAATTAACAGCATACAAGGTTAAACATTTCATGTTTCCAGCACATCAATAAACTGTAGTATATCAATAAAGTATCTATTGACTCTTTCAACAATAAACAAAAACTAAAAATCAACGAAGTTCCATTTTGTTTGCAGCAAATCAACAAAGCATCCATTGTTTCCAGTCAATCAATAAAGTATCCATTGTTCTCACTGTATAATTCAGTCTGGATTTCCCAACATACCAAACTGAGGTCAACAAGTAACCACCAATGGCAGAAGTGGATTTTTTTTTAAGAAAAAAAGAAGGAAGATTTTTTTAAACTAAGATTTTAGCATTTAGTTCACTCAGTCACTGACAGTTTCAGGACAGAAAAGCACCGCTCAGGTGTGGTGATTTAAGGATGCAGATAAACTGTGGCCTCTCTAAATATCATTTTAAACTGTGAGTGTGACTGTCTACTAACTGAATATGTTTTACATACGGGTCATTGCTTTGTGCAACATTTCACATTGTTATTGTAATGCTATTATTTATGCAGATGAATTGTGGCCTCTCTGAATATCATTTTAAACTGTAAGCATGACTGTCTACTAACTGAATATGTTTTACATATATGGGTATTGCTCTGTGCAACATTTCACATTATTATTGTAATGCTATTATTTATATGATGAACACATGTCAAAAGCCTTCATCTCTGAGATGAGCTCTAACTCTAACAGCTTCACAATGACAACTATCATGCTATTCTCCGATTCCCAGCAGACCCGCTAGTTGCATGCAAAGTTCTCTGAATGATTCAATGACTGAATGAATGAATGACACATTACAGCACTGATTAGTTGTTACATGGCTGGTGCCATGTGAAACTGCCGCTGTCTTGGCACACGTCCTGTGTACACCATACAACTATGCACCAGTTTACAGTCACCTGCACCTAACACCTGGTGCCATGTAAAACTGCTTCCGTCTCGGTGCATGTTCTGCGTACACCATACAGCTATGGCTATGCACCAGTTTACAGTATCACCTGCACTTTTGACAGAAAGAACAGGATATTTTATGTGCCGGTGTGTGCATACTTTCATCTGTTCTAATGCTCATTGTTTTTAATTTCTGTTTTCATGAGTTCATCTAATGAAACTGCCCCTTGCAGGATGAACAGAGTGTTACTGAATTGAATTACTCCATTCCCATCAATAGGGTTCAAGTGTTTCCTTTAAAATTTTTTATAAGGAATAAAACTAAAGGCAAATTAAAATTAGTACTAATACTAAATAGTAGGAATTTATATTACTACCAGTATCTTGAAATACAAAAATCAGAGGAGTTTAAAAAAAGAAGTTGTTTTATGCACTACGTGGCTGCATTATGCTGAACAGTTGATACATACATAATGTATGTATACATATATAATTATATACATGTTGGGATTTTTGAAGAAGAGGACACAAAACAGAGCAATGCAAAAGGAAATAAACCAAACCGGTCCTCTTCCTGAAAAAAAAATCAGCATGAGGTGAGGAAATCAATGAGACTAAATCAATGCCGCACCACTTTCTGCTTAGCCATAGGGATTTTCATGAGTGAGTGGCAATCTAAAGGGAGGCATCAAGCAATCAATAATCACCTTGACCTCCTGGCACTTAAACTAAATTAATAAACGTGCCAGTGGCGCGCTCAATGTGGAGCTAGGAACTAGGAGGTATACACAAAACCAGGAGGCTTTATATCCTGTTTGTTCCGTTTCATTTTGAGTTCTTAAACAATTCATTTGTCCATTGTACGAAATTGGGGTCACCTTACCTGGGTGAGCCTACAGCAGTGACAAGAACAACAGCTCTGCCCGTTTTTATCGCAGGAAAATCAGTGTGTGTGCAGTATTTTCATGTGTCCAAACAATGGTACGGCTAGCTGCCACCAGTGTTAACATTTGGGATTTTTAACACTGGCGTCGATGCTGATGCGTGCGACTGCACATGGGCTGTATTAAAAACAACACAACAGAGTCGGCACTGAAACTCAGTTCTGGGAAAACTCCCTTGCTGCACCAGTGTGCTGAACCTGTCTGTATTGTGCCTGGCTTTTCATTTTCAGCCCAGCACTCAATCGAACAAACATGGGCGTAGATGCTGATGCGTGCGACAGCACATGGGCTGTATTAAAAACCACACAACAGAGTCGGCACTGAAACTGAAAGTCAGTTCTGGGAAAACAATCCCTTGTTGCACCAGTGCGCTGAACCTGTCTGTATTATTATATTATTATTGATCGCTTTTATACAGCAGTGTGCTGAACCTGTCTGTACTGTGCCTGGCTTTTCATTTTCAGCCCAGCACTCAATCAAACTACACCCTGCCACCTCTGTGTGACTGTTCACTGACCCTGGTCACTGTTATGAAACAGTGACCAGACAGTCAGACCTCGGTGTGATTTGTGCGCCATCATCTATTGTCATGAAATGGTGGCAAGACAGATCTCTGCACAAAACAAGCTCTGCAGTGGAAAGTCAGACCTCAATGTAAAACAAGCACTGAGGTGAAGCATGCGGATATCACGCACACTCATTGGCTGTTTCAGACAGCATGATTCCTGGGTTTTATTCTGGCTTACTGTTTACCTCACTCAGTCACTGTCTGGTACAGATCTGCTCTTCAGCTAGTTCTGCTACAAGTAGGGCAGAGAAAACAAACTTTCACTCGTTGAAAAGTATGTTACTGCATGTGTAGCTTCTAGCCATGCAAGTAACTAAACAATACCTATGGATGCTGGCAGTTGGAAACCAAAGAAGACTAGGCAAAGTTTAGCTGGCTCAGGACTAAAGGTCTCCCTTAATTTGTTGTTGTTGCAATTTCACATATTAGTACACCATGATCAGTGTACATATATATTTAAATTATCATATAACATATACATATATATCAATTATATAAATCATAAATTTGATATATATATGACTTAGTGCCAAAAGGTGTGCATGAAAACAGGACAAAGGGGGTAGAAAATAAAGTTGATGATACATTGAAACTAGTTGTGTTTTTAGAATGTGCACAATGCTAGGAAAGCTTTCTTAAAAGCAAAAGATAAAAACTCGAGCGCTTTTGGAGATAGTTGTTGACAAAGGCAATAAAAGGCCGCATGTTGTACATCAGATATTACAACATGCATAGTTCACTGTGTCTTCAGTTTTGCATAAGTATGCACAAAATCAAGTCACACTATTAGTGCACATCTCCCCTACTATGTTTGTGCCAAATTTTGTACACTCATATAATTTAACACATGACTGTGACATGTTGATTGTTGTAATATCTGATGGGCGACATAAACCCATAACTCAACATTTTTTTATATAACAAGTAACACGCCCTTTCATGCAATATACTATAATCAGCCATACAAGTGCATGCAAAAACACAGTGAAAAGATTTTTTCTCAGTTTGCATTTAATCACAAGTCATAAAAATTAAATAAAACAAAATTCTGTATTACATCAGTATTACAACAAAATAACATTTCCCCAATTTTTAGCATAGAAAACATTCTGTTTGCTTAGATCAGTCTAACAAAAACAAATCAGAATGACCTGATTTTATCAAGGTAATTTAAATATTTAAATTAACAAGTCCAGACCCCCCCCCTGCCCCCACCCCCAGCTCTTTGAGATGTGGATTCTCTGCGGCTAGCCTGTCTCTGTACCGTCTGCAACTATCTGTGTTTGATGTTTTCCTCCTTGCTGTACCAATTGGCTCAGGAGTACACTCAGTTCCGCACACTCTGGTCATGTCAATGAATTTGAAGTGTTATAAATCTGAAATTATTAAACCAATAACCAGCAACTGTCCCAATACTGATATGCTCAGTAAAAACATGTCAAACCTACACACCATGACCTCTACACAAATCAGTACTCAGTTCTCAGAACCGCTATTAGTATTACTAACATCTGCTGGGCTTAATTAAACTTTAAAGTTTGATGTTTTACGTCAGGTTACAACAACAGTTGTGTGGCAAACATGACGTCTGACATAACTTTCGGGACGAAAATTACTTTAAAAAAAAACCCTGTAACTTCGTCACTCTCGCTCAGTTAACAAAATATTCTCACAACACCACCAAACAGTCTACAAAAAGCATGCACTTATAACTGACAAGTTTTGGATGAAATTGAGTACACATCCTGAAACAACAGTTGCACGGAAGATTTACAAGATATTGCCTTGTCATAATGAAATTCTTCACACTGTACTCGGCTAAGTATAAAAAAACAGGTTTCAAATCTACGGCGCGGGAAGATGCCACTTTTCACAGTACTTTCATTTCGCACACCCAAATCGGCGGAAAACTTGAAAATAATCTCAGTAAACTCCTGAAAAAGCGCACAATCCATGTTCTACATCAGACCACTGTACTTACGTCGGACCACTGAAGAAGACTACAACACACCTTTCGGTGTTTCCGAACAAAGACACGCCATGCGGCCGAAAAAATGGAGGCACTTAGGAAAGGTCACGTGAAGTTCCGGATGTTGTCGATAACAAAAGAGACTGCTTTCTCGTTTGTTTTGTACAAAATATTAGCTATCTTGTCGGGACGTCAGATATTACAACAATATCAAACGATCGGGGAAATATTCTTCAGATTTGGCGCAAAACATCGCTGGAAAAAAACGAGTATCGCTGTGTAGAGCAAATACATGGATCGGAACACACGCGACGTTTCCGCTGATTCCGAAGCGATGCTGTCGTTTTTCGGTTGTTCAAAGTTTTCAGTTCGAGTTTGCAACACATCTGACGTACATACAGGGCAAACATTCGTGATCAATTTATCGAAAATACAACTATCGTGAGTGTTGATGTTATATTATCCATATAAAACAATGTTTTCCGCGTACAAATCAGTGATTGTTTCTCCATGTGCTTCTGATTTGTTTGCAAGCAAAGTGACGAAAATCACTCGGTACATGGATGTCCGTTTTTGGCGGTCATTTTTCGGCGCTTTTTCAGTGTGTGATGACTGTATCTTGAAATCAACCAGAGCCTGGTTGCTGAAATTATCTGTACTACATATTCATTCATTTATACAAGTAAACAACACAACATTTCAAATAAAAACAGTTTTCAACAATGTTTTATTTTCAACTGAAGTGCATAACCCCTTGCATGCGCACCTTTTGGCACTAAGTCATACTGCAGTTTTCTACTTTTCTACTATGAATAGATCTATGATTACTCAGCATTACAAATATTATATTTTTGCCTAAACTTATCTACTTAAAAGGTGCCATGATAATGACTGGTATGACTGATGCACGCATTGTTATAATTTACATTGTATCTGTATTGCCCTGGCCCTAATACATGACATGGTGATGGCTGAATGGTGTATACAGAATGCACCAAGATGGCAGCAGTTTCATGTGGCTCCAGCCACAACAACAAAACAGCACAGTAAGTACACCACTTTGGTGGACATATTATATATTATAATATGTATAATTCAAACTATACTATTAACCCCTTCACTGCCATGATGTCACTTGAAAACGAGCAACAGAGTGCAAAATTTGAAACCCTCAATGACTTAAGCCTTTTGTATTCTTTTTTGCACTGGCATGCGAAAGAATTTTTATCAAAATGCATAGCACTGAAAGTAGCTGTTACAGGACCAGAAAATATACAGTTTGCAGGCGCGTCTGTGCATCTTTCAGCCGGGAAATTTTACAGGCTGGGGCAGTGAAGGGGTTAAAAGCTACAGTCACTCATTTAGAATGATGTGTGACAGAGGCACAGTTAGCCTGCTCGAGAACAGAGAATAGCACTATATATCTAAAAGTGATCATGATGCATCATCGATCAGTCAATAATTGGTTTTTAATATTCTGTCAACTATGACTGTTAAAACTTGTCTGGTGAGTATTACTATTGCTGTATTAGTTCTGCAAGTGTAAGTACAACTGGTAAGGAAATCAACTCTTTTTTTTTTAGACATAAATAAAGTGATACATAAACAGAAAAAAAGAAAAAAGAAAAGTGCAGTGGAAGTGAAACCCCTGATGTTAATTTAAGACCACTTTTTTTGAACACCTCTTTTAATTTAGAAGTATATATATATATAACTTAAAAGACCTCTTTTTTCTAACCATGTCTCTTTTAATTAATTTTTTAAGACCACTTTTTGTAACCACACCTCTTTTAAGACCACTTTTTAACCACACCTCCTTTATTTTCACTTTCATAACATTTTTTTTGTTAATGTCTTTTAACTTAAGACTACTTTTTTTTAACCACACCTCTTATTTTCAGACCATGTTTTCTAATGTGCCTTTTAAGACCACTTTTTCTAATGTCTTTAAACTGACACTTTTTCCAATATCTTTTATTGTTTTAAGACCACTTTTTGGAACCATGCCTCTTTTAAAACCACTTTTCTATAAGACTGTTTCTCTTTATAATTTTTATATTAATTAAAGCAGTTATTTAGCCCCTCACCAAGGGTGATCACACCATACTAGACAGTTGAGACTGCTGGTATACATGTGGTACTGACAATTAAAAATATGTCTGGTACTATCTAGGCCTAATCATGTGCCCAGGCTCCCATTCTCCCCCCCATCCCTCCGCCCCCCCCCCCCCCCCCCCCCCCCCGGCAAGATGACCCCATTGATATTTTGTTACATAAAACCTTTTTGGTAGCTTCACAAAGGAGATTACCCCGAAAATTTGCAGATTGTGTTATTGTCCTTGGAAATAAATATAAATAGCGTACTTTTCAACCTTTTAATATTATGTTTGGATGATGTCAGACAAAATAAGCACACACACACACACACACACACACACACACACCACCACCACCACCACCACCACCCACACACAATGTACTCGCAGTAATGCAGACTAGACTACAAAATTAATTTGCATTGTAAATTTCAGTTGACTACCTGGGACAACATTGCGCAAGACAACAGACAGCATGCCACACCACAAGGTTCTACCGTCCAAATTGCAGTGTTTTCCAATACAGAGTCAGCACAAGTAATTATAAAAGAACATCGATTGTTGAGATATCTGCCTGACGATGCTTTTTTCTTCCTCCCAAGTCAACGTTCCCGTGTGTAGTTATCTTTCTTACTTTTTGGTGTACCGATTAAGAATTTAAACGATTGGGAATTGAAGGACATAGTGGAAAGTACCTCAGGCGCATGCGCACTCTTACTTCTTATTCTTTTTTCCCCCTAAAAATGTATCTGTGATTATACATTGCAACTCACAGGACCAAGTCCGCAATATCCGGTGTTAAATATCCATTATGTAGTAAAATAATTATTGTATTTGAATATTTGACACTCGGGATGTATACGTAAACGACCGAAGTCTACGTCATTCGTTGTTGATGGTCATGTACTAAAAATAGCAGCCCAAAGTGTCGATGAGAAGGTGAGTTCAAAACATTGCCTCATATTTCTTTATCATTAACTCGTGAACCTTTGTCATTCATGTTTCGCATTTTCTTCGACAGGTAAAAGGTAATGTACAATGTCGGTTTCTGATGTGAGTGCTTTTTTAAAGGAATAGTGATGAAAAAGTTGGATCTTTCGAAGCTGTACAGCAACAACAAACATGGCTGCTTTCACTTCCTTCATTCCAACATGGTTTTGTTTTTTTCTTTCTCTCAGTCTCATACATCAGATACACAGCCTTCCGGTTTATTATCCAGGCTGCGATTTAGCTTCATACAGAGTTTGTAAAAGCGTGTCCTTTTTATGACACTTTTTAAGATAAGTATTCATGTTTTAAGTCGATTGATCAGGGTCTTTGTTGGCTTGCTTTTTGCCGATTGGTTACCGATTATACAAGGTTACACATGAAGTAGCCTACTTCGTACGTGTACATGTGACCACACTGATTTCGGGTATTCGGACAGAAAGAGAAAGGTGGTCACATAAAGCTGTGTGGTAAAATCCAAGGAGACGGTCGGAAATTCCTGGACCGTTTTAAAAGTTATTTTGGGTCACAAATATCATCACATTCATTAAATGAAGTCCATATGTACCAATTACAGCTGAAATCCGCAACAAAAGGTAATTTTTTTCATATATTTTTGTCTTTGATTGTTTTGAGTTGGTGTCACGGATTGCAAATGGTGAATGAAGCCAACGAGGTGCTGCTAGGTGAGCAGCCTCATTAAACAAGCTATGGCAATTAAAAACCATGGAAAATGTACGGAAAAAAATTGCAATCTGAGAAGATTGAGTTGTGAGTACGATTGTCTTACCAAGATCGGCACAAAGGAAGCGTTCACGTTGTTGATGGGAAACTAGGTCAAACGTCAAAGGGCAGCATGTGCCAACTGGAACTGACAATCAAAGACAAAAATAAATGAAAAAAATCACCTTTTGTTATGAGCCTGTGACAAAGGGTCGTGATCTAAAGTGGGACACACTGCCTCAAAATCAAACTCCCAGTAAGCTATTTTCAGTCTTACCATTAGAAAGTGGTATGTTTCAAGTAACTATTTCCATCATCAAAAAATGGTTTTGATCCAAGTGTGTGCTGTATGGCATCAAAACGGGTCAGGTCAGGTGTGGACGTTTGTAACAATGGACACAGTGAATGTCATAATAATACAGAGAAAAACCATTTGTATGCAATTTTAATGCTTCTGGTGCATTTAAGTAGCTGCTAGTAATAAAATCAGAGCAGGCAGGACAAACAAATTCTGCTTTAAATGTAAGTATTATGTAATCACTGTGTCCAAATTTTGCGCTCAAGAATCTAGTTCTACAAATAATCATTTCAAACACAGAACAACTTCAGTAAAGTTTTCAAACAAGGAACACTTTATTTCATAGTATATACTGTAATGATAAATGCAAAAAAAATGCAAGGCAGGAGGCATATTCACACATTCCAACTTGTTTAAGTGGACGAACGTAACACTATGGCAGTGGAAACAGTCTATGAGTATGAAAACCAAGATACTATTTCACCCAGACTGAACAAACAGTACACAACTGTAGTGAATATAGGCACAGTAACAGTATGATATGACAGGGTAAAGGAGCGACTTTCTGAACATGCAGATCACATTAAAATTTTAGGACAATTTATAAGCCCCCCCCAAAAAAAAAAAAAAAAAAAAAACAAACACAACAACACACACACACACACAAAACGACATCCTTTCAAACTAAACCTGTCAATCACTGTCAGTGAAAAACTGCTGCCTCACTTTGCACTCAGTGTCAGGGAAACTTTTTTTCTGTTTGCAATCAAGAAATCCCAATAAGATAAGTCCGGTGGTGAGAGCCTGAAGAACATGCTTCCTTTTTGTGTGTGAAGAACTGGATCCATACATGATTTTCTGCTTGGCACACTTCCAGAACCTGCCACAGTTATCAAAAGTAACAGAATTTAATACAGACTTCAATACCATGGACAGACAGACGTCATCTAATGTATGCTTACTAAAACTAAAAGAAAAACAACAACACATTAAAAATGCGATCAGGTCACAAAGTATGGCATCTTTAAGTCAGATACCTGTATTCAATTTTTCAGTATGTAAAAAAGGAAAACAGAAAAATGATACATGTACTTTGGACTGTAACAAGCCTAAAGTGCCCTTACATACCAAAGGTCTTTATTTATACAAGAGCAGAGAATTTTTTTTATAATAAATTGTAAGACAATCTTCACCCCCCCCCCCCTTCCACCGGCCCCTAAAGTCGGCCTTCATGCACAATTAATCAATAAAAATAAAAATAAATTTACAGTGGCAAGTTAACTATTACATTTAATGCGGAAAGGAAACAAAATTAAGACTGCAAAACAAAGGAAAGGGGGACGGGGGGTAGCACTGTGCCCATGTCACGTTCACCTGCTACAAAGTTTACAGAGTACTTGTTTAATATGCACAAGCCTCCAGTCCGATGTAAAAGTTTGTAAACAACCACTTGAAGGGTAAACTGTGAGCCATTTCAACTTTTAAATCGACTGCTTAGCTAAACCAGCAATAATTACAGACATAGACGGACTGCAGACTAACGTAAGAAAAGACATCTGGACACACGTAACACAGACACAGTCACAAACTGTGTCCACAGTCTGAAATTGCCCCCTTTCTGCCATAATACGATGAAGTAAACAAAGCACACTACCAGTGCCATTTATATCACTTACTAGTGGCTAAGAAAGCATTTGTTTGGGAAAATATATGATGAGGACAGAAATTCGACACTTATGTGGGTCGTTCGTAACATTTAGGACGTTTGTAACAAAACAAAATAACCGGACACAGTCAGAATACTCACCGCCACCCCTTTGACGAAACCATTGTCAGCGACAAGCGGCCATGTGATGTCAACAGGAAGGCCAGTGGTAGTTTTAAAAGCGGTCAGCAGTAATTAAATGTTTGCGATGCCAATAAAATTTGCAAAAGGTCGTTCGTAACAAATGGACAAAGTTTCAGATTTTTTACGTCTGGGTAAAAAAAATGAAACACGGAAATGCCCCCATTAAAAACATCGACTGCTTTCGGTGCGCGATTGATATGCAAATAAGAGAAGCGAAGGTCCGCAGTGAATGCAATGGCAGACGGTAGCAGACGATCTTTAAACTTACAGGAAATTTGGACACAGTCCGTTACGAACGGCCAGTGTATTTTCAATTTCGTTTTTTTGTTGGTTATGAAACGTCACGCATGGCTTGCAATTCAACTGGATACTAAATTTAGTTTATTCAGTAGTCAAATGGTATACAAGTTGTGAAGAATAGTTCAGCTGGTTAGTTGCGGTTTTGAGCTGAAGTCAAAAAACCCACGTTGTCCCACTTTCCGGAAGCCGCTTTTCGTCGATTTTCGTCAAGAATTTTTGTTTTTAATCCTCCGCTTGGTGACCAAAGCTGCCAATTTTTACTTTAACTAAAAGTTTAACTACTCATCAGTGCATACTGAATAAAAGCAACCACAGTTTCATGTAACTGTAGTAAGATGAAAATAAATAGGAGTATGCAAACATACCCGGGTTAAGCGGGAGCACCTTTTGTCACAGGCTTTTATGGATTCTGGCTGTAATCAGTAGATATGGACCTCATTTAATGATTGTGATGATATTTGTGACACAAAATAACTTTTAAAACAGTCCAGGAATATCTGATCGTCTCCTTGGATTTTATCAAGCTGTGTAAACAGCCGGGATTTTGTTGACGGGCTGTCATAGCAAAATGGATTGTCATGTTGCACTCTTTGAGTTGTCCTCAGGCTCAGCAGTTGTGTGATTGTGTTTCTTACAATAGTACGAGGATTGGAACATCAGGTTGCAATTCAAAGCACACAAGTAACTTTGCACTGTACGCAAGTTCCCCACCTTAATATTTGTTGTTCTGATGGTGGTCAGTCACTTTTTTCTTCTTCTTTTTGAGTGTTGAAAAAGGCTTGGAGTTGGACTGGAGCAAGCAAGCTTAGGTTTTAAGAGCTCCCACCCCCCTACCCTGTGTGGAGTGTCACTGGAGTAGTTGCTTTTATTTTAAAATGTGAATGTTATTCCACTGGCACAGTGACAGTGGCACATCTTAAATGTGTTCCGGCACATGGTCTGAGTCTTTTGGTTAAACTTGTGTGTTGTTTTGCTTGTTTGTTTTTTCATTGTAGTGGGTCTTGTTTTCCTCATCTGAACTGCTTGTCCACTTCCAGTTAAGCTTTGTAATTGTATGCTGTCGTTGTTGGTATCTTTTCTGTCACCAGACCACACAGGAAGCATATTTATCATCAACTTTCAGTTTCACTTGGTGATGAGCTTATACAGGAAAAATCTTATTCAGTCATTGCGCAAGGTGACAACACAATTCGCAAACGTTTTTTTCTTTCTCTTTCTTTTCTTCCTGTTGCTTTGCCTCCTGTTTAGTTTTTTTGTATGTGTGTGTGTCACACTCACAGGGTGTTTATAATTAGTTTTACAGTTTTGAGTGTCTTTTCTTCTTCCTCCAGAAAATAGTACATTAGCAGGTGAAACCCAAGTCATCCAGCTGGCAGTTGGGTTGGTGGACAATGGATAAGTCCCAGTTTGCTGCCGTGGTCTTTGACCAAGTTGCTGAATTCTACCCCACAGACATCAATGTGCAGTGCAGCTACACACTGTCCAGCTCCATTGAGCCAAAGGAAGAGTAAGTCTGGAGTGCTCTGTGGGCACTGTTTCGTGTTTACATGTAATAATGTTATACATAATGGACAGGCCTGAAGTGCTTAAACTTTCTTTAAATTTACACATTCTTTAAATTGTTTATTGTAATAAAGATTCAATGCACACTGACACAAATCACGCACACACACACACACACACACATGCATGCACACACATGTTCATGAGTCGTATAAACTCATACAAATACACAATGACAGTATGTGAATACACTCCTGTATCTCAGTCTTACTGTCAGCTCTCTGCCTTTTCTCTCTTTGAACTTGAAGTCTGTCACTCACATACATTATGCACACACCTGTACACCTTTCTCATTCTCTTCTCTCTGAATGATTCACATGCATAGTCATGATAGTGACATAACAGTTAAGACAAAAATATGTACACCAACCAATGAACCATCAGTTTTTAATTTTTTTAAAAAGAGAGTTAAAAAAAGAGAGAAAAAAGTCTTAATACTATAACAGTAACATCTTTGTACATTTTAAGCTGTAAACTCGGTAAAGTGGTCATTTGATATTGATAATTAAGATTGTAAATGTACTTGACACTTGTAACATCTCTAGTGTGTGTCATCAAGCAGTTATGTGGCCACACAACTGAGAACGCTAGCAGGTTAGGTTATAAACATGCCTGCATTAATTACTTGCACGTGGCATCTCATGACTATCACTTATCAGGAAGTGATCCAGCACACACACACACACACACACACACACACACACACACACACACACACACACACACACACACACACACACACACACACACATCCACACGCTCACTCACTCACAGAATCATTCTATTTTTTCTCACTCAACTCCCACCTCTCTTTCAACATGAATTCAAGTGGAGAATGAAAGTTCCAAATATTATCTAATCAAAAACATGAGTCACAAGCATGTCATAAGCAGACAAAAGACGGGGTTAGAAGGCACAAAGGTTTGAAAAGCCAATATATCTAGGTAAACTTGATCTGGTTGTCTCATTCCCTGAGAATTTAACATAACAGCTAGTTAAGTCAACACAAAATCGTCCGCGCAGGTTACAAAAGTCTGAGCTACAAACCTGTGAAAAGATAGTTCACAACTGTTTATCATCAACAACATCGCCTCACTTTATAATTTCTCAGTAGGGTCTTACACTGAATTTATGGAAGAAAACTTTAAGGTATCTTCCAAGTCTGTGGATAATGGAAGATGAATACACAAGAGAATTATTTATGGAAAAGTCAAACCAAAGCTAATCGCGGACTTTCGCGGAGCTGGCCTTTTCACATAATAATAAATAGAAAAGTAAAACCTGTTAATCACGGATACACAGAGCAGGCCTTTTCTAACCAGTAAAATAAAGGAAATCCATTAGGAGGCTTAGATCAGAATGGAAAAAATGGAGCCAGGCTCTGATAACGAACCTGACCTCTCATTCAGAACATCTGTAGCGAAACACAGTTTAAGATTCAACACATCAATCATGAAATGAAAAAAAGTGTTATATAACTTATAACCCGTGTATATATTTGAAACAACTTGTGGCTACCACGAAGCTGGCCCCTGTACTTACTCATTTAAGCGAACGTGAAAAATGATGAAATATCAGTGACGCCAGATCTTACGGCAAGATCAAAACAAACAAAAAAACTACAACAATCAAACATTAGTCCAAAAACTAGGAAGGTAAAAGATAGACAAACCAACATGTTGAATGTGGATTAAGTTGGGTCTAAATCAAAACTCTAGTTCCACGAATGAAAAACTTGCAGACTTAGAGACTGACTGACTTGGAGACTGACCTGGAGACTTGACAAAGCGACTACTGAGAGGGTACACATTCTTTAAATTTCTGTGAGGGCGAGTGGTGCGGAGATGATGAGTTGATGCTCAGTGTCCTCAGATGTCATTTGACATATTAGGGACAAGTTGTGATCAATGCCAAAGCACGAAGCACGGTTCAGTAAAAGCACAGTTCAATAAAAGCCACATACGTAAGGTGTATGCGTGTTTAGCTGTAACCTGCCACCTGCACTTTTGGCAGAATGACCGGGATTTTTTATGTGCTACTGTGGTAACACGCGGGTGGAACGAATACCGAAATAAGAGTCAGCACAGAAAGTTGACCCTGGAGAAGAAAATTCTCCCGCCGTTCCAGCAGGGATTCGAACCCGCGACCTTTCAATCACGAGTCCGGCGCTCTAACCACTGAGCTATCCCCGCCCCCAAATGGTGCGGAGATTAAAATGGAGGGTCTTTTATACCTTCAAAAATACGGCATTGTAACAGAAAAGGGAAGGCAGCTCTTCCATGCCCATGCCGTGAAGCTGGAGGCTTGTTGTCTACAGCTCAGCCAACTGACTGGCACTAATTGGAACCATGCTTTGGTCAGTGGTTTCACACGGGAAAAGGAGACTACTGCACCCCACGACCGCACTAAGACCCAGTACCAACGAACTATTGACTGAACTAAAAACATTCTCATCGTTTCACATTCATTACTTACGAAGACAATTTCACCAACAGTCTGACAAAAGTTGAACGTAGATCATTTAAAAAAAAAAGGGGGGATCGGTAACCTGATGTACTTTAATAGAAGGGCTTTTTTCCACATACTTATACAGCAGATTTCCTCTTGTATTTTTCTTGAACCTTAGTTAAGGTGACCCGCAGCATTAAGAACATTACACCTGTTACTAATTACTAGTATTAGTAGTAAAAAGTATTACATGTCATTGTCATGCCAACATTCTTCCAAGCACTGGACACAGCTCAACCCAAAAACGATAAGTGGATTAGCTCTCCATCTCATTTTTGATCATTTTTCACTGTTTAATTGTTGTTTAAATGTCGTTTTGTAGCTTGATAAAGGGGATTACCCCAAACAATTTGCATATTGTGTTTTGTCCTAGTCCTAATAAATATCATTGTTTTGAACCTTTTATTTTGAACCTTTTGTGTGTTTGGAGCTTGCATTAAGAACATGTTTTGACATATAATAACAACCGTGATCTTGTCTATAAACATGAATTGTGTACTGAGGCTTTCCCTTTCTTGTTGCTCCCTGAAGGGATTGGGTTGGCCTGTACAAGGTTGGTTGGACAAGACAGAGCAACTACCTGTGCTACCAGCCCGCAGGACTAGTTACTGATGGCAGTGAGGAGGGACAAAGCAGCATAGGTTCCAACAGACGCGGCTGGGCGGTGTTCCCAGGTAAGGGATCTTTGGTCTCCTGAGTGGTTTGGACTCTGACTAGTACGGTAGTAGAACTCCTCTTTCTTTTCAGACTCCCCCAGTGTTCAAAACCAAATGCAGTTGACAAAGGTGTTTCTCTTTTCGAGGCCCTTGTAGTTGTATGTGGGACGAACTCCATCACAACATCATTTACTTTCGTGTGTTTTGTTTGTTTGCTATTGTTATTGCTTTTATGTGTGAGTTTTCATTGTAATTTCCTGTAATGGGATGAAGAAAGTATTCTGTATTGAGACATTTTTCTGGTTTGTCTTCTCAGATCTCGCTTCTTCTTCTTTTTTTCTTTTTTTTTTAAAGCAGTATCACTAACAGTCTAGCACCCTTCTACACAACTCATTAACTGTACAGCTAAACATACCTGAGCCAGATTGACATGCACAGCCACACAGTAAATACACTGTCACTGTAGTGTAATGGTGATAAAACATCATCCGAAACTTCCTTTGCAGAGAAAGTTGAAGTGCCTGTTCCTAGTTGATTGGTCATTATAAAAAATAAAAATGGACTGATCTATGACTGTGTTCTGTTATTTGCGTTAATGTTATATTTGTTAACTGAATAATTAAAGGAAAGAAGAGATAACCAAACACAAGTGACAGAAATCAAGTGACTTTATGATCTGGACACAGTTTTCACACATGTGACATGAAATAACATACAAATTTCTAATGGAGTGGCATCCCTTAGCTCATAAATATGCATACTCTTGCTGCAGCACACTGGTTTGTTGCAGATGGGATCTGATGTCCGTAAACTCTCGCTGTTTATCCTTCCATGTTCCGCTGCTCTTTCCATTGCCTTAGACACTTGTGCTTTCAGTCCCCCTGACTTTCTGCCTCTTTGGAGCCCAGTGAACAGTTGGTGAAGTTGACAACCTCCCATGGGAAGTTGCTTACAGTGACAGTGTGTTTCCTCTGTGGCTGTGCGTGTCCACCCATTTTACCCTTCAGCTAAATGAACATCGAACCAACAGGCTCTTTTTTTCTTCTTCTTCCGACAGCCAATGAGTTGCCCAAGGAAGATGGCGAGTTCTACCAGTTCTGTTACGTGTCGGACCGCCATGGCATCAGTGGCGCAAGCACGCCATTTCAGTTCAGGAAAGCCAGCGCTGCGGAGTTTGTTGAGATCGAGGAGGATGACATGCTGGTGGTGCGCCCACAAATAGACGTTCTGCGTGAGAAGATCCAGGATCTGGAAGAGGTATATAAAAAAAATGTGTCCCCGTCTTTGTTTATGGCTGTCTCTGTCAGTCAGTCTCTCTTCAGTCCTCTCCTTGTCTGTTTTCCTCTGTTTCACTACAGGTGAACATGCATACTTGTCTGTCGCCCTGATATAACCATAAGGGTTGACTGGGCGTAAAACACCAAGTTATTCACTTACTTACCCTCTTGTCTGTTGTCGGGCGTAAAAGACCAGGTTATTTACTGACTTACCTTCTTGTCTGTTGTCCTCTGTTCCACTGTAGGTAAACATGTTCTCTCTCTCTCTTGTTCTCTTTTTTGCTGTCTGTCTGCCTGCGTCTCTCTCTCTCTGTTTCTCTCTCTCTCTCACTCATTTTTCTCTGTACGCCTACCCCGACCTCCAGACACAAAGAGATTTATATATATATATTTTTAAAGACATATTATGGTCTCTCATCAGAGTGGGGTTTCATCAGTGTACTCTGTCGTTCAAATAGTCTTTCATCATCAGAGTGGGGTTTCATCAGTGTACTCTGTCATTAGAATGGACTTTTATCATCAGGGTGGTCTCTCATCAGAGTGGAGTTCATCAGTGTGTGATCTTTCATTAGGGTGGTCTTGCATCTTTTGGGTGGTCTCTCATCAGAGTGGAGTTCATCAGTGTGTGATCTTTCATTAGGGTGGTCTTGCATCTTTTGGGTGGTCTCTCATCAGAGTGGAGTTTATAGGTGCATGATCTTTCATTAGGGTGGTCTTGCATCTTTTGGGTGGTCTCTCATCAGAGTGGAGTTCATCAGTGTGTGATCTTTCATTAGGGTGGTCTTGCATCTTTTGGGTGGTCTCTCATCAGAGTGGAGTTCATCAGTGTGTGATCTTTCATTAGGGTGGTCTTGCATCTTTTGGGTGGTCTCTCATCAGAGTGGAGTTTCATCAGGGTGGTCTTTCATCATCTGGGTGGACTCTCATTAAAGTTTCATCAGGGTGGTCTTTCATAATCCGGGGTGGGGGTTCAGCAGAGTAACCTTTGATGAGGGCAGTCTGTCATCACTGCAGTGGTCTCTCATTGAGTCATCACAGCGGAGTTTCACTGGGAGTGGCACTGTACATGTTTGCAGAAGAAGCTGGCCCTGGTGGAGGAGAGGCAGAAGCTGACCTCAAGAGTGGAGGCACTGGAGAAGAAGGCACTCAAGCACGAGTCTGTGATCGAGAACCTTCAGCAGGCTCTCCAGGACAGCCGCCAGAGCGAGAAGGACTTGGTGCTTGCTCGAGATGGCTTGGCGGCCCGGCTGGAAGAAATGGAGGCGGAGTCCCATGAAATCTTCAAGGTAAATTTTTTAAGACTTTTTTGGACTCCCCTTGAAAAATGTGAGCACGTGGTGACCACCTGGGTTGATGTGGCTGTGATTCCGCCCAGGTTGTCTGCAGGGAATACTTTGATGTTGGCTTTGGTGCAGACTGTTTCAGCCTGAGATTTCCAGGTGCAGAAGTTAGAACACTTCTACTAGCTTACTGTGTTAGTGAATATGAAAGTAAACTCGCCCAAAGGAACGATTTCCAGACCTGGATTTTTTCTCTCTCCCTAAACTCAAGTTGTGAGAGAGAAAAAATCCATTCCACATTCCACGTCTTTTTTGTGGTTTAAGTCAAGTTTAAATGGAGATGACATTGCTCAGCATTTGCAGACAGCTTTGCTTTGATTTCTCCCCTGTTGATTAAGATATTTTATAACTTGAGAGAAGTCGTTATCAGAGGAGTCAAAATTATGATTTCCCCAGTGAACTTGTGGTTTTTGAGTGTTTGCTTGTTAACAAGGTGAGCATATTTCTGCTGACCTGCATGAGCAGAGCAAACCAGTGACTGATCAGTTGATTGATTGGTTGACAGGAGAAGGAAGCTTACGTCGAGCAGCTGGCCGCGGCAAACTCCAAGCTGGAGGAGCTCAGGGAGACCATCAGCACATTGGAGTCCACTGTCCTGGCTCTGAGGTCCCAGGTCAAGAGCCTGCAGTCCGAGAAAGACGAGCTCAGCGGAGAGAACCAAAGTCTGCTGGAGCAGGTCAACTGCTATAAGGTAGGGCAGCCTTCTACTTTTTCTAGAACCAGCATCTGCTGGAGCAGGTTAACAGCTATAAAAAGTATAAGGTAGGGTAGTCTTCTACTTTTTCTAGAACCAAAGTCTGTTGGAGCAGCTCAACTGCTATAAGGTTGGGTAGCCTTCTCCTTTTTCTAGAACCAGAGTCTGCTAGACCAGGTTAACAGCTATAAGGTAGGGTAGCCTTCTGTTTTTAGAACCAAAGTCTGCTGGAGCAGGTCAACAGCTGTAAGGTAGGGTAGCCTTCTCCTTTTTCTAGAACCAGAGTCTGCTGGACAAGGTCAACTGCTGTAAGGTAGGGTAGCCTTCTTCACCACTGCTGGGTATGTCAGTCTGCTTAACAGCTGTCAAGGATGTCAGCCTCCTTCACAGACTTTATGAGGTACGACGGCCCCCTTCACAGCTGTCAGGTATGTCAACCTCCTTCACAGTTATGGGGTATGTCGGCCTACGTCATGGCTGTCAAGGATGTCAGCCTCCTTCACAGCTGCAGAGTATGTTAGCCCTCTTTGCTGCTGTCAGGTATGATAGCCCCCTTCACAGCTGTCAGGTATGATAGCCCCCTTCACAGCTGTCAGGTATGATAGCCCCCTTCACAGCTGTCAGGTATGATAGCCCCCTTCACAGCTGTCAGGTATGATAGCCCCCTTCACAGCTGTCAGGTATGTCAGGTTCCTTCACAGTTACAAGGTGTGTCAGCCTAGGCTGCAACTGTCAAGGACGTCAGCCTCCTTCACAGTTGCAAAGTATTTTAGCCCTCTTTGCAGCTGCCAGGTATGTCAGCCTCCTTCACAGCTGTCAGATAGGCCAGCATCACAGTTCTGGCCAGTGTATCAGTTTCACAAGTGGGTCAAAATTACTGACTCAGTTTTGTCACACTGTGTGCATGTGCATGGGTGTCAGAACCTGTGCATGCTTGTGTGAATCACAATTCATCCTTGGTGCAGTTAGGAATAATAGTTGTAACTCTTTGAGGTTGCTTTGTGACCTGGGATTCTGGAAACCAGGTTTTGATGCCTGGTCTCACCCCTGCAAACTTTAGTTAAAGTGGGATTAACACAGAGCACCTGGCAAACTTCAGTTAAAGTGGGATTAACACAGAGCACCTGGCAAACTTCAGTTAAAGTGGCATTAACACAGAGCACCTGGCAAACTTCAGTTAAAGTGGGATTAACACAGAGCACCTGGCAAACTTCAGTTAAAGTGGGATTAACACAGAGCACCTGGCAAACTTCAGTTAAAGTGGGATTAACACAGAGCAAACCAGGCTTTCGTGCCAGGTCTGACCCTTGCGAACTTTAAAGATTTTAGGTCGAAGTGTAGAAAAAAGCAAGCAAGTAGTTAATTGTTGAGGTGTTATACTTGGATCTGGAACTTTAGTTAAAGTGGGATTAACACAGAGCAAACCAGGCTTTCACACCAGGTCTGACCCTCACAAACTTTAGTTAAAGTGGGATTAACGCAGAGCGAGGACGAGGAAACAAGATGGTGCACGTTCTCCGACTTTGCTCCAGGATCAGGTGACGGAGAGCCAGAACCTGGCAGCGAGATGCGAGAAGGAAGTGGAGGGTCTGAACGAGAAGCTGCAGTCGGCAGACATCGAATATGCCTCTCAGAAGCAGCTGTTGATGCAGGAGATGGAGAGGGAGGGCCAGGCGCATGCCAAAATCCTGCACAAAAAGGAGGAGCAGCTGAGAGAGCTGGAGTCGAAGAATCTCAGACTTGAGGTACCAGTTTGGTTTTTAAAACTTACTCTCTTACTGCAGGCCTGGGAACTGGTGACGAAAATGCAAATTTTAACACCATCAAAGTTTAGTTTCAGTTGGTGGAGTGGGTTCAGGTGGTTGGCAGCCCAAAGAGAATAAACTTGTTTCGCTGAAAATGGAGCTGATGATGTGTATGAATCTGTATGTGAGCTTTTGTGTGAGTGAGTGTGTATGCATGTGTGTGTTTGTTGGGGGGGGGGGGGGGGGGGGGGCAGGGGGGGGAGGCAGTCCAAAGAGACTTGTTTTGCTGAAAATGGAGGTGATAGTGTGTGTGTGTGTGTGTATGTGTGTGAATCTACATGAGCTTTTGTGTGAGGAAGTGTGCATATGTGTGTGTGTGTGTGCACATGTGTATGTGTGTGTTTGTTTATTTTTGCTGAAAGTGGAGCTTATGAATATGATGTGTGCATTCATGTGTGTGTGCACGTATGTGTATGTGAGAGTGAGGGGGCATGTATGTGTGCATTTGTCTTGGTGTAGTTGCACAAGTGCATGTACATCATGTGGTGTGTTTCTAGTACTGTAACAGTCGTGTGTATGCCATCTGGTTTGTCTCTGTAGAGATGCTGTGGGGACCTTCAGAATGAATTTGACAACGCCAAAGACAAGCTGCGTGCCCTGGAAGCAGTCATATCAGAAATGGGCAAGAACCTGAAAGACAGCGAAGAAACCAAGCGCAGGCTGCACGAGTATATGGAGGTGAGAGTGGGCAGAGAGATGCAGTTTACTTCTTTCTGCTTTTATTGTCTCACTGTCTGTGTCTGTCTCTGTATGTTTGTCACTGTCTCTTTCTCTCTCTCTCTTAATCTTAATCCTTGTGTAATAAAGTTCTGATTGTCACTGTCTCTTTCTCTCTCTCCTAATCTTAATCCTTGTGGAATAAAGTTCTGAGTTCTCTCTGTCTCTCTCTCTGTCTCTCTCTCTGTCTCTCTCTCTCTCTCTCTCTGTCTCTCTCTCTTTATTTGTCTCGTTTTTTTGGCTCATGTTTGCATGCACGCACACACACACACACACATATATATATGAAGATTTTAGGGGGTCTAATATATCACCTTATGGTAAAGAGACATTAATAAAATATCAATTAGTTGATTGATTCACACATGCGCATGTATGCATGCGTGCACACATACACACACAGAGGAAGAAAAACTGCATGCTGTAAAGAGACATTAAATAAAATATCAGTCAACTGATTGATTCACACACACATACACTCTCTCTCTCTCTCTCTCTCTCTCTCTCTCTCTCTCTCTCTCTCTCTCACACACACACACACACACACACACACACACACACACACACACACACACACACACACACACACCACACACACACACACACACACACACACACACACACACACACACACACACACACAGAGGAAGAAGACCTGCGTACAGCCGCACACACGCAAAGACTTGTGACTCCTGTCTGCAGGAGCGCTTGCCCCAGACCCGCCAGCAGCTGGACCTGGTGACAGCTGAGCTGCAGAAGGTGCAGAGTGAGAAGTATGCGCTGACCGTCCGGCTGGAGGACTTTGAGCAGGGCTTCAAGGACACCATCGCCACCAAGGACCGGGAGGTGGCGGCCATGACGATGAAGCTGCAGGAAATGACTCACCAGCTTCACCGGGCCAACCAGGAACTGCAGCAGGAGAGGGAGCGGGTTTTGGAGGCCGGCATGGCCAAAAGCGCTGCGGTGAGTGCGGTAGTCTGGTTGGCATCGGCAGGTGTTTCAGGCGTGAGGTTGTTTTTGGTGCCTGCGTGTGTGTTTTCCTTGTCTCTGGCGTCTGTCTGAAAAACATGAAAAGCTGTGAGGCCTAGCGTCAAGATATGTCAGTCGATCAGTTGATCAGTCAATTGGTCTGCCATGGCTGGAAGCAATTTCAGAGTGTTGTGTGCTATTGCAGTCACTCTTGTGTTTGACGTTGGCAATTTTTGTTTGTTTTGTTATTGTACATATTGTTTGGCTTGCTTGCGGTTTCCTTTGTTCTTGCTACTTCAGCATGGGGCTGTGGATTTGACTGTATATGTAATTCATTTTAATAGTGCTTTAATCATCCCACCCAACCTAAAACAAGGGAACCAAAACAATGATGCAAGATGCTGACAAATGCATGCATTGTTAAGTCACTGACAAAGGCATGCATTGTTGAGTCATGTAATGACAAATGCATGCATTGCTGAGTCATGCACCAGTTGTTTGGTGACCCACCCAGGCGGACAGGGCCTATACCCAGGCAAGAAATGTGACCCATCATTTATATTATAAACTAAAACTAGCCTGTTCACTCATGCAAGTAGCAAAGAGCTCAGAAATGTGACCCATCATTTATATTATAAACTAAGGCTGACCTCCTGTTTACACCGGCAAGTAGCAAAGAGCTAAGGAATGTGACCCATCCTTTATATTATAAACTAAAACTAACCTCCTGTTTACGCAAGCAAGTAGCAAAGAGCTCAGAAATGTGACCCATCATTTATGTCATAAACTAAAACTGACCTCCAGTTTATGCAAGCAAGTAGCAGAGAGCTAAAGAATGTGACCCATCATTTATATTACAAACTAAAACTAACCTCTTTACGCAAGCAAGGAGCAAAGAGCTCAGAAATGTGACCCATTGTTTATATTATAAACTATAACCTGTTTACACAAGCAGTAGGAAAGAACTCATCGCCCCATGACAGCTGCTAACCATTGCCTGGTATCGTATCATCTGCCATAGGAGAGGTTTGCTATGGCTTGCGAGGTGAGAAACACCCAGGATAAGCTCAGGACAAACGTTGCTGTCAAAGACCAGGAGCTGGAGCTGAACGCTAAGAAGCTCCAGGCGGTCACAGACAAGCTAAGAGAAGCGCGCGAGCGCATTTGGCAATACGAAGAGGCCTCTGAGTTGTTTGACAAGGTGAGTGTGCAACAGCCTCTCTGAATGAGTGAAACTGAAAGCCCCTGGCTCACCTTGAGAAGGCAGGCACCTGCGGACCCTGACACAGTTTCAGGTGTGCTTCCATGAAGCCAAGGATTCCAGCAAGGTTCTTAGAGTCTTTACAGGTGCTTACAAGTACTTACAAATTGAATTTGCCAAGTAAGGCCTTATAAGTCCTTATATTTGCATCATGGGCCTTACAAGTCTAGCTAATGCTAAAAACGCACACGGCTAATGAATAAGTAAGTAAACATGGTGCTTAACATCCACAGAAACCATCAGGCTTATTAGGGACGGGGAGAAGAGGGGTATGGAGGTGGGGGAAGAGGGAGATTATATACCTATCACTACACTGTCACCACCAGAATGGCTCCTGCATTAAGATGGGCAGCGATGAGAGCCATTTTAATGTTTCAGTAGGAGGTGATGGACAAAGTCACAAGACAGTGTCCACAAACCACAACCTTTTTGAAGAGAAAGGAGAGCTGAAGCGGTATCAAACCAAAGTCCTTCCGCTTACCAGCCTAACGCCTCACCACTAGGCCAAACCGGCTTGCTGCACATGGCTAGTTATAAAAGCTTCTCATTTTTCTAAGTCAGTGACACTGGACAGTTCCACACATTTACAGAATTTTGAAATCATTTGGTTGAGATAATGTCCGGAGCAGGCTATGCTTTCCCCCATGTTCATTTTGATCATGTGCAGCCAAAATCACAGTCGCAAGATTATGTGATAACGTCAGAGTCAGCCGTTTTGGTTGCAAAATTCAAAATCAAACTGTGCAAGAACTTGAGCTTACAGTGAAGATGCCAGGAAAATGTTTGTTCCAACACCGCTGGCTAAAGGACAGTGCATACCTGGAGTGAGTTCTAAAAAGATAAACTGGACAAATGCTACACTCCATGCATGGCATGCGGAATTTGTCTCGTTTTTGGGGGTGTTCTTTTTACTGTTGCAATGGTCCTCAATTTTTTTTTAACATTGGTCCTTATAAGTCCTTATAAGGTCCTTATTTGGCTCTAGTCCAAGTCCCTGGGAACCATGGACCAGGCTGTCATGGGTGTTGTAGTCGTGTACTCTTAGCTGTCGTGTTTGTGTTACTGTTAGATGGTGCGATACCAGCCAGTTAAGGAATGTTTTACCCCTGGGTTTCCTTGCCAGTTGTGCTGTTGTCAAAAAATGTTTACGTGCTTTATGCTGTGGTCAAATCACTGTTTAAGTGTTTTATGCTATATTGAAGTCACTGTTGAAGTGGTTTATGCTGTAGTCAAGTAACTGTTCAAGTGCTTCATGCTGTAGTCAAGTCACTGTTTAAGTGTTTTCTAATGTAGTCAAGTCACTATTTAAGCATTTTATGCTGTAGTCATTGATTAAGTGTTGGTTAGAGTTATGCTGTACTCAAATCACTGTTTAAATGATGGTTGGGAGTTATGCTGTAATGAATGAATGAATGAAAATTTATATGTGGCACGTAAGAAACGTCCACACAAAATCTTGCGTGTTCACAGCATCAGATACACACAGCGCAAACATGTAAGCACTCCAAAAGCTAGCACTACCAAATGACATTCATACCTATAAAGTCCAACAGCAAGGCCTGTTAAGAATTAGTGGGGCTTGCAGTTGTGTGCACAACACTTTGTCCCTTCTGCTTGCAGAAAGTGGAGCAGTTTAACCTGACGCGCAGCTACGACGAGGCGTATGAGAGGGGCCTGGAGGAGGAGCGTCTGAAGCAGACCAAGATCAACCAGGACTTGGAGGTGGCCATGTTCATCCTGCAGGACACCAACGACTGCCTGACCACGCGTCTGCAGGCCAGGGAGGAGGAGCTGGTACGGGACTGGGATTTTTCCTCTTCACACCTCTCCCTGCTGCTTTCCATAGAGCGCAGATGTGATGATGTGCAGCTGTTTCTTCAGGCTCTTTACTGGTTACCTGTCCGAGCCAGAATAGATTGCAAACTGTCAACTGTTTCTCACAAATAACTCACAATTCTCCCTACAGGTTTTTATGGCATGCAGACATAATGTTGTGCAGCTGCTTCTTCAGGTGCTTCACTGGTTACCGGTCCGAGCCAGAATAGATTGCAGTCAACTGTTTCTCACAAATCTCTCACACTTCTTTGCTTGCGCACTTCTCCATGCTGGTTTTCATAGTGCACAGACATAATGGAGTGCAACCACTTCTTCAGGCGCTTCACTGGTTACCAATCTGAGCCAGAACAGATTGCAAACTGTCAATTATTTCTCACAAATCTCTTACACCTCTTCACTTTCACATTTCTCCGTGCTGGTTTTTATAGCGTGCAGATGCTACATGATGATTTGCAACCACTTCTTTAGGTGCTTCACTGGTTACCAGTCCGAACCATAATATATTGCAAACTGTCAACTATTTCTCACAAATCTCTCACACTTCTTCACTTTCACACTTCTGCCTGCTGGTTTTCATAGTGCACAGACATGACGATGTGCAACCACTTCTTCAGGTGCTTTGCTGGTTACCAGTACAAGCCAGAATAGATTGCAAACTATCAACTATTTCTCACAACTTCTTTTTTGACTCATACCCGGCCTATCTCTCACACTTCTTCACCTTCACACTTCTCGCTGCTGGTTTTGAAATCTGGCAGAAATCCGTTCTGTGCTGAGAACAATCCAGAGCTATCAGAAGTTCTCTCGTTTTGCACCTGGAGTAAGTTAGAATTAGTGTTGCATGCGTGAACTACTGGCAAGGAATCTGTGTTTCTAGTTTAGCAGCTGGGCAGTTTCATACCACACAGACGTGGTGATGTGCAACTGTTTCTTCAAGCTCTTCACTGGTTACCAGTCCGAGCCAGAATGCAAACTGTCAACTATTTCTTGCAACTTCTTTTTTTTGACTCATCCCCTGCCTATCTCTCTGACCTTGTCTGTACACCTCTTCCACGCAGGTTTGTTCTTCTGCAGACACACAGACACTTCATATCCCGTATGTTAAAGCTGAAACATTTGGCCAGCGCTCTTTTCTCTTATTGTGCTCCAAAGCAGTGGAATTCTCTCCCTTCTGACATCTGTCATGTTCAGTCCTCCTGTGCCTTCAGAAAAAGCCATAAAGACTCACTGCTACAAATGATACTGTAACAACTGATTTCAAATTTTGTTTTACGTGCAGTTGTGTGTGTGCATGTGCTGCTCACCTGTTTGTGTGTGTGTGCAGGGGGGGGGGGGTTGTTCATGTGCAAGCGTGTTCATGCATTTGAATGTAGGCTTCATGATGTGGTAGAGCTCATGTGGTGCAGTGCTGATAAATGATCTATGCCTATTATGTGTTGTTAACGATTCATTTGGAGTGCAGGTGTAGGAGCATCTTCTTATGTACTTACCTGGAATGCAAGCTCAGGGGCATCTTCCTGTGTATGCTTTGTATGGTGTTTTTTTTGTTGTATTTTTTTTTTTTTTTTTGTATGTGTGTGTTTGAGCTGAGGAGCTTCATTTTACAGAGAGATTTTTTGTTGATCTTGTGAAGTGCAATGTGCTCACCCTTGTCGGTGAGACACTGCTCTACAGAAACGACTGCTTTTATTATTATTGTTGTTTGTCTGTTCTAACTCCTTATTTTTTCCTCCCATCAGAACGATCTGTTGGCAGTAAAGATGAAGCAGGAGGGTCAGATGGCAGCTCAGGACCTGGTGATTGAGGACCTGAACAAGAGGCTGGAGATGGGCAAGCTGGAGTACCACACGCTGATGAAGAAACACCAGAGCCTGCCGCACAGACAGAACATGGAGGAGGAATGTACGTATCCTGAAGGTCTTGCAACGGTCTTTGAAGGTCTTGCAAAGTTTCAGGTCAGTGTCGAAAAGCAACAAGCAGGTGTTGCAGAACCTGCTGCACAGACCGAACACAGAGGAGTGTATGTATCCTCCACTGTTTGATGTCATTGGCGGGAGCTGTCACAGGTATCATTTTTATTGTGACAGAACTTTTGTCGTGACAAACATGACAAAACGTGTCTTTTCTTGTGACAAAAGTATGCTTGTTGCGACAAGCGTACTTTTGTTGCAGCAAACACGTGTTTGTCACGACACATGGGTTGTTGCAACAAAGGTTTTGTCGCAGCAAGTGTACTTTTTGTTGCGACAAAAGGTGTGTTTTGTCACGACAAAAGTATGCTTGTCACGACAAGACGTTTGTCGCAGCAAAAATGATACTTGTGGCAACTCCAGCCAACAATAGTTTGAAGGTCTTGCAAAGTTTCAGGTCAGAGTGTAGAAAAGAAACAAGCACGTGTTGCAGAGCCTGCTGCACGGACAGAACACAGAGAACTGCTGACATCTTCCAAGCCTTGAAAGTTGAAAAGCTGTGAAAAAATTAACAGCAGGAGTCTTTGAGAGTTGGCGGGAAAACAATCTGCCATTTTTCAGGCCTCAAAAGTTGAAAGTCTGTGAAAACTGAATCATGCAACTGAAGTCTTTCAGAGTTTGGGGAAAAATTATCTGCTTTTTAAACATGTTTGCTCACTTCTTCAAGTTTAATTCAGTCCATGTGATGAAAATATGCCACAGTTCATGTGTCAAAGTGTTTCCAGTTCACTGATTATAATTTACACATAATTATAATAAACAGCCCAGAAGTGTGAAGCTATCCAGCCAGCCGTTCTTAAAACCAGCCACAAAGCTACCAGCTTTTTCACTTTGACAGGAGGAGACAAAATTGACCAACTTTCAAAGACCTCAGCTGAATTAGTCGTTTTTCCACAGATTTTCAACCTCAAGACCTGGAAAACAGCATCATGTGGGACGGAAAACTCTGTAACAACCCTGACAGAGAGAAAACAAATCTCTGTTCAGTCTCGTACAGTTATTAACTGACTCTGTTACATCTGTTAACTGATTGTGGGTTTATTTTTTATTTTTATGAATTTAACGGACTGTTTTTGTTTTTACATTTATTAACTGATTGTGGGTTTATTTTTAATTTTTATGAATTCTTCCTAACCTTTGGTGATGCGTGCAGTCGGTTGCCAGTCTTCCGCGTCAGGCAAGGGGTCAGACCTCGGCCGAGCGGACCACGGAAAGCAGAAGTACAAGCAGCTGTACCGACAGGAGAGGCTGGAGAAGGACCGATGCCTGGAGGAGCTGGCCAGGAAGGAGGCGACCATCAAGTCCACGGAGGCCCAGCTCCGTGAGCAGGAGAGGAAGACGCGCGAGCTTACTGAGCAGAGCCGGAGGCTGACGGTAAGTAGAGCAGACCTACAGTACAGGAAGGGGGCGGGGATAGCTTGGTGGCCCATGGCGCTAAGCAGAGAGTGGAGGGGTGATCAAAAACCTGATCCTGGTGGTGACCATTGTTATGTTGGTTGCCTCGGTCTTTCAAAGTTTGGGGGAAACGAGCCACCATCTTCCAAGCCTTGGAAGTTGAAAGGCAGTGAAAAAAAAATGAACAGTTCAATTCAAGTCTTTGAGAGTTGCAGGGAAAACTGAAACGTCGCAGGTTCGAAAAGTAGACTTGCAGCAGTTTCTTGTGCGATTTATGATCTCAAATTGAAAATGGTTGTTTGATAGCCATGAGCACTGCCATTTTATGTCTGGCAGTCTGCGATGTCATGAACGAGGCCAGTGCGCCTGGCAGAAGTGCCCAGTGCTCCTGGAGCCGATCTTTTTCTACTCTTCATTGGGTTTATACTATATGGAAAGAGTTTTGAAAGGTGCATTTGCTTATGACCTGGGTTTGTCTGTCCCGAGGTGACCCTGTGTGGTTGATGGGACATTAAAGTGCAATTGCTGACGAACTAACTACTCTTCATTGGTGAAGAGTGAACCAATATTCACTCACACACACAGACAGACACTCACTCTCTCACAGTGACAGAACGCAGCACCAAATTAAGTAGAGAACTGGATAGGTGGAACAGTTTGGAGAAATAACAATTGAAAGAATGCATTGTTATTGTTTTTGACATTATTCTTAGAATTTCTGGCCAGCACTGTCTGATGGCAGCATTACTTGGATTGCCCTTTCTGCTTTCAGAAATGCATTTCAACACGGGAGAAGCAGATTGAGACATTACAGAAGAAGCTTGACGACCTGCTGGTCAGTAGTCTTTGAATGCTTCTTGTATTTGTGTGTGTGTGTGTGCGCGCATGCGTGTGAGTGTGTGTGTGTGTGCGCGCATGCATGTGAGTGTGTGTGTGTGTGTGTGTTTGAAGCTTGACATCGTGCTTGTTGGCAGTTTTTGCATGCTTCTTATTTGTGACCCAGTCGGTGTGTGTGTGTGGGGGTGTTTACGTGTGTACATGTGTGTGTGTGTGTGTGTACATGTGTGTGTGTGTGTTCTTTCCTCTCCTTGAAACTGCTGGATTACTCACAGATGACAGGTTTGGAGTGGATGTGTGGTGTGCAAGTAATATTATACTATGGTTATATATTATTTTTGATGCTTTATGTATATATATTATTGTGTGTTGGAGATTATATATATTATTGTGTGTTGGATATGACCTTGTACATCACAGTATGACACCCCACGCAGGAGAAATGACTCAGACTGCTATATTTATTATTAAACTCACAAAAAATCAGAGGGCCAGTTTCCATGCCATTGAGAAGAAATGATTTTTTTAATTTGAATTTGTGTTTGTAAAGGGCAGTCCCACCCATAAGGAGGAAGGGGCAGTCCCACCCATAAGGGGGAAGGGGCTGTCCCACCCACAAAGGGGAAGGGGCAGTCCTACCCACAAGGGGGAAGGGGCGGTCCCTCCCACAAAAGGCAGTCCCACCCACAAGGGGGAAGGGGCAGTCCTACCCACAAGGGGGAAGAGACAGTCCCACCCACGAGGGGGAAGGAGCAGACCTTCCCACAAAAGGCAGTCCCACCCACCAAAGGCAGTCCCACAATAGGGAAGGGGCGATCCCTCCCACAAAAGGCAGTCCCTCCCACAAAAGGTTGTCCCTCCCACAATGGCCGGTCCCTCCCTCAAAAGGCAGTCCCACCCACCAAAGGCAGTCCATCCCACAATGGAGAAGGGGCGGTCCCTCCCAGAAAAGGCAGTCCCACCCACCAAAGGCAGTCCCTCCCACAAGAAAAGGTTTTTCATCAGGGGCTGTTTCACTGTTAGCAGCAGCATCACAGTGCTGGCTTTCACTCGCGTGTTGTTCGCTTCCTCCAGAGCATGAAAGTGGTCAAGGAGCACAGCGGGGCTTCCATGGGGTCCCAGACCCCATCCTCCATTCCCGAGGCACCTCACAGCGAGGAGGAGGAGGAGGAGGATGGCACAGAGAGGAGAGAGAGAGACGAGGCGCCAAAATCTGCAGAGCTCCAGCACAGGAATCCTTACGTGGAGGCAGCAGCCGAGGAGGAGACGGAGGCGCCTGTTCGCGTGGCGCTGCTCTACAAGAACCCTTACAGCTCAGGAGCGGCAGCAGCTGAAGCAGCCGGGTGAGTCCTGTGTTCCTATACCCCCACTTCTCAACCCCTCCTCCCTTATTCCCCCTCCTCCCCTATTCCCCCCCCCCCCCCCCCCCCCCCCAACCCCACCGGTTCGGTTGTGTTGCTTAATGTCCTCAGATGTCAGTTGACACTCTAGGGACAAGCGGAGACCAACGTGCCAGCACGGTTCAGCAAATCTTTACGTCCATGGAAGCCAGAAGGCTCGTTAGGACGGACAGCCCAGGACGGCTACCTCGACTCTCACACAGCTCCTGAACTATGTGCAACCCCCCCCCAATCACTTAAATGATGGGAGAAGGGGCAGATGTCGGCAGTGCCTCGTCCCTGTGTGTGGGCATCTGCCTAGATTTTGGGGGGCGTAGTAACTTGGTGTTTTACGCCCAGTCAACCGTTGCGGTTATATCAGGGCGACATCAGTGTGGAAGGAATTTATAACAGTCTGTGTTCTTATACCGCCGCTTGTCCCCCCCCCCCTTGAGAGCTCTCGAACTTTGTGTGATTTTAAGCTCAGTTAGGCTTCAGCCGTTTGGACCAGCTTTTGTGGATGTTGACCCGGGGTGGTCTGAGAGTTTTGATGAATGGCTGTGTTCTTGTGTTTTGTTTTGAATGGAAGCCATCAGAGGGTTTGCTCTTCTTTTCTTTTCTGACAGTGTTCCGGTAATGAGTGAATAACTGCTGGTGAGGTTGACAAAATAGAACAAATCAAGGGAAATGTGCTCAGCTATACAGCAAACCACAAGGAACAATAATGAAACCCAAACGCTTTCGACAGAAAATTGTCTGCGTCGAGTGTAAGAACACAGATAATAATAAAAGAAGAAGGAAGCAAAGAAGAAGAGAGACAAGGAGTTGATGTAAAAAGATGTTCAGAATGTATAGGTAGATTTAAAACGACATCAAATACAAAAATTAGGAGGAGCTAATAGGTGAGTACAATTTCCCTAGAATCTGTTCTATAGTGTTCCAGGAAATCAAAATGTCTGTTTCAGAGGAGTGGACCAGAATACTCTTGACAAGGCAAAGGAACACAAAGAGGATGGGGGCAAGAAATGGGGCTTGCTCAGGTAAACTACCTTTTGTCGTTTTGGAATAATTATTAGCACCTGGCTTTTGACGTGCATCTTTGCTCCTGTGTTTCAGTGTCAACATTTTCCTAGCAGCGAAAACAGATAAAATCAGATTTTTTGCTTCAAGACTGTTTTTACTTGTGTGAAAGTTGAATCTACACAATGATTTATTGTTACACTGGAAATCAGTTCTTCGAACAAGATAAGAAATGTGTTCTAGCGTAACAAAAATGCGTTATTGATTTATTTGTGCTTTTTTTCCACCCCTCCCAATTTCTCAGGTGCATATGCACCCCCACACACACTAAACACACATACATACATACATACACACACACACACACACACACACACACACACACACACACACACAGCATACATAACTAGTGCACAGGCACTGACACACTACACACATGTACATGTATGCACACACACATGCGCACGCGCACACACACCAACCCTGACCTTTGTGCATCCCTACAGAATGTTCGACATGGTGCCCTGGATGGCAGAGGAGGTGGACGGCAACGACCTGCAGGAGGACGGCAACCCCCAAGGAGTCTCCGAACTGTCCAGCCCCCTGCACCCCGAGGTGACGCCGGGGGCGAAAGTGGCGGCCGTCAAACACCTGCTGGCCAGGCCCAGCGCAGGTGAGGGGACAGACTCCAAACAGCAGTTCACCACACCCGTCCTCCAACCACCGCCGTAATTGATTACGCCGTAGGTCTCGAGAAACTGTCAGCTAACGGTGCTCAAATGGCAGCACGTCCGTAACAGACAGTTCAGATTATATCAGGCAGTTCTTTTATACTGCCTTTGGTGCTTACTCCAGCGCATATAAAACCCAAATGATTTAAACCAAGGTGGAACTCGGCGGTGGACAGCTGTGGAGAGAGAAAGAGTGCCCCGTCAGTGGCGTAACTAGTTCTGCCTGAGTTTGGAGGAAGGTGCCGGAAAGCGATGCTTGGAGCGTGGTGAGGGGATTGAGGCCTGGCGTGGGGTCTTGGTTGACGTTTTTATTTGATATTTTATAGATATGTATGTGCTGAAACAGAATGATGCCTTGAACATTCATGTAGGCTCAGCAAGCAAAAGATGTTGATTTGGACCCAAAAGACCTTTGAGGATTAGTTTTTACGGTCTTGTACAAAAAAGAAAAATCAAAAATGAAAAAAAATTAAAAAAAAAAAAAATGGATGCTGAACACGTTATTTGACTTTTTCAACATGGCTTCAAATAACTGCAGAAACAGAATGCATTGCAGTGTATGTGTTTGTGTGAAATGCATTATTTGCAGATTGTTTTAATGTCTAAATTCATATATTCTAACTGCTGTGTGTGTGAGTGTGTGTGTGTGTGTGTGTGTGTGTGTGTGTGTGTGTGTGTGTGTGAACTGTATTATTTGCCAATTGTTTTAATGTCTAAGTTCATATATATATATTCTAAATGCTGTGTTTTAAAATGAACCTTAAATACGCATGCATTGAAATGTGCATACGTTGAATTTATCTTTGTAAATTGTTGTTTTAGGCTAATTTAATTAACATATTGATGTGTGTTCACTTCTATTACATTTGTTGATTTGTACAGCACTGAGAGCTCATACAACTGTTGTTGCGGCTCTATATAAAATAATTTTTTATTATTAACGCTAAACTGTGGCTGTGGTTTTGTCGGTTTCAGAGGAGCCAGAAGTGTACCAAGACTGCAACCCTTTCTTCCCTGACCAGATGGACGAGAGGTACGTGGAGAATCACATGGCCAGTGTCCAGTGGAGGAATGATACAGGAGTCTAGTAGTACTATAGAGGAAAGCAGAAAAGAGCTTGATGGGGGGGGGGATGACAGAAAAGAGCTGTGCTGCCAAAATGGGTCTGGCATTGGCCTTCACTGGCATTGGCCTTCACTTGACCCACTGCTTTCATTCTGATCGCTGACCTTAATGATAATGTAGTAATAGATTATTTACGGCGCCCCATCACATAAGAGCCCAGAGCGCTTACAAAGACATAAGGATGCACTCATTTCAGCACACACACACACGCACACACACACACACACACACACACACACACACACACACACACTCACATGCATGCATACACTCCCCTGCCCCCCCCCCCCCCCCCCCCCCCCACACACACACACACACAGACACATGCATGCATACACTCCCCTGCCCCCCCCCCCCCCACACACACACACGCACATACACACACACTACAAGTACATGCATACTGGTGATGGATTGGGAGCAAAAAAACAACAACAAATGACAGATCAGGATGCAGAGGAGAAGAGATGGGTTTTCAGTTTTGACTTAAGAGAGTGAAGGCGAATGCCTGAAGCAGTGAGGGGAATTCCAGAACACAGGTCCAATGTATTGAAAGGATCTCTCCCCCAGGGTCCTTCTGCCCATCCTCGGAACATGTAAGATGCAAATATCCGCGGCACAATGAAGAGAACCTTCACCTGGTGCATCACCTTCATTGTAACTGATGACTCTCACTGGCTTCTGACTGACATACTTATGGCCACCATCCATGATACTCGGTCTGTTGTAGCATTTCCCACCTTGCTGTAAACAGACGTAAAATGAAACCTTGATAACTCTGGGAGTCACCTGTATATGTAGTGGTATATTGACAACTGCATTCCACAGGGTGAGAAGATTGCATTTGTGACTTTAAAAATAAATTAAAAAAATACTCTGCCTCATGGGCAGCCGCATGCCATCTTCAGAGGATGTCCAGTCAAACACCACTTTTCATGAGAGACTTTTCATGAAAGAAAGAAGAAAAGAAAGACACTCATGTGACCTGAACCACTCCCCTTTGACCTTTCTGCCACTACAAAATAGCTGTCATCTGCTTCCACGCTGTCTCTGGTACAGCTCCTCCATACCTCTCTGAGCTGCGTCATCTCTCCTCTCCTCTCTCTCTTCACTCAGCCTCTCTCTGATAGTCTGTGTTCCTAGGATGGGCAGGAGGACCCTGGGAGAGAGGTCCTTTCAATACATTGGACCTGTGATCTGGAACTCTCTTCCTGTCTCTGTTGTGTCAGGCATTCGTCTTCACTCTCTTAAGTCAAAATGGAAAAGCCCGTCTCTCCTGTTCTGCGTACTGATCTGTTCTTTTCCGTCTTCTCATTCTACCAACCCATCACCAGTAATGCATGTATTTGTGTGTGTGCAGAACTGCCAACCACTATGTTCTGGCCGTAGTTTGCTATACCCAAGGGCACAGCACTACGCTCATGATTATATCACTACGCTCTCCCTCAGAAAAACAAACAAATTTTTTTTTCGATCCCATGCGTGTGTGTGGGCATCAAATTCGCCAGCAACCGGTTGCGCGTGTGCCTTTTTTGTGTCTGAGATGTTGGCTGTACCACAGCCAATCGGCATTCGCGTTTTAACCAACTGACCAATCACAGCGTTCAGTTCAATTCCTGCTCTTATGCATCACTTCCTGAGAGACGACTTCCATTTTCAGTCATTTCAAATCGCCATGCTGAAGCGAAAAGCTGAAAGTGAGCTTCCGGGTGATGCATAAAAAAAAAAAAATGCACATCAAAATTTCCGGGAAGAGTATTATACAGAAAAGTTTCTGTGCGTCGTACAATCAACGTGGAGTGCCAAGCATGTGAAGTTCAGTGCTTGCTTCTTCAGTTCTTGGGACTTTTCTGTTGCCCATGGTGGAATGTATGATGTCGAACAACACGTCAACTTGAAAAGTCACATCACAAATGAAAAGTGATAGGAAGTACGCTGAAGATTTCCCATTAATTTTTATGGGTCAGGAGACACACAGCATTAATTTTGGACATAATTCGAGCGAAAACACTTTTCACAAATGTCTTTGTAGTGTACAACATCGCTCTCTCTGCAACTGGTCATGACATCTGTTCTGGCGCATGTTTCCGCAAAAGCAAATTGTGAAGGAGGACTATATATATATATATATACTACGCTCAAAATCCGATTACTACACTTAAAATCTGATTTTGTTACGCTGAAGTCTAATGAAGGGTTGGCAGCTGTGTGTGTGTGTGCGTGATCAAGTGAGCATATCCTTGTGTCTTTGAAAACACTGGGCTCTTACAACATGGGATGCCATAAATTATTAATGCCAAGGTTGCGTGCTGTGCTGTGCAGGTTCATGGCAGTGAAGGGGTTAATACTAAGGTTGCATGCCATGCTGTGCAGGTTCATGGGCATGAAGGGGTTAATACTAAGGCTGCATGCCAGGCTGTGTAGGTTCATGGACATGAAGGGGTTAATACTAACGTTGCGTGCCATGCTGTACAGGTTCATGGATGTGAAGGGGTTAATACTAAGGCTGCGTGCTGTGCTGTGCAGGTTCATGGCAGTGAAGGGGTTAATACTAAAGCTCATTCTTAATTGGGCGAATGTTTGTTCGCGAACCTAGTTGGAAGTATTCAGTGAACCTAGTTGGTTCTTAATTGGGCAAACTTTTCTTCATGAACCTAGTTGAGTTGAAAGTATGCGTCGAACTGCGATGAAGCTATATTCGGGGTCCAAAAAGCTTTACTTAACATGTTCTGGGAACATTCGCCCTATTCAGCGAACATTGCCTCTGATTGGCTGAGAGCAGAGCTCTCCTGTGGATGAAGAAGAAATAAAAAACGGATGACGGTGTCACTAGGTTCTTCACTCGCTTTGGAGGGAATTTGTTTATTTGTTGACTTGTGGGAGGCGCAGCCTTGTCTCGGGGACCCAGAATGAGATAGTAGTTAGGTGAATTACCCTGTGAGGGATGATTAAAGTATACTGACTTGACTTTAGCCAACATTTTCGATCATGCTGTCTGCTGCATGTCTGCCACAAGTTGGGGCCGAAGCTTGCATCTCATTACAAGCCAGTTGAGAATGAAGTCAAGTTTGTCGAAGTGTCTGAACCGTGTTCGGCGAACTAAAAGTTCAATTAAGAAATGAATGATAGTTCATCGAAGTGTCCAAAGTGTGTTCGGTGAACAAACATTCGCCCAGTTAAGAACAGGCTTAAGGCTGCGTGCTGTGCTGTGCAGGTTCATAGCAGTGAAGGGGTTAATACTAAGGCTGCCTGCCATGCTGTGCAGGTTCATGGACGTGAAGGGGTCAATACTAAGGCTGCATGCTGTGCTGTGCAGGTTCATGGCAGTGAAGGGGTCAATACTAAGGCTGCGTGCCGTGCTGTGCAGGTTCATGGCAGTGAAGGGGTCAATACTAAGGCTGCATGCCATGCTGTGCAGGTTCATGGCAGTGAAGGGGTCAATACTAAGGCTGCATGCCGTGCTGTGCAGGTTCATGGCAGTGAAGGGATCAATACTAAGGCTGCGTGCTGTGCTGTGCAGGTTCATGGATGCCATGGGGGAAGGGATGAAGATCTGCCCCCACTGCCAGGCCAGCATCTTCGCCCTCAGCGGCTTCGAGGAGCACGTGGCCACCCACTTTGGCCGCATTTGCCCCATTTGCAAGAGCCAGGCGGACAACGACATGAGCTCGGATGACTTTGAGCGGCACGTCAACATGTGCTGTGAGCAGGAGGCCAAGGAGGTGATCGGGGAGGAGGATGCGAGACAGTAGAGCTGACACCATAAACAAACAGAAATCACCTTTTCCAACTGCGTTGCACCTTGCTCCGTGTTGGCGCAGATGCAGCACATTTTAGTTTCGTCTTTTCAGGTTTATCCTCCTGGTGGAAAGCAGTTGTGATTTGATCAGCGTTGGCTAAAAAGCACCTGATTCTGTGAAAAAAAGGTGAGCCTATTTAACGATCAGTGTTTGGGCCAGCCAGTGGAGTGTCTGGTGTGTCAGGAACTTTAACGTTGCGATTTTCTTGGATGCCTTGAAAGCAATAAATGTCAAAGATTTGCATGATGGTACTAACTACTCACTGAGCTTTACCCATGCATGCTGCTTTCAGTGAACTTGAAATTATTTCAACATCATGGCAGTGTCAAGCAGTTTGACTGATTTTTGAGGATATTTTTTTATCACATTAAGTTGAAACTTTGTGCGGTTGGTGATTACAGGTTATAAATATACCCCCCTTTTTTCTTTAGAAAAAAGAAAATTTCATACAAATTCAAGGGAGATCATTTATGTGTTTTCGGGTTCGACAAAAACTTTAAGGTTGTCTTTTTCTCGGACACTGTGTAAGCAAGGTTTTTGATGAGTTGATGCTCAATGTCCTCAGATGTCATTTGACATATTAGGGACAAGTTGTGACCAATGCCAAAGCACGGTTCAATAAAATCCACATACGTAAGGTGTATGCGTGTTTAGCTGTAACCTGACACCTGCACTTTTGGCAGAATGACCGGGATTTTTTACGTGCTACTGTGGTAACACGGGGGTGGAACGGATACCGTAATAAGAGTCAGCACAGAAAGTCGACCCTGGAGAATAAAATTCTCCCGCCGTTCCAGCAGGGATTCGAACCCGCGACCTTTCAATCACGAGTCCGGCGCTCTAACCACTGAGCTATCCCCGCCCCCAGCAAGGTTTTTCAAACCTTTCATGATTATATCACTGCTTGGGGTCTGGTGATTCATTCTAGGTTTGATGACCTTGACCTTGTTTTAATGTATGTATGTCAGAAATATAGATTTCAAATTTGTTTTTTGTTTTTGGTCCAGTGTAGTTTAAACATTGTATGGTTGCCACATACATCAGCCGAAAAAACAAACAGAACTTGTGCACGACAAGGGAAATAATAGACATTTCCATCTGGTTTGGGACTTGAATGTGGGCCATCTGAGCGTAATTGTTCTTGTCTTCTTCATATCGAGGGATAGAAAAATAATGCGTGTAGGTCCATGTTTGCCTTTGTCCAGAACAGAGCATAAGTTGTGGGTGCATGTGGATGTGCTGGAATCCAGAAATCTGGCAGATGAGTTGAGCTTGGGTGTTTAAAATGCCCAAAGAAAAAAGATCCAAGGACCAACTCAAGGGACCGTAGCAGGGAAAGTGTATGATTAAGGAGATAGAGTTACCTGTCTTTGCTGCCTACAGGCACTGAGAGGGTCATATCTTTCAGGCTGATTCCGACCTGGGACACAACTGGAAGAAACCCACAACCAAGGCTTTAGTCGCAGGCCATGTAGTGATGTACCCATAGTTAATATGTCCTGATTCAGCCTCTCTTCGGCTGAACTGAAATTTTTCAGTCTCAAACATTTGGACAGCAACAGATTATTCAAAATGAGTCAGCAAGTCTGTTTCAAACCTTTGAGTTACTAGGGAAGTGGTTTTTGTCAGCTTCATTCTACTACAAAGTGGAACTGTTGCAAAGATGTGTGGAAACAAAGTGCAAAGTGTGTTTCTCAGAAAGAGTAGTCTCTGGTGGCAATAAAATGGAGTATATTGCTCAGAAAGCGTGGTTTCTTGCAGCCAGTTCAGTAGCATGCTGGGTTGTGCATGTGTGTGTGTGTGTGTGTGTGTGTGTGTGTGTGTGTGTGTGTGTGTGTGTGTGTGTGTGCATGTGTGTTTGTGTGTGTGAGAGAGAGAGAGAGAGAGATCCTTTGCCAGTGGAAAAATATGTGTAAATGTGGACACGATTTTGTGATGCATTTTTGTGCGTGGTTGTGTGTGCATTTCAGCGACAGGTTTATGGGGAATGTTTGGGTGCTGTAAGGAACAATAGGCTTGGTTGGCTGGTTTGTTAGACTTGCTTAGCACAGAGTTGTCTCTGGAGACTCAGGTACTGGTGAAACAACCATGGAGGTTCACTTATGTGGATCATATTAACAGTTTTCAAGACTGGTTCTGAGAAGTGTTGATTTGGAACAAAGACAGGTGAAAGTTTGCTCAGATTTGTAGCTAGTGTAAAATGGTGAACATTGTCAGCCATCTGCCGTAATGACGAAGCAGGTCTTCCCCACAGTTCTTGGCGGTCTGAGCAGTATGGGAGCTGAACTTAAAAAAGGACAAGATATACCTAAATAATTTATAAGATATACCTAAATAAGATTCACCGTAAATAAGATATACCATAGGCAACTCAGGTCTTTGTTGTCATATTTGTGTTTTGTATTTTGAGTCCTAATTAACTCCCTTGCGTGCTGATTTTCAAAAAGGACAGCTTACTAAGCAGAGCACAAAGACATGTGTGTGAAATTTGCAGACTTTGGCATGTGAGTGAGAGCCTTCTAGACATTCTGGGGGGAAGGCAACTTTAGTGTGAGATCAACTTTATGCTTAATTTGAGGAAACAAAGGTCATTTTGCACATTCTTTTTCATTTTTTTTTCAGTTCCATTGATTGAAGTAACGAAGTCTTTAAGAGTGTCAGTTCCATTGATTGAAGTAACGAAGTCTTTAAGGCTGTCGGCTCCATTAAAGCAATGCCATCACTAAAAAAAGTTGGCTAAGTGTTGGTTTCACTGTAGTGTCAGTTACATTGAGGCCAGAAAACTTGTTAAACCTTTGGTTCCATCAAGGTAAGCCAATCCTTTTGAGTGTTCATTCCCTGGATAATGCAGTCTTTGAGAGTGTGGGTTCCATAAAGATAATGCAAGTCTTTGAGAGTGTGGGTTCCATAAAGATAATGCAAGTCTTTGAGAGCGTGGGTTCCACAAAGATAATGCAAGTCTGAGAGTGTGGGTTCCATAAAGATAATGCAAGTCTTTGAGAGTGTGGGTTCCATAAAGATAATGCAAGTCTTTGAGAGTGTGGGTTCCATAAAGATAATGCAAGTCTTTGAGAGCGTTAGTCCGAGTAGGTGGTTTCAGTGAGGTAACTGTGTGTTGGTTCCATTGAGGTGGTAATGCAAGTCTTTGAGAGCGTTAGTCCAAGTTGGTGGTTTCAGTGAGGTAACTGTGTGTTGGTTCCATTGAGGTGGTAATGCAAGTCTTTGAGAGCGTTAGTCCGAGTTGGTGGTTTCAGTGAGGTACCTGTGTGTTGGTTCCATTGAGGTGATAATGCAAGTCTTTGAGAGCGTTAGTCCGAGTAGGTGGTTTCAGTGAGGTAACTGTGTGTTGGTTCCATTGAGGTGATAATGCAAGTCTTTGAGAGCGTTAGTCCGAGTAGGTGGTTTCAGTGAGGTACCTGTGTGTTGGTTCCATTGAGGTGATAATGCAAGTCTTTGAGAGCGTTAGTCCGAGTAGGTGGTTTCAGTGAGGTACCTGTGTGTTGGTTCCATTGAGGTGGTAATGCAAGTCTTTGAGAGCGTTAGTCCGAGTTGGTGGTTTCAGTGAGGTAACTGTGTGTTGGTTCCATTGAGGTGGTAATGCAAGTCTTTGAGAGCGTTAGTCCGAGTTGGTGGTTTCAGTGAGGTACCTGTGTGTTGGTTCCATTGAGGTGATAATGCAAGTCTTTGAGAGTTTTGGTTCTGCCACTTATGAGAGTGCGGGTTCTGTTAAATAATGCAGTAACCATCTTCAGGCGTCTACAAGATTCTGCTTTGTGTATATAGTATGTATAAACAAATGTATGGGCTGAGACTATAACGTGTCAGTGGTAGCACAATCATTCCAGTGGTTTATTTGATGGTTGCATTTGTGAAAGGTTTGCACTGGTTATGCTGAACTGTGTTGGGCAAACTTTTTTGAGTTTTCGCTAGACCTTGTGACGGAGAAAGAGACTCCTACATTATAATGGAGAAAGAGACCCCTACATTATGATATAGAAATAGACCCCAACATTATGGTAGGAAAATAGACCCCTACATTATGATATAGAAATAGACCCCTATGTTATGGTAGGAAAATAGACTCCTACATTGTGGTAGAGAAATATCCACCCAGGTTTTGAGGCAGTCAAGAGAAATGGTCCCCTGCGTTGTGACAGAGAAATGGACCCCAACATTAGGATAGAGAAATAGACCCCTACGTTATGACAAAGAAACAGACCCCTACACTCTGGTAGGAAAATAGACCCCTACATTGTGATAGAGACATATCCACCAAAGTGGTGTACTTACAGCGCTGACGTGGCTGCTGCCACATGAATCTTCTGCCATCTCAGCACAGTCTGTGTACACCTTACAACCATGCACCATGTCACTTCATGAAAGCCACATATGTAAGGTGTATTCATGTTTAGCTGTAACCTGTCATCTGCACTTTTGGCAGAATGACCGGGATCTTTTACTGCAGTAACACGGGGATGGAACAGATACTGAAATGAGAGTCAGCATAGAAAGTTTACCCTGGAGAAGAACCCCCACCCCCCACCCCCCCACCACAGCCACTCCTGCAGGGATTCGAACCCGCAACCTTTCAGTCATGAGTGTCTGGCACTCTCACCGCTGAGCTATCCCTGCTCCCAAAGTTCCAAACTTGCAGACAGTCAACCCTCACACCAGGCAATTTACTCCACACTCCATCACTAGCTGATCTCAGTGGTCTTGGAAATAAAAACTTTAACCCATGCACCTATTTGCCAGTCTGTGTCAACGGGATGACCCAACAATGTAACCTGTCGAGAATTGGCATATTGTATTCATTTTGGGGGCTTTTTTTTTCTTTTCTTTTTTCTTCAGTAATGTCATTTGTATGCAATTTGTTCTTTTTCGGCTTTAAATTTGTATTTTCTGCAAAGATTTATGCTGACTCGCGCTAGTGTATGGTGACATTGTTGATGTAATGCAGTTTTGTGACCGTCCCGGTCATCTGTCGATGTCAACAAAGACGTCAGCGTCATTTTTAGCGTGACCACAACCCAGAACTGTGCAGACTTTGTTTTTCTTTCTCAGAAAGTCATAACCTTGTGTGAATAAGCATTAGATGTGCCTACAGTCAGTTTTGTTGTTTCACGTTTTTTCTTCTTCTTTTTTTGTGTGTGGAACTCAACATTATTTTGATGTTTTTTGTGTGCTTTTGGGGGTAGAATACTGTGGACAGATGTTGGATTTTCCTGTTTGGAACTAAATCACTACTTTTTCTGCTTTGTATATGTTGTATCTTGTGCTTAACTGGTATTTGGGGCTTACTCCTCTGCATTCATTTCTTTGACTCTTTTGGGCACATTTTGTAAACATGTGCTGTAAGGTTCTCATCCTTACCCCCCCCCCCCACACACACACACACACACACACACACACACACGAACACACATACACACCATTTGTTTATGTTAGATTTTTAAATTTTATTTTGTACACAATATTCTATTTTCTTTTTTAACCAGTGTCTTTATTTGCATGTGTATATCTTTGATAATCTTTTAAATTTGTTTAGGGATGATGTAAGATTTCCTTGTTGTTTGTTTGTCTTGTGTTTAAACATTTCCCTAAACTGGTTTAAGTCACAAGATATTTTGTTTTTGACTCGTGTACATGCTTATTCCATTTTTACTGTGAGCAGTTTTCTGTAACTGATTTTTTAAATCACATATTTGTTCAGTTCATTATGTTAAAGTGATACTCTGTCATCCGTTTTTTGACTGTTTCACTATGAGATTTGTGTAAAATGTAATAGAATGTGTTCTGCTTCTCAGCTGTGTTCAAAATTAAGGTTTGGATGGTTACAGCTTCCCTCATAAAAGTGTGATGAAAAATATGAAGAAGAACAAAGGGTTGCTAAGTCTCAGCTAGGCTTATACACTCAGAGTTCAAAATTCCCGCATGGTCCTCGTGCATTCATGACCATAAAAATTGCTGGTGGATCTGTAGAGTGTCCCTTCCACTGGTCTGCTGGACCAGTCATTTTTATGAGAACCGTCGAGCCCTTTCTCAGCCCATACCTCTGAGTAGTGTTACGAGCGTACGAGCGAAGGGCAATGCCGGTGGTTGTCTAAAGTGGTGAAATCAATCGAGCCAAGCGCATGTAGGTAGTCTCCATCAGTAACAACACTTGGCTAGAGGAGTTTTTGTTTGTTGTTTTTTTGTTTTGTTTTTTGTTTGTTTTGGTTTTTGACTGTCTTCTCTCTGCTCTGCTCTGCTCTCTCTCTCTCTCTCTCTCTCTCTCTCTCTCTCTCTCTCTCTCTCTCTCTCTCTCTCTCTCTCTCTTTCATGAGACATTTTTTGAGGTGTTTGTTTGTCAGTTTTTTTGTTTTTTTGGACTGTCTAGTCTAGTTCTCGCATTCATTAGTCATTTTTTGAGGACCAGTGAAATTCATTGAGGGGGTTGGGGGGGGGGGGACCAGTTATGTTTGTGATTCACTGGCCCCCCCCAAAAAAAACATTGAAAAGTTCCAGGGAATTTCTAGCCCTGTCTACACAAGAGCCAAACGCATAAAAGGTTATAAGAAACAAAACAAAAACACTTATTTATTAGGACACAATCTGCATTCGTTAGGGGTTTGGATCCTGTTTTAGAATGCTAGCAGTCATTCTTGTTTCAGATTATTTTATTTTTTTCCTGTCTACACAAGCCTTTCACAAATTCTGCCAATTTGAAATCAAACTTACTCCATCCACCCGTCAACTGCCATTTTCATGTGAAAACCGCAAGATTATCCTGGTGATTTGAAAGACGGTCATTAGTTTTTAAGGCCAAGCAACTGCGTAGTCAAAGAACTGCAGCTGAATTTTCTCCCAGGGATCAAGGCATCAGCATTAGTGTTCAGCATCAAAATGCAGTTTGATAACAGCAACAGCGTTGAACTGACCGTGATGTCAGTGTCTGTGATTCGTACCGCGTTCCAGAAAGAAGGCTCAGGAACACTGAGCTGAACATTGTATCACTGTCATGGAGACCCAGTGCTTCCAGGACCAAAATACGGCAGAGTCAACCCTGTTTGTCTGATGGCAGTGTTGTATTTGTGCAAAGTGTGTAAGCCTGTGTGCTTGCTTGCGAGGAGGTGTCTCTTCATTTTTCTCCCTCTTTCACACCTTCTGTCCTTCATTTTTCTCCCTCTTTTACACCTGCTGTCCTTCATTTTTCTCCCTCTTTCACACCTTCTGTCCTTCATTTTTCTCTCTCTTTCACACCTTCTCTCCTTCATTTTTTCTCCCTCTTTCACACCCTCTCTCCTTCATTTTTCTCCCTCTCTCACACCTTCCCTCCATTTTTGTCCCTCTCACACCTTCCCTCCTTCATTTTTCTCCCTCTTTCACACCTTCTCTCCTTCATTTTTCTCCCTCTTTCACACCTTCTCTCCTTCATTTTTCTCCCTCTTTCACACCTTCTCTCCTTCATTTTTCTCCCTCTTTCACACCTTCTTCATTTTTCTCCCTCTTTCACACCTTCTCTCCATTTTTCTCCCTCTCACACCTTCTCTCTTCTCCCTCTCCCACGACTTCCCCCTTTTTCTTTCCTGAAGGGAGACCGGGGATGTCTGATGTCATCCTCCTGTCTGGAATCTCAGAGCTGTCATATGACTCCCCTTTCCTGTCTCCTGTTTTTTCCGCCTAGTCCTCTTGCTCTTTCTGTCTTGTCATTTTTCTGCTAACGGTCCATTCTCCTGACTTTTTTCCAGAAAACTCGAATATATTTCATTGAGGGTTAGGCTTTTTTGTATGGCTCTTGTTGAGCAGCGAGGAGATGATATTTGGTAGGTGGTGTGTGCAGCTTGCTGCCGTATGGCACTGATATTTGCCGTTGTGCATTTGTGTAATATTTTTTAATTTTGTATTGCGTCAGTCTGTTCCTTTTTAATTATTTTTCTTTAACCTGGTATCGATAAATTAGATGGAATGGTCGACGATACCAGCATGTCCCAGCCTTATGTGCTCTTTTAACAGGGGTAATACTGAAGGGACTAATTCTTCGAAAATTTGTGTCTGATGTTTGTGTCTGTATGTTTTATGTTTGTGAAGTGATTGGTTTTGTAGATTGACTTGACAGAGGGTTGATATATATGTGAGAAGAGTTTAGAAATGTGTATTTGCTTATGACCCGAGTTTGACTGTCCTGAGGTGACCCTGTGTGGTTGACAGGACATTAAAATCCAATTACTACTACTACTACTACTACCCCTTTCTCTTTCCCTCCCTCCCTCCCTTCCACCACATGGCCACTTGGGGGTGGAGGTGGGTGGGTGGGTGGGGTTGGGGGGAGGTCTAAGCCTCACAATTATATTTTCAAAACATGGAGTAAGTGCAGTGCTGTGCAAGCGGACATTGATGTTTATAGTTTTTTTGTTTTTTTATATGTCTGTAAAATCAACAACAAACCCTGAAGTGTAAATACAATGTGTACATTATGCTGCCGAGTGTACAGAACTTTGCATCTCAATAGCAGCACACAGGTTTTCGTGGGTCCATTGTCATCACTGGCATTGTGGGTGTTCGCTACTGTTGTACTTGATTTTTTTCTCTTAAACATTGAATGTCGCCGTGTGTCATTTTGAAAACTGACGTGTTTATCATCAGTTGAGCTGTGATTTTCCAAGACCGACAAAGGCGCGCTGGACTCGAGCAGCACCTTGGCAATAAAAGCAGACATTACATATTTAAGTGGCGTTAAAAAATGTTGTCTTGTTTGTTTATCGGTTTATTGATTTTTTTCTCTTTAGGTTTGTTGTTTTTGCTTTTCGTTTTTTAGATTGAAGAAAAAGTCATGCGTGGAATTCATTCAGTCAGTTTGTAAACATGTCAGCCTGCGTATGTGCAGAGTCTGGGGTAATACAGCGTATTTGCTTTTCCCTTTTTTGAGATTGAAGAAAAAGTCATGTGTAGAATTCACTCGGTCTGTTTTTAAACAAGTCAGCCTGTGAATGTGCAGAGTGTGGCACCGTTGCTATAGTAATACAGCAGTCGTTTTCTAATCATGACGCAGTGGTGGATGTTAGGACTTTGCACTGTCCAACTTTCAAAGCTATTTTTTTTTTTTTTTTTTTTTTTTTTATCAAAAAAATCTGTGGATTTGTTTTCTTTTCAATTTTACGTGAGTTTTCGTTCTCCATTAAATGTAATACACTGGTTTATTTTTGTGTGTAAAGTGTATTTGCTGCTTTATGAATATTTTCCGATTTTATGTGTGAGCTTTTTACTTTTGATTGCAATGGAAATGGGATAATGAATGATATAGGTGTGCTGAAAATGTTGAAATGAAAAAGCAAGGTAAACGAGAAACTAAAACAAGACAAAATATACAGACCTGTATCTTTTTAAGTGTTTTTGGTTCGAAAATATAATTACTCTTGTGAATAGCAATGATTTCTCTCTCTCTCTCTCTCTCTCTCTCTCTCTCTCTCTCTCTCTCTCTCTTAACAGCTCGGGGGTTTTGTGGTTTGAGAGATGTATAACTTTCTGTAATTACTTATAGAAACATTGCAAGTAAAGGTTTGGTCTGTGTGCAGTGTTATCATTGTTCTCTCTTTCCCATCCTCTCTTACTAGTTCACTGATTGTGTGTGTGTGTGTGTGTGCCCGCATGTATTCAGATTCTGTTTTTGAAATCATGATAATACACAAGAGAGTTAATTATCGCTGGAAATACGTCACACAAGTACAACAAAGACCCGAGTCGCCTACGGTAACTCTCACGTGGCATGCGTGTAAATACAAGGTACATAAACTCCACCAGAGGTACATCATAAACTCCACCAGAGGTACGTCCTCAGTCAGATGATGTACGGCTGGTGGAGTTTATGTATCTTGTATTTACACGCATGCCAGGTGAGAGTTACCGTAGGCGACTCGGGTCTTTGTTGTTGTACTTGTGTTCCTATTTCCAGCGCTAATTAACTCCCTTGTGTGTTGATTTTGCACGAGCGCTCTGGGCCTTGTTGTGTTTCGGATTCATGATAATAGTTTTCAAGCCAATGCTTTACAGGGAAGAGACTAAACAGACAATCATGATCACTGTCAAAATGTGTAAGCTTGATTGACGTTACTTGTGCTGGACACACACACACACGCACGCACGCACGCACACACACACACACACACACACACACACACACACACACACACACACACAAGCATCAAATGCATTCAAGCGTACACTCTCGCAAGACAAATAAAAATGGGATTCTAAGACGCCTTTTACAAAAAATATATATGTCTTTATTATGCTCAGGTTTTGTTTTGTTTTTATTATGTTTCCCCAAACATGCACACGCGCACTAGCTCTCTCTCTTAGAAACCGAAGAAGAATACGCCCAACCACCTTCAGGGATTGCGATTCTGACAACACCATCTTCAGACACGAAATTCAAAACTCCTGTGGCTTCAAGATTGCAGACAGCAAGACAGAGGAGCACATAGTTCAGGAGCTGTGTGAGAGTCGAGGTGGTCGTCCTGGGCTGTCCGTCCTAGCGAGCCTTATGGTTTCCGTGGACGTAAAGGTTTATTGACCCATGCTTCGGCATTGGTCTCAGCTTGTCCCTAATATGTCAGCCGATATCCGAGGACATTAACTTGATTAAGCATCATTTCATCATCATCAACTGAGGAGCACAAGAGCTCATTCTGCATAAGAACTGTGGATGACTGGAAGACACTGTGGTCACAGCAGTCTCTGTCGCTGCATTTTCATCAGCAGTAGGCAGAGTGCTACAAGGGAAGGGCTGCCTCCCACACACAGGCAGTTAAGCAAAAATGTGTTTTAGCCAATTTTAAAATAGGGCCTGTACAATGACAGACTGTACAGACTATTAAGTACAAGTTTTATTTGCATTGCGCTCTCCCAGCTCCATTGCGAAATTGGCCAGAAATGGTCCCTGCAATGTATAAATCCAGATCCAGGTACTGTTAGGCATCTGAATTTCCCCGAAAGGCAGAGCAGGTACCGAGATCAACGAAAAGGCAGCGCGGCATTAGCGTCCATGATTTTACGACAGGGGGAGATCATTCTCACAGCAAACAAAATATTATGGACATGCACATCACAATTAACCCCTTCACTGCCCCAGCCTGTAAACTTTCCGGGCTGAAAAGTGCACATATGTACACGCTGGCAAACAGTATAATTATTTGATGGTCTTATAAAAATAAATAAATCTACTTTCAATATTCTGGATTTTCATAGACATCCATTCACATAAACATGTGAAGTGGTAAAAAGACCTTAATGATTTCAAATTTGGCACTTTTGTCGTTGTGTTTGTTTTTAGTGACGGCGCGGTAAGCATGGCAATGAAAAGGTTAATAATGTGTGGACATTTGTAACACTAAACAAAACACACACACACACACACACACACACACACACACACACACACACACACACACACACACACACACACACACACACACACACACACACACACACACACAAACAAACAAACAAAAACAGCGACAGCAAAGAGATATTTTTTTAACGTTAACGAGAATGCATATATTATACATACATACATACATACATACATACATACATACATACATACATACATACATATATATACAGTTAAACAGTTAAATATATAGGCCTACTGGTCACAAAGTGCTGAGCAAGAGTGGTTTTCAAAAAGCCAGTTACTATCAAACTCCAGGCAACTATCACAACATGCACAGTATGATTATCAAAGTTGAAAACAAAAACAAAAAAATTTCAGTGTCCGATTCTGCCGTCAGTGTAAAGTGTTTCCTTCACTTCCAGAGAGATCAAGAGAGAAAAATATCAGTGACGTCTTTTGTCGTCCATGTAAAAGTGTTTCCTTTATTCCAGAGAGAGTAAGATAAGAAAATATCAGTGTCGTCTTTTGTTGTTAAAGTGTTTCCCTCATTCCAGAGAGAGTAAGATAAGAAAATATCAATGTCGTCATTTATCGTCAGTATAAAGTGTTTCTTTCATTCCAGACAAAGATAAGAAAATATCAGTGTCGTCTTTTCACTTTCGTTGTTAGTGTAAAATGTTCCCTTCATTCCAGGTAGACCAAGATTTTATATATATTAAAAAGCTATTCACTCATGTAGAATCACATGCGAGCGCAGTGAGTCTGCTCGAGAGCGGAGAATAGCGCTATATATAAAAGCGATCAATAATATATATATATGTCGTGGGGGCGGGGATAGCTCAGTGGTTAGAGCGCCGGACTCGTGATTGAAAGGTCGCGGGTTCGAATCCCTTCTGGAACGGCGGGAGAATTTTCTTCTCCAGGGTCGACTTTCTGTGCTGACTCTTGTTTCGGTATCCGTTCCACCCCCGTGTTACCACAGTAGCACGTAAAAAATCCCGGTCATTCTGCCAAAAGTGCAGGTGGCAGGTTACAGCTAAAACACGCATACACCTTACGTATGTGGCTTTTAATGAACCGTGCTTCGGCATTGGTCACAACTTGTCCCTAATATGTCAAATGACATCTGAGGACATTAAGCATCAACTCATCATCATATATGTCGTCCTTTGTCGTCGGTGTAAAATGTTTCCCTCGTTCCAGATAAGATAAGAAAATGTCAGTGTCGGCTTTTCAGTGTCGTCCATGGATGTAAAAGTGTTTCTTTCTAATGGTTTCTAGTTCCCACTGACTCTAGGCGCCTGCTGCATGAAGACCAAAGCGACGTCCTCTCAAATTAAAAAAAGAGCGCGATACAAAAACCAAAACCATGCCCCAAAATCATTGAACTGTAACAAGATAGGTGTCGGTGAGCAGAACAGTCTAGGGAAAAGCGCATGTACAAATTCGAGACACACACACGGGCGATCTTAAGCTCACGCACATATAATTATATACGCGCATGCGCACGCGCGAACACACACACACACACACACACACACACACACACACACACACACACACACACACACACACACACACACACACACACACACACGGTTCTTTGAGTCACGAAGGCATAATTTCTTGAACTGTTGTCCTGCCGATACCAAATCTCGTCACTGAGTCACCAACATAACGCACGCATTCAAACGATCAAGGGCGGGAGTCGATACTGATAACAGTCATTGTCAAAGGCACACTGTACCACGAAATCAGCAGATGAACTCACACCTGACTCAGTTCGTGCCGCGACTGTGCTTCAAGTCCCTAAGCAAGGCACGAATATCGTCCAGGTCGTGCTTCACCTGCTGAAGGTCGGAGACGACCCGCTGCTCCATGGACGCAATCTTGACCCTCATCTCTCGCAGCGCCTCGCGCTCGCTGTCGTCGGCGTCGAAAGTCTCGTCACGCACGTGATGCCTGCGAACGGAAATGCTCCAGACGTCTCGGCGCTCCCTCTCCTGCTGCTTCGCCTGGTCGCTGCCGGCAGAGCCTCCCTGCTTCGGAGAGTTGAGAAGGCTGCTGCACTTGGAGCTGGCCAGAAACTGCGGCAGGTTCTTGCGGAACTTGATGGAGCTGAAGAGGCGTGTAGAGATGGGCAGGGTCTTCTCGATGTCCACGCCCAGCTGCACGGATTCCATCCGCCACGACACGCTGTGCTGCTGCAGGATGGCGGAGTAGGAGTCGTTCATCATGGCGATGAGGAGGTTCAGCAGCAGGATCGTCCCCAGCACCATGTAGACGAGGTAGAGGATCTTGGCGAACACGGCCGAACGGCCCACGGCGGTCATGGAGGCGGAGAAGCTGCCGTCGAAGAGTTCGCCCATGCCGATCATCAGGTTGAAGACGAGGAAAGCCGTGTCGAAGGGCGTGGGGTAGTCGTTGGACACGTCCTGCGAGATCTGGAAGATGGCGTGGAAGGCGGAGGAGAAGGCGAGGAGGACGAAGAGGTAGATGAAGAGGAACTTGAGGATGTCCTTGATGACCATGTTCTGGATCATCCTCCAGAAGTAGTGGATGATGCGGATGCCGCGGGTGAAGGAGATGGTGTACAGCCACCCGATGCACACGGCCACGGAGAACACGTAGTCCATATCCGACCAGCTCATTGCGTACAGCGCGATCCAGACGATCACCAGCACCGCGTAGATCAGCCCGATCAGGATCGGCAAGGCCAGGTACACCAGCCTGTACGCCACCTCCGCTTTCAAGAGGCGGCGTCTCATCTTGACAAGCTCGGGCAGTTCCCCCGTGCACACCACTTTCAGCACCTTGTAGAAGTCGAAGAGCAGGATGATGGCCGGCTCGACGGGAGCCACGACGTAGAGGAAGATTGTGGCTGCGTCCATGGTGTCGTCGTTGGGGCGTAGTCGCCTCTTCTCCAGCAGCACGATGCCGGAGTAACTGTCATCATCATCATCATCATCATCATCATCATCATCATCATCATCATCATCATCATCATCATCATCATCATAATGTACATTTATTATGGGCTCATCGACGCCCTCAGCGCTCACATGATACATATTAAGCTAAATATGATATTCTATACACACGTTGAGCACAGTCCTACCAAAACAATTTAAATATGATATGGAAACGCACGCACGCTCGCACGAACGCACACACACACACACACACAGGCACGCACGCACATGCACGCACGCACGCGCACACACACACAAACACGCACGCACGCTCGCACACACACACGCACGCACGCACGCACGCACACGCACACACACACACACACACACACACGCACGCACACGCACGCACACGTGACACACACAAACGCGCACGCACGCACACACACACACTCAACAACAACAACAACAAACACGTCACCCAAGCTTGCAGCTTGACAAAGGGGTTCACATCTAAATTTGGCGTGTAGTGTTTTGTCCCAGCAAACAGCATTCGTTTTAACCTTTTATAATAATAATAATAAAACTACATTTATCATGCGCTCATCAGCGCCCTGAGCGCTCACATGATACGTATTAACATAAATATGATATTCTATACACAAGTAAAACATAGTCCTACCAAAACGATTTACATAAAGTATTATTTAAAAAAAAAAAAAAAATGTTTATGTGTTTGGATCTCCTCTGTGACCCACACAAACGACCCACACAAACGACACAAACGAACCGCAGCCTTACCTGAGAAGAGACATGTAGATGATGTGAATGGTCATGATGATGGCGAAGGTCCACGCGGCCACGGAGCTGTACGCCTTCTCGATCTCCCGGAAAGGCTGCAACAGACAGCGTGGAAATGGTACTAAAGAACAGACAGAGTTCGCTCGCTCGGAGATTCTGTCATAATTAAGAACTCCGAAGACGTAGCGACACGAGACTGAAAGGTTATCTGCAGCCTACAGCCAGGACGTTGCATGGCTCTCCAGAGAGAAGAGTATCAAGCCTCAGCTGCACATCCAGAACGTTGAGAGCCGTCTCTTCGCCAAGCATCTCAAGCCCAATCTACACATCCAGAACGTTGTAAGCAGTCTCGTCATCAAGTGTCTCAAGCCTTACCTGTACACCAAGAACGTTGCAAGCCATCTCTTTACCAAAAGTCTCAAGCCTTACCTGCACACCAAGAACGCTGCAAGCCATCTCCTATTCAGGTGTCTCTAGCCTTACCTGCACCTTACCTGCACATCCAGAACGTTGCAAGCCATCTCTTCGTTAAGAGTCTCAAGACTTACCTGCACATTCACAACTTTGCAAGTCATCTCCTATTCAGGTGTCTCAAGCCTTACAGGCACATCCAGAACGTTGCAAGCCATCCAGGTGTCTCAAGCCTTACACCTGCACATCCAGAACGTTGCAAGCTGTCTCCTGTTCAGGTGTTTTAAGCCTTACCTGCACACCCAGAACGTTGCAAGCCATCCAGGTGTCTCAAGCCTTACCTGCACATCCAGAACGTTGCAAGCTGTCTCCTGTTCAGGTGTTTTAAGCCTTACCTGCACACCCAGAACGTTGCAAGCCACCCAGGTGTCTTAAGCCTTACACATGCACATCCAGAACGTTGCAAGCTGTCTCCTGTTCAGGTGTTTTAAGCCTTACCTGCACACCCAGAACGTTGCAAGCCATCCAGGTGTCTCAAGCCTTACCTGCACACCCAGAACGTTGCAAGCCATCCAGGTGTCTCAAGCCTTACCTGCACACCCAGAACGTTGCAAGCCATCCAGGTGTCTCAAGCCTTACCTGCACACCCAGAACGTTGCAAGCCATCCAGGTGTCTCAAGCCTTACCTGCACACCCAGAACGTTGCAAGCCATCCAGGTGTCTCAAGCCTTACCTGCACATCCAGAACGTTGTAAGCCTTCCAGGTGTCTCAAGCCTTACCTGCACACCCAGAACGTTGCAAGCCATCCAGGTGTCTCAAGCCTTACCTGCACATCCAGAACGTTGCAAGCCATCCAGGTGTCTCAAGCCTTACCTGCACATCCAGAACGTTGCAAGCCATCTCCTGGTTTTCCAGCGACAGGAGAAACTCGATGTAAGAGGGTCGCGGAACGACCCTGCCTCGATTGCAGCAGCCCGTGACGGAGTTGTTGGTCAGCGGCGTCAGGTTGGTCACGTTGAAGAGGACGCGGTCGCCGTCCGGGTAGCACATCACGCCCGGCTTGGACATGATGAGGTGGACGATGTCGGCGGCCCCCACCTGTCACAGTGTATGCAGTACGTTGGCAATTTTGTAGCGCGTGCAGCAGTTTGAGAAGGTGAGGTGACGATGGAAGATAGAAAAAACGACAACCAAAGACCCTGGGAAATGAATGAAGCTGACGTGTGGTATGTCATACTATGTGATCAGTTATGATCTGATCTGTTATGATATGATATGATCTGTTATGATGCCATATGGTATTATATGGTATGATATACTATGGTATGATGATACGATCTGTCATGATCAAAGCAACCGAGGAAATTTGTTTCATGTTCATAATTATATAAGTATGTAAAGAAATCGTTTGTTTCTTTGGCTCATCCCCCCGCCTCCCCCCCCCCCCCCCCCCCCACTCATCAATACCTCACCCTCCAGCAACAACAAAAACTAAAGAAAAGCACATACACATACTTTCATATGAACACATCAAATTCTCTGTCTCTGTGTCTCTATGTGTCTGTCTCTCTGTGTGTCTCTGTCTTTCTCTCTCTGTTTCTGTCTCTCTGTCTCTGTTTGTCTGTCTGTCTGCCTTCTTTCCTTCCTGCCTGTCTGTCTGTCTGTCTCCTTCCCTCCCTCTCTCTGTCTCTGTTTGACTCTCTGTCTGTCTGTCTATCTGTCTGTCTGTCTCTCTCTGTCTGTCTCTCTGTCTCTGTTTCTCTCTCTCTCTCTAATCTTTTTCTTTTGTATTCTCTCCCCACCCCCCGCACCCCCTCTTGTTGTTCGTTTTTTTCCTTTCTTATAATGTCAATGTTTTGTTATTATTACTAATTTTATTATTTTAGTTCTAAGTTATTATTACAATGTTTTATTATTATTACTAAGTTTTGTTATACCACTTGGTTGTGTTGTAACTGTATCAAGGACAGG
>OY757553.1:10230043-10244645 GCA_963584105.1 Alviniconcha strummeri | reverse complement strand
ACACACACACACACACACACACACACACACACACACACACACACACACACACACATGCACTCACACATGCACACACACACACACACACACACACACACACACACACACACACAACACATAAAATTTACCCAAGGCAGGCTGTCCCAGAGACAGTTGGAAGTGTTAGGAGTAAGAGATGGAGAAAAGGTGCATCTTGAGCGGTGACTTGAAGGAAGACTAAGTTTGAATGTGACGCGAACTGTTTTCAGCCGGCTGTAAGGTGGATGGGACAAACCCAGCTGGGGCCTCACCTCTCATGTTGGCCGCCGGCCTGAAAAACACCCCCCTTATCCACATGCTGGTGGCCGCTGGTGCCAATGTCAACCTGGTCAGTAGTCTGGGGGCAGTGGGTGTGCTACTCTGTGTGTGTGTGTGTGTTTGCGGTGGGGAGGGGTGGGGGGGCAGGAGTGGTGGGGGGGAGGGCTATAGGGTGTGTGTTTGTGTGTACAGAGTGTGTATGTGTTTGTTGTGTGTGTGTGTGTGTGTGTCTCTGTGTGTGGGTATAGGGGGTGTGTGTATGGAGTGCGTGTGTGTGCATGTGTTTGTCGTGTGTGTATGATACATTTGTCTCTGTGTGTGTGTATAGGGTGTGTGTGTGTGCGTGCATGTGTGTGTGTATGGTCAGGACAGATTGTCTGTATGAGAGGCCTAAGGACGTTAAAAAGTCTTCAGTTTGGAAGTTGCGAGCCTGTGCATGCAAGCAGACTGGGTTGGGTTCATGACTTCGAACCTGCCCAGTGGGAATGGGGGGGGGGGGGGGGGGGGGTTGATATAACGGACATCATCACACACCACATGTGAGTCTGTTCCGTATGTGTATGCCAGCTGAATGAGTCACGCTGTCCCTTTGTACCTGTTCTGTACATGTATGCAAGCTGAATGAGTCACGCTGTCCCTTTGTACCTGTCCTGTACATGTATGCAAGCTGAATGAGTCACGCTGTCCCTTTGTACCTGTCCTGTACATGTATGCAAGCTGAATGAGTCACGCTGTCCCTTTGTACCTGTTCTGTACATGTATGCATGTCCCTTTGTACCTGTTCTGTACATGTATGCAAGCTGAATGAGTCAGGATGTGTCCCTTTGTACCTGTTCTGTACATGTATGCAAGCTGAATGAGTCAAGTGTGTCCTTTGTACCTGTTTGTACATGTATGCAAGCTGAATGAGTCAAGTGTGTCCCTTTGTACCTGTTCACAGGCTGTTCGTGGTCAGGCAAATGGGTGGGGGTGGGGAGGAGGGGCCGGGGGGGTGGGGGGGGGGGGGGGGGGGGGGGGGGGGTATGTAGAGATGAACACACATCACAGACACAGTCCTGTGCATAGTGGTGTATGTGCAGGCTCAGCCGTCATGGTGGTTTTGTTGCATGCTGGCGAGCTGGGTGCACCCTTTTGTACTTTCCTGCTAGGTGTTCAAGGGGAGATTGGGGTGGGGGTGGGGGCAGGATGGTAGAGATGAACAGTCATCGCAAGTGTATGTGTGTGCATCTGTCTGCGTGTGTGTGTGTGCATATGTCTGTGTGTGCATGCATGCATGTGTGTGTGTGTGCGCATGTGCGTGCGTGTGTGTGCTGTGTGTGCGCATGTGCGTGCGTGTGTGTGTGTGTGTGTGTGTGTGTGCATATGTCTGTGTGTGCGTGCATGCATGTGTGTGTGCGCGTGTGTGTGCATGTGAGAGAGGAGTGTAAGACAGGAGATGAATTTCAATTATTTGCTTAATTGTTCCAATGAAAATGTCAAGAGAAACCATGCTTGAATTTCATTACTTGCTTAATTGTTCCAGTGAAAATGTCAAAAGGAACCATGCTAAATATGGAGATAAATATTAACACATCATCCCAACATCCCCAGTTTTGTAGTCTTCTGAACATCACTTTAGAATCTAAGAATGTTAAGCTTGCTAGATTTATGAGGTGTGTTCTTGAGTTATTTTGATGAAACCAACAGAAAAACACAGCGATTAAAAAACCAAAAATCTGTACTTTGTGCACCTTAGTTATTTACAACAACTTTGATTTGTTTTTTAATGCTTGTTTTTGTCTAACATGTAAGTGCTGTAGTAATAGATTATTAGTACTCATGTACTTGTTTATAAGGAATGTATTGTGTGAATGTAACTTTGCTTTTGAGCCCCCAGCGGCAAAAAGCTCAATAAAACCTTGAAACCTTGCGTATTTGCAGGCCGACCGAGCTGGGCGTACCCCTTTCTACATGTCCACCGAAGGTCAGCGAAACTTCAGTGCTGTCAGAGTTCTCATGCAGTATGGGCTGCTACACACACACCAGACAACAAAGGTGGGTGTCTCTTTCCAGCCTCTCTCTGTCTGTGTGTGTCTCTCTCCATCAGTCTTTCTGTCTGTCTCCTCACTTTCCCCGTCTCTGTCTTTCTCTCTCCCGCTCTCTCTCTCTCTGTCTCTCTCTCTCCCTCTCCTCCCCTCCCTCCCTCCCTCTCTCTCTCTCTCTCTCTCTCTCTCTCTCTCTCTCTCTCTCTCTCCCTCTCTCTCTCCCTCTCTCTCTCTCCCTCCCTCTCTCTCTCTCTCTCTCTCTCTCTCTCCCTCTCTCTCTCCCTCTCTCTCTCTCCCTCCCTCTCTCTCTCTCTCTCTCTCTCTCTCTCTCTCTCTCTCTCTCTCTCTCTCTCTCTCTCTCTCTCTCTTCCCCCCCCTCTCTGTCTCTCTCTCCCCCCTTTCTTTCTCTGTTAAGTTTTCATCAAAGATCAGTTCAACGGGCACTTTGTTGTTGTTATTGTGTGTCTTTCATTTTCAACTAGTGGTAAACATTTTATGCATGAAGCTGGTGCAATGAAACTCTTACACAGTTAACAACAGTCCACTTTCTTTTTTCTTTTTATTAAGCCTGTGAAATTTGGATAATGTACAGTGAGCAATTGAATGAAGCACACAGAGCTGCAGGACCTCTTTTTTTTTTTTAATAAGTACGTGGAAAAATTGGGTAACATACTGTGAGAATCTTTAAAGATATGAGCTGAATTTGTCGCTGCCATTGCTTTTGGTAGGGAGTGCATATGGACGTGGACAGTTAAACACTTCCTTTCACGTTCAACAGGTCAAACGCCTCTCAGCAAGATGCTGAAGTTTGGGTCCGTGGCCATGCTTCGTCTGTTGCTGTCAGCGGACGCTGTGCCGCACAACTACGATGTCCTGACCGCGCCCAGAATCGTTCAGCTGCGACAGTACCTTCCCGAGTTCGATGACTGGCTGCACAAAGAATTCTACGAACCCCGTGCCCTCCGCCGCCTGTGTCGAGAAGTGATCCGCAACCAGATGTCTCCCCACAACCTGCCCAGAGTCAGAGACTTGGGTCTGCCCCAGACGCTCAACACGTACATTTTGGGTGACACAGACTAGTGCCGAGATGGAGAACTCACTCCCCCTTTATTCTAAAAACCACCGCTGATATTAGGTGATATACCACAGAGGCAGGCCACGTAACGGCGAAGCATCACATTTCTTTCGGAGTGTCTCCGTGTGCAGGATCAGAGCCACACCGTGTAATGTTGCCTGGCTGTGGCAGAGCAGAAGGAAAGGAAATACACACAAGCATATGGAAAGGATAGGACCTGTTTTCAATAAAGAGCTGTTGCAGCCAATCGCAGCACAGAATAACAGTCAGTGCAGGCTTACACAATAACGGATCACGCGTAGCTCTCCGATTCTGAAAGGCAGAGTCGGTTTGTAATCAAACAGAAAAAATATGTAGAATATGCATCCCCGTGAACAGCACACCACCTTACCAAGGGCAGATAATTTATTTTTAACGCCCAGTCAGCTGGGACGGTCACACCTGGACGAACTTACCAACACTGAGTCTTGCATCTTCAGGGGCAACCTTCTTGTTGTTGATTGCTTTTATAAAGCGCTAGTCTCTGCTCTCGAGCAGACTCACTGTTCTCACATGCGATTCTACACGAGTGACTACCTTTTAACCACTCGTTTTTGAATATTCACCAAAGTGGTGTCAGGCTTACAGCGCTGGCATGGCTGGTGCCACATGAAACTGCTGCCATCTTGGCGCATTCTGTGTACACCATACAACCATGCGCCATGTCACTTCATGCAAAGCCACGTACGTAAGGTGTACGCGTGTTTAGCTGTAACCTGCCACCTGCACTCTGAGTGGAATGACCGGGATCTTTTGCGTGCTACTGCAGTAACACAGGGGTGGAACAGATACTAAAAACAGAGCGCAGGAAGTTGACCGTGGAGAAGAAAATCTCCCGCTGCTACTGCAGGGATTTGAACCTGCAACCTTTCGATCACGAGTCCAGTGCTGTAACCCCTGAGCTATCCCCACAGTCTGACCACAATGTGCCACTGCAGGCTTATCCACTGTCACCCGGCGTCATCCAACTAAAAGACCAGCAGAGCAGCACCCCACCAGGCACCACCTGAACAGAGTTGGCCCAGTGGGCAATGCCCCAAGGATGTTGCCTCAGCGGGACTGAACCCACCTGTGTCACTCAGTGGCATTGTTGTCTAGCAATGTTGGTGATCACGCTAGACAATTTTCGAACCGGTGTGACATCAGTGAAGTGGCAAAAGCGGTTCAGGGAAACCGGTCAGACAAACGCTAACCGGTCAGATACAGCTATCCATCCATACTACTAGAACTCTACTAGCAAACACCCTGCTCCCTTCCCCATCTAGAACATACACACAACTCTCTCTCTCTCTCTCTCTCTCTCTCTCTCTCTCTCTCTCTCTCTCTCTCTCTCTCTCTCTCTCACACACACACACACATACACACACACACTCTCTCTGTCTGTCACACACATACACTCTGTCTCTGTCTCTCTCTTACACATACACTTCTCTCTCACACACACACACACACACACACCTCTACACATGCACGCATACTCTGTCTCTGTGCTGCACTTTTTCTTTTCTTTTTTCTTGAAACAGGTCGAACAAGGTAACGGCCAGTATGTCTGATTGGTTGCTGATTTCTGGTATATGCTGATCTTAAGCAGTAAAATAACCAGTTAACAGGCACCCAGGATGTTGATTGCTAAAATAGGATTAGGAAATCAGGGTGATGGGAAGCTGATGGAGAAAGGTTTAACAGCAGCAAAAGGCTTCCGTACAGTTGTTATTGATTTCTTCAACACAGCGCTGTTTTCCGCTCACAAGCAGACTCCCAGCACTTCATGTGGTTTAGTGCATGCTGGGATATTTTTGGTGTTTCCATAATGTCTGATGTTGTGTTTCCATAATCCTCTGATGTGCGCTACAGGATCTTTTGTGTGCATACGTGATATTTCTGTTTTCTGCATGCGTGTGCACAGTGGGGACCTCAGTGTATAGTCATCCAAAGGGCTTTCGTAGAGTCTGCACATAATTGGACTGGAGAAAAGTCTCGTGGCAGGCTCAAAGACAAGGACGTAACGGTCACTCATCCATTGGACTGACCACGCTTGGTCTTGCTTAACTTGGCTGTCAGGAGCTAGTGCTCTCACCCTGTGCTACTGTGACACTTCTGCTTTCAGTGAAAGCGCACAGCTTAATCAACTGCATGACATGTTTTTCATGCTATGTCAGACTGTGTATGTACATGCGTGTTCATGAGAGTGTGTTGCTGTTGTTGTTGTGTGTGTGTCTCAAGTCGCAGCAAAGTGGCCAGTTGCAGCTGTGCATGTATGTACGTACACGTATGTACATGTATGCGGGCACGCCACGCTCTCTCTCTCTGTCTCTCTCTCTTATGTGTGTGTGTGTGTGCACGCATGTGTGTATATGTTGTAATTAGCTTGTTTTAGCTATAATTGTAGTTTGTGTAAATGCTTTTTTTGTTTTTGTTTTTTGTTTTCCTTTATAGTTTTGTTCATTCACATGTTACATTGATGGTATGTTTCAAAGCAAATTTCCTTTTTAGTCAATGCAGTATTCTCTTAAATTATACAATAACTGGTGACAAAATGCTCCACTGCAGTTGTATAGTTGGACTCGGCGATAATGCAGAGTTATCTCCGTAGAGATACTGAATCAGGCCCAGCATTATATGCTCTTTTAACACTAACAAGGATAACACTGATGGGACTAACTCTTCAAAATTTTGTGTGTAAGTACGGGTTTTTTTTTATGGTTGTGTAAGGGTTGGTTTTGTGGACTGACTTGAGAAAGGGTTTATGTACGAGAAGAGTTTTGGAATGTGTGTTTGCTTATGACCGAGTTTGATTGTCCTGAGGTGACGCTGTGTGGTTGACAGGACATTAAAATCTAAATACTACTTAACTAAATTGATCACTTACCCATCATTTGAAGAAGAAGAAGAAAATCATTAATATTGTACTTTTTGTTATTTTAATTTGACCGTGGTTTGGTTGATTGCATGTTTATTCTTCCTCATTATTCAAAGAGAATGATGGCATGAAAATGCTGCTGCTTTCATTTTGCACACAAAATGGAATTGCATTTAAAAAAAATCCATTTGATTAACTTCGACTGGGTCCTGGTGCTTAAATAATCTTGAAACCTCATTTTTTTACAGCTCACATAGTAAGTCTCATTCATTTCAGTGCCAGTTAGGTGAGATTGTGATGCAGCGTGCAAATTAGGTGAGGTTGTGATGCAAGTTGGGTGAGATTGTGACATGTGAGTTAGGTGAGATTGTGACATGCGGGTTGGGTGAGTATTCTGTTCACCAGTATTTTTAAAATTTACAGTGGGCTGCATTGTTTTGCACTTTTAAAGTGATCTGTGATGCATCAACAGCAAAAAAGTGAATGTCGCTTCAAATGCAATTAGGTGTGTTTCTACTTTTGTGTGTGTCCAGTTTTTGTTTGTGCACTGGTTTATTTCTGATCTCCTGAGAATAAACTGCCTATTTCAGTATTATACTTGTTGGTTTAATTTTGTTTTTGTTTTCCTACAGATCAAGCATATATCACACACATCTACATGCTAACAAACACACACACACACACACACACACACACACACACACACACACACACACAACGCATGCACATCCAGCAAATTTACCCATTTATTCAGAATGAGAATAATTTGCCATGATCTAGTCTCTCTTTCCACTCATGGATATTATAATAATAGAAATAACATCTGCCAATTAAAAAAAAAAGAAAAAAGATTCAGAGCAGTAGGTGACATAAACAGTTGTGTGCTAAACATGGAATGGGGGGGGGGGGGGGGGGGGTCTACAGTGGAACTATGGTTAATTTTATACCAAGATATTTTAATTTTATACTGATTGTTTTACTTTTAGTGATGGCTTGCTGTAATAATAATAATACTGCAATATAGTAGAACATTGGGGGGGGGGGGGAGGGGGCACACACACAAATACCACAATAGTTTTTGCATTGAATGAATTACTGCAATGTGAGCCATTCTGAGGCTTGATTAGTTGCACAAGGTAAAGTTACTGACAATACAATTTGTTCCAGCTTGTATTATTTAAATGTAAAATGTTTTTCCCTCCCTCTCTGTGTGTTGAATAATTGCAATGTGAGCCATTATGCAGCTTCATTAGTCACACATGCAAAGTTACTGACCGTACTATTTGTTTCAGCTTGTATTATTTAAATGTAAAATCTCTCTCTGGGTCTCTCTCTCTCTTGGCTTCTATTATTTAAATGTAAAACATTACTTGCTCTCTGTCTCTGTCTCTCTGTGTCTTTCTGCCCCACCCCCCCTCTCTCTCTCTCTCTCACACACACTCTCTCTCTCTCTCTCTCTCTCTCTCTCTCTCTCTCTCTCTCTCTGTCTCTCTGTGAACCTAATCCACTACCCACCTAAAACAAAGGTTTATTCATCTATTCCTTCTCTCTCTCTCTCTCTCTCTCTCTCTCTCTCTCTCTCTCTCTCTCTCTCTCTCTCTCTCTCTCTCTGCACAGGGCAAGAGGGTGCAATCTGTCTGAACACAGCAGCAAATGAACTATAGAAAGAAGAACCAAAAAAGGTACAAAAACAGACATTGGTGTTTACATTTCAAGAATGTTTGCCGATACCATGAGTCATCACTTTAGCATACTCATTTTTGCTAATAACCATCAGTTATCAGTTTCACATAACTGATAACCCACAACACCATGCATAACATCACACATCCAGATCAAACCATGTTTCAGTTTTACTACCCATTTTTATTTCTTTGGTATGTAGTAACACCCTTTTCCTAACAGCACACATCCAGATCAAACCATGTTTCAGTTTTACTACCCATTCTTACTTCTTTGGTACTTAGTAACCTAACACCTTTTTCCTAACAGCACACATCCATATCAAACCGTGTTTCAGTTTTACTACCCATTCTTACTTCTTTGGTACTTAGTAACCTAACACCTTTTTCCTAACAGCACACATCCATATCAAACCGTGTTTCAGTTTTACTACCCATTCTTACTTCTTTGGTACTTAGTAACCTAACACCTTTTTCCTAACAGCACACATCCAGATCACACCATGTTTCAGTTTTACTACCCATTTTTATTTCTTCAGTACATGATAATCTAACACCTTTTTCCTATCACCACACATCCAGATCAAACCAACCATGTTTCAGCTCTCCTACCTGTCTTTATTTCTTTGGTACATAGTAACACCTTTTTACTTAACACCACACATCCAGATCACACCATGTTTCAGTTTTACTACCCATTTTTTATTCTTTGGTTTTTAGTAACCCAACACCTTTTTCCTAACAGCACACATCCATATCACACCATGTTTCAGTTTTACTACCCATTTTTATTTCTTTAGTACATGATAATCTAACACCTTTTTCCTTTCACCACACATCCAGATCAAACCATGTTTCAGTTTTACTACCCCATTTTTATTTTGTTGGTACACAGTAACACCTTTTTCCTGCTTGATGAAAATCCTTTTACATGCTAATTCAAGAAAGAAATGCATACGGTTTTCAAATTTCTCATTTTTATTGGTCATTTTCAACTGACATCATTGCAGTGAAAGGGTTAATGCAACCCTGAATTGCTTCAATGCATAGCTCCAGCACAAAGTCTGCAAATAAGTAACAGCTTGGTGACCTGAGAAATAAAATATATTAAAAAAATCATTTTTATCTGCTTTGACTAGTTTGAGCAAAAGGTGGTTTTTTGTTGTTGTTGTTTGGTGGTGGTTCTTTTTCGCATAAGGCACACAAGGCAGAATCATCTGTCCAGCAGACATTGTATACACTGCATGCATCATAGTCCATCATTTAATCAGGAATGTATATGACTCGGCACCAAGTATCAACTGACTTTATGGATGTAAAACCAAAAGAAGAAAAAAACACGTTATGTCTCGTCTCCTTAACATGCCCACGGATGCACGCATACAACAACAGGAGATTAACCGGAGATCTTGGCCTGTTGGCTAATGCATTGGACTGCAAATGCAGTGGCCAGGGTTCGACTCCTGGTCGTGGCAGGGCAACGGATTTTTCTATCGTTCTGTATCAATCTTTGTGCAGATTCATCAGTGTGTATCTCAGCTTTGTGAGCATAGCGTAACACACCCGATGATCACTGCTTGCGTTAGGGATCCCATGTCCACCTTTCAACAATAATGCCTGACGGACAGTGGCATAGAAACACACAGACAAGGCGTAACACTAACAGTAGCAGAATAATCATTCCCAGTGGAGAGGCACATGGAAACACACCGATAAGGCATAACAGTGGCAGAACACTCAAAATGATGATAGTGACTACTCCTAGTGGTGGAGCAGGATTGATCAGCTGGTGAAGTCCTTCAGATGAGACTATAGGGGAGAGTCAGTGGTGCAGAGCAAGAGCACTCACCCTCGAAAGCCAACGTTAAGCACGATCGAGCGTGGTCATCAAATGGATGGTGACCGTTACGTGCTAGGCTGAGATTTCTCCGGAATCAAATTCTGTACAGACTCCACAAAAGTCCTTCAGATGAGACTATAAATCAAGATCCCCCGTGTGTATATACGCATGCAAAGATCACACACACACGTTTGAGATCCTGTAGTCCACGTCAGAATTGGATGGGTTATGGAAACATCAACATAACCCAGCTGGTACTAAAAGTGTCAGAGTCTTCATAATGTTGAAATTATACACTCCACAAAAGAAGAAGAAAACCGAAAACCAAGGTACTTGACTCACCAGCACAACAAGGGATTTTTCTCCTGGAGTCAGCTTCCACTGCAGACTCTCGAACAGTATTCGTACAGTCACTGTGTTTAACTGTACACGTCAACTTCCATGTGCATGTCAACAGCTTAGCCTCATCACCACCAGAACACAGTACAGATGCGGTTTCTTTTTACCCTGCACCATCAGGGACTGGAACTCTCTCTCCAATGAGGCAGAGAGGCTACAACTGTTGACACATTTGTGTCACACGCTTCTGGGGGGGGTTGTTTTTGTTTTTTGAAGAAACTTGAGACAGTGCAACAATTTAAGGACTTGTGACCAGAGTTGAAATGTGGACTTTTTTCCTTCTTCTGTTTTTTGCGAACACCCCCTAAAGTGCCAGAATATTCATCAACATGAAAGCAGAAGGAAAGAAGAAGAAAAATCCAAAACACTAGCAGCCATACCATTATTTGTACACGCAAAAACAGCACACGCTGGTATGAATGGGTAGCACTGCTCTTGCAGCTGCTGTAACCTTGCTAAGGTAAGTAAGTAACTTAGTGTTTTACGCCCAGTCAACCATTGCGGTTATATCAGGATGAAACATATTTTGTTATACAATACTTGCCAAGGTAAGGCAACCTAAATCTCACACAAGTAATAATGAAGTACTATATAAAAAATCATGTTTAGAATTAATCAGGTCAACCCATATTTTGTGACACATTCAATCTAATGCGAGTGTGGTACCTGTAACAGATGCACCAACAGAACTGTTCTCCTTCACGATCCAACCAAACACAGGAATAAAAACGGAGAATGAAAATGCCAAACCAAGAAAAAGCCAAACAAAATCTAATGTGAGAAAGCAAGATATTTGAACCAAAGAGCAACACAAATGGTGTAACTCACACCACAGAAAACCGAAAGGCATAATACTTAAGTCAGAGCGACAAACTGTACACAAGCGCATGCAGTCTACATGGCAGTACTAATTGCCTCATGGAGACAGTCCGACTTTCAGATGTATTACAAACACTGCAAATCAATGCCCACCAGGTTTCTGAAGGGACCAGAAGCATGGCAGGGTCATGCAAATGTGCCACCACCATTCCAGCTGACAGCACGACAGTGCACATACACAGAGCCACAGGTCAAAGACTACAGTATATAATGCAAACATGAAAGATGACCATTCCAGAAATTCCAACATGATGCTGGTCGTGCAGAGGTCAGCATCAGCTGTTGTTGGCCAGTACCCTGAGAGGGTTCATGGGTCAGCACCCGCTGCTGAGGGCCAGTACCCTGAGCAAGTCCTGATGTCAGCACCAGCTATTGAGGGCCAGTACCCTAAGCAAGTCCTGGTGTCGGCATCAGCTGCTGAGGGCCAGTACCCTGAGCAGGTCTTGAGGTCAGCATCAACTGTTGGGGGCCAGTACCCTGAGAGGGTTCAGGGGTCAGCATCAATTATTGATGGCCAGTACCTACAGCAGGCCCTGGGGACAGCGTCAAGTGATGAGGGCCAGTACCCTAAGCAGGTCCAGGAGTCAGCGTCTACTATTGGGGACCAGCACCCTCGACTGGTTTATGGGTCAGCATCAGCTGCTGAGGGCCAGTACCACCAGAGGGTTTAGGGGCCAACATCAACTATTGCGGGCCAGTACCCTGCGCAGGTCTTGGGGCCAGCATCAACTGCTGAGGGCCAGTACCAGAGGGGTCAGGATCAACTGTCAAGGGCCAGTACTCTGAGCAGGTCCTGAGGTCAGCATCAACTGATTAGGGCAAGTACCAAGAGAGGGTTCAGAGGTCAGCATCAACTGTTGTGGGCCAGTACCTACAGCAGGTCCTGGGGTCAGCATCAACTTTTGAGGGCCAGTACTCTAAGGGGGTCAGCATCAACTGTTGAGGGCCAGTACCCTAATGGAGTCAGCATCAACTGTTGAGGGCCAGTACCCCAAGCAGGTCCAGGAGTCAGCATCAAGTATTGAGGGGTCAGGATCAACCAGTACCCTAATGGAGTCAGCATCAACTGTTGAAGGCCAGTACCCCAGGCAGGTCCAGGAGTCAGCATCAAGTATTGAGGGCCAGTACCCTCAGAGTCAGCACTAACTGTCAAGAGCCAGCATCCCTGGCACACTCTAAGCCTCCACCTTCTGGCACCTTTCCTCTAAACCCTGCCATAGTCAGTCACGCCACTCAAGGGGCATACCTCATCTCTGTGTATCCGTCTTCTGAAATCGCCCTCACCGAGTCTCACCTCAGTAACCTTGCGAAAAGACTGAGTGCAAAGACTGTGAAATCAGCATAGTGTCGGCACAACTTTTCGAGAGATAATATGACACAAAACAGGAGAAGCTGCCAATAATGCCAGAAACTTAGGTCACTGGGCCACGGCTTCGTCAACAGACAAAAACATACTATCAGCCAAAGCATTTCAGAATCAAGATTTCAAGGATTCAGGGGGTCGACTTTCACCCTTGTGAATGTACATGAAGAACATGAACACTGTTCACACACAGTCACTTTTTCTTTTTTTATTGTTTTGGTTTGCTTTTAAACAAGGCAGACAGGAGTATTCACAGCAAAACTCAATAAAACACAATAAAACCCAAATCAAAAAACCAAAACAAAAAAGAAACAAAAAAATGATGAGAGCAACAGAGTACAGGAGATACACATGAACAAAAATCAAAATCAGGAGATGCAAAGCCAAACATAAACCAAACACAAACCAAGCTACAGTTCAATACTTTTCCAGACAAAAATACAGAAAAGTTAACAGATGAACACAGAAAGAGTATCTGCACAATAATATGGAACAACTTGCATGAAAGTACATCAACATTACTTAGAAAATCACACACAAGAGCAAATACAGACTAGATTTCATTTTTTTCTAAGATCAAAAATCAATCCTCCTTTCCCATCCTTGCATTCTTCACAAGTCTGTGATGACTTGCGCACATGCCAAACAACTGCTATATTAAACAGGGTATAGCAATCCAAGAACCGGAACTGTCTGTGAGTTTAAATATCTCCAGTTTCCATACATCTAGTGCAAGATCCCTAAACCCTACATGGTTTAGCAATCCAAGAACAGGAGCTGTCTGTGAGTCTAAATATCTCCAGTTTCCATACATACAGCAGAAGACCCTTAAACCCTATATGGCTTACCAAACCTAGGACAGAAGATATCTGCGCATTTAAATATATCCAGTTTCCATACATACTACACCAGATCCCTAAACCCCTATATGGTTTAACAATCCTAGGACATGAACTATCTGTGAGTTTAAATATATCCAGTTTCCATGCATACAGTACCAGACCCCTGAATCACATCATTATGACACCAAAAGTAACTGGAGTGGAAAACAGATGTTAATAGGGGGAAGACAGAGAAGGGCACTATGATTCATCAGGATACATCAGTATACAAACAATTATTTTGCACACTCACCCTCCTGCAGCAAACACATCAGTGGAAAGTAACGCAAAATGCCTCCGAACGGATGAGCAGTTCATTCCAAAATACCAAAATCTCATGCACGAAAGAGCAAGCGATGATAATCTTTTTACAACCACCACCACCTAGGAAACGAGACAGGTGCAATTCCTGCTTAAAAGAGGAATTTGTGAAGTTATGAAACACACTTTTCAGCTGTAATGGACACTAGTTAAGAGTAATGCACTTGCTCAAAATTCAGATAAGTGCAATTCAAAATTGGAAGGAGTGTGTTTGTGTGTGCAACTAAAACACCAAGTAAAAAAAAAAAAAAAAAAAAAAAAAAAAAATGCATGTCTTTCTTTTTTTTCTTTTTTTCTTTTTAAAGCACATACTTCACAGTCAAACCACACATTCATACAATCCAGCACGCATTCGTATTAATAACTACGGATGACTGTTCACATGTCATAGTCCATTACTTTCTGATCAGTAAAAAAAAAAAAATTGCAGGAAGCAAACCATGGAAGACATACCACTGCCAAAAGAGGCTGCAGCACGCACTAATACTTTTGAACATTCACTACAGGGCCCATATGAACGAGGAGCTCACACATGCTGATCTTTTCAGTTTTATCACTGATTAGAAGATAAACACAATTAAAATGCAATACTACTTTACTAATCCTTAAAAAGGGAATTCAGTTGTTTGCCTTTAACAAATAATAAAACATACACAAGTAAGTAAATGCTATACAGTTTCACTCACTTAATTAGAATAAAAACATAATAAAATCAAGTAAATAAACCATAAGAAGAAAATACAGCTGCAATCACGATTAGGTGGGGGTTACCTGCTCTTCATGCATACGGGCCCAGATCAGAACAAAAATAAATACTTTTTTTTTGTAATGCTGAACAAGGCTTTTTTCCCACAAAATACAGACACATCACATCAGGTAAGAAAAGGAAACACGCAAGAGGAAGTACCAACAGAATAAATACCCTGTGTTCCTCACTTCCCT
>OY757553.1:10222543-10225043 GCA_963584105.1 Alviniconcha strummeri | reverse complement strand
GCCCAGGGCTATCTTCACTCCCTTGTCCAGGAGCTCCACAACCCGCTCAAAGTCTGCCTCTGTGAAACCCCGCGTGGTCAGTGCTGGCGCACCTGCACAAAGTCGGAAAGCATAGTTACACACCAGTAGCAACTGCATGTAGTCTGCCTCCATGAAGCTCTGCGTGGTTAGCGCTAGCACACCTGCCCAGCGTGGGAAAGAATAGGCGAGTACCAGTAGCAACTGAATTTAGCAAAGAACACTGAAAACCAGTAATAATAATAATAATAATAACAACAATAGCTGTCATGTCTATAGTGCTGTATCTCACCAACATGACAGACCTAAACAGCAGTGCACACCTAACCAGCCTTATATGCTGCTCACCCAGTCGTAAAGTGCCAGGTGTCACGGCACTCTGGTCCCCGGCACAGGTGTTCTTGTTGACGGTGATACAGCACAGCTGAAAGTTTGACAGACCTGAACAGCACCACACACCTAACCAGAGTTATACACTGCTCACCAAGTCGTACGCTGCCAGGTGTCACGGCACTCTTGTCCCCGGCACGGGTGTTCTTGTTGACGGTGATACAGCACAGCTGAAAGCATGACAGACCTAAACAGCGCTGCACACCTAACCAGAACTAGGCACTGCTCACCCAGTCGCAAACCGCCAGGTGTCATGGCACTCTTGTCCCCGGCGCAGGTGTACTTGTCGACGGTTACGCAGCGCAACTAAATTAAAGCGTGACAGACCTAAACAGCAATGCGCACCTAACCACAACTAGGCACTGCTCACCCAGTCGCAAACCGCCAGGTGTTATGGCACTCTTGTCCCTGGCGCAGGCGTACTTGTCGACGGTTACGCAGCGCAACTAAATTAAAGCATGACAGACCTAAACAGCAATGCGCACCTAACCAGAACTAGGCACTGCTCACCCAGTCGCAAACCGCCGGGTGTCATGGCACTCTTGTCCCCGGCGCAGGTGTTCTTGTTGACAGTGATGTAGCACATCTCCAACAGGCGCTCCACCCGCGCGCCATCCGTCCCCTTCGGCTTCAGGTCAATCAGCACCAGGTGATTGTCCGTGCCCCCTGCAATAACAACCAATCAAAATGGTCGCTTGACACTGTGATGTTGACTGACTTGTCATGGTCAGGAATGGAGTGGTGGGGGGGTATTTTTTTAACATTTTTTAATCCCACTCCCCCCCCCTTCCCCAGTAAAAATAAATTTAAAAAAATATTTTAAAAAACTGATTGGGGTGGGGCTGCAAGGTCTGATAGGGGTTCAAAAGGGAAGGACAAGGAATGGGAAAATGATATGGAGGTGGGGGGAGGGGGAGGGGAGGAGGCATAAACTGCTTTCAGTAATCAAATACAAACTAAATCTGAACTAAAAAATAGATAAATGCAGGCAGCAATGAAGTGGTTGAGGGGTTTTCACCCAGATCCTCACCTGCCGGTGTTCTGCACAATGAAGGTCTGAGGGCCATAGGGTGGACCCCTTTTTAACACCTCTTGGTTTGTGGTCTAAAAGGACAAGTTACCTGAGACAACTTTGGACCCACGGCTCATGAGAACATTTCACAAGTTACCTGAGACAACCTTGTATCCACGGCTCAGGAGGGCACTGCACAAGTTACCTGAGACGACCTTGTATCCACAGCTCAGGAGGGCACTGCGCAAGTTACCTGAGTCAACATTGTATCCATGGCTCATGAGAGCACATTCCTCAAGATAACCTTGTATTCACAACTCACATGGGCACTGCCCACATTACCCGAGTCAACATTGTATCTATGGCTCATGAGAACATTGCATAAGTTACCTGAGACGACACTGTATCCACGGCTCAGGAGGGCATTGCACAAGTTACCTGAGACAACCTTGTATCCACGGCTCAGGAGGGCATCACACAAGTTACCTGAGACAACCTTGTATCCACGGCTCAGGAGGGCATTGCACAAGTTACCTGAGACAACCTTGTATCCACGGCTCAGGAGGGCATTGCACAAGGCCTTCGCGTTCTTCAGGACCTGTTGCTGGTACTCTTTGAACTCTGGTCTCATTGCCTTGAACAAGCAAAAAGCATTTTGCCCTGGCTATTACAGCATCTTCAGAATCAGCTGCAGAAACCTAAGGTCCAAAATTAAATAACAGCCAAGCTCGTTAATGTTACGTTAGTGTCTAGATCTGACCAAGTTCTTCCAAAATTGCCAAAACAGAAGTTTTCAAAAGCAACTCAGTAATGCCTGAAAAATCAACTGCGTAATGACTGAAAAAGAACATACACATTCACATACTGAGGTGCTTGGCCAAAAAAAAAAAAAAAAAAAAAATTCTTCTAAAAAATCAGACCTCCTTCAGTGCCACAGCAACGCCAGCAATCTGGTGCTCGTGGGGGCCTCCCTGAAGACCAGGAAAGATGGCGCCGTTGATCTTCTTGTCAAAGTCGTACATGATCTCCTGGCCCGTTTTGCTGTCGATGCTTTTGACGCCTTTACGGTAAAATATAATG
>OY757553.1:10215043-10217543 GCA_963584105.1 Alviniconcha strummeri | reverse complement strand
CTTTAAAAGACGACAGGGTTGAGCAGTGTCTAAGGTCTTGTGGGAGTGAATTCCAAAATGTGGGGTCCAAAGCAAGAGAAGGTGCGGAAGCCATGAGTCTTGCGTTTGTATAGTTGGATTTTTTTAGTCAAGAGAAACTCCCAACAAATACACAGTTTGGAATGTGGTGTTGGTATGAGTGATTCAGTGTCAGTTGAATATACCTGGAATAAAAACCAAAACATGTTTCCTTCAAGAGCATTTTGCACAGATCTGAAACAGAACGAGGCCCAGAGTGCTCACGCAGAATCAACACACAAAGGAGTTAATTAGCGCTTGAAAGACATAACACAAACACATCAACAAAGACCCAAGCTGCCTGCGGTAACTCTAACCTGGCGCACGAGTAAATACATCATACATAAACTCTCGGGTCTTTCTTGCTGCGTTTGTGTGCTCTCTTTCGCGAGTCATTTTACACAGATTCATGCCTGTCATTTTAAAACCAGGACTGTAAGTGTAACCCCTAATCCTGACCCCCCCCATCACCCCCCCCCCACACACACACACACACACACCTCCCATTTCTCATCATTCTTTGGTTTCCAAATCCTCCACCTATCACCCCCCCCCCCACACACACACACCTTTCTCCTCTTCCCTCACCCCCCTTCCAAAAAAGAAAGTGATTTTCAAGCCATGGGTCTGGCAGAACTGCTCCTTCATGATGATGTCCATGATCTCTGGGTTCTTGGGCTTCCAACCCCCCTCCCCCCCCCCCCACCACCACCAACCCAATTACTCTAACTCCATCACTCCCCCCCTCCCCCTCCAAATTAAAATTAAAAAAAAAAATGATCTTTAAGAAACTACCTCCGAGGCAATCAGCTCCATGCCATGGGTCTGGCAGAACATCTCCGTGATGATGTCCATGATCTCTGGGTCCTTCAGTTTCCAAATCCCCCCCCCCCCCACCCCACCCCCACTTCAAAACAAAACTATAAAAACAAAACAAATTTTCAAGAAACTACCTCTGAGGCAATCAGCTCCATGCCATGGGTCTGGCAGAACATCTCCGTGATGATGTCCATGATCTCTGGGTCCTTCAGTTTCCAAATCCCCCCCCCCCCCACTTCAAAAACAAAACTATAAAAACAAAACTAATTTTCAAGAAACTACCTCTGAGGCAATCAGCTCCAAGCCATGGGTCTGGCGGAACTTCTCCTTTGTGATGATGTCCATGAGCTCTGGGTCGCTGGCACCCAGGGCCTCCTGGCCTGTGGAGGCCTGGCGGGACAGGAGAGAGGCCGCATTCTGCAACTTCAGCAACGTCTGAAATCAGAAACACAGAAGACATGGTTACATGGTACAGTATCATCCGGGACACAAGAGAAGCATCATTCTGCAACTTCAGCAACATCTGAAATCAGAAACACAGAGGACTTGCTACAGTACTATCTTTTGCTTTAAACCAGTCACCCTGGTGGGACAGGAGATCGAGAGAGGCCACATTCTGCAACTTCAGCAACATCTGAAATCAGAAACACAGACGATTTGCTACAGTACTATCTTTTGCTTTAAACGAGTCACCCTGGTGGGACAGGAGATCGAGAGAGGCCACATTCTGCAACATCTGAAATCAGAAACACAGAAGACATGGTTACATGGTACAGTATCATCCAGGACAGGAGAGAAGCAGCATTCTGCAACTTGAGCAACATCTGAAATCAGAATCACAGAAGAGTTTCTACAGTATTATCTTTTTGCATTAAACCAGTCACCCAGGTGGGACAGGAGAGAGGCCACATTCTGCCATTTTGACATCTGAAATCGGAAACACAGAAGTCTTGGTACCGCATTATCTGGGACAGGCGAGAAACTGCATTCTGCAACTTCAGCAACGTTAAACACACAAGATAAGGGACAGTATCATCCAGGACAGGAGAGAAGCAGCATTCTGCAACTTCAGCAACATCTGAAATCAGAAACACAGAAGAGTTGACTGCTTGATGATCGCCTATATAGCGCTATTCTCCGCTCTCTGGAGCAGACTCACTGCGCTCGCATGTGATTGTACACGAGTGACTAGCTTTTTATAGCGTGTTTTTTGAATATCCACCGAAGTGGTGTGCTTACAGCGCTGGTGTGGCTGGTGCCACATGAAACCATGCACCATGTCACTTCATGCAAGGCCACATATTTAAGATGTATGCGTGTTTAGTTGTAAACTGCCACCTGCACTTTTGGCACAATGACCGGGATCTTTTACATGCTACTGCGGTAACACTGGGGTAGAATGGATACCGAAATCAGCCAGCAGAGAAAGTTGACCCGGGAGAAGAAAATTCTCCCGCTGCTCCAGCAGGGATTTGAACTTGTAACCTTTCAATCACGAGTCCGGCGCTCTAACCACTGAGCTATCCCCGCCCCAATAGTTGCTACAGTACCATCTTTTGCTTTAAACCAGTCACCCAGGTGGGACAGGAGAGAGGCTACACTCTGCAATTCTGACATCTGAAAT
>OY757553.1:10199542-10207042 GCA_963584105.1 Alviniconcha strummeri | reverse complement strand
CCTCTCTGTCTACCGTCCCACTCTCTTCTGCCGTCCCTCTCCGTCTGCCATCCCCCTCTGTCTGTCTGCTATCCCTCTCTGCCTGCCGCCCCTCTCTCTGTGCCTGCCGTCTGCTTGCCGTCCCTCTCTCTCTGCCTGCCGTCCCTCTCACTCTGCCTGCCGTCCCTCTCTCTCTGCCTGCCGTCTGCCTGCCGCCCCTCTCTCTCTGCCTGCCGTCTGCTTGCCGTCCCTCTCTCTCTGCCTGCCGTCCCTCTCTCTCTGCCTGCCGTCCCTCTCTCTCTGCTTGCCGTCCCTCTCTCTCTGCCTGCCGTCTGCTTGCCGTCCCTCTCTCTCTGCCTGCCGTCTGCTTGCCGTCCCTCTCTCTCTGCCTGCCGTCTGCTTGCCGTCCCTCTCTCTCTGCTTGCCGTCTGCTTGCCGTCCCTCTCTCTCTGCTTGCCGTCCCTCTCTCTCTGCCTGCCGTCTGCTTGCCGTCCCTCTCTCTCTGCTTGCCGTCCCTCTCTCTCTGCTTGCCGTCTGCTTGCCGTCCCTCTCTCTCTGCTTGCCGTCCCTCTCTCTCTGCCTGCCGTCTGCTTGCCGTCCCTCTCTCTCTGCCTGCCGTCTGCTTGCCGTCCCTCTCTCTCTGCCTGCCGTCTGCTTGCCGTCCCTCTCTCTCTGCTTGCCGTCCCTCTCTCTCTGCTTGCCGTCCCTCTCTCTCTGCTTGCCGTCCCTCTCTCTCTGCCTGCCGTCCCTCTCTCTCTGCTTGCCGTCCCTCTGTCTCTGCCTGCCGTCCCTCTCTCTCTGCCTGCCGTCTGCTTGCCGTCCCTCTGTCTCTGCCTGCCGTCCCTCTCTCTCTGCCTGCCGTCCCTCTGTCTCTGCCTGCCGTCTGCTTGCCGTCCCTCTCTCTGTGCCTGCCGTCTGCTTGCCGTCCCTCTGTCTCTGCCTGCCGTCCCTCTCTCTCTGCCTGCCGTCCCTCTCTCTGTGCCTGCCGTCCCTCTCTCTCTGCCTGCCGTCTGCTTGCCGTCCCTCTGTCTCTGCCTGCCGTCTGCTTGCCGTCCCTCTCTCTGTGCCTGCCGTCTGCCTGCCGTCCCTCTCTCTCTGCCTGCCGTCCCTCTCTCTGTGCCTGCCGTCCCTCTGTCTCTGCCTGCCATCTGCTTGCCGTCCCTCTCTCTGTGCCTGCCATCTGCTTGCCGTCCCTCTCTCTGTGCCTGCCGTCCCTCTGTCTCTGCCTGCCGTCCCTCTCTCTCTGCCTGCCGTCTGCTTGCCGTCCCTCTCTCTGTGCCTGCCGTCCCTCTCTCTGTGCCTGCCGTCCCTCTGTCTCTGCCTGCCGTCCCTCTCTCTCTGCCTGCCGTCTGCTTGCCGTCCCTCTGTCTCTGCCTGCCGTCCCTCTCTCTCTGCCTGCCGTCTGCTTGCCGTCCCTCTGTCTCTGCCTGCCGTCTGCTTGCCGTCCCTCTGTCTCTGCCTGCCGTCCCTCTCTCTCTGCCTGCCGTCTGCTTGCCGTCCCTCTGTCTCTGCCTGCCGTCTGCTTGCCGTCCCTCTGTCTCTGCTTGCCGTCCCTCTCTCTCTGCCTGCCGTCTGCTTGCCGTCCCTCTGTCTCTGCCTGCCGTCCCTCTCTCTCTGCCTGCCGTCTGCTTGCCGTCCCTCTCTCTCTGCCTGCCGTCCCTCTGTCTGTCTGCTTTCCCACCTGTCCGCTCTGGCTTGCTGTCTCTCTGCGCATGGTCATTGAAGTCCAGTACTTAGCTTGTCATTTAGGGTGTATCCGCCTCGACACGTGTGTGTGTGTGTGTGTGTGTGTGTGTGTGTGTGTGTGTGTGTGTGTGTGTGTGTGTGTGTGTGTGTGTGTGTGTGCGTGCGTGCGTGCGTGCGTGCGTGCGTGCGTGCGTGCGTGCGTGCGTGTGTGTTTGTACTTGTGTATGCATGCATGAGTGCGATAATTGTAGCAGTTGGTGGCAAGGCTAACTCCCCATCCTCCCTTGGTGTAGGTGTGGCAGTAGACTGGTGGCTGCAGTGACGACCGGTCCTCTCTCCGTCTTCCTTCACAAGGCCAGCGTTGTGCACTCCCTCACCACTAAAGTCAGCACGCTGTTGTGGAAAGGACTGCAAACTGGGTCACCGATGACGTCATGAGGTTGCTGTGGAAACAAGTGCAGACTGGATCACCAAGGGTGTCATGAAGCCGTTGTGGAAGTCAGAGCAAACTAGGTCACCGATGATGTGAGCTTGCTGTGGAAATGAGTGCGGTCATGAGGTCGGTTGCGGAAATAAAAGCAAACTGGGTCACAGTGACGTCATGAGGCCGATGTGTAGAGCCTGCTGGTCAGGCGATGTACGTGTCCCCTCAGAAAGACAGCCAGTTGTGCAGTGTGACGTCAGCTTACTCCTTGGAGCAGGTGGTGCAGTGTGCAACACGGGAAGTAGACGTGTGTGCGCGTAGTGGTGTAAATGATTGCAGTTGTGTGGGTTGTGTGTGTAGTGTGGATAGTGTGGTGCTGGTTTCTGACGTATACACAGTGGGTGTTACGAGCTGCTATTGATAGAATACGACTGAGTATGAAAATGCATAATGGTTAAGTTGGAGTTAGCGACTGAGTATGGAAATGCATAATGGTGAAGTTGGACTTTGCGACTGAGTGTGGAAATGCATAATGGTTAAGTTGGAGTTTGCGACTGAGTGTGTGCACGCATAGTGATCATGATTTATATGTAATATACTGCTGGATGTATGCATTTTTTTATATATAATTTTTGTAATGGTGCTTAACGTTCGCAGGAACCCGGGTGGTTTATTAGGGACGGTTGGAGTGGGGGGGGGGGGGGGGGAGGGTGGTATGAAAGCTGAGCTCCACCTCCTTGTTCACACAACTCCTGGGCTCTGAGTGTGTGCATGCATAATGACCATGATTATAGTACACTGCTGAGTGTGTGCATGCATGAGCATGAATTATAGTACATTGCTGAGTGTGTGCAGGCATGAGCATGAATTATAGTACACTGCAGAGTGTGTGCATGCATGAGCATGATTTATAGTACACTGCAGAGTGTGTGCATGCATGAGCATGAACTATAGTACACTGCAGAGTGTGTGCATGCATGAGCATGATTTATAGTACACTGCAGAGTGTGTGCATGCATGAGCATGAATTATAGTACACTGCGGAGTGTGTGCATGCATGAGCATGAATTATAGTACACTGCAGAGTGTGTGCATGCATGAGCATGAATTATAGTACACTGCGGAGTGTGTGCAGGCATACATGCATAATGATCATAAGTACACTGTGGAATGTGTGCATGCATAATGATCATCATTCATAGTACACCGCGGAGTGTGTGCATGCATAATCATGAGTTACAGTACACTATGGAGTGTGTGCATGCATAATCATGAGTTACAGTACACCGCGGAGTGTGTGCATGCATAATCATGAGTTACAGTACACCGCGGAGTGTGTGCATGCATAATCATGAGTTACAGTACACCGTGGAGTGTGTGCATGCATAATCATGAGTTACAGTACACTGTGGAGTGTGTGCATGCATAATCATGAGTTACAGTACACTGTGGAGTGTGTGCATGCATAATCATGACTTACAGTACACTGTGGAGTGTGTGCATGCATAATCATGACTTACAGTACACTGTGGAGTGTGTGCATGCATAATCATGAGTTACAGTACACTGTGGAGTGTGTGCATGCATAATCATGACTTACAGTACACTGTGGAGTGTGTGCATGCATAACATGCATAATGATGATTTATAATACATTGCGGAATGTGTGCCTTCCTAATAATCATGATTGATAACACGCGGCTGAGCGTTGTATTTCACAGTTTGACATGTCCCCCACCCCACCCCTTCCTTTTGGCTTGGTGGTGGCTGATAGTGCACGATTGAGACGGGAAAGCTCATAATGACCCCTGCTATTGATCCATTTGTCTTGTCACTGTCACCGCTGTACTCAAGTCACTTGTGAGGAGTGAGTGTGTGCGCGCGGTTGCACTCCTATGTGTGTGTGTGTGTGTGTGTGTGTGTGTGTGTGTGTGTGTGTGTGTGTGTGTGAGTGCGAGCTTGCGTGTACGTGTATAGGCGCATTTATGCATACATCATACATACTTTGCACTTTGACACTTGTGTTCAGACACTGCGTTTTTTTTATTGTTTGTTTTTTAAGATTTGAAAGACAAAGAGAAGTAATATTTCATGTCTTTATAAACGTGCCTTTAAAGCTGGCCTTTGGAGATGAGCATTGTCCATGAGTTTTCCTGTGTGTACATATGCACGCTTGTGGAGCAATGTCGTGATGGTCCTTTTGTCTGGGTTGTGTCCCCTTTTGTCTGGGTAGTGTCCCCTTTAGTCTGGATTGTGTCCCCTTTTGTCTGGGTAGTGTCCCCTTTTGTCTGGGTTGTGTCCCCTTTCTCCTGTGCTGCCCCCGCCTCTTGGCTTGATCACATCGCCACCGGCGTGACCTAGTATTGCAATCTTATCCATGCCACCTGCCTGACCTAGTATTGCAATCTTATCCATGCCACCTGCCTGACCTAGTATTGCAATCGTACCATGGCAGCGGCCTGACCTAGTATTGCAATCGTACCATGGCAGCGGCCTGACCTAGTATTGCAATCGTACCATGGCAGCGGCCTGACCTAGTATTGCAATCGTACCATGGCAGCGGCCTGACCTAGTATTGCAATCGTACCATGGCAGCGGCCTGACCTAGTATTGCAATCTTAATCATGCCACCGGCCTGACCTAGTATTGCAATCTTAATCATGCCACCGGCCTGACCTAGTATTGCAATCTTAATCATGCCACCGGCCTGACCTAGTATTGCAATCGTACAATGGCAGCGGCCTGACCTAGTATTGCAATCTTAACCATGCCACCGGCCTGACCTAGTATTGCAATCTTAATCATGCCACCGGCCTGACCTAGTATTGCAATCTTAATCATGCCACCGGCCTGACCTAGTATTGCAATCTTAATCATTTATCACGACAGTATCATTTATACAGTCGAAGGAATTGTCCGCGAAAACGCAAAATTCCGCGGTAGTGAAAATGACTCCGTAGAGAGACCCCAAAAAAAGAAGGAAAAAAAAAAGAGTCCGCTCGGAAAAGAAATCGAGAGTACCAAACAAACAAACAAACAAAGGAAGCATCGGTTTTAGTTTCGCCCAAACAAAACAAAACAAACAAGAACAAAAAAAGAAAATAGATGAGGAAGCATCGGTTTTAGTTTCGCCAGTGAAGCATACGGAGCGCGTTCACACATGGCTATCGCCCGTCAGTCGCTTAATTGTGAACACTGTCATTGGCTGTTACTTTCGCGGGCAGGCATTAGCTTGAACGCAGTCCTTTCTACCCGCTTTTGCGCCATGTCTTGGCTAAGAAAAAACGAATGTTTCGAAAGTGAGAGATTCAGCATGACGGTTGCTGGAGTTGTAAACCGTGGCTAAATGTTCAACGACTGTGGCTGTGCCAACAATAAGTGGGAGTAGATATCAGTAAACGGTAGCCGGATTGGTCGAGTCGGTCGGAGACGTGAAAAGCCCCGGTTGTACGTGCTATTTTTAAAAACTATTTTTGTAACTGCTGTTCAACCCCAAACACTGACATATATGTAATATGATGAAGGAGACCACTTTGTGAAAAAATTAATCCAGGAATGCAACGGCGCCCGGTTTCGTGATTTTGCAGTTAGAGATCTTGACAGATTTATAGTCGCAGGACCTTACTGACTTTCGGTTTAGAGCACAGGTTTTGATACCCCCGGATTCCCTGGATTTCAGAGTTTTTGTTTGTTCTGTTTTTCCAGATCAATGTGTTATTGGCTCCTCCTTCTCTCCGTGGATGTCATACATAGTTTATGACCAGTTTCTGCTCATCACTACAAGTTATACTTTGTATTCTACTTTTACTTACATTCATAATCACAGAGTCTTTCCAATTGTGAGTGTTCGTGCAGAGTGGTAAAAAACTGTAACGTCGTCTTTCTCTCGGAAACTATGCAAACTATGTAATTTCGCCTATGATAATCTCTGTTGGCCTTGAGACTTTCGTGTTCGTTTCGGTGCCTCAGCTAAACTTCATCATTTCAAGGCAGCAGATGCAAAGGCGGAACTGCGAGTTGTATTTTGCTGGTTGCTTCCAATTCAGTCAGGCTTACACTTTGTACGTTGACACGTAGAAGAGTGTTATAATTATTTCACTGTGCTACTGTTGGGTTTTAAGACTGTGATAATCCTCACTGACGTGAGTGCATCAATGTGTGATAAACTTAGCTCCACCCGCTATGACTTCCAGCAGTCTTCAGTCACAGTTCAGTGAAAAAGGTTTCCAGAAAACCGACAGCTTTTAAAACAGTGGGGTCTTTGTTGTTTTTATATACTCTACATGTCTAATTGCCCCTGCAGAGGCTGTATGGCATGCTGTTGCATCATACGTGCAAAGTGGGTATCGAGATTTGCTTGTGTGGAAGGATGACAACAGACGCGTTTCCGGTCATGGCAAACACGTTGATGTTGACCTTTTCTCGAAGGTCTTTCCGACTTTGCATGTTGACCGCAGTGAGCGTCACGCGTTCATATCAGTTTCCATGACTTACAGACGTGTTTTCTGGCCTGGAAAAAACGTTCATGTTGACCTTTTCGCGAAGATCTTTCAAACTTTTCATGTTGATGACCCTCACTGAGCGTCACGCTTTCATTGCAGTTTCCATGAGGTACAGACGTACTGGCGTGTTGACGCCCTCCGCTGACCGTCACGTTTTCATTGCAGTTTCGATGAGGTACACTGGCGTGGCGGTCACGGTGGTATCAGAAAGATCTAAAGGAAAAGATCATTCTTCACAAGTTCTCTTCAGTTGAGACTGAATTTCGTATTTGTGGACACGAGTAATGATACTGAGTGGTAACAACAGAAAGGACACACCGGACACTGAATGATGACAAATAAAAGGACTGGCCAGATACTGAATTATAACGACGGAAAGGACACACCAGATACTGAATTATAACAACGGAAAGGACACACCAGATACTGAATAATGACAATGAAAAAGACAAATTGAACAGTGAAAGGTAAAAACTAACAATACTGACCAGTGGTGATTATTGTACGATTTGCGTGACCTGTATAACTGGCCGAGGAAGTGGTGTTTACTGACTGTAAAACCTGTTTGAAAGGAGTGGGGAGGGGAGCTTATCGTTACAGAGCGAGAAAGACTTTTGGTTTTTACTTTTTTAACACTGTTTAACAGACCAGACCAAGATCGAAGCAAAGAAAGGTCTTTTTATACTGAATGACGTCATCATTGTGATTGAATTCCTGAGTGATTTTATTGTCAGCATTGATTAACCAAATACTCACGAATTCAGTCACAATGTTGGCCTCATTTGGAATGTGTCAGAAGATCTCTGTTTTCGAAATTATACTGTTCCAGACCCGGATCAAAAGTCAACGATCGACCGTCGACTGTGTGTGTTGGGCGGGGGGGGGGGGGGGGGGGGGGAGGGGGCGGAG
>OY757553.1:10191197-10196197 GCA_963584105.1 Alviniconcha strummeri | reverse complement strand
ATAAAGTACATAAACTCCACCACACTCCGAGCATCGCTTTCCGGCACCCTCCCGTTGAAGGAAGGATGCCGTAAACCAGTGCTTGGAGTTTGAAACTCCACCAGAGGTACATCCTAGGCGACTCAGGTCTTTGGTGTTGTATTTGGTAGGCATTTCGAGCGCTAATTGCTTCCCTTGTGTGTTGATTCTACATGACCGCTCTTGGCCTCGTTCTGTTTCAGATTCGTGACCTGAACAAATTCAAGACTGTAGATCAGATTACTTCCCCTTACCTTACATTACTCCCTACACTGTGGAAGTTCAAAATTCAGACGATTTTTCAGTCTCTAGTCCTTAGGAGGAAACCGGCTTCATCGTCATCCTTTTGTAATTGGTCCCTCATCCAATGGAGGAACATCCGGATGAGACATTCATAATTTAATTAGCTGTTTTGAATTAATTCATCGTCAGTCGTAGTTTGTGACAGTGCAAACAAATGTATGTGTTAAGGCAGAAGATGAACAACGAAACAGAGACGACATGCAGTCAGTTTCATTGAGCTGGTGACGTGATTTTGACGTTGTGACAGTGAGTTAGACAGTACTGTGGTTTAATGACGTGTTTTGAACTGGTGTGGATTCGTCCTGAGGTGACCCTATAAGTAAGTATGGTGCTTAACGTCCACAGCACAGTACAGGAGCTCTGGATGAAAGTATATGTACTGTTTGTGACAGTGGTGAGGTAGGAGATGAATTTCACTATTTGCTTAATTGTTCCAACGAAAATGTCAAGAGAAACCGTACTAAGTATGTTGATAAATATTATACACATCATCCCAACGTGCCCAAATTTTGTAGTCTCATGAATATGACGTCAAAATCTAAGAATATCAAATTGCTAAATTTATTAGTTGTATTCTTGAGTTATTTTGATTAAGCCAATAACGAAACACAACGAAAAAAGAAAAAGAAAAAAAGAAATAGTTAATTTTTACGCCTTAGCCGTACATATTTATAACAACTTTGATTTGTGTTTGAGCATTTTTATTATTATTTTTATATATATATATAAAGTGTGGTAGTTATTTATTAGTAGAACTCATGTACTTGTTCATAAGGAATGTCGTGTGCGAATGTAACTTCGCTTTCTAGCCCCCAGGGGCCAAAAGCTCAATAAAACCTTGTCTAAACCTTGTGAGAGTCGAGGTGGACGTCCTGGGCTGTCCGTCCTAACGAGCCTTCTGGTTTCTGTGGACGTAAAGAATTATTAAACCGTGCTTCGGCATTGGTCACAACCTGTCCCTAATATGTCAACTGACATCTGAGGACATTAAGCAACACTTCACCACCACGTCCACAGAAACCATAAGGCTTATTAGGGACGGGGTGGCGGGACGTTAAAATCCAAGAACTGGTGACGTGAATCAACCAGCCGCGAACAAAAGTGTAACGACGCTGAACATGCAGTCTTGTACTATGCGTGAACACACACGCTGGGGACAAAAATACCTACTGTTGCTCTGCTCGTGAGTATAGGTTTTCTAAATCAGATGTTTACTCATTCTTCTGCACGGCTAGTCCGGACCACGTGCTTCAACCAAATACCGTTTACAATTACCGATTCCCACTGGAACCTGTGACATTTTCCAACCGGTTACTCACCTTGTTTAGCGTAAATAAAAACAACAGTAACACAGAATACAGATACAGAAATTTTATCGTCTATGAATAACATCGAAATTTACCTTACGACTGCATAAAAGACACCAGTAAGATAACACACGGTATAATACATAATACATAAGTACAAGATAAGATCATAGATATAATGCAAATACCAGTAAAACAGCCTCATGGAGTTATACGCTACCTCCAAACATAGTATGTTGAATATGACATCAAAACCACAATAAACGTCAATATCAATTCCAATCACATGAGAAGACATGTACATTCAGACTCACAGTAGAGCTAAAAGGTAATAAAATAAAATCATAGGTATAATGGAGAAGAAAAAAAGAGAAGAAAAATATATAAAGATACCGGTTCAATAAAGTAAATACGTTATAACACCACATTCTGTTAAGAATTTTCGGTTTTCTTGAAACCTTTCTGAAAGAACAATGACCAAAGAATGCTGAGCGTCATAAACACATATGTAAATACATGCGTAATTAAATGTAACCTAGTTCATTCTCTCTCTCTCTCTCTCTCTCTCTCTCTCTCTCTGCTTGTATACCTTGGTGTGTTGGAAGTAAGATCACATAGCTCAGTATTACTGCACTGCATGGTCATGATTTTTTCTCTTCTTATTGTTTGTGGTTGTACTTGTGTTACGTATATCGAGCGCTAATCAACTCCCTTGTATGTTGATTCTTCTTATTGTACTCTATTCCTCCACATACATAGGCTCATTATTCTCATCTCCTTTAATATCTGGTCAGTAGTTAGAGTTGTATCTGGAAGGATTACTTTTACAGCTCTTCTGTGCAGAGAATTTAATCTCCTTTTGAAAACATCACTACATCCGTCCCATACGACTGACGCATAATCAATGTGAGGTTTAATGTGGGCATTGAAGAACAGTTTTCTTGTTTCGATGTCTACGATGTACCTTAATTTCGACAGAAGGAAGACTCGTCTCGAAATTGTTTTACTCACAGTATTAACATGTGAGTCCCAGCGAAGTTTATTGTCTATGGTTATACCTAGAAGACGGTGTTCTGACACGTGATCAGTTTTCGCCCCGTTTAGAACGAGATCGAGTGGTAAGTGTGACAACTGGTGTTTCTGTCTGGTAGCGATTGTCATAGACTTGGTCTTGATCGGATTGATGACCATATGATTATTATCACACCAATTGGATACCTGATCTAAGCTGTGTTGCATTTTGCTTCTGATTTGCATAATATCTTTTCCAGATGTGTGCAGTGTTGTGTCATCTGCCAGCATGTCACTATCAACAGATATATCTTTCACGTGTAATGGAAGGTCATTGATAAAGAGACCAAAAAGAATAGGTCCCAAAACAGAACCTTGTGGTACACCATACTTTACTGATTTTTCGGAGGAGTAAGAATCATGGAGTAAGATGCATTGCGTTCTATTATGAGGATCTGATTTAAAAAATGGTAGAGAACTTGAGTTTTTAAGATAAATGGCGAGCTTTTTCAATACAATATCGTGATCAAACAGGTCGAAAGCCTTCTTTAGGTCTAGGAATACTACTGCAGACACCTCAGTTTTATTCATTCTGAAAGGGGCGAAAGAGTTGCCGCTTTTCTCTGTAATCATTTAAATAAATGTTCACATGCTTTTCGAGAAGCTTTGACAAAACAGGCAGAAGTGATACTGGTCTGTAATTGGTTGGATTTGTTTTATCCGTAGATTTTGGAAGCGGAACCACTTTGGCTTTTTTAAGCTCAAACGGATTTTTTTTTTTCTCTCAATGCATAAGTTTAAAACATATGTAAGTGAATCTATTATGTATGGCAATGACAATTTTAGTAGCTGGTTGCTTATACCACCCAGACCAGACGATTTTATTTCCAGCCTCGATATGTATTTGCCTAGTTCCAAAACGGAGAGATAGAGGATAACAAATGGGTCTTGCCCGCTAGTTTTTTGTTTGCAGAAATCATGTAGAGTATTTGAGCACTCATAGACATTTGTTCTTGGTTCTGTTAATGACTCTGACACAGACAGGAAATGATTATTGAAAACATTGCAGTTAGATTTTTCGGGATGTCGGCAGAAGTAGACACACTTAGAGCACGCCACACAGATGCCATGTTGTTATCACGCTCTATGAGCTTTTGGAAGTATTCTTTTCTTGGCTTTTCTCACAAGATTTTTCACTTCATTTCTTAATTTCTTGTATTCAGGGAAAATTTTTTCTCTCTTTAGTTAGTCTCTATCTGCCATTGTTTCCTTGATGTCTTTGTTAAGCCATGGTGGTAACTGGATGTTTTACCCGTTTGCGCTTTAAAGGTGCATGTCTGTTGACAACAGTGAGATAGACATTGTACCATGTCGCCAAGGCTTTATCGGGATCAGTACAATTCAGGACTTCAGTGAACAGGGCCCAGTGCAGGTCATTCAAAAAGGCATCCTTGTTAAAATGTTTGAAAGATCGAAATGATATATATGAATGGGATTTGGGCTCACATTTTGGAAGCTTAATCGATTTTGAACAGGAGATGGGACAAAGGTCACTTATGCTCAGGTCAGGTACACTGACCTCGGTGATAACGTCTGGGTTGTTTGTATATATATATATATATGGTCAATACGAGTGGCAGACATCTGTGTAATTCTAGTAGGTGATTTCACAAGTTGGGTTAAGCCTAGGAAGAGTGTGGCTTTAGTAAATCAATATTAAAAACTCCTAGTACAATAATATCAGCATGGGGTTTAAGAGTATGGATGTTATCTATCATTTGTACAACGTTGTCAAACCATTCATAAGAAGCAGAAGGGTTTCTGTATAAAATACACACAAAAATATTAGGAGCACTCGTACTCTCTGTCTCTGTTTTGTACATGTGTGCAGACAGGTATGCATGTGTCCAGACAGGTAGGCAGATAGGCATGTGTGCTGACAGGTAGGCATGTGTGCAGACATATAGGCATGCGTGAAGTGAGGTAGGCATGTGTGCAGACAGGTAGGTAAGTGTGCAGACAGGTAGGTATGTGTGCAGACAGGTAGGCAGGTAGGCATGTGCGTAGACAGGTAGGCATGTGTGGCAACTTGTAGGCATGTATGAAGAGAGGTAGGCATGTGTGCAGACAGGTAGGTAGGTAGGTACGTGTGCAGACGGGTAGGGTTGTGTGCAGACAGATAGGTAGGTATGTGTAGGCATGTGTGTGGACAGGTAGGAAGGTGTGCTGACAGGTAGGCATGTGTGCAGACAGATAAGCATGTGTGCAGAAAGGTAGGCAGGTAGGCGTGTGTGCAGACAGGTAGGCACGTGTACGGACAGGTAGGCAGGTAGGTATGCGTACAGACAGGTAGGCATGTAT
>OY757553.1:10186197-10188697 GCA_963584105.1 Alviniconcha strummeri | reverse complement strand
GCAGGAAGAGCTTGTTGTCCATGAAGAAGAGGAGTACCCCCACCACCACACAGCCAACCAGCACCAGCAGACCGATGATGCCAAAGGCACGAGTGGCCAGAAGCTCGTCTGCAAACCGGATATATGAACGCGTGAGAGAACAAGACTGGGTAGTAAAGTGTCTGAATTTTCGCTGTCCACAGCAAATACCACCAATGTTCATAAATCAAAATATTCTATATCAAAAGCGCTACAAGAAGAACAACAAAAAGATGAACAAGAAGAGAGAAAGACAGAGAAAAGACGACATAAATAATCCTGTTCACAGTATTAGGAGAATGTGCAGAAAGATCAGACAGAAGCAGAAGAGGTGACAGAAAAATTGAAAACAACTGATCGACTCGAGGGGGGTGTTTGCATGTGTGCATGGGACAGTGCATATGTATGGAGAGAGATGAGGGAAGGGGGGGGGTGTTTGTATGTGTGCATGGCACAGTGCGTATGTATGGAGAGAGATGGGGGAAGGGGGGGGGCTGTTTGTATGTGTGCATGGGGCAGTGTGTATGTCTGGAGAGAGATGGGGGAGGGGGGTGTTTGCCCTTTAGATCTTCCAAGAAGCAGGCCACTTGTGAGAGTTGCTTTGCCGGCCATTCTATTTGCTCGGCCATTTCCCTTCACTCCGGCATATCCAGTCTTTTCAACAGGCAGTCTGGCATGCACAGGGAACAGGAGCTGTGATAGGCATGTGTGCAGACAGGTAGGCACTTGTACAGAAAGGTAGGCAGATAGGCATGTGTGCAGGCAGGTAGACATGTTTGCAGACAGGTAGGCAGAAAGGCATGTGTGTAGACAGGTAGACATGTGAGCAGGTAGGCAGATAGTCATGTGCGCAGACAGGTAGGCATGTGTGCAGACAGATAGGCATGTGTGCCGACATGTAGACATGTATGAAGAGAGGTAGGCATGTGTACAGACAGGTAGGTATGTGTGCAGACAGATAGACAGGTAGGCATGTGTGCAGACAGGTAGGTTTGTGTGCAGACAGGTAGGCAGGTAGGCATGTATGCAGACAGGTAGGCATGTGTGCAGACAGGTAGGCTTGTGTGCAGACAGGTAGGCAGGTAGGCATGTGTGCAGACAGGTAGGCTTGTGTGCAGACAGGTAGGCAGGTAGGCATGTATGCAGACAGGTAGGCATGTGTGCCGACATGTAGGCATGTATCAAGAGAGGTAGGCAAGTATGCAGACACTTAGGTAGTTAGGCATGTGTGCAGACAGGTAGGGTTTTGTGCAGACAGGTAGGTAGGTAGCATGTGTGCAGCCAGGTAGGCATGTGTGCAGAAAGATAGGCATGTTTGAAATCATGTAGATAGGTATTCATGTGTGCAGACAGGTATGCATGTGTGGAGGCAGGTAGGCACGTGTGCAGACAGGTAGGCACGTGTGCAGAAAGGTAGGCAGGTAGGCATGTGTGCAGACAGGTAGGCATGTGTGCAGAAAAGTGGGCATGTGTGAGACATGTAGGCACGTGTGCAGAAAGGTTTGCATGTGTGAAGACAGGTAGGCATGTGTGAAGACAGGTAGGCATGTGTGCAGACAGGTAGGCAGGTGTGCATATAGTAAGCAGGTGTGCAGACAGGTAGGTTTGTATGCAGGTAGGTAGGCATGTGTATCGACATCTAGGCATGTATGAAGAGAGGTAGGCATGTGTGCAGACAGGCAGGCGGGTGAGCAGACAGGTAAGCATGTATGCCGACATGCAGGAATGTATGAAGAGAGGTAGGCAGGTGTGCAGACAGGCAGGCATCTATGCCGACATGCAGGCATGTATGAAAGGAGGTAGGCAGGTGTGCAGACAGGCAGGCATGTGTGCTGACAGGTAGGTATGTGTGCAGACAGGTAGGCATGTGTGTCGACATGTAGTCATGTATGAAGTGAGGTAGGCATGTGTCCAGATAGGCAGGCATGTATGCAGACATCTAGTCATGTGTGCAGACAAGTAGGCCCGTGTGCAGACAGGGAGGCACGTGTACAGAAAGGTAGGCCACTTCCCCGATACATCTCCTTCGTCTACAGAGTGCCTTAACGTAGCCATGGCAGAACTAGTAGAACCGGCAGACAGATACCAGTTACCACTCACCGCGGTCATACATGATTCATGATTAGTGTTACACGGAATAGATTTACGCAGACCGCATGAACGATTTCATTATTTAGAGATAATGAATGGTCCTCTCTCTCTCTCTCTCTCTCTCTCTCTCTCTCTCTCTCTCTCTCTCTCTCTCTCTCTCTCTCTCTCTCTAAAACACACACACACACGCACGCACGCACGCACGCACGCACGCACGCACACACGCACGCACGCACATACGCACGCACGCACGCACGCACACACACACACACACACACACACACACACGTAAATCAGGCACATATACCACCCCCGCACACATCCCACACACCGCCCCCTTCGCTTTTGTCCGTCTTATTCTTTCACTCATTCTCATCCTACCTCTTTCAAT
>OY757553.1:10178773-10181273 GCA_963584105.1 Alviniconcha strummeri | reverse complement strand
CTCACTCAGAAAATGGCCAATAAAAATGGCAAACTTAAAATCATTAAGGCTTTTCCCCTTCGCTTGAGCACGTCAAAGGACTTCTATCAAAATGCACAGTATTGAAAATAGGTTTGTTATAGAATCATCAAACACACTGTTTGCAGGAGTGTATGTGTGCATTTTTCAGCCCGGAAATTTTACAGGTTGGGGCAATGAAGGGGTTAATGTTTGCGTCCGCAGCAACTCACTGCGGGAGCTGATAATTATAGAATACGAACCAACGATAGATTTGTATCATGTTCTATTGGTAAAGGTCCTGTAGAGATGGAAGACGAACAAACAAATAAACGATGGTTTTGACTTTGCCCCTCACAATTAATGAAACATTAAACTGTCTCTCATCGCTGCCCGTCTTAATGCAGGAGTCAGTGTAAGAATAGGTATATAATCTCCTTAAGCACAGAAGATCTGTAAGACGCACAGAGGAACCCAAGCTAGTTGGTTACAATGCTATATTATCAGAAGTACAGCGGATCTGTAAGCTACTGGGTTATAATGTTACATTATCAGAAGCACAGATCTATAACACGCACAGAGGAACCTAAGCTAGTTGGGTATAATTTTGTATTAGGAGAAGCTCAGCAGATCTACTTGATGTGCAGACGAAGCAAAGTTAGTTGGTAATCATGTTATATTAGCACACACACATACACACACACACACACACACACACACACACACACACACACACACACACACACACACACACACACACACACACACACACACACACACACACACACACACACACACACACAAAACAACAACAACAACAACAACAAAACAAAACAAAACAAAAAGAGTATCTAAAAGACGCAGAGAGGAAAAGTTAAGTGGTTATAATGTTATTTATCAGAAGCACAGCAGATCTAGAAGACTCACAGACGAACGAAATATATTTGGCTATATTATATCAGCAGAAACACAGCGTATCCAGAAGGAGTATAGACGAACAGAGGTTAGTTGGTTATAATGTTATAATATCAGAAGCACAGCAGATTTAGTTGACCTACAGACGAACCAAAGTTAGTTGGTAATAATGTTATATTATCAGAAGCACAACAGATCTATAAGTCGCAGAGAGGAACGAACGTTAGGTGGTTATAATGTTATATCAGAAGCAGAGAAGATAAATAAGACCTACAGACGAACCAAAGTTAGGTGGTTATAATATTACATCAGCAGAAGCACAACGGATCTATTGGGCGATTCAGGCGGGGTTGTTAACTCTCTTGACTTTTGCCCGGTATAGCTTAAGTCCCTTGGCTGCTTTTACTTCCGGTGCGTACTTTCTTCACAATGGAAGGCGGTGACAGTGAATTTGCGAATTTTACACTGCCAACGTTAAAGGCATTTTTTGAGGCACGTAGTCATAATGTGTCTGGCAATAAGCAATAACTTGTTGCTCGTGCTATAGGATGCCCCAAAACGCATTTTTTTCTACGAACTCTCGATCTTCTGATTAGCCCCAAAACGATGCAAAGACACTTTTTGTTCACCCTCCATCCCCTTTCCACGGTCATTTTTGCAACCGCAACAGTATTGGCATTTGTACTGCTTCGCAATTCTAATTTCAACTTCCATTGTTATACACAGCGTGAAGCAACGCCTACTCAGAAATCGGCCCGGAAGTGCGCTGCGACCTCTCGCGACTTCTTTCGCGAAAGATTACAAAGCGCATTCACTCTAGCAAACCAGCTTCGCTGAATCGCCCAATAAGATGCACAGACGACCCAAAGTTACTGGGTTATAATGTCATACTATCAGAAGCACAGAAGATCTATAAGACACACAGAGGAACCAAAGCTGTGAGATTATAATGTTGTATTAGAAGAAGCACGACAGATCTAGAAGGCGTACAGAAGAAACAAAGCTAGTTGGTTATAATGTTGTATTAGAAGAAGTCTGGAAGACCTAGAAGACGTACAGAGGAGCCAACGCTGTTTGGTTATAATGTTATATTTATTAGCAGAAGCTAACCGTATCTAAAAATTCACAGAGGAACCAAAGATAGCTGCTAATGATAATGTTACATCAACAGAAGCACAAAAGACCTGAAAGATGTATATTAGTTACTTAGTAATTGGATTTTGACGTCTGGTGAACCTCACTGACAGGGTCACTTCAGGACGAATGTATAGAAAAACCAAAATAGCTGGCTGTGATGTTATAATTATTAGCAGAAGTACAGCACATCTAAAAGATGTTCAGAGGACAGCACATCTAAAAGATGTTCAGAGGAACCAAAGATAGTTGGCTATGATGTTATATTAGCAAGCGCATAGGGGAATAAGTAAAATAAGTAAGTAAGTAAGTAACTTGATGTTTCACGCCCAGTCAACCAGTATGGTAATATCAGGGCGATACACATTTTGTTAGCACACAATAAATGTAAAACAATATGAACAAGGTTAAAACTAGTATATAATCAGATTTTAAAAAACAACAGACAAACAGA
>OY757553.1:10167593-10171073 GCA_963584105.1 Alviniconcha strummeri | reverse complement strand
AAGTTGACAAGTGTCTTTCAGGAACATTCTACTTTTTAATCATAATGAGAAGTTTGTATTGGCTGTTGCAGACTATTTCAGTATTTATGTACTTTTTTTCTTCTCCGAATACATAGGGCAGGAGAAAAGGGATTTATAATCCTTTGCAATTCCTGATTTGTAAATAAGTTTAACAAAATTAAATGCTGAAAGAAACTGTCATAGATTGCACAGTTTCAAAATAAAGTGGCAAGCGCTAAAAAGTCCATCTAGCCCAGTACACTAGCAGTGTTCTCTGACACTGACAAAAAGGGACATATATAGAATTTACATACACATTATCCATCGACCACGTGAATAAATCCAAAGTTGACAAGCAAAGCCAATGGCCATTGTTGATGAATTTTCTCAGTAACTGTGTTTTTGTGTCATTGTCGTTGCACATTTATCGCACTCTTCTGTGAGTAGCTGTGTCAATCTTTGAATAAATCAGAAACAAGTCGAGCAGCTTACAATGACATTTGAAAGACTCATCACCAGATACTGAGTGCCGATTATCCACATTGATTAACTGCTGCTGGACCGAATGAACAGACAAAACCATTTTCAGAGGAGAATGAATACACAAAACATTACCACAGTACTAGTACCACAGCCCCCAAAAACTTACATTCAAAATTCATAAATCATATAAAATAATGTCCATCAAAGTTACACAATTAACGATTTCCTGTTTGGTATGAAAAGCCTTCCTCTTGTGAGGTTGTGAATGAAGCCAATGCAATTCACTTCAAAAAAGACTTTTCCACTTTTTCACACGCTCTGAGAATATTTTTGCGACACCTTTTTCAGTGTGGAACGTTTTCAGTTTTGTGATCATTCTTTTCCACAGCTGTTCATCAAATTTGATTCTTTCAAACAACAAATCACGCCATTTTCTCTCAGACACACTCATCTGCCTTTGAACTTGGCAGAAGTAATTGTGGTTTATCTTCAGAGTGACAGCTCCATTCACAGCTTCACGGAAGAAGAACTTGTCTTCACAAGTTTTACAAGTGTGTCATTTCTGTGGATCGAGGGCCATTTGACTTCAAGTAGACCATGTGATGGATGGCAATGAGTGCACTGTACAAATCCATCTGGGCCGGTTGCCAGGAATGACAGATCTTCATATACAATCAGTCCTGTTTTCTTCATAGTGGTGTGTGGATATCTCCTTTCATGTAGCTGTAATACTTTCTGCAAATTGTGCGTTCATGCAGAAGTCCACATTTGCTTTGTTAATTCTACATGAATCATACATACTGCATGATGGTCTTGAGCAGGCAGTCTGGTGGCGTGGCTGGCTTCGTACTGAAAGGAATTCGTACTAATTCGTTTTACCTCTTGCTGATTTCAAAGCAAAAACCGATTCAACGATGCCTGCTGTCAGGACTCTCGACAACCAGCAAACAGAAGACCACACACGTTCCAGATGCATGGCAGGGTTTGGTATCTTTCAACATCGGACTGGAGTGCGCCCCCAAAACGCTGTCTCGTGATATTCATCTTCTACCATACTGAATTCCTTTGCTGTCCATCAAACGTAGTTTACCCCAGTCATACGACAATTCTACAGCTCACTGATTCATTCCGACATTTTTGTACACCAGCTCCTTCAGCTCCTTCTTGTCTGTCCTCTTCTTTGCTTCCTTCTTCTTTTGTTGTCTGTCTCTCTTCTTGCACCCGCAGAAGACAAACTTTGTCGAAAGGGCCTGAGTACTGTTGTTTCCTTGTGTTTCGTCGCATTGGTGAGTACATTTCCCTGGATCAAGTCAACAGCTTTACTGCACTCCCAGCGCACCGGTTGCACGTGAAGCACGACTCTCACGTAAACCGCAAGTAACACTGACTTCACCAAACTACTTTATCTGATACTCCGCCTGCAACAACCGACAACATTAACAGAACATGTCTCTAAACAGTTGCACCGTTTTACAACGGCACTCTTGACCCGGCCACAAAACAGTCAAACCTTGCCATAACGTAACTGGTGACAGTTGCCTTTGAAACAGTTCCGGTGTTGGTTTGACTGACGATGGCTCTCTCTCGTTTTCTACGCCTCTCTCCTCCAGGCGATCGACGGTGTGATGTCCTTGGCTTTGTGCCCGTAGACAGCGTCTCAAGCTCTTCAACTCTTCGGATTATCCGAAACGCGCTTGGGAAAGAAAACAGCTATCAGTATAACTCAGCTCTCTGTGTTTATTTCCGCTTCACGAGAATTGGGTCCTAGGTGGTAGGGGGTTGTGAGGGGGGGGGGTAGGGGGGGAGGGGGGGATTAAGCTAAATAATGAACCGACAGTGCATAAATGACAAAGGATTCAAAATGCAAATGTCTTGTCAGCACATGCGGTGTGAAGTATAAAAAGCCATTGTCTGACCTACTCCAGGTTCTTCTTCTTTCTTTCTTTCTTTGTTTCTTCTTCATCTTCTTCTTCTCCCCCTCCTGCTCCTCTTCCTCCTCCTCCTCCTCCTCCTCCTCCTCCTCCTCCTTCTTCTTCTTCTTCTTCTTCTTCTTCTTCTTCTTCGTGGATCGCCCCGATATAACCCCACCGGTTGACTGGGCGTAAAACACCGAGTTACCCTTGTTCGTGGGTGTTCCAGGATGTTCCCTCAGACGTCTAGTTTGAGGAAATTATGTAACAAACGCGGCTCTCTGCATCAGGTCCTATTCGGAGCTCCAGAGCTTTTCTGCAAAGCGTGGCTCCTTGGGCCCAGTGCCGTGTCCGTGCTTCTTTGTATAGTGGGCAGGACTGCAGGACACGCTCTGGGCTTTGAAGGCCGTTCTCACATAGGCAGTCGACGACTCCGTGTGTGTGTGTGTGTGTGTGTGTGTGTGTGTGTGTGTGTGTGTGTGTGTGTGTGTGTGTGTGTGTGTGTGTGTGTGTGTGTGTGTGCAGAAGAAGAAGAAGATAACCTTTCGACCATTAATTAAGATTTTGATGTGCGCCAGAAACCTTTTTTGCTCCAGCATGCCAATAGTGGGTGTAGGATGGAGAGACAGACAGACAGACAGACAGACAGACAGACAGACAGAGACAGAGAGAGAAAGAGCAGCTGTACAGATGATAACTGTGTTGGTCATCATTGTTATTATGAACAGCAGAAATGGACTCACTTTTAGATTATCCTGTTAGAGTATCCTGCTACTTCCTATTAAGATACGGGTCATTCTCTTGAAAACTGGACCAAAGAGGGTGCCGCTTTCTCGATTAAATAAAAATTAAACTAAAACATGAAACTTTTTAAACTATCGCTATATTTCTGATGTAATGTGTTTGGAGAAATAAGGGAAATGCCACAATGGGTAAATGCATCATTATTTCTTTGGTAAAATCGCGACATTTTCATGGCTGCCGTTTGTGACAGGTTAGCTGATCGCAGATATTTTCTTGGAATCGTTCATGATTGAATAAAAACAGGTTTCATGAGAAAGAAGGAGGCCAGTTTTACATACAAATG
>OY757553.1:10160093-10162593 GCA_963584105.1 Alviniconcha strummeri | reverse complement strand
AAGAAACCTTACATTGCATGAGGCATTGTCCACAGTGAAGAAACCTTACATTGATTGAGTGGGTGTCCACAGTGAAGAAACCTTACATTGCATGAGGCATTGTCCACAGTGAAGAAACCTTACATTGCATGAGTGGTTGTCCACAATGAAGAAACCTTACATTGCATGATTGGTTGTCCACAGTGAAGAAACCTTACATTGATTGAGTGGTTGTCCACAGTGAAGAAACCTTACATTGCATGAGGCATTGTCCACAGTGAAGAAACCGTACACTGCATGAATGGTTGTCCACAATGAAGAAACCTTACATTGCATGAGGCATTGTCCACAGTGAAGAAACCGTACACTGCATGAATGGTTGTCCACAATGAAGAAACCTTACATTGCATGAGGCATTGTCCACAGTGAAGAAACCGTACACTGCATGAGTGGGTGTCCACAATGGAAAAACAAAAACAAACAAAAACGTACACTGCAAGATATATCCACGATGAAGAAACCGTATGTTGCAAGAGTGGTTGTCCACAGTGAAGAAACCTTACACTGCATGAGTGGGTGTCCACAGTGAAGAAACCGTACACTGCATGAATGGTTGTCCACAACCATGAAGAAATTGTACTTTGCATGAATAGTCCATAATGAAGAAACCGTACACTGCATGAGTGGTTGTCCACAACCATGAAGAAATTGTACTTTGCATGAATGGTCCATAATGAAGAAACCGTACACTGCATGAGTGGTTGTCCACAACCATGAAGAAATTGTACTTTGCATGAATGGTCCATAATGAAGAAACCGTACACTGCATGAATGGTTGTCCACAACCATGAAGAAATTGTACTTTGCATGAATGGTCAATAATGAAGAAACCGTACACTGCATGAGTGGTTGTCCACAACCATGAAGAAATTGTACTTTGCATGAATGGTCCATAATGAAGAAACCGTACACTGCATGAATGGTTGTCCACAACCATGAAGAAATTGTACTTTGCATGAATGGTCAATAATGAAGAAACCGTACACTGCATGAGTGGTTGTCCACAACCATGAAGAAATTGTACTTTGCATGAATGGTCCATAATGAAGAAACCGTATTTGACATGAGTGGTTGTCCACATTGAAGAAAACTTAGCTGACACGACGATGGTCAGGAAAGAAGAAAACCTTTCTTGAGAAAAGAGGAAGTACGGAATGAAGACACTGAGATGAGGGGCTAGTCCAAAAAGAAGACAAAATTTACTTCTGATGAGGTGTCAGAAAAGAAATATTTATGGATAAAAACAGGTGGTGCACAATTATCAAAAGCTCTCTCTCTCCTCTCTCTCTCTCTCTCTCTCTCTTCTCTCTCTCTCTCTCTCTCTCTCTCTCTCTCTCTCTCTCTCTCTCTCTCTCTCTCTCTCTCTCTCTCTCTCTCTCTCTTACCCCCCCCCACACACCACAAATAGATGCAAACACTCTCTCTCTCTCTCTCTCCTCTCTCTCTCTCTCTCTCTCTCTCGTCTCTCTCTCTCTCTCTCTCCTCTCTCTCTCTCTCTCTTACCCCACCCCACACACACACACTCACAAATAGATACACACACTCTCTCTCTCTCTCTCTCTCTCTCTCTCTCTCTCTCTCTCTCTCTCTCTCTCTCTCTCTCTCTCTCTCTCTTACACACACGCACACTCTCTCTCGCTCTCTCTCTCTCTCTCTCTCTCTCTCTCTCTCTCTCTCTCTCTCTCTCTCTCTCTCTCTCTCTCTCTCACACACACACACACACACACACACACACACACACACACACACACACACACACACACACACACACACACACACACACTCACATGCTCACACCCACGCACGCATGTACACATACACTCACGCACGCACGCACGCACACACACACACACACACACACACACACACACACACACACATACACACACGTGTACGCACAGACACAGAGAGAGAGAGGGGAGAGAGAGAGAGAGAATAAGGAGAAGAAGAAGAAAATCAAGATGAAGATCAAAAAGAAGATCAAGAAAGAGCAGGACAAGATTACAACCATAGTCGTCTTCATTATCGCCGTGATCAATTTTCTTCTGGACACGGGCAGCAAGAGGAAGATTACAGCAGGTATGGGAATGTAATTCGCGGATTACCGGAACTGTTACCTGGAGCGAAACGGCCCCTGAGCCAGTGCAGGTGCAATGGATATACCTGGTCACCTTCCTGCAGCAACAGATCAAGTTCAGACATCACAACTTCTGTCACCGTGCGGCAAAGAGCTGTTTGAAGCAGGAAATCGTCTCCGCGACAGTTTGTGTGCTCATGTCATAGTCAGAAGTAATTAATTATCAGTATTAGTACATGTAGTAAAGTTTTGTAGGAGGTAGTCTTCCATACGTTTCAAAAGCATAACGATGAGCCAATTAAGAAACTCCATAATTATCGCTTTTGCTTTCCCATGCGGCATGTACGCCGTATTCTGTGTCCACACTCCTCTCCTCGTCTTCTT
>OY757553.1:10129341-10159893 GCA_963584105.1 Alviniconcha strummeri | reverse complement strand
AGCAGACGAAGTAGTGCTAATCACTATCATCTCCTTATAATCATATTGCACATAAATCTATACCCAGCAATTTCATATGATTATTTGTATATACAAAGCATGCCCAGTGACACTAGACGCGCACCATGGTACAGAGTTGCAACTGACTGAGTTTGTGCAAGACACCAAAGTCTCGCTGGCGCAAGACACAAACCGGCCAGTCACACAATCACCCCACGAGCCAGCCAATCTGTCAGCAAATACCAGTCACAACAGACGATCCTTTTGTTTTCTTTTTTCTTTTTTTAAGGGATTACGAACTGTCATAATCGTGACAGGGAGTCCTGTACGACTGCCCAGAGCGCGAACATAATTTGTTTTAAAGGTTTGATCGAAATGAGGAAAATACAAACAGATCTAAAATTCACCTCAGTTCTGGTCATTTATTGGAGACACTAGTGCCGAAAACTCTTTTCCAAGGGAAGCAAACCGGTCTGAAAAGCAAGCGATATTTTGATAGAGTTGTGCACCTTACATTAGGCCTCTTTCAGCATGGGCCAACGAACTCGAACTCGAACCCGAAACTTTAGTTTACAAGGGTTGTAGTTTAGGTTCAGTCAAAAACCTGTCTAACAACTAGTCCTTGCTAAGCTAGCGATGAGTAAATGTAAAATTACAGGCATCATTTATAATATAAAAAATTATGCATATATAGGCATGAATGAGTGAGTGAATTTTTTATACATGAAAACTGATGTCCACACACAACATAGGCGTGTTCACAGCGTGAGACGCACACCAGCATACATCACTCAGTTATACATTATGAACATACAACCAGCAAATAAGGCAATAAAACATCTTGAGAGCCGGTGTGGCCTAGCGGTAAGGCGGTAGGCTGGTAAGAGGAAGGACCTCGGTTCGATACCGCTTCGGCTCTCCTTTCTCTTCAGAAAGGTTGTGGTTTGCGGACACTGTCCTGTGACTTTGTCCATCACTTCCTACCGAAACATTAAAATGGCTCTCATCGCTGCCCATCTTAATGCAGGAATCATTCTGGTGGTGACAGTGTAGCGATAGGTATATAATCTCCCTCTCCCCCCACCTCCATACCCTTTCCCCCCCTTCTCCCCGTCCCTAATAAGCCTTGTGGTTTATTTACTTACTTACTAAACATCTAATCATAGTTCAGGAGCTGTGTGAGAGTCGAGGTGGCCGTCCTGGGCTGTCCGTCCTAACGAGCCTCGTGTTTTCCGTGAACGTAAAGCAATATTGAACCATGCTCACACATTGGTCTCAGCTTGTCCCTAATATGTCAACCGACATCCGAGGACATTAAGCAACACTTGAAGAAGAAGTAAAACATCTAATCAGTTCATATGACTAGTACTGGAAAAGAAAACACCAGTCAATGTTTATCCTATAAAGAACAGTAAAGGAGAAGCAAAAAAATAACCCTCACAAACAGTCGGAAGGACTGGGTGGAGTTCTATGAGTGTATAAAGTAGGTCTCAAATGACCAGTCATTGCAATGGCAATCAGTCAAAAACCTAACAACTAGTCCTTGCAAAGCGATAAGTAAATATAAGATTACAGGCATTATTTATATAGATATAGGCACGAGTGAGTGAGTGAAATTTCAAACATGAGAATTTCCACACAAAACATAGCGTGTTCACAGCGCCAGATGCACACATGCATACATCACTCAGTTATACATTATGAGCATACAACCTGTAAATAAGGCAGCAGACCATCTGATCAGTTCATATGACTAGTATTGGGAAAGAAAACAGAAGCAGTCAATGCTTATCTTATACTGAAAGAACAGTGAGGGAGATGGGGGGGGGGGGGGGGGGGGGAGTCACTCTCACAAGCAGTCGGAAGGACTGGGCAGAGTTCTATGGGTGTATAAAGGACTTACATGTAGGTTCATGACAAGGACTGTACAAACTTGAGGGTCATAATAGTGTGGGTGGGTCTGGCTGTGTGTGTGGTGTGTGTGTGTGTGGGTGGGGGTGGGGTGTTTGTGTGTGTGTGTGTGTGTGTGTGTGTGTGTGTGTGTGTGTGTGTGTGTGTGTGCATGTGTACGCGCGCTATTGTGTGTATGCTGTGTTTGTGTGCGTGTAGGCAGGTGTGCGTGCGTGCGTGCGTGCGTGCGTGCGTGCGTGCGTGCGTGCGTGCGTGCGTGCGTGTGTGTGTGTGTGTGTGTTGTGTGTTTGTGTGCGTGCGTGCGCGTGCCATTTTGTTGACAGTTGAATTTCTCAGTTCAGAACATTGCCCCGCAACATTTTCCTCTGTCACGGGAACTTCAAAGTTGCACCAAACAGCACAACAGATTATTTCAGTAATAAAATAAGCTGGGGCTGTTGCTGTTGTTGTTTTTTGCTGCTGCTGCTGCTGCTGCTGCTGCTCTTACTACTACTACTACTACTACTACTACTACTACTACTACTACTGCTGCTGCTGCTGCTGCTGCTGCTGCTGCTGCTGCTGCTGCTGCTGCTGCTACTGCTGCTGCTAATGCCAAGAAGAAAAAGAAGAAGAGCAATGACGATACTAATACTGCTGCGGCTGCGGATGCTGCTTCTGCTACGGCTACCACTACTACTATTACTGCTCTACTACACCACTGCAGCTGCTATACTACTACTACTACTACTACAACTACTACTACTACTACTACCACCATCACCACCACCACCACCACCACTACCACCAGTACTACTACTACCACCACCACAACAACAACCACGGTTTCGTCCTGAGATGACCCTGCGCTGTGGACGGGACGTTATATTCCAAGAACTAACCAACTACCAACCGCTGTTAGTAAAAGGCTAATTATAATCAGTAATACAGGAAAGTTCGTCCAAGTGTAGCACCTAGCAACGCAGGCATACGATCTAGCCAGCACACATTTTCGTTGACAAACTCTCTGATCGAAGATTACATCCCTGCAGCCCCAGCCTTTATATGTAGATCATAATTATAGGCACGTCCTAAGGACCGCTCCTTGTGTACACCTGACATGGGTGGAATGTAAACTGTCCCTGACCGCTCGACCACTGACTGCTTGCTCTCTGGCATTAAAGAAGGTGGAGATTTGTGCGCTGGTTCAGGTTTTGACACAGTGGTGGTGTCGAATGTGCAAGAGTAGGGAGTGGTTCACCTTATGAAAGGCCTTGGAGAAGTCCATCTCCACTGCGTAAGTTTGGTGGTCCGTTTTCATCCGTATATTTCTTGGATTTGAGTTTCACATAATCGTTTACTCTGCATCTGTGAATCAGAACTATTGGGTGCATAGGCTACTAATGTTTTCTTCCGCGTGCTTCAATGTGTGGTTTCAGTAGTTATAATGTGTTCATAATCTTGCGTGTGACGCATGTTAGGAACTTTTTTTCTTTCTTTTTTATCATCATCACCATTATTATTATTATTGTTATTGTTGTTGTTGTTGTTGTTGTTGTTGTTGTTATGGTCATCAGCATCATCGTCATCATTAGCGTCAGCATCATTGTATCAGCAGCAACAGTAGACTATTAGGCTATTACCATCATTATTATCATTAATACCGATGTCACTGAAGTTCCTAGTGTGGTGACAGTCCGAGAAGACTTGTTTCTTTGTTCCAGGCATAGCCTTCCGTCGGGTAAAAAAGGGGGCTGGGGGGGGGGGAGGGGATGGGAGGGGCTAGGGGGGGCGCAGTTTAAAGGCACTGACCTAGAAATACCATTACCAAACAAGGGAGTTAATTAGCGCTCGAAAGACGGTCAGATGACCAAGAAAGTTGTTTAGATAAATTTCTGGGATTTCCCGATGACTCGGCTTCCCACGGCCTGCTGATGATGATGATGAATTGATGCTTAATGTCCTCAGATGTCATGAGACATATTAGGGACAAGTTGTGACCAATGCCGAAGCACGGTGCAATAAATCTTTACGTCCACGGAAACCAGAAGGCTCGTTAGGACGGACAGCCCAGGACGTCCCTCGACTCTCACACAGCTCCTGAACTATGAAACACGGCCTGCTCAGAAAAGAAAGGAAGAAAAGGGTTCGGCAGTGTGCGTGTGCCTAGGCCCTATTTTTAGGTTAAAAAAAAAAAATCAGGGTGGAGATCAGCCAACTGAATGACGCAAACGCAATGGTATTTGCACAGTGTTGTCGCTCATTAGCTGCAATAGACTATTACTGTTGCTGTCATTGTTATCTTTAATACCAGTTCAAGTTCCTGGTGTGGTTGACAGTCCGAAAAGGCTTGGCGTGGTCTGCTTCGGTAAATCGTGAATGCAGTTCGAGTCCAAAAAGGAAGTGCTGGGCCGCGACGATAGCTGTAGACTGTTCACAGACAGGTTTGACTCCCTCAGTGAAGAAGGTGCCAGGTGGTGACGTTGTGTTCTGTTTACAAACACACTGTGACTAGGCAATTTCCTTTTAGTGACCTGAATCAAACTTCACGTCCAGTATTTCAGCTGCACTTTAGGGTGTCACTTACTGTTTGAAATACCGAATACCATCCAGCCATGGGAAGCAATGGCTTTTAAACATTTCTTTTCAGATTCACTTTGCAGCACTTTTTTCCGACTGCGTCTTTCTGACTCCGCCATTTTGGAGTGTGTGTGACGTCATTCAGCAACAGGACTAACTGATACGAGCATAAAAACACGTTCGTTTGATACCAAAAAATTTGAGAGAGAAGAAGAAAAAAGTGCTTTACTGAGGCTGAATAGCTGTACAAACATCAAGTGCGACCAAAACAATGAACGTCGAATACAGTACTGATTTAGAACACTAAAACAGAAAGTACCCTCAGACTTGAATCGACCAACTGACTTAGTGAGTCAGCTGGTCGACTCAAGTCAATGTGCTGTCAATTAGGAACTGTGATCCAGACAACCAGCCGGGTTCCTGGTGGAACAAGCGATCAACAACAACATGTTCGATCGCAGCCTGTGGTGCGATTTGCCTTGTCGATGTCTGAACAGAACTTGAATCAACAAGCAAGAGAGCTGAAACATGGTCTGCTTGCACTGTGAGCTATAGCCTACCAGTCACAAGAAGGGTGAACAAAATGGCGAGCACTTCGACACAGCGAGGTGGACGACAATATCGATTCAGTCTGGACTGTTACAGGTAGGACCCGTCGGGGCGACTGAATTTAAAGTTTTAAGGATGAATAAAGTATTGTGGTATTGCACTGCATTGCGAATGAAACCTTATCATGGACTGATTGGGTTACCCACTAATTGTGATTAATATAGTAGCCTACGCATGGCCAGTCTTCCATTATAAATCAGAAGTTCGATTCTTCTTGTTGCACTTTTTCGGGTCAAGACGCCACTGTGGTGACCAGTCACCGAACATTGTACTTAACAGCTCAGTGGCTCTCTCTCTCTCTCTCTCTCTCTCTCTCTCTCTCTCTCTCTCTCTCTCTCTCTCTCTCTCTCTCTCTCTCTCTCGTTTGAGACCTACTTTCTACACCCATTGAATTCTGCCCAGTTCTCGCGGCTGCTTGTGCGAGTGATCTTCTTCTCGTCTCCTCTCCTTAATAGTTTTTTTTATAAGATAAGCATTGATTGCTTATGTGTTTTTGTCCAATGCTAGTCACAAGAATGTATCAGAATTCAGATGCTGTACTGATTTATCTGCTGGCTGTATGCTCATACATCTATAACGTGGTGATGTGTGCATCTGGCGCTGTGAACACGCTATGGTTTTGTGTGGAAGTTCTTATGCTCCACGCATAAATCTTCATGTATAAAATTACGCTTATTCATTAATATTTATATGTATATAAATGATGTCCTGTATTTTTTATTTTTTTATTTTTTATTCATTAGTAGCTTAGCAAGGAGTAGTTGCTAGACTGGTTGTTGACTAAACCTAAACTACAATGCTTGTAAACTAAAGTGTTCGGGCGCTCTCTCTCTCTCTCTCTCTCTCTCTCTCTCTCTCTCTCTCTCTCTCTCTCTCTCTCTCTCTCTCTCTCTCTCTCACTCTCACACACACACACACACACACACACACACACACACACACACACAACTCTCTCTCTCTCTCTCTCTCTCTCTCTCTCTCTCTCTCTCTCTCTCTCTCTCTCTCTCTCTCTCTCTCTTTCACACACACTCTCTCTCTCTCTCTCTCTCTCTCTCTCTCTCTCTCTCTCTCTCTCTCTCTCTCTCTCTCTCTCTCAACCTTTCTCATGCTTCTGTTTACTTCTACATTATTAGTAACAATACATATTTAAGCTTAAATGAACTTGTCATATCTTCTGTCGTCTTATCTGCTGGTTGTCTGTTTATCATACATGTGAAACGGAGTGTGTAGGTTTGCTTCTGGCGCTGTGAACACGCTCGTTTTTGTGTGGTGACGTAGAAGTTTGTATGCTCCATATGCAAATCTCCATTCATTCTTTCTTGTTTCATATCCTGTGCATGTAAATGATGCCTTGCAGTTTTGTAAGCACTGGTTTGACTGAACTAGACAGGTTTGACTGAATCTAAACCATAATCCTGGTACAATAAAGTTTTCGAGTCCGAGCTCTCTGCTAACACTGACAACCTCTCTACTAACACACAAACTAACACATAATGTTGACATCAACAAGGGTTCAAGCATAACTATGTGCAAGATGCACACACGCACGCACGCACGCACGCACGCACGCACACACACACACATATAGAGCAAGAGCACAGTGAACGCTATTAATTACACTCACTACAACTTTTAATTGAGTAAGTTATTCTTCCTGTTAGGGGGCGGTAAGTCAGTAAGTAAGTAAGTAAGTCAACCATTACGGTTATATCAGGGCGAGTTACGGGGCGGACGGTAGACAGTGTTCAGGAGCTGTGTGAGAGTCGAGGTGGCCGTCCTGGACTTCCCGTCCTAACGAGCCTTACGGTTTCTGTGGACGTAAAGCAACACTGAACCATGCCTACGCATTGGTCACAGTTTGTCCCTAATATGACAACCAACATCCGAGGATATTAAGCTCTATGTCCCTAATATGTCAACCGACATCCGAGGACATTAAGCTCTACATCATCAGCGGACGGTAGATGCAAACCAGTTGCAGACTGTGTTGACAAAGGTTGACAGACAGGTGAGCCAGTTCACAGGAAGAATGCTGAAAGGGAAATTTGAGTTAGTGGTAGTGGTGACGTGAAGACACCGCCGAGACTGGCATATTCTCCCATGCAAGCGGAGTCTACCACATAGACGGTGGTTTTCTTTCGCTAGTATCGGGCTGATACCCTCTCACCATTATGTGCCGGTGGTCACTGATGAGCTACTCAGGTAGCGAACGACATGTCTGACCAAGGCAAACAACTTAATCCTGGGGACCACCAGGATCAGATTTTTGATAACCCCTCTGCTCTCTGCTTGGCATTGTGGGCCAAAAATCACACATTCAATCCATCATCGATTACGTATCGACGGTGTGCAACTGCTCTGTGGGTCGTCTAACAAGTGCAAACTTTAATGCGAATAGCATCCAACCCTTGGTTAGCTTGCACGAAAGAGCGCTCAAGGCAATTTTCCTCAAAATCGGAATTTTCCGATTACGTAGAGCTAGAGCCCTTTTTAGCATTGTGCTAAATCTCTAGATTTGTGTCAGAGAGAGAGAAAGAGACACACAAACAGAGAGACAGACAGACAGACAGAGACAAAGAAAGAGACAGAGAGACAGAAACAGTGACAGAGACCGACAGAGAGAACTCGAACTCGAATTCAAAAACTGTATTTCACAAGGATTGTAGTTTAGGTTCAGTCAAAAACCTGTCTAACAACTAGTCATACTTACTGATGAGTAAGTATAAAATTATAGGGTATCATTTATATACATAGAGGCATGAATGAATGAGTGAAATGTTATACCTGAGAATTTATAAGAATGTCCACACAAAACATAGCGTGTTCACAGCGCCAGATGCACTCATGCATACATCACTCAGTTTTACATTATGAGTATACCACCAGCAAATAAGGAAGTAGAACTTCTGATCAGTTCATATCACTAGTATTGGAGAGAAAGAAAAAAAAGAAAAAAAGAAAAACAGAAGCAATCAATGCTTATCTTATAAAGAGCAGTATGGGGCGGGGGGGGGGGGGGGGGGGAGTAAAAGAAAGAGGTCACTCTCACAAGCAGTCGAAAGGACTGGGCGGAATTCAATGGCCGCGTGTATAAAGTAGCTCTCAAATGACCAGTCATTGCAATGGCAATCATTCGAAAACCTCTCTCTCTCTCTCTCTCTCTCTCTCTCTCTCTCTCTCTCTCTCTCTCTCTCTCTCTCTCTAGCAGTATTGTCATCAATCGATCCTATGTAACTGCTTCAAGATGTGCACGTAAAAATTGTAAGATCCCAAATTATATTATACATGGATTGGTGCACAAACAGGAGCGGGTTAAAAACATCAGGTAGTAAGAACGTAATCAATGAAAAATGGGTTTAAATTGGGCGCGCACCCGGCTATCTACGGTCAGCAATGTGACGTCACGCTACACGCAGAGCTTCAAAACAAAAAGTGTCATCTGCCCCTGTACGATTGTACTGTTCAGTTTGTTGTCTCACAACTTTCCATTTTCTTTCCATACCCGTAAATTTGCTTTTGACATACTGACTGAAAGTTAGAAATCAATTATTTATTGTAGGTAGGTAATGTTGCTTAATGTCCTCAGATGTCGGCTGACATATTAGGGACAAGCTGAGACCAATGCCGAAGCATGGTTCAATATAGCTTTACGTCCACCGAAACCAGAAGGCTCGTTAGGACGGACAGCCCAGGACGGCCACCTCGACTCTCACACAGCTCCTGAACAATGAAATTATTTATTGTCTTGTCGTTTCTGTTTTTATAGATACCCGAACAAAACGGTTTTGTGGAATGAAACCGACACTGAAACCGCTCAGCCACCCGAATGTCACGGAAAAACGGAATCTGATCTGCTGGGTAAGTTGTTAGCTTGACAAGCTGTATTCACCAAAGACCATAAAATGATGCTGCGTTTGAAGCTGCACCACCGCTTTGGTAATCCAGGACACTCTACTCGGTAAGTGCCTGCGGGTGTAGCGCAGAGTATAGGCACGCTTTTGTTGGGGGTACAGGAGAGCCCGTGACGAACATGGACGGACACCGGCAAAAAATAAATTTAGAAAAAGCAGAAACGGCTTCAGATATGCTGGTCATGCACTGTTCGTGGGGTACATGCAGCTCTGATGCACCACTACCACTGACTACCAGTTTTGTGAAGGCGTCCGTTTTGTGCTGTTTACCAAACCAACGGGAACGCTTGAAACATGCCTTCCTTGGCTCAAAGCCTGCGGGCGTACCCACAGCCAGTCCAATGTTAGTAGAACTACATCCTCTTTTTTTTTTTTTTTTTTTCCTCTTTTTTTCTTTTTTTTTTCTTTTCCTTTTTTATCTTTTCTTTCTTTTTTTCTTTTTTTAACTTATTTTGTTTGTTTTTCTTTTTTATCACTCGAAGCGGTCGGAATTTCGCACACGAAAAGAACATCTGAGCCAGTTAAATGACCATTGGCAAGCGATGTGACGTGTCCAGTTGCTTTTTGTTTGTAGTTGTTGCTGTTGCGCGCGTGTGTGTGTGTGTGTGTGTGTGTGTGTGTGTGTGTGTGTGTGTGTGTGTGTTAGGGAGCCAGTTGTATATTTTTGCTTTGAGGATGAAATAACCAATGTATACGTAAGCACTATGTAAGCACTGTGTAAAATATGAAAATCTTTGGAAAAATCCATGGAGGCAGTCGGAAATTCCTGGGACATTTTAAATGCCATTTTGGGTCACAAATATCATTCAGATCAATCAAACGGCTTCATATCTAATAAATGAAACCAAACTTTGCGACAAAAGTGAGTTTTATCACAGCCTGTAAAGGGTGAGTTTTTAGAACATGATTTTGTTTGTTTGTTTGTTTTTGTTTTGTTTTTGTTTGTTTGTTGCCGATATCAGCACTGAGGAAGCCTGCACGGTGGCACGCGGAAACCAAGCTAGTTGCACACTTTGATCTATCCTTAGATCTATTTCAGGATGATTTCTGAATTTCAAGCCATTAGTCTCTAACAGCTTACCACCTGTTAACCTGTATGAACAAATTAAGTGAATACTGTATTAATTAACAGTACACACACGCTGCTGAAGTGCACGTAAACAGGGTGTAGTGTTTTTGTTTTTTACACTACCCACCTGATGTCAAATGTGACCTGTTCCCACGAAATGAGTCTTAACTTAAAGTTTGGCAATTTGAGATATCTGCATGTCTCAAATCTGCAAGTTCTGCTTGTTATTTTGATACTTAAATCACGTTTCTACTCCAAAACATGTGGATGTGACGTGTTTCTGAAGGTTGCATATGTGGCGGAGGCCATTTTGAGAAAATTACCTTTAAAGTTTTCATTGTGCATTGAGTAGTTTTTCCTTTAATCCTTAGCAACAGGAGGTTTAAATGTACCAATCTTTACCAATTTTGGCACAGAAACATGAAACATTGGGGCACCTGAAGAGACCTTAAATTTCAACATTAGTTAACTTTTAATGTATTTTGTTAATGTTTTTAATACCATGCTCTCGGTTTAAAATGAGCAAAACTGGTGCCGGGTTGGGTGAATAAAATGTGTTTTAAACATATTATTCAACTTTTCAGAGCATATCAGTGCAAACACACCAAAGTTTAATGCTTATAGACTTTAACTTCGCAAAAATCTGAAAACACCCAGATAGGCCCCCACTGACTGGCTTTGCCTGTAGCACAGTAAACCGGCTGCGAGTTAAGACTCATTTGGTGAGAATATATTATATTGATATTGATCGTTTTTATATAGCGCTATTCTCCGCTCTTGAGCACTCATTGCGCTCGCATGTGATTCTACATGAGTGAATAGCTTTTCATAGCGCGTTTTTGAATATCCACCGAAGTGGTATACTTACAGCGCTGGCATGGCTGGTGCCACAAGAATCTGCTGCCAGAGAGAGTCAGTCTCGGCGCGTTCTGTGTACACCATACAACCATGCACCGTGTCACTTCATGCAAAGCCACATACGTAAGGTGTATGCGTGTTTAGCTGTAACCTGCCACCTGCGCTTTTGGCAGAATGACCGGGGTCTTTTACGTGCTACTGCGGTAACACGGGGTGGAACGGATACCGAAATAAGAGTCAGCACAGAAAGTTGACCCTGAAGAAGAAAATTAACCCGCCGCTCCAGCAGGGATTCGAACCCGCGACCTTTCGATCACGAGTCCGGCACTCTAACCACTGAGCTATCCCCGCTCCCCTGTGAACAGGTCACAAATGTCCTGATGGACATATCGCTTCACGCTGACACACAACAAACAGCTGTATTAATTATCAGTTTATACGAGAAATTATCAACACCTCAAAACTTACCATATTTGAAGCAATCTTTCGGTGAAATATCTGGAGAAGATTGTCGACTGCTATCCACAATCCGATGCGAGTGATAGAACAGAGCAACCGGCTTCGCTATTTCTGGTTCTGTATTCGATCCTCTGCCCGCAGTAATCTGTTTCTGGTAAGCCATGAAGCGCTACTGACGATGATTTTTTACCGATGATTTTTTACATTTCTTCTTCTTAATCAAGAACACGGTGTAAGTAATGAACGCTTACAGTCGATTCAGTCAGTCTGCCATTGCAAACGGACACACAGCATGTGGCCCCACCAAAATGTTTCTCGCGCATAGCGTGCAGCTGGCGCTCCAGTGTGTGTGTGTGTGTGTGTGTGTGTGTGTGTGTGTGTGTGTGTGTGTGTGTGTGTGTGTGTGTGTAGATAGCGCTAGTCTGTGACAGTATCAGACCTTCAGTCATGGATATATATAAAATAAATTTTATTTGTAATGCGCCTGTCCCAGTTCTGCAAAAACGAGCTCCAAGCACAGTACAGCTTCACATATCAGGCTCAATACATAGCTAAGAAATACATGCATTAAAAAACAGGATCTAGGTAACACAGCTGCATCTGACAAGACAGAGATTACGACCAACTAATTTTAAAATTTTGCTTTAAATAAAAATCATATTACTGTAATAATTATATATAAAACAAGCGCATTTTACAAACCAATAAACAAATAGGCAGTACGACAATAGTAAAGGAACAACTGACAATCCATAAAACAGCATACATGGACTAAATAAATTTTGATTAAATTAAAATACACTAGCAGTTCAACAGTAAGACAACAATTAAAAAACTAAATTAAAAAAAATCTTTTTTTAAACTTATGCCGCTTAAACAAAACTGGCTAACGTTATTAACATCATCAATTAGAATAGTAAAAAGAAAAAGCAACCCCATGAACTAGTAACATCCAAGACACTGCAAGTTTTTCAGATGCCTAAAAATAAAACAGCAAGTTAAGCCAATCACTAGAGAGAGAGAGAGAGAGAGAGAGAGAGAGAGAGAGAGAGAGAGAGAGAGAGAGAGAGAGATGTTACAGGCAATCCGTGAAGTAAGGCATTTCATGAAATGCCTAAAAATGTCAGGCATTTCATAAAGTACAGGGACAAGCTGGAGGGTCAGTTTGCCTCCAACAACACTCACGCTGTTTTTGTGGAGGGGAAGGGGGTCATTTCTTTTTAAATCAGTGTCAGATTCAGACTGTTTTCGTACCTTTACCAGACTGTTTTCTTACCTTTATCGATTGACCGCTTCCTATTGATGTGTAGATGTGTAAAATGAGCTTATTTTATATATAGTTATTACAGTTGCGGGGAAAGGGGGGGGGGGTTGAGAGAAAGGAACAAGGACACCGGTTGTCTGTTTTGCAAGGGATATTCGTAGTAAAGAGTGTGAAGCTCGGACTGACGTGAGCGATGTCAGCGATGACAATGCAAGCGTGCGTGACGCTGAGGCCTATGTAAACAGGGACTGTCATGAAGAGTCAGAAACTAGTCGTGCTTTGTTGGTTGAAAGTAAGCAGCTGGGTGCAAGCGTAAATAAACCCTTCTCGTTCTTGCAGTGGAATGTGAATGGATTGTTAATGAAGCTGAAGGATAACGAATTTATCTCATTTGTTAGTCATTTATTTTTTGTTTGCTTTGTTGAAACATTCATGGAAACATTTCAGTCTAATGAGTAATGTCTTTGCTGGTTATCTTGTGTTGTTAAATCAGCCGTTATCAAAACAGGGACGTCATTCCGGTGGTATAGTATGCCTCACACAAAATGAATATGCTCCTTACGTACATAAATTGGATGTTGAGTACTCAAACAGTATGGTGTTTCTAATCGACAAGAAGCTATTTGGTGTTATGAAAGATATTTTGTATGTGTGTGCGTATGTCCCACCTGAGGGCTGTCCGTTTTACTCGTATTTTGATGTAGACAATGGTATTGGATTACTAGAGGAGTGCTTGACTGACTGTATACTTACTTTGAATGACGTTTATGTGATTATGGCTGGCGATTTGAACAGTGGAACAGCCAGTAACTCTCAGATTAGTTCAGTGCACAATAATGTATTTGAATCATTGCAGAAGAGCTTGCCAGTAAATAAGAACAGAAAGTCTCAAGACAGTGTTGTAAACAACTACGGAAAGCTTTTGTTGACTTTGTGTACCACTTTTGACCTTTGTATTCTAAATGGTGTATGTAAAGATGACCTTCAAGGTTTCTATACGTACATCTCAGAGACTGGTAGTAGCGTTAATGATTATTTTATTCTGTCAAGTGACCTGTATGCACTTATCCATTCCACGTGTGAACTTTGTGTCACTGGACCCGTTTAATTGGATCACATGCCACTTACAATCCGTGTTATATTTCCAAAGGAAAATGTGTGCGGTGATAAAGTCTCTCACCATCAGCAAATAATTGAAAAGTTTGTCTGAGATGACCTCAGAGCACAAACGTTTACTTGTCTAATGTGTACAGATGAAACTTGTGCGATACTTGGCGAAATTAGTTTGATTGATCTTGACAATAATTGCATCAAAGAAAAGGCCGAATGCAGCAAGAAGCAGATAATGATTTATTTATTTGACTGGTAGTGTAAAGTGGGAAGAAGAAATGTTCGAAGGCTTTTGAGGAAATATCGTCGTTCACTGCTCGCTGATGACCGCAGTGCTTTTTGTCTTGTAAGAAGGGAATAGAAAAAATGTATTGAAGAAAAAGGAAAGATTTTTATGATGTTCTTTTGGACAAACTGCTTTCATCAGTGAAAATCGGAAAGACTTTGGGGAATCTGTACATAAGATATCACCCAAAAGAGTCCTTCTATAATAATATTTCTTCGGATAGCAAAGCATTTTAGAGCGTTACTTGAAAAAGAAGCTGATTTTGATGATGAAAATGCTGTTCAAGGCAACGAAAGTTTTTTCAATTGCCCAGTTTCCAAGGAAGAAGTCATGTTTGCATTTAGAAAGTTAAAGAATAAAAAAGCAGCTGGACCAGACAGAATAATAGGAGAAATGCTGAAAAACTCGGGAACTCATGTAACTGACTTTTTCGTGAATTTGTTCAATGCTCTGTTTGAGAAAGGAATTTTCCAACTAAACGGACTGAATCTATCGTACTCTCTCTGTTTGAGAAAGGCGATGTTAATAATTCGAATAATTACAGAGGTATCTCGTTACGTGACGCAAGCAGCAAAGTTTACAGTACAGTTATTAACCTTAGACTGCAAGAGTGGGTTGAAGTAAACAATATCAGTGGGGAGCATCAGGCGGAGTTTAAGAAAAACTACTCAAAAATTGATCATATGTATACATTACTAGCCTTGGTACAGAAACAGTTTTCCTTGAACCGCAAACTTTATGTTGCTTTTATAGACTTTGAGAAAGCTTTCGATCTATAAACAGAAAATGCTTTGGCCTATTCTTTTAAAAACTGGAATCAATGTAAAATTGTATCGTTGCATTAAAAGCATGTACAACAGCTTTAAAGTTATGGTTAGATGTGGATGTAAGATGACTGACTACATTTATTGTACGTTTTGGGTAAAACAGGGGGATGCTTGCGGCCCAGTTTTATTTTCTCTTTTTATAAACGAGCTGGCTTTAGAAGTTATTCAAAATGGTAGACACGGTGCATCGTTCATCAATGATTATTTTGAATTGTTTATTTTGCTATTGGCTGCATGATGATGTTCTGTTGTCAGAAGTGGTTACTGGTTTACAGACACAGTTGAACAGTTTGTAAAGAGCATCCTCGTCCCTTCAGTTAAAAGTAAATATGAGTAAAAGTAACGTAGTTGTTTTTAGAAAGGATGGTTACTTGGGTGCAAGGAAAAGCTGGGCGTATGACAGTGTTGTATTGCCAGTTGTGAATGTGTATAAATATTTAGGTGTTCTCCACGAAACTGAGTTTTACTGCATCATGTCATGATCTTACAAGTAAAGCTAAGAATGCGGTATTATGTATTATGCAGAAGTTGCGAATGTTGAATAATAATAGTTTTGAATTATTTTTGAAATTATTTGATTCTCATGTGCAACCTATCGCTCTCTATGGCGCGGAGCTGTGGGGTCTTGAGACAACAGCTGTTCGTTATGAAGAAGTACATTTATCTGCGCTGAAAAAGCTTTTAGGAGTTGAGATGCGAACGCCAAATGAATTTGTCTATGGTGAAACAAATAGCTATCCATTATTTGTGAACTCTGCAGTAAGATGCATACTTTACTGGTTAAAATTAACGAGAATGGAGGTGTCCAAATTACCAAATAAAGCTTATAGGATGTTACATGTATTAGATGAACGAGGTAAAAGAAATTGGGCCTCAAATGTTCGTTGTAAGTTGTATTCATGGATTTGGTTTTGTATGGCTGAATCAAGGTGTGGAAGAAATGAACCAGTTTTTACGTGTTTCTCGTGAAAGATTGATTGTTTGTTGATGGCAAGAATGGCATTCCCATGTTGAGACTAGCGATAGATTTAATGTTTATAGGACATTTTGCACCATTCATGATACGAAAACGTATCTGAAGATGAATATTGATAGGCATTTGAAATTCATACTAACAAGGTATTTCAGACATTGCTGTACATCATTACCGATATAAAAGACATACTGATAAAGACCTAATTTGTCCGTTATGCAGAGTAGCACAAGAAACTGAATTACGTTTTGTTCTATGTTCCCCTGTGCTAAGAAACTTAAGAGGGCAATTTATCCCGTTAAAATTCTACAGATTTCCAAGTCTTTTTCGATTAAGTTTGATGCTGGCATCCACCAATGAAAATATTGTGAGAAATCTGTCAGTGTATTTGTACAAAGCCTTTAAGCTGCGTAGCATTTCAATGTCATAACTCAAGCACTCTGTCATTGTTAGTACCTAGTCAAGTACATCGTCGTTAGTTTGATGGTTTTCTTGTTCATAGGTATAATTATAGTATGTACTGTGAGGTGGTACGTCATCCACCCGCACGCCTTCATGAGGGGCAATGGCCTAAATGAACAAATCATCCGCATCTCTCTCTCTCTCTCTCTCTCTCTCTCTATATATATATATATATATATATATCTTGTTGTTTTCTTCTTCTGTGTGCAGTGCCTTTCCGGTCATGGAGGAGTGATCGAGAATTGAAGGCGCTGTTACAGCTGGCTGACGGTGTGCCATTTGCGACTGTAGTTGAGAAACATGACACTTTATTGCCGCCAACAGTGCCCAGTCAACATTCTGACAATTTACTGAGTACCATTCAGAAATGCAATGCCGAATCTCTGTTAAACAATATTCAAAAGATTGTTGGTAAATCTGGTAACGGGTTTCCTCGGAAATTGTTTTGCCACCAAACCGACATCAAGAGTAATGAATTAATGCACAAGCTGATCCTCGTCACAGACTCCAAGGAAGAAACGTTTGTGCTGCTTCAATCTACCGATAAGATTCACTGCTTACGAATCAGACCCACTACGACGGACGTAAAACTCCATCAGGTGGTCAGATCTTTCGCCAAGAGTTCCAAAGTGCCTGGAAAGTACACTATTTTTTGTAACGGCAGGCGCCTAACTGTACAGGAACTGCGCACACTTCCAAACTTGGCTACAGTACGCATCGTTGGTTGCTGGGCGGTTATTTGGACCATTCGCTGTCAATGCACTCCTCACACCGAGCATAATTGTAGATTGACTGTACAAAATGTGGATTCTTTACAGAAAGTGAAGGAAACATTCCGTAACATACTTGGCAGCGAACTAAAAATGTCTCCTCTGGCTTCTCCAGACGAGATCTGGTTTACACACAATGGCAAAGTCCTCTCAGATAAGGTTTTACAAGATTTGTTTGATATCAGTTTCACTGGGGTTTCTGTAGACATCCAGGGGGGTTGCAAGCATGAAATGTTGGCAGCAAGAAAAGCATGTATGTCACAAACGATAGCTCTGACCAAATTATACGTTGATGTGCATTTTCAACCAAGTGACGCAGTCGCTATACCTGTTTTTCGCGACCGAGTGTCAAGATGGCTCACCAAACAAGAGTTTGTTATTGTTGTGCCACGTAATGTCAGCACCAGTCAACTACGTCTCGAGGTCTCAAAGAGAGCACAGTTCAGGCTAGGTGCACTGGAAATCAAAATCGGCAAAACGAAGCTCGAAAATCTGACAGACCTGCAACACAATTTATGCGCACCTAACTGCTCTATTAGTTATACACTAAAGCCAGTCAATATCGTGACTGTGGAGATTTTTAGCATGCCTGACAGATGTAACGTCTGGAGCGGAAACGTTCGAGCGAACCTGTTTGACACAGTCGTCGAGCTGAAAGCTCTACTGGGCGCACAAATGAACGTTCCTGTACATAAACTTGACCTGGTGTACCGAGGTCGTCTCCTGCAGGATGAAATGTCCATCGGAGACTGTGAAATTCCCAAAGATGAAAGGATTAAAGCTCATCTTTACAACAACCGAATCAGTCTCATCCTGCACGTTTTGCCGGGCAGCAAACGAATTAGAGCTGATGTCTTTGTCGACAGTATTTCGACAGTCACTGTTCGAGATGTTAAACAGTTTTCCCGCAGCCTGGAACCTACCTTCGCAAAGTGTCACGATTCAGAGATCAGTGCCTTTTTCCAGAACCGCTTCCTTGATTGTGACCAAAACACTTTGCTGGAAGTTGGAATATCTGCAGACGTCCCAAAACAGAGAGTGGTTCTGAAACTAATCAACAGCTTGTGTTTCTCCGCATCCTCAGTTGCTCCGTCCGAAACATTCATCATCTTCCAGGATAGCGGCGGTAACAGAGGGAGATTCGAATCCGTCGCCACAATGACTAACGGGTACAAGCTTTTTTTCGGTAAGACTAAATATAAATATTTCTTGAGCTTCTGTGTATGCGTGTGTGTGTGTCTGTGTGAGAGAGAGAGAGTGTGTGTGGGTGGGGGGTGGGGTGCGTGTGTGCGTGCGTGCGTATGTGTGATTTTGTTTTTGTTTTTTAACACTCAGATGGAAATATTAATAAAACAATTCAAATAACATTTTCAGCTTGTATATCTAGTATCATTACGGAGCCCGTTTTGACTTTATCGACTGTACCTATTTATATGTCACATACCCTTTTCCTTGTTTGTTGGTAGCGCCTTCCCTGAAAATCACACAGAGGGTCAGGATGGGTCTTCTCCGTATAAGGCAGGTAAAAACACGTTGTGTTCAGGGAATACGAAGGTGTAGAAGAAGCCCCCTCCATGAGGATGGAAGTCTCACAGGATGTCCGCATCTGTCTCAGAGAAAAGTAGCAACCGATCCACACCCTAGAACAACTAATGCGATAAACACCCAAGTTGCGCCTTCACGAACAAGCCGTGAAACTGCTGACAAGGCTGTCAACACGATCAAAGATCGCAGAGTCCGCTTTGATACCGATGTGGAAGGAAGCAGGCCGCTTTTGCTTGACAAGGCTGGAGATACAAGCCCTGAATGCACCGTCACCACTGCCCAACAGTCAGTTAATCGCCTTGACAGCGAGAAACACTCCACACCGCCGCAGCGTAGGGATGCCGAGCTGACTACAGAGGCCATCAGAACAAGCTCCAGAAGCTCAGAAACTCTCCCCGAAGACTGTCAGATCACAGAGGGCACATCAGGAACAAGAGCCAAGAAAAGGACAGCCGAGAAAGAATTGACAATTTCAAAATCGCCACACTCTTCCAGCCTAATGCATCGACGTTCGGGGAGCGAATCCGACGATGGAAGAAAAAGGAGGAAGTTGTCACGGACGACGGTCACTGAAGAAAGTATGGAAGAGAGTGAGCAGGAGGAAGGATTGTGGAAAGTCTGCAAGCAGATAACATCGACATATTTTGTCGAAGGTCCTGCTGCGGAGTCCCAGCAGAGAAACTTGATGATGGCTAGTACCAGTGGAGGATATGGCTATCCGCATGAGAATCACATCGTACCCAACGGTCATGAGGTGGTGGAGGACAGCAAGTACAAATGTAAGTCATGCACTGTTTTACACTAAGTTATTGACATGTTCATCTCTGTTTGTTGCACGCGTTCCTTTCATAGGCCTACAAAGACCTTGCAGGTTAGTTTTTCAGTGAATCTATTGTGGACCTATAGTAATAAGACCTGATCCAGAAAATCCGTTTTTAGATGTGAACTTTATCGGTTCTTTCAAATCTTCTGCTATTTTCCTCCGCGTCAAGTTTCTGTTTGTTGTCTGTTTAAGTTGTGTTTAAATTTTGTATAATCAATATACTCGTGCGTGTGGGGGTATGGTGTGGTGTGTGTGTGTGTGTGTGTGTGTGTGTGCGCGCGCGGGGGGGGGGGGGTCGTGCGTGTGTGTATGTGTGCGTGTGCGTGCGGTGTGTGTGTGTGTGTGTGTGTGTGTGTGTGTGTGTGTGTGTGTGTGTGTGTGTGTGTGTGTGTGTGTGTGTGCGTGTGAAGCGCGCGTACGTGTATGCGGTGAGAATGGTCTCTACGGACAAGATTTTACTCCTTATTATTATTACTGTTTGTTGTGTTCTGATAAAATGCGTTTCGACATGATCCAACCGTTACGGCTGACTGCATGGGTATTAAAAAACCAGATGTGTGTGTGTGTGTGTGTGTGTGTGTGTGTGTGTGTGTGTGTGTGTGTGTGTGTGTGTGTGTGTTGTGTAGATAGATAGATAGACATCTGTCTGTCTGTCTATATCTATCTATCTATCTATCTATCTACCGATCTACTGGCACTAACAACCTACTACTATTTTTTCTTTGTGCCAGATATTGACCGTGAGATCATCCTGGCAGTGGCCAGAGAGCTGGGCTATAGTGGAGATGTGGTCATCCGGCAGCTGGGGGTACCTGATCACATTATTTCAGCAGTTGAAGCTCGTCACTCGAAAAACATGGTCAGCTTTCATCTGGAATGCCTCGTGAAATGGTGTGAAATAAAAACGATTGACGCCAACCCATACAACCTGAAGAAGGCCTTAGCTGACAATGACAGGAACGATTTGGTTGATCTTGTGGACAACTTTCTGTCAAAGAAGACTGCATGACAAGCTGAGGACCGGCAGTTGTTGTTTTGTTTTGCTTTTTTCTGACATGTCTGAAACTGTGCGATCTTTTTCTTCTCTGTCGAATATTGCTTGATATAGCCTACTGCGAGGACTGATCGAAACGCATTATAGTGAAGGAGACTGCAGTCAAAAGACTCTTAGTTTTGTTGTTGTTGTCCTCTGTTTGTTTGTTTGCTTTTTGCTGCTTATTTTGTGAGCATGTACTTTGTGAGACGAATCAACACACCCTGACGTTTGGCAATGGGGACGCAGTATTTAAGGTTCCCTTTGCGAATGATAAAAAAATCCTTCATTACAGACCGTCGCTGGTCAGATTATTGACTTTCATGTTTCGCCTACTGCCAGGAGTTTTCCCTTTTTAATTTCTAAATTCACAGTTTTTCCAGCTCCTGTTTTTTTGAACATTTTTAATCATAAATTTGAATGTCGTACGCCGAGTGAATCGGACTTTTACTTGTGGTTAAATGATTTTTTTTCCCCCTTGCACTTAGATGTTTCATTGTCTTGATTTGATTGACTTCTTGTAGCTGTTTTCTATTTAGAGACATTTTTGGGTGCTTTCTGACGGTTGGTTTGTAATGCTTTTGAGTAGCTGAAAATGAATGTAATGTAAAAATATGAGTCTTTGGTTATTATATTGAACACATTGATTTGGTTGACTTCTTGTAGGTGTTTTCTGTTTAGAGACATTTGGGGGTTCTTTCTGACGGTTCGTGTGTAATGTTCTGAGTGGTTGAAAATGAACGACCTGTAAATATGAGACATTTGGTTATTATACTGAACACACTGATTTGGTTGACTTCTTGTAGCTGTTTTCTATTTAGAGACATTTTTGAATGCTTTCTCACGGTTGGTGTGTAATGTTTTTGAGCAGTTCAAAAATTAATGAACTGTAAATGTGTCTTTTGGTTATTATATTGAACACATTGATTTGGTTACATGACCGTGCTTGTTGTTGGTTGTATCTTTGGTCGTATCGTCCTGTTGTGTAATGAACAGAGAAATATATACTTCTGTTTAATGAAATTTGTCTCGTCCTGAATGAACTTTGCAGTTCATTTAACTGGCTTTAAAATTCATATCAGCAGTAAATCATAGGTCAGCACGTGCAGCCATTATTACTGGCGACAGTTGTGATCCAGCAACAAATGCTGAGTCTGTCAAAAACAGCCGACACCTGAAGGGCGCTATGATGAAGACGTAGGGACACGCAGTCACCTGTGACCGGTCCGGGTCATGCACCCGCTGTTTGAGTAAGTAAGCAAGTAACTTTACGCTCAGTCAGCTAGTACGGTTGTATCGACTGCTTGTTTAAAAGGTGATATAACACTTAAAACTTTACATCAACTATTTCTTGGCGTCTCGGTTCGGATTTGAAACGGTTATACAAGGATTTGAATCGACGTTTCCAAGTAGTTGGCTGAAAATGTTTACATGAAGCACTGTAAAACTTTGCAGATTTAACCGTGTTGCTTTGTGTTGTGACAATAACTATCCTTAACTTCGCATTTTTTTAACATTTGCACTTAGTTTTAGTTTAGTTTTTGGTTGTTTTTTTTTTTTATTGTTTTTTTAATGAATACTCTTTTTAATCATTGATGTAAATATGTAAATGCTTCGCTGATCTGTGTTGTATATGTTCGTTTTCGGCTGTTTTCATTGTTGTTGGTGGTGGTGGTGGTGGTTGTGGTGGTAGTAGTGTCTGTCGCATAGTGAACGGAGAAATATATACTTGTGTTTAATGAAATTTGTCTCACCCTGAATGAACTTCGCAGTTGATTTAACTGATTTAACATGAGCAATAAATCATAGATCAACACATGCAGCAATTGTTGTTGGCGACAGTTGCGACCCAGCAACAAATGCTGAGTCTGTCAAAAACAGCCGACACCTGAAGGGCGCTATGGTGAAGACGGAGGTACACGCAGTCACCTGTGACCCCCTCACTCCCCACCCCCACCCCCCACCCCCACCCCCCACCACCACCAAACGACGGCTCGGGTAATTGTGGCTAATGGATCATTTTGCCAGAGCTCTTGCATCAAAAAAAGAACGAGGCCCAGAGCGCTCGTGCAAAATCAACACACAAGCGAGTTAATTAGCGCTCGAAATACGTAACACAAGTACAACACAGACCTGAGGATGTGCCTATGGTGGAGTTTGTGTACTTCGTATTTATACACATGCCAGATGAGAGTTACCGTAGGCGACTCAGGTCTTTGTTGTTGTAATTGGGTTACGTATTTCGAGCGCTAATTAACTCCCTTGTGTGTTGATTCTTGCATTAAAAGTTTTGTATTGCTTGATTAGGATCGAGCGGAACGTTTCAGTCTGGTTTGCTGTTGGAATCCCCAGGCCGTGTTAGTGACTGGACGGAGTTTGCTGGTCTCACTTGAGAATGGTTTGCGACATGACAAGAGCTTTGAATATATATTGTCTTAAGGACCGTGTTTGCTCGCCAAAAGGTACTGCTGTATGGTTGTCGGCAGGATGTTACATCCAGTTACTAACTGACAAACCTGATGCAACCTAACCTACCCACACCATAATTGTCGCTTCCTCCTCTTCTTCTTCTTTGCTGTACCATGCACTCTGTTATCCATTCCAGTCGTTTTTGAACGTCGTTCACGTTTCTTCTTGGCCTAGCAATCTCAGTTTTCAGTTCACAACATCGCGGAATTCCAAGACAAGCCATTTTTAGTATAATTTTTTTTTTTTAAAGATGGCTAGTTTATTTTTGATGTCACATTTTTTTTTTATAGGATTGTTAGCGGTTTAAGAGGTTTGCTTTGATAGATGGTTTGATAAATAATTATGGATGGTGGTTGTGTTTCTGGTGTGAACTACCACTGAATTGTTGGCGGCAAAGCACATGCTTTGGGCGTTTTTGTGCGAAAGGTGATAGAGGTATGTTCATATCAACTGTTCATAGTGATATTACTAATAATAATTACGGTGGAAGGGCTTTACTTAAAAGAACATCTAGTTTGACAAGTTTGCTGTAAAAGTAGCAACACAGGGCAATCCCCCCCCCCCCCCCCCACAACCACCCCCACCCCTTCTGATGATGATGAAGTGTTGCTTATTGTCCTCAGATGTCAGTTGACATATTAGGAACAAGTTGTGACCAATGCCGAAGCATGGTTCAATATATTTTTTACGTCCACGAAAACCAGAAGGTTCGTTAGGACGGACAGCCCAGGACGGCCACCTCGACTCTCACACAGCTCCTGAACTATGCCCCAACCCTTCTTTTATATATTTCATTCAGTGTCCAACTTCAACATTCAGAAGACTCTCGACACTTGTAGTGCATGATGGGTTATTTTGGTGTTTGCATAATCCACCCAATTCTTACTTGTACTACAGGATCTTTAACGTGCGTATGTGATCTTTTTGCATGCGTATACACACGGGGGACCTCGGTTTATAGTCTCATGCGAAGGACTTTTGTAAGTCTTCACAGAATTTGAATTTCTCCGGAGAAATCTCAGGGCGGGCGCACAGCCTAGCACGTAACGGTCACCCATGCATTTGGTGACCACGCTCCATCGTGCTTAACTTTGGCTTTCGAAAGCGAATGCTCTTGCTCTGTGCCACTGACTCTCAAACAGCCCCTTTAATCGCGTTTATCTTCTAAACGGTAACGACAGTGAAAAATATTGGCCATGTGTGGAGCCCAAATAGGACTATTCGGCCGGCTTAAAAACGTTTAAAGTTATAGCCTCATTTATCTGCCTGGAACATGAGCCGGACATATGGACTCCTCAGAAAATCGAGATTAAAGGCTATCCACCTTTAACATTATCTGCTCTTCATACATATGGGCCCTGGAGTTCGCTTTGCACACACTATGTGTCGCTTGTATCATCTCTCGCATAAAAAGTCCAAGTGGCATTCTTAACTACGTCATAGTTCAGGAGCTCTGTGAGCGTCGAGGTGGCCGTCCTGGGCTGTCCGTCCTAACGAGCCTTCGGGCTTCCGTGGACGTAAATATTTACTGAACCATGCTTCGGCATTGGTCTCAGCTTGTCCCTAATATGTCTCAGCATCACTTCATCATCTTAACTACGATACAGCTAGGTAACCAGTACCTAGATGTGTCGTAGTTAAGAGTGAACGTTGAACGTTCAGTCGGTTATTTTAAGGCGATTTTAACCACGAGCTTCGCGGAAACCGTGCCAGTTGAAGGAAATAAATCCGTTTCTCAAAGAAGGTAGAGCGCTTAAAAGGCTTGAGCTCGGATGACGAAAGTATGTGCCTTTTACTTCCGGCTGTTCTACACCGTTGTTGCCTGGAACTCCTAGGTCACGGCGGGTGTAAGTCAACTAGCGTCATGCAGAGTTCGAATTGACTGAGTTTAACTCTTTCGGGCCTGAAGTCTTTAGGCTACTGCTCGTACAGCCTCTGCTGCCTGGGCGGTTTTTGGCCTTGCTGCTCAAAATCCACAGCTGCTGTGTTTAGAGCTCATTATCTCCACTTCTATATCAGGTAGTCACAACATTTTGCATACATTATTCCCGGCAAAGGAACAGGCAACACTGTGCTCGATTTTCAATAAATGTCATTCATTCACTATCTTTCAGCAGTCGTTGAAAGACGAAGAAAGGAATATTTCAGGTATCACGGCTGTATTTTCAGCATCGAAAAGAATTGGAAAATCTGAGTTGTCTGTCATTTCCACAGTATCTTGCCGACCGGTTCTGCACACTTGCTCGCTTAAATTTGATAAAGAATCAGCAACATCCACATCAGAATCACTGTCCTTGTCAACAAACACCTCAGCTAAAAAAATAAAATAAAAAAATGTGTGTAGCGTCGTTGCTTGCTCGTGATGCTCTGACTGTGGCACGTGGAAATAGCTGAAGGAAGTTTTACAAGTTACCTCCCTACTCGGAGTGGGGCGCCGGCTGACAAAACTGTTCAGTGGCGCTTGACTCTGAATCTAGCACAGAGCTAAAAGAGTGTGCGGGAAAATCCAGTCAGTGTTTGCGTGTTTTGCAGAGGCCCGGACACTGCTCATAGTCAACTGCCTGCACTTTTTACACGCGAGCCTTTCTTCTCGGCGTCGTTGTCGTTCGCTCAGCTGAGACAGAAACTCCGGTAGCTGCGCATGGGACGTATAACGCTGCACGCTGGAGCTTTTCTCTACAGGGCTGTACAGCTTCTGCCTCGCCGCTGTGTCAGCAGGCTTCAGTTTCTGCTCTCTCGCATTCTGCTAGGTCTGACAGTCCCGCGCCCAGAGGTGGCGTACCGCATGCCATGGGGCACATCGAAGAGCCTCCAGCGCATACATGTTATGATAGATAGATTAATAGATAGGTACGTAATATAGGTAGGTAGGTAGATTTAGATAGATAGGTAGGTAGACAGGTAGATCTGGATAGGTAGGTAGGTAGGTAATAAATAGGTACAGGTACGTAGATAGGTAGGTAGGTAGATTAGATAAATAATTGTTTTTCAACACCACTGTCACCATCAGATCAGACGGTTAAGTTCTCTTCTTCACAGACAGTGAACTAATCCCACAGAGTCGTTCGGTAAAGCTTTATACAGTTACAGACCTGTATCACCTTTGGCACAAACGCGACCTTCACGTCCAAAACGAGAAATTGTATTGTTACCTGACTGGGCTTAAAGTTTGAAATTAAAGTATCCACGCTTGTCATTGAGGTACTTCGTGTGTCACTCTGTGTGTGTGTGTGTGTGTGTGTGTGTGTGTGTGTGTGTGTGTGTGTGTGTGTGTGTGTGTGTGTGTGTGAGAGAGAGAGAGAGAGAGAGAGAGAGAGAGAGAGAGAGAGAGAGAGAGAGAGAGAGAGAGTGGAGGGGAGGGCTGGGGGAAGGTGGGCGGGACACAAGCAAACAAGAAAGGTTTCCTAGACCAAACAAAAGCGATCAAGCAAAAGCAATACTGAAGTAAAAATATTCATACAATTTCTCCATTCGATCCTTTATTGCTTTTATTACAACCATTACCAGAAACGTAAATCTGTCAGAGACATTAATAATAATCATTGTCATAATAATTTTTAAAAATCATAACTAACAATATTTACGATAATGATGCTGAAAACAAACTTTACACTGTATTCCCGACATTTAAAACGGAAAAATAAAATTATTTTTTATATTTATTTTTAAACAAGAAGAAAGAAAAGAAAGACAATTATCAACACCTCAAAAAGAAATATAACCAGTTTACCCAATCCTATACAAATCATTTATTCAAGAGCAGACAACACGGACATGTACACTTCACAAATGGTTATACTGGACAAAATTTAATGGCTGTGTGCAGCAGAGTAATTTCTATAGACACTGGGCATATGACTCTTGTGAACTCGGTTCCGTTAACATCTTGCACAGTGGGTGATGAGAATTTGCCCAGCGACTGCCACCCATACTAAAAACGAATTTAAGTTCAGTGTTGCTTCACGTCCACAGAGACCATAAGGACTGTTAGAGACGGGGAGACCAGAACGGCCGCCTCGACTGTCCCACAGCCCCTGAGCTCTGATCAAAAATGAGTGCTCGGGTCAAGACTTTATACTAAGAGTAACCCAATGGAAGTCAGAATGATTCACATGCTAGAGACCACACTCCGAGCATTGCTTTCTTCGCAATGAAAAGCCGTGACAGTGAATTTGCGAATTTTACACTGGCAACTTTAAAGACAATTTTGGAGGCCCGTAGTCAGTATGTGTCTGGCAACAAGCAATAACTTGTTGCTCGTGCTATAGGATGCCCCAAAACTTCTTTTCTTTTTTTCTTTTTTTCTCCACGAACTCGCGATCTTCTGGTCAGCCAAAAAAAAAAAAAAAAAAAAAAAAAAAACGACGCAAAGACTTTTTCCCCACTCTCCATCCCCTTTCCTCGGTCACTTTCGCAACTGCAACAGTGGTGGCATTTGTACTGCTTGGCAGTTCTACGTTCAACTTCTATTATTATACACACATGAAGCAACGCCTACTCTGAAATCGGCCCGGAAGTGACGCTGCGACCTCTCGGGACTTCTTTCGAGAAAGATTACAAAGGGCATTCACTCGTGCAAACCAGCTTCACTGAACCGCCCAGTAGATATCACTCAGGAGCAGGTGGTTTGGTGGGACGTAATTATTTAACGCCGAGTTATCTCGGAAGAGGAACATCTACTGGCGGGGACAGAGATCCCAGGAGGTGGGGGAAGAGGGAGACTATACCTGTCGCTACACTGTCACCACCAGAATGCATGACTCCTGCAATAAGAATAGATGGGCAGCGATCATGAGATTATGTTTCAGTCATTGTCAGGAACGAAGTCACAACACAGTGTCCACAGACAACCTACGCGGTTGACGGGACGTTAAAACCCAATAACTAGCTAACATATTTCCAGCTTGTTTGTTGTTGTTTTGCGGGGTGTTTTTGTTATGGTTGTCTTTTTTGCTTGTTTGTTGTGGTGCTTTGTTTGTTTTGTTTGTTGTTGTTTGTTTGTTTGTTTTTGCAATGGTAGGGGAGGCTGGGAGGAGGTTGGAGGGGTTGTTGTATGCCGGGGTAACAGCAGTTCGTTTCAAAATGCTCTGAGCTAAAGCAGCTTCGCCCCTTCTGTATCAGTAGGCGAATCTGTAGATCGTGAGATTAACAACGCTGGCCAGTCTGGCCTCATACACCGCTTTCAGTGTTTTCGCGTCACCAACGGCGTTGTGAGCATCGTGGGTGGTGGACAGGTAGCACCTGCCCAGCGTCTCCAGCCGGAAGTTGCCCACCTCCCTCTTGGGGATCTTGGCTTTGACCATCTGGAACACGTCGGCAAAGCCTCCGATGGTCTCCCTTGCTTCGGCGCCGAGACTGCACACCGAGTCCAAAAACATAACGTCGTCTCGGTCAGCAAGACGTGGAAAGTTGAGGTGAGGTGATAATCGCAGGGCTACGTGAAAAGGGGTGCGTGTGTGTGTGTGTGTGTGTGTGTGTGTGTGTGTGTGTGTGTGTGTGTGTGTGTGTGTGGTGTGTGTGTGTGTGTGTGTGTGTGTGTGTGTGTGTGTGTGTGTGTGTGCGTGTGTGTGGTGTGTGTGTGTGTGTGTGTGTGCGTGCGTGCGTGCGTGCGTGCGTGCGTGTGTGTGTGTGTGTGTGTGTGTGTGTGTGTGTGTGTGTGTGTGTGTGTGTGTGTGTGTGTGTGTGTGTGTGTGTGTGTGCGTGTGTGCGTGTTTCAAACCACGGTCTGGAAGAAGAGAAAAAGCAGCTAAAAGAAGCATGCAGTTTGAACGAAATGGAGTGAAGAGTGTCAGCAGTGAAAAACAGGTCTGTAATGAGGCTTGGTATTAACGCAGCATAGACTACGTGGTTGAAATTACACGTTCTGAATGAAAGAACTGTTGACATAGATATACATATAATATTCCATTCTACACTTGTTTCGGTGAATTTCGGATTTTGATACAGTTGCTATGTAGAATTACTTTTTGTTGCTGTTGTTGTTTGATCTGTTGTTGTAAATTATGCCAGTTATGATCCGTTTTATTCCCTCAGTACCTACACCCAGCGTTCCCTATACCTTTGGCAAATGTTCAAATCTTTTATTCTGCAGAGCCCCCCTGCCCAGCCCCCCAAAAGGCCCTACTGGGGGCGAAATTTAGACACTTCCTCCACCCCCCACCCCCCACCCCCGTCCCCACCGCCCTTTCTCATCTCGTCATTCACATAAATCTTTTACCCCCCCCCCCCCCCCAAAATAAATAAATAAATGTAAGCGCTCTAGATTATTGATTTATTTATTGATTGATTTATTTATATTAGAAACGGAAGAAATCCTATTAATTTATTGCAAAACACATACTAATTATTACCCGCTCTTGACGAAGGCGTTTCTCAGCACAGGCACATCAAACTTCCTACCATTGTAGGCCAGCAGGAGCGGTTTCCGGCCTCCAGCGCCATCGCTCACTTTGCGCAACCAGTCCAGGAACAGGGTGAGAGCGTCGCGCAGGCACACTGTGGGCACTTGGCGGCCACGATGCAGCAGCTTGTTACCCTCCACCCGCAGTCCAGTCACCATGAGGGCGCTGGGAGTCATGGCCTTTTCCGGTACGATGTACCTGTGGGATGTGAATGATGATTTGTTCATTGTCAGTTTCGTTATTGTCACATTTCACCGTCTTTCTTTCTTTCGGCTTCTTCTTGAGAGTTCTTCTTTGTCGTCGTCGTCAGGTTCTGTATAGATTTGAGACAGGTAGATAATACTAAATAACAGAGATATATATTGTGATATAACACACACATACTGACACACACACAAACTGAGGCAGACAAAAGCGCACAGAGGCAGGTACATATGCAGACACGGACGGACACAAATTAAAAAGTCACACACACACACACACGCACGCACGCACGCACGCACGCACGCACACACACACTCACACACACAGCCAGAGAGAGATAGACGGAGATCGAAGGAGAGGCCCCACCATCAGACAGACACGGACAGAGACTAAGAGAGATGCAGAAAAAGACAGACCGTGACTGAGAGAGAGAAGGTTCAGAACAGACTGACGGACAGACAGAAGTTGAGAGAGACTATGATGCAGAACAGACAGCCAAAGACTGAGAGAATGCAAAACAGAGACTGAGAGCGACGCAAAAACAGACAGAAACAGAGACTTGGCTGAGAGACAAATGCAAACCAGAACAAGAGACAGGCAGAGAGTGACCGAGACAGATGCAGACAAGAACAACAGACAGACAGTGACTAAAACAGATGCAGACAAGAACAACAGACAGACAGACAGTGACTGAGACAATTGCACAGAACCCGAAAAGGGCAGCATGGACCGGAAGTGGAAATCGTGCTGATGTGACCTGTTGAAGACGTCATCGTCGGGTCCAACGGCGGCGATCTGGATGATGTCCGGCAGAACGCCCAGCTGAATGAGGCCCGTGGCCTCCAGGTCGAAGAACACCAGCGGTGCTCCACCCTCCACGGCACCGCCCAGTCGTCTGGCCCTGAGAGATGCGGCAGGGCAGGGAACGTAGCGCCATCACCATCATCGTCATCGTCGTGTTTGTCATCGTCATCATCGTGCGCGAACATCGTTATCAATCATCATTTTC
>OY757553.1:10081695-10126695 GCA_963584105.1 Alviniconcha strummeri | reverse complement strand
CACACACACACACACACACACACACACACACACACACACACACACACACACATGCACACACACACACACACAAACACACACACACACACACACACACACACACACACACACACACACACACTTGTTATAAAAGATTGGCAAATAGCTGGATAATAATTAATATGTTAAATATTCATAAACAAATTGTTTCTAGTACATGCATACATATTTGGGGGAGGGAGGGGGCATATCTTAAGCAGGAAACATCTGAAATATTTTACATAAAGATTGGAGGGGGTGGGGGTGGATTTTGACATATATGGAGAGAGACAGACAGATAGACAGACAGAGACAGTGGGAAAGAGAGATTTTGTTCTTAATGCCAAGTCAACCAGGCAATATTTCACAAATTTTACCAAATGCCTATACTCAAAAGGATAAGACCACACAAACAAAACAAACGGAATTAAAAACTGATCAACACCCAACTAATTTTCAATACTAAATGGTAAATAGAACTGTGCGCAAAAACAACTGCACATTGGAAACAAGTTTGACAAAGCCTTTGGAAAGATAAACTAAACTGAAAGATGCTGAACATGACAAACCTATTTCTTCTTTTTGTTCTGTAAACTAAAGCACCAGAGAAATATGTCAGCAAACACAGAAATAAATATGCATAACAAAGAAACATACATAAATCAGTCCATAAAAAGAAAACCAATATTTATATAATGTGGAGAAAAAGAAGCCCAACAAAACTATTAAACTGTGCATGCTGCATAAGCAACGTATCGGATAGTAAATGGATGAGCAGTAGGTAATATCAGTCTACACCTGTAATTTAAAAAACAAAACTTAGTGCCATGACTATGGTACCTGAATAAATGCAAAAATGTTTATCCTAAAATAAGGCCTTCTCACTTGGTCCCCTGTGTGATGTGCAGAGCTGTGAAAAGTTTACTTCTATGTCCGTGTGTGGGTGTGTGCATGCATGTGTGCGTGCGTGTGTGTGTATGTGTCACCTGTGTAGCCTACACTGCAGGAATGAGATTGGTGCACTGTCTAATTTATATTTATTGCTCACTATTTATTCCCAGCTCGTATTGTTGTGTGTGTGTGTGTTTGTTAATGCACTGTATGAACGGAACATCACCCCCAGAACAAATTCCTGTGCACAATTTAATGTCACAGGCAAATGAATATCCTTGTATCGCCCAGCTGCATCTTTTCCCCAAGCCCTATATCTCAAGACTTACGCTGCAAGGTCGGCCTAGCTTCACTGATGCAGGTGGAAGAGACTTAAGAACAGACATTGCCCCCCCAACCCCCCATCCACACTGCCCATCATGAGTACCACACATCCCATACTCCAGCACATACACACACACACACATACACACACACACACACACACACACACAAACTTGGATGAAAGAATGATTTCACTGTATCTGACATCTCTATTATGAACATGTAAAAGGTAATGTACATTTAAAAAAAAAAAAAAAATTTTTTATCCCATACTCAGCATAACCACCAGGCAACAAAACAGAAGAGGCAAAATACTGACCTAGAGGGTGAGTTCAAGTGACTGATGACCTTCCAGGCGTTGCAGTCAGGGCTGCGGCAATACTGACGCAGCTCACTCAATGCCTTCTTGGTCTCCACCTCCCCCTCCAAGATGTACTCCTCTTCTGTCAGTAAGCGGTGTCGCCGTGGAAACAGCCGAGACCTGCCCAAAGCACATCAGTGTCAGCAGGGGATCAGGCTGAAGCGTGCTCCGAGCCTCGGCTCCTGGCACCCTTCCTCCAAACTTTTCCGAAACTGGCTACGCCACTGAAAATGCAATCTCCTCATCTGCATACATCTGTGCACTAAAATCACCCCAAAAAGTCTCACTGTCAGTGTCCTCATTAAATTTCATCAAACAGTTGGAGGACTAAGACCAAGGAAGCAAGATAGCACTGAAGCATGCGCATAAATATCAGCGTGCATCCACCCCCAGAATGTTTTTTTGTTTCATCTCTGACCAATTTTGGTTGTGTTTATGCTGGTGCAAGAGAAACGGTCTACCCCCAGTAAAAAAAAAAAAAAGTTCCATCTCTGTTTGACCAATTTTGGTTGTGTTTGTGCTGGTGCAAGAGAAACGGTAAAAAAAAATATTCCATCTCTGACCAATTTTGGTTGTGTTTGTGCTGGTGCAAGAGAAATGGTCTACCCTCACTAAAAAAAAAAAATCTATCTCTTTTTGACCAATTTTGGTTGTGTTTGTGCTGGTGCAAGCACTGGGAGTGGCTCCAAGAGAAATGGTCTACCCCCAGTAAAAAAACGAGTTCCATCTCTGACCAATTTTGGTTGTGTTTGTGCTGGTGCAAGAGAAACGGTCCACCCCCAGTAAAAAATGAGTTCCACCTCTGTTTGACCAATTTTGGTTGTTTGTGCTGGTGCAAGTACTGGGAGTGGCTGCGAGAAAAATGCAGCCTGATATAATTTAGAGTTGTCTGGGTGGTTAGACACTTACTGTCATTTGGGCACCAACATCATTTAGCCAGCAGTTTTTGGGAACTGGGGTGGTTAGACACTTACTGTCATTTGGGCACCAACATCATTTAGCCAGCAGTTTTTGGGAACTGGGGTGGTTAGACACTTACTGTCATTTGGGCACCAACATCATTTAGCCAGCAGTTTTTGGGAACTGGGGTGGTTAGACACTTACTGTCATTTGGGCACCAACATCATTTAGCCAGCAGTTTTTGGAACTGGGGTGTGCAGAGAATCCACATTCTTGGGCCTCGGATAAGACTCTAAGAACATTTTGATTCCAGCTTGATCAGTATGCAACAAATGAAATAATACAACTTGATCTTGACGGCCAGCCCATCATCAATATTCTTCCTTGTCTTGTCCGACAACACCCCAACATCAGGTCCAAACAATCTCCTACTTCCTCATCACAATCCTCATCATCAGTTTCAAGGTCTTCTTTGAAATGCTCTTTCATGCTAATATAACCACACTGGTTGACTGGGCATAAAACACCAAGTTACTTACTTACATACGAAATTTTCACGAGAAAAATCTACAAAAGATCCCTGGCCTAAGTCAAAGCAGTTGCCAGAACAATCTGCTTAACTTCGTGGAGTAGGTTGTTCAAGGGTGGTCACTCTGGCCGACATTAGACAACGCTTTGTTGTGCTCAGAAATGTTTGCTTCACTCGCAAGTAACACGCCCAGCTTCCTTGTCAAGTCTGACTCTTTCACCGAAGATGTGGTCGTGTCCCTCTGTTGTTTAGCTTTCCCTGCCTTCCTCTTCTGCTCCCCTGTGTCACTACAGTCTGTTTCCCCCAGCTTCTTCTTCGCTCTTGAATCGCCAGACTCCACCATACTGTACCCCTACACCGACAACGGAAAGTATTTTACTTTTCGTGAAAACCCTTTGTACAGTTACCTCCTCAAAACACACAATCATCCTTTCCCCACTGTTTTACAAAAAAAGGTGCAATCTGTGTTAGAATTAGACCAACAAATGTTGTTTCATAAAATCTCCTAACACAGGATGGTGATCACTCCAAAGGTGATCTGTATGTCACTTCAAAGGTGACGCAATAACGCGCATCAAGGCACACCAAAAAAGTGCCGTAACAAGATGCACGAAGCGCAGTGAAAAGTGCCCTAATGACAAATGCCGTGATCTATGGACCAATTTTAACCTGAAAGCAAGTATTATATGCATACATAAACATCAAATCAAATCTCATGCTCCCCCCCCCACACCCACATCCCACCCAAAGAACATGCATTTATAAGAATGCACCCTCCCCCCCCCCCCCCCCCCCCCCCACACACACACAAACACACATAACCCCACTGAAATCACTCTGTTGGCAAACAACTCCCTTCCAGGGTACGTAACCCACCCCTCCCCAACACCTCACCTCAGCCGTCTCATCCACTGCGGCGTGGATTTGGGACACAGGTAGACAGTGATGACCAGCAGAATGATGGCAGCGGATGCCTCAGGTATCTGGGTGCCCTGGTAGATGGAGAAGAGCCCAAAGCCCTGCATTGCCCAGCACACCAGGTTGAGGGTGCGGCCGTCCCTGATGGGGCCGAAGCGGTAGATCAGCGCGAAGCTGATCAGCGCCGACACCAGAACATAGCCCAGCGCCACCTACGAAGGATGGTTGTTAGCAGCAATAATAAGAATGAAATATTTTGTAAAGTGCAAACCTCTAGCATGAAAAAAGGAAAGGATGGTTTGTAGTAGTAGTAACAATAATGAAATACTGATGGTTAGTACTTTTTTATATATAATAACAATAATGAAATATTTGTAATGTGTGAACCTCTTAAGCTGCAACAAATATAAAAACTGAGCTCAGTTTGCTGTAAAGAATTCAAAATATAAACTACATCCACGTTAAGACACCACAAGTGGTTATCGACAATAACAATAACAATGAACAATTCAAATCATAAAAACAAAAAAGAGTAAACTGTACAGTACACACACATGCATGCACACAAACTAGCACATACCACCACCACCACCGCCCCAAACACAGCACAAGTTAGTAATGGGACATTTACCCCTCACGGCTGTTCCACAGGCCTGAAATCGGGCACTTTAGCTGCTCACTGGCTGAGCTATTTTTAGCTCCCCTCACATCAGCTAGCTGCTCTGTCAGTGGAATCTAGGTCAGTACCAGCAGTGGTCAGTACTAGCCGGCTGCTTCTAATGGCCCTCTTGCCAAAATGGTATACTGTTCACACCCCCTTTGAGCTTTTCTTTGAGAGTTCGGCTGGATTTTAAATGAGTACTTCCTGAAGCAGATATATTGATGTTGTGATGTATATCTGTTGTTTTGATGAGAAAAAAGGCAGCACCTCACAATAATCGGATACATTTCGTACTTTTTGTGTGTGTACTGTGCACAATGTGATGTTTTGTGTGATTTTTGCATGAAATGGTTTTGTTGCTGCATGAAAACTTAAACTATTGTACCAAACATATTTGGTGTCTGTGTAAACTTCAATATAAGAACTTTTCAATGGTCTGCTGTACAACTCTGTGGTGAGATGGCGCTTGGAAAGGGAGGGGGTGAAAGACGGCTGCTATAATTTACTGCTGGCAGCAGCAGCGTGTCCGTGGCCGGACCGCTCAGCTATCGGATATCTCAAGTGGGGCCACCTGCGTAGCTGACCTAGATTCTCGGGCACTGGCTCTAACTAAAGAGGCGTCTGGGAACAGCCGTGCCCTGACACAGCGAGTTGGCCACAAAGGATATAGAACAATCAAGCAAAATGTCCATCAAGTCATGAGTCGCTGCTCATGATGCATGAAACTTTACCACATCTGAATGAAATGGTGGAAAACAAAGTTTCAAGGAACTGAAAAGGGAGAAATTAGAAGTGCAGAATTCCTGAGGCTTTAAAAAAGAAAACCCCAGAGAGCTCCAGCGTAAAACACCAAATTACTTACTTACCTTTTACTTACTCCATGATTTTGATTAAAAAAGAAAAGAAAAGGGTATCAGTTTTAATTTGCAAAGAATGCACTGTGAGCAAATGCTGTCAATGCCTGTGACAATGCTGGCATTGGCAGGTCTTATTGATTATATTTTATATACTATATTAATTACAGCAGCTACAAATTGTGTTTCCAAGCCCCAGCTCTTACCAACAAGAGATGTGATTACATAGGATTTGCTACAACACTTGTACAGCACCATTGCATTATTCATTACTGAAAAATAAAAAAAACACTCAGATACATACAGCAACAATTCTAACATAAATTATCATAAAATATGTGTTATAGTTTGAAGGCATAAGCTTCCTTCAAAATAAACAGTGCTCTTTAAAAAAAAAAACACACACACACACACACAAAAAATGAAAAGATTCATGAACACTCAGAAACATACACATGCACAAGTGAAGCACAAGTGAGTGCATGCACAGACATACACAGACACAATACAGGCACATACACACACACTCAGAGGCACACATACACACAATACAGGCACACACACGCACATACATACACACACACACACACACACACACACACACACACACACACACACACATACACACTCACACAAAAGACTACAAAATCATTGCCTTACTGATACAGCATCTTTCTAGAGTACAAAACACTACCTGCCAGTGATCCTGTATGATCTCCTGCAAGTACTTCTTCACCAGCTGGTACATGAAAAGAGATGCTGAACTGCTGACCACCATCACCAGATAGCTCACCGTTTTCAGCCGCTGCAATCATAGGCACAGACTGACAGTCACATTTATCAAATCACATTAAAGTTTAAACACTTTGTATTTGAAATTTCTTAATGGAGGAGACACGCAGTTATGCTGCATGCAAGTGCCTGTGAGCTTCCATATATTCTACAAAAAGAAAAAATATATTAAAACAATTATTTGTTTTACAGCTATGTGCATTTCAATAGCTGCCCAGGCAAAACTCCACCAAAACTAGGTTAACATGCATGTGATTCATTCACAGTTGATCCAGCTCCCAATGAGCAGGCTGTTAGAAGTGGTGGTGACTCCATGTCAGGTTTACCAATTACACACATCACCGATTCATTCACAGTTGATCCAGCTCCCAATGAGCAGGCTGTTAGAAGTGGTGGTGACTCCATGTCAGGTTTACCAATTACACACATCACCGATTCATTCACAGTTGATCCAGCTCCCTATGAGCAGGCTGTTAGAAGTGGTGGTGACTCCATGTCAGGTTTACTGATTACACACATCACCGATTCATTCACAGTTGATCCAGCCCCCAATGAGCAGACTGGATGTTGGAAGTGATGGTGACCCCATGTCAGGTTTACACACATCGCCAATTCATTCACAGTTGATCCAGCTCCCTATGAGCAGGCTGGATGTCAGAAGTGATGGCAACTCCGTTTGGCTGTGTTTACCAAGACATCAACGGTAGAGTTCATAGAACGAAGGGCTCATTGCATGGGCAAAGCCAGCACACACGTGAGGAAAGAGGGGCTCATCCCACGGTACAGAATGTTTTAAAGGAACTCTCTTTCACAGGCTGCACTTCTTGTGTGCTGGGCGCAGGTTAACAGAACATGATCCACAGTAAACATTTGCAACTGAATGCGACTTTGTTTTGATTTTGATTTTATAACGTGACTTTTTGGACTAACATTTGTTTCATGGGCTCATGACCGCATTGTGTGATCTTTTCCCACACTTCATTTGGACGTCACCAAAATGTCTTGGATGTCATGAATAGAACACCAGGAAGCTCTCAGTTTTGCATACGTCAATGGAAGAAATGCTTGTGGACTGCAATCATTTTTGTCCCCCAATTGTTTTTGTCTCTGTGGAATGAGCTTTTGATGATGTATTGCAGCATCCTAGAAAAATATAAGTCCACAAGAAATGGTGTGGTCTGTTGGGTTATACCCCAATCTATTTTTTAACTCCTCTAGTAATTTTTCAGGTAAAATTAGCCTGCAGATGTAAAATAAAATAATGGATTAATGCAACAGTCATGCCTGTAGTGTCGTCATAATGTTTAAAAAAAATAAAAAAAAATAATGCATACAACAACAATTTTTATTTTTATTTGTTTTGTGCCAATCTGAGAAGGTTCATTCCTTTATTTGGTTACTTTCGCTGGGACATTGACAACTTACCTGTGGCATGAGTCGAGTGAGAATGAACATGACAATGAGGACTGATGCCAGGACCCCAACAGTCATGCCTGTCGTGTAGTGAAATGCTGTGTTCCTGAAATAGCAAGATGAAAGCATCATAACCAGAGCAGCTGCATAAATAGTGTACCCGTAATATGCATGTGTGCACTGTGTGTGTCAGAGAGACTGACAGAGTGTGCGTGTGTGTGTGTGTGCATGCTAGTTCAAGTTATGACGAGTGTGTGTGTGTGTGTGTGTGTGTGTGTGTGTGTGTGTGCATGTGCACGCTAGTTCAAGTTATGACGAGTGTGTGTGTGTGTGTGCTAGTTCAAGTTTGTGTGTGTTAGTTCAAGCTGAATCTGCTGTACATCCACTGAGACCATAAGGACTATTAGTAACACTGAAGTCTTTGGGACTCCCTGGGAAGCCCAGGACGGTACGGCCACCTCAACCTTCACACAGCTCCTGAGCTCAGTGCGTGCTGGTGCATGTGTGTTCATGTATACAGGTCAGGAGTGCATAACACCATGCATGCTTCCTTCTTTTTTTCTTCTTCTTTCTTTTGTGGCCAACATAGATCTACAAACTCATGTCCTAAAAATGCAAGACAAAAAAGAAAAAAGACAAAAGTTGATATTTTCTTGATACTGAACTCCATATGAACATAATATGATACAGAAGATGGTACTTGATGGTAGCTGTGAGAGAACACGGGTATGCCTGTTTTGATCGCTCAACACTCGTACCCAAAACAGTAAAATCACAAAACAAAGCCACTTCACGTCAGCACATTGTAATATTTTCTCCTGCATCATTGCAGCGCCTACCTGCTCCATGTTGGGGCACAGAAAAAGATGACAACTCCAATAAAAATGTAGGCGAGGTACCACAGCTCAGGGTCTGAAACAGACAGCAAAGTTAAGAAAAGAAGGGTCAGGTAAAACTAACAACTAAAATCAACAAAGGGAGATAATTAGCTCTGGAAAGACATCTGACATCACACAAACACAATTTAACAAAGACCTGAATCACCTGCACTAACTCTCACCCATCATGCAAATAAATGCAAAGTTCTTAAACTCCACCCAAAGAACAGTGTTTTTCATTTGTTTGTTGTTTTTTCTCTTACAATTTGTAAATGTCTGCTACTTGCCTACAGCATCACTGAATCAACTCTCCAGCTTGCAGGAACCATACATAATATAGCAGTGAATGTCAGCATTAACCACTTCACACAAACCACTGGGCAACACAGACAAGCTTAACAGCACCAGGGGCTCCATTCCTACCCTATGTCATTGTCAATGCAGAACACTGAAAACAGAGAGAGAAAAAAATCCAGTCCCTTCATTTCAACATAACCTGCGAGTGTGAGCGGGTTTGGACTAGTGGCAAGGCATTAGGCTGGTAAGTGGTATGCAAAAGGACCTGGGTTCAAGTCCGTTTTGGCACTCCTCTCTCCACAACTCATAGCCTTCAAAAGTTAGGGTCTGTGAACACTGTCATGTGACTTGGGGTGGGGAGGGGGAGGGTCTCCCACAACCTTAAAACTGGGTCAAGTTCATGGAACAGTATTTCAGTTTTTACATAATAAATATAATTTTTATAACAAAGCTCTGAAACAGTTCAACTATAACGTAAATATATAACAGAACTTGCTTTGACAGTGGCCCAGAAACCCTCAAATTTACAATTTGGCAACAAAAATAGGTGATGAGGATTAACAGTGTTCATAACACCATTGTCACTGTTTTCTTTTGTACTTCAAAATAAGCTTAATCTGAATGTGATACATCAAATAAATTCACTCTGAAGCGGTAATTATGCTTCTAAACAGCAAATAAATTTGATAGTGAACCTGAAAGTCATGTTAGATAATACTTTATTACACAAGGATAAAGATTTAAGCACAATTTGGCTTTTTTGCAAATATGTCCCTGATAACAAACACAGCAACACTCAATACTTCAAACAAAAATACAAATAATTACGCGGAGAAAAACAAAAACTAATTTGTCTAAAACGTCAGAACATATGAAGAGAGCCATAATAAAGCAAAGGAAGACAAATTCAATCAAATTTTCGGGAGAGAGAAAGAGAGAGAAATACAAAATCATATAAACACATAAAGGGAAGCAACATAATAATGACTATCTCACTATCTACGTATAAAACAAGATCACATCTAACAAGATTGGAAGCTAAGCGATGGTGCATTATACACACACCTAACCAAAATCAAAGCACAGCACACACATCCACAAGCATACATACAAAATTTAAATAAAATTAAAAAAAGATGACCGTGAGGAAAAAGAGTAAATATTTCATGAAAATACAAATACAAAAAATAATAATTATGAAATACAAATCTAAAACTTTACAAGAGCAAGGAATGGAAAACAATAAAATTCTATACTGTATTTTGTGTTAAGTCGTCTGGCGAGTGAGAAAATAAGGAAGAAAAAGAAGTATAAAGAAGTAACATTCTATCAAGGTGGCTTAGCGAGTGCCTGAAATGCTTTCCTTTTGAATGTTTTTAATTCCATGGGGTATCTGAGATGATGAGCTAAACTATTCCACACTAAAGAGCCTGAAAAGGAGAAACTTGTTTTAGAGATATCAAGCCTTGTTCTGGGTAAAAGCCATTTATTCCCATGAACAGAAAGACATTCAGAAGGAATCACAAGATCTTTCAGATACTGTGAGGCTTTGCCATGAACAACCTTTTGCATTAGACCACATTTGAGGATGCAGATGACAGAAGCTGGTGGCACACTGGCAGGTTGATAAGGAGAAAGGAGGGGTGGTGTGTGGGGCTGGGGGAGGGCGCGAGAAAGTAGCATAAAACACTAGGCCTACTCTGTGTGTGTGTGTGTGTGTGTGTGTGTGTGTGGCTGGGGGGGGGGGGGGGGGCATCGCCATAGGCCTTGAATGTCAACATGGGGGGTTAACAAAGTATGATTTTTTATTTGATTTTTTTCTTAATTCCATGCCATTCAAAAGCCCAAAACACCATCTTTACCTTTAAGCCGGTAGACCAAGGTGTATGGTTTCGTGGACACCAATCCAATACAGCTAAAGTTGAAAGGGGAGAAAGAATGCTCTTCTTTCAGCTTAAGCCAAAAGCCAAAGCTAAGCAGTGTGCTCTCCGATAACTGCCTCTTCACATCTGACACATTGGTCCCATAGTAGACTGACAGGTCACCAGGGACAAACTTGCTTGTGCCTTCGATTGAGATCTGCAAAACATAGGAGAAATTTCTTCGACTGAGATCTGCGAAACATAGGAGAAATTTCTTTAATTGAGATCTGCAAAACATAGGAGCCCAATTGTCTTCAATTGAGATCTGCAAAACATAGGAGAAATATGTATACATAATATACCCAACTGGCAAAACAAAGAAACAACAGCAAAACAAGAATGGACAGAAATGTGGTCCAGACCCTTTGGCTGTGTCTTTCATTATCGTTGTTTACAACTCTTTTGACCTTGAAGTATCTCAAGGGTAGCCACAAACAGTATCAATGTATCCATGTAAAGCTCAGTATTGGAGGTTATTGTCATGCAGATTTCTACGATCTAGCTTTTAAAACAGAACGTGAGCGATCACTAATCTCAATGTTGGAGCCATGCTAAAAAGCAATGATCGCACAAGACAGTTTTCAAATCTATGTGACAAGGTAGTGAAGGTGATTCACAGAAACCTGTAAGACAGTCACCATAACCAGTCAGATTCACAGCCATCTACAGATCTATATTAGATCTATACTATTAGTATTATTAGAGTTCTGCTAGTACTACTACTCATACTAGCAACCACTGTGCTCCCTTCCCCATCACACACACACACACCACATGCACTCTCCGACTCCCTGTCCCTCTGTATTGTGTTTATTTTGTTTGAGAACTGGTCAAGACTGATTGCTGATTTTGTTTCTGGCAATATATATATACACCTGATCTTAATAGATTTTGCTTCTGGCAATATCCATGTGCTGATCTTAACTGGTAAAATACCTGAAATTATCAATTAACGCAAACCCTGAGAAGTGTGCATTTCCAACTAGCTCCATTAACTCTTTTAAGACTTTCCATGTCTTAAGACGTGGACCTTAGCAGTACGTTTGATGACGATCTGCGTCTTCAGACACAACACAGTAAGAATCAAAGATTTTTAATGGTCTTACCAACTTTCGAGTTGACTGGAGGCAATTATATATTACACTAGCTAACTGCATCAATTTCAGACACTTTCAGTAGTCCCCCTTAGTCCTTTGTCTGTTTTGGCATTTGTAACACATGTGACAAACTGATAAAAGTTGTACATTTCAAAATGGCAGTGCGCAGAGTGAACATGCATTACTCAGCGAGGGAAACTGTGGAATTAGTACTGAATGAGGGCTCGGATCTAGAAGATTTTTCAGACAGTGGTTCTGAAGAGAACATTGTTGATTCTGGCGAGGTGTTTGTGCTAGTAGATCTCGAGGCGGACTCAAGTGACAGTGATAATAACATCTTCATTCTCATCATAATGATCATTAGGATCCGTGCAACCAGTAGAATAAAACTTTTTGTTTTTTAACTGTGTTTGGACAGTTCCTGCTTTGCTGTTTCGACAGAGAAAGGTATATGATATAACTATGGATTATTTATCTGACAAGTACACAGCCCAAGCTTTCTAAAAATGTATATATATGTTTATTGTATTATTCCTAGTAGTTTATTTACTACAATTTGTTTTTAAATGGGCAAAAACAGTGCATTTACAGGAGCTGAGAGCATGATTTTGTGGCATCTTGAATGAGTTAATCGTGGCTGCAGAAAAGAATGTGCCCAATAGACGATCTTCGGAAATCCAGGGGACTGCACTCGGTAAACGCCTACAGTCATGCCCTGTATATATCAGTCCATGCATGTGGGTGTAGTGCAGAGTAGGCACGCTTTTGTTGGGGGTACAGTGAGCACGTGGGGAAGATGACGAATACCCGTAAACAAAAGGCAAAAAAGGCATCAGAAATGCCGATCAAGCGCTCACTGTTCGTGGGGAACATGCAGATCGGATGGTAGGTTCCCCCAGCTGGTAGTCTAGTATAAATTATAATAGGTCCTTGCCTGAAGATCTAAAACTGTCGCAGATCGGCTCTTCTCAGATGCTGCCTCCATTCAGGGGACTTCACTCTCCCGGAGTAAGAAAACACTGTCAAATTATCTTTGCCTGTTATTTCCAGAGATCGTCTATTGTCTAAAGTGTGTAAAAAAGCCTCCAGCCCCTGTTTTGAGCACCCATTATCCCATATATTTGTCAATCTGTGCAAACTCTGACTAGTCAAACAAATTGCATAATTGAAGTGGATTTTTGTTTTAATGCTAATAATAATGTACATTTATCATGCACATATCAATGCCCTGAGCACTCACAATCCATAACCTAAATATGATATTGTAATTTCAATACACATGTACAGGCACAGTCCTAACAAAACAATTTACATGAAATATTATTTGGAAAAACACACACACACGCACACATACACAAATGGCATTTTGCTATAATTAAAAAAATGTTTAAAGTAACACTAACACAACAGTGACACCACTTCACAGTCACTAGAGCCAACATTGTGGTAATGGCAGACATTGGACAATATGAATTATTATTTACCTTTGGGTTGGCCCATAGTCGCATCCATGTCCTTTCTTGCCCAGGGTGGCAAAAAATGCGTGTTTTCGGCCTCTGGCCATCCACTGTGACGCTGATTTTCACTTCCTTGGGAGGGGAAGCATCAAGAAGCACACCTGTAAAAATGCCTCTCAGTCAGCAAACAGATTTATACTCTTTATAGTAATCATAGTACATTAATAGACCAATAAAGTGATTTGTTGTTGTTTCATTTTTAGGACCTGCCCAGTTAGCCGCTGTTATTGTAGAGCTCTCAGTCTCATTATCTGGGGATGAAACAGGGAATGACACTGACAGATAGTTTGTTAGTTCTCGGATTTTAACAATAACATCCTGTCAGCTTCACAGGATCACAGGATGAAACAGTCTGGATGAAGTAGCAGCGTCCCTAGAGTAACCTAAACAACAGTTAGAAATGGCCATTATTATTAATATTGGAAATATTATCAAACAAAACAACAGCAAAAACTAAACAAAACAAAAAACTAAACAAAAAACAAAACAAAAACACTCCAATTCCAAGTCAAAGGTTTTTAAGGGGAGTCAATGGCTCAGAGCAAAAGTACTTGTTCTCAGAAGTTAAACCGAGTGCAGTCAAACTGACAAACATGGCCCCCAAATGGATCAGTGACCATTATGTACTAGGCTTTGTGCTTGCCCTGAGATTTCTTTGGAGTCAAAATCTGTGCTGACTAAAGTCCTTCAGATGAGACTGTAAGTACTGCTATATATATTATATATAGTGTAACCGAGTGTATTGTATACATGTTTCGGGCCATGACCCTTTAATCCTTTCTTTCTGGTCCTTTTCCTTTTTGATTGGGTGGGAGTTTTATGGCCCCAATTATCTAAGGTGTTAAAACTTGTGTGCTGGGCTGGCAGTGTCCCCCCCCCCCCCCCCCCATCCCTGCAGAGGTAGGTTGTTTGTCTGCTGTTGCGGCCGGTGTTCATCTGAGGGGAGAGCCTACACCGTTTCCTGGTTGGTGTACAAATAATGTTATAGCAACCTCTGACTTGTGACTCTTCATCTATGCTTCCAACCTGCTTCCCTCACTCTCCATTACGTGCAAGTCATGCTTTGATAATTAATCATTTGTCACAGTTACCATCATGTATTATAGTAACCTACAGGTAAGCTATTTTATATAACTGCTGTTGTCTAGACTTTACATTTGCTTTCACGTTCTAAATGTTTTGTTTGCTTGTGTCATTTCCAACACAGACACTGTTTCCTGGTTGGTGTAATAAAAGTTATGTTATAGCAACCTCTGACTTGTGACCACTGAGCTAGAAAGATGGAGGGAGCAAGCTTCGCGGATGCTGGCCCCAGCGGAAGTGAAGTGCGCCTGGCAATGGAGCCACTCCAAACTGTTAGCTGCCATTCTCCTTTTGATTATAAAGCTTTATAAAAGTAAGAAACTCACACTTGCTGTGCAAAATGCCCCACAGGTGGTTCTTTAGTTGCCTGAGGCAGCCCATCCCTGCAGTGATTAATGACCCCCTGACCCCTTATCTGGGTCACAGCCCTTTCTCCTCCCTGTCTGTCAGTCTCTTTTTTCACTGGTTTCTGTATAGGCTAGTGTATCTGCCCTGCACTTTTCTCACGTGCTCAGCGCATTGCTGTGCCGGCAGAGATTCCTTTTCAGTGTCAGTTCCGTGGACAACACGTGCGAATGCAGTCAAGGGTAGCATTTACGTGTAATATGAACTAGGAATTCATGAACGACTCCCCCCCCCCCCCTCCCCCCTTCAGTTTCCCCTTCTTTCTACAGTATTGCAATTAATATTAACTGATGGTACTGAGGCCTATCCGGGGCGGGTACTGACTGCTCGGCGATGTTTAAGAGCACATGTCCCTGAATATGTTTAAAGTACAAAGATTTATCTTCAATGGTAAAAGTAAATACACTTGGATATTAATGATACATTGATACTTTGAATACAGTTCATTATGACATATAATTTAAGTTTTTAGTTTTTGCCTTGAGCATGTGATACTGCGGAGCCAGTGTGACATTATGTGCTAGAAAGATCAGGAATTCCTGGTGCTCTTGCCCATGCTGTTTGAGACACTTCAAGATCGCATGAAGAACATGGGACCCGACAATAATCATGTCTACCCGCTGATCATGTCATCGCGCACGCTTACATCAAAATACGCATGCACCACCTGGCAAAGCAACACCGCAACACAAATCACAGGAAAGGTCGTCCGCAAACACTGAACTGACCAAGCTCATTCTTTTCAAACATCAGTGAACAAATGCCGCACGGTGTCAGAGAGGGGGGTGGGGGTGGGAAAGATTAACTGATTTTTACTGTATTTGCTTCCCCAACTAATTTTAGTTCAACCCAAGACACGCCTTTCAATATGTAATTAGTATGCATGCAGTATCTACTATGTGAATGCATAGATAATTATGCTGTTTCCTTCTCGATCTTGTGTCAGTTGTGAATAGTTGCGACGATTGCTTTTTAGTCAGGTGACTCGCTTGTAGACACATTTTCTTTTTTTCTTCCTCTCTTTTTCCCGTAATTGATTTGCTTCTTTTCCTCAGTGGACTGAAAACTTAATAGTGTATGTGTGTGTGTGTGAGAGAGAGATGCATAATACTCAAGTACATTTTTTGACCGTTCAGCGTCTTCAATTGTTGATTCTTTCAACTTTAATCTGCTTTTCTGCTTATAGTGTCAGTTTCCTGTTGTCCTTAGTCTGAAATGACCAGTCTGTTCTCAGTTATTTTTTTACTTATGATGATTATCAGTTGACGAGCTTACGGCTGGTCAAAGCAGCGACCGTGTAGTACAACATGACGAGTATTTGTGTTTGGAAGTATGTACTGAAGATTAAGAAATCGCAGAATCATAAAACTGAATAAGTTGCCCACTTAATTGTTCATGATGTTTTCTAATCCGCGTGTGTGTGTGTGTGTGTGTGTGTGTGTGCGCGTATGAGAGAGAGAGAGAGAGGGGGAGAGAGAGAGAGACAGAGACTGAGACTGATGAAAAAGAGACAGTTTAGCTCTTTCTGTTTCTTGAATAGTTCCAAATTGTCGAAAAGAATGACTGATATAAAGCACCAGCACACATACCGGTGACATGCGAACACTCTGATAATTATTTATTTACACGACACCGGTGTGTAGTAAGCAATACGCAGCACAGCTGGAACCAATGGCTCCATTTCAAGAAAAAGATGGAGGCTCGGAGGTGCCGCACAGCGGGCAGCGCTGGCCTCACTGCGCGTGGGTGGCCTTGCTCCCTCCATCTTTCTAGCTCAGTGCTTGTGACTCTTCATCCATGCTTCCAACCTGCTCAGTGCTTGTGACTCTTCATCCATGCTTCCAACCTGCTCAGTGCTTGTGACTCTTCATCCATGCTTCCAACCTGCTTCCCTCACTCCCCACCCCGCTCCCCTACAATAGACTAATAGTATTTTATAACAGTATCAATACTGAAACAATAAAAGCTCAATGTTTTTTGTTTTTTTAAAGTGTTTTTGTTTTTTGTTTTGTATGTTCGTTGTTGTTTTTTTACTGCTGTGCTAGCCATGACAGTGACATAATCTGATCTTCACTATGGTGAAGTCACTCGACAGAAGAAGAATTATAAACCAAGAGTTCCACGTGTGTATACCGTTAACTAGTAGAAGCAGGTAGCAGCAGCCAAAATTTAAATTTTACAACAGCAATTTAATTTATGCATTTTCAGACAGGCCATATTGATACAAGAAAATGAAAAAAAAAAGTAACTGCTTATCTTAATTAGTTCCAAAGATATATCCATTCAAAAACACAGTTTTGCGTAACAATTACAGTTTATTACATTTTCTCAATTTTACCCCCCTATAGTGGTTCTCATGAACATCAGAGAATCCAAATACTTACACTTTTCAAAAGCATACCCTGGTTGCACTTTGTCACAGCTAAATCATATGGTCAGCAAAGAAAGATGAAACAGAGGCAGAGGGCTGAAGTTGCTCCAAAAAGCAATTCCAAGCTTGCCGATTTGCATGAAACAGCACTTTTGACACCACACAGTGGGTAACATATGGCAATGAGACTTTTGAGAGCTTTCCCAATGGATTTCCAAGCAGGGTTTATCACAGTCGTTGCACTTATTTTTTTCTAAGCGGCTCTCTTACTTTTAAAGTTACAGGGTCTTAAAGTTGGCAAAATCTTCAATTTGCAAAGCGGAAAAAAACACAAATATGTGGGTTGCCACACTTTAACTGGTAATAACTTGAAAACCATGACAGATACAGCAATGAAACTTGGCATGTACATTAAACTAAGTGTGAAGTACACTTGCAGCAACATTTGCAGTTATTTTGAGAGTGATAGATCTTAAAGCCTGCAAAAACTTCACTTTTCACAGAAGAAAAAAGGACAAATCTAATGGTTTTCATACTTTAACTCATAACTTGAAAACCACTACAGATACAGTACTTTAACTCATAACTTGAGAACCACTATAGACACAGCCATGAAACTTTGCATGTACATTAAACTAAGTGTGAAGTACACTTGCAGCAGCATTTGCACTTATTTTGAGTGTTAGAGGCTTAAAGTCTGCAAAATCTTCACTTTTCACAGCAGAAAAAGGGCATGTATGCTAAAGAAAACATGGTACAGCAGTATCACCTTTATCGTCCATAAACATACAGGCCTACGAGGCTGTGATTTGGAGTCAACTGACATGGACTACAAGTGATTTTCCTGTAAATAGCATCTGAGTGCTTGATATCTGCCAAATAAATTCCTGGGAGATTCAACAAAGAACAAACGTCCAGACAATGATGAAGGTGCAAGTTGCAGATTCTTGGCAAACACAATTGCAGAGGAGATTTCAGTGTAATCTTCAGAGCATGGCCACCTGTACACAACAACTCCATCTTTACTGCTGCCTTCTCCAAGAAATTGACTATTGCCTCTTCCTCACTGATGACCCTGGTGACTTCGCTGATAAAGAAATCTTCTACATTGTAGACTGCCACGATGTCACCCTCCTGTTGAAATCTGAAGCTGGTTTCAAACTCTGGTTCATCAGGTTCTGATTCATCCTCTGGTTCAGAGTCGACATCTCCTGGGTCAGACTCCTCTTCCACTTGTTGATATCTCTGCTGGCAGCCGCCATGGCCATGAAGAGGTGGAAGTTCTGGAAGTGGCTCGCCTCCAAACAGCTCCTTCAGTCTGTTGACCATAAAATGATAAATATCGCAGACGAGAAAGCAGCACTGTCTTGACCAGATCTGGCTTGAGAAGTTGCTGGAAGAATGAAGCAGTCTCATCCAAAGTCTTGGATCCCTCATCTTTCAGGAGAAGCAGCTGCACTAACAGTCGGTTGTCCACTTCAACCAGAGGAAGGTCTTGCCGGCATCCTCTCCCAGTTGCCAGGAAAACAGCCTTCAATTTGGAAAACTGGTCATCATCTGCAGAAAAACAACAACACAGTTTTGATGTTTCTGTTGATCTTGATTTAGAGAATGATCTACGGCCTACAGTATAATTAATAATAATCATTATCACTCAGGCTTTATACTATTATAGGCTTAACTCTTATCTGTTATGATTTTATCATCACTTATCATAATATCAGACTGGTTACCGTTAGCAAAGCAGAAATCCACTTTTAATTTTGAACTAGAAATGCTGGTCAACATCCTATTAAAGTTTGAGAATTAAATTACGATCATTGAAAAATGAAAAAGACTTTAATATTTAACAGAGTTCAAGTGCAGAAGTTATTATGAGGTCGACTGTGTTTTCTCAGCATCTTAGTTACCTCCCCTGATGAAGAACTTTGATCACGAAAACAGCCATCGCCACAAATTTACGTCAAGGTTCGTCCCCCCCCAAAATTCCAGAAGACATCAGAGAATGTATTTCAATGAGTATTTTTGTAAAACTTTGGCATATTTTGGCAATATTTAGGAGAACAAGCGAGTGATCGACAACTTCCGGTTAGTCGTATTTGTAAACAAAGACAGAACTATGAGTCGGTCAAGAAAATCATAAGGTTTTTAGGCAATCCTGCAAGAATGAATCAAAATATGACATAAAAATGCTAAATTATGAGATTAGCTACCACCAAATTCAGTAAACAGGAGCCAGGTGAAAAGAATACTCACGAATCATGTGCCAAAACTCGGCAATTGAGTCACAAAAACTCCACGCGGTCGATGCCATCTTGGATGAACTCAATTTGAAAAAAGCGCCTTTATTGCGGTCTTTTATTGGCTTGTGAATGACCCACCGGTCATCAATCCATTAGCCCCATACCTCATTCGAAAGGGTACGGATTCAGCTTCATTTTGAGGGGGGATATTTTAGACGTTTGAGGGCGTTTTGCGGTTTAAAACTGAGTTTCCAACTAAAATGCGTTCTAGCGACCAGAGATGTTTGTAAAAGACCACGGCGTTTACACCACGGGAATCGGCATTCAATTTCCAATCCAGTGATACCACACATTGCTGTGTACAACACGTATGGCTTTGTCACCGAGCGGATAAACACATCAACTGTTTTTGTTCATGTATCAGACCGCGTGATCAGCACAGACAAACAGCAAATACCTCCCATAGAAAATCAACTGGCGATTTTTCGAGGTACATGCAATGCAAACATAAAAACAACTGTAAGAATGCGAAGAATACGTTATTTTTATTCATATTCATATAAATTCCAAGAGGATACATTCAGAGAAATTACTGACTGAAATACAGTAAAACTGAGCAAAGTTCCGATGTTCCCGCATAGGCTATGACTATGAGAGGCTGCCGCTACCTAGTATACTATACGCATGCAAAAACCGAGATCACATACACACATTAAAGATCTTGTACTCGTTGGGGTCCATGTCAGAGTTCGATGGATTATGGAAATATTAAAATAACCAAGCATGCACAAAAAGAGTCAGAATCTTCAGAATGTTGAAGTTGGACTATACAGTATACGATAACACGGATGAAACAAAAGTGAAACAAATTTCATAGAATCATATGTCGATATCATCACATTTTAAAATACAGGTCAAGAAGAAAACCTCAAGTATTCAAACTAACATTCTGGCATGGAACAGTTATACTTTGGTACTTCGCCAACTGCTAATGCTCTGAAAGAGAGTAAAAACAGTATAAACGGAAAATATTTTCGTAGTAACATTTCAAAGAGCGCCATTAGAAATACTCTCATTCCCTGAAACACAGAGCATTTCCAAAAATCGTTTAGAATAACCTCTATATGACAGATTAGATTTAATATTTGAGGTCAAATATATTTATTACGACAATGTTTTTAGAAGAAAGCATACTACAAGGAATAATCTGGAAAGAAAGAGACATCTTATTTGGAATGGTAGCACCGGAAACAGAGAGAGTTATTCTTCTTGAAGTGTATAGCCAGACCACGAAATTTCTCAATTGCGTGGTTATATATCGGCATTTTTCTCACTGATAGTATCAGTGATACTGCTCATACAGTTTGTATATTTTGCATGAGAGTCGGATTGTCATGGCGACCCACGCTAAGGAACGAAAGATTTTGTTTATGGGCTTCAGGTCTGTGGGTAAGTACTGAAGGAAAGTCGCAACGAAACGAGTGAATGTAAACATGCCGTCTTGTTTGACTGCATGGCACACGTGGGTCTTACGGTTCACAGACTGATAGAGTCTGTGTTTAAAACATGTGTATTTCACGGTTTTTATGCAGTTGATCGTATAAAATATTGGTAAATTACTGCATACGTGTTCCATTCTCTCGGGCACGATTCTTGTCAGTATACATGTCACCCCTTGTTTTTTGTTGTTGTTGTTGTTTTTGCGGGGGGAGGGGGGGGGGGTAGTTGTTTTGGTTTCCCTACCACCACCACCCACCCTCGCCAGAAGCTAAATCACGGAAATGCTCCACAAGCTCGAAGTGCCCCTGCTGCAATTCTTACTCTACAACTTGTGCAAGGTGGTTGAGGAGTTGGTATCACTATCAGCAATACCAGTTACCACTTCCAGAATGTCAGACATGGCGCAAACCTGGTCACATCATTAGAACAAGAAGTTTATCTGACTGTGTGGTCACCAGTGGTATCCACAATCACATTTGAAACATTTGGACATTTAATGTGCAAGGTGCAACATGGATCAACTGAAAAAGCTCTTTCTTCATCCTGACGGTAAATGACTAGAACCACCCTGGATGCAAACACTGCGCACATTCCATCTGTTGAGTGCTTTATTATGGTTATCACAGCTAAGCAGTAGACATCAGCACTTCCCCTCATGCTGCTGATTCATTCTTAATCTTATCAGTATCTATGGATTAGAAGTGTTGCTACACAGTACACTTGAGTGCATTAAATGCATGTATACACTAATACAGTCATGGAATTCCTGAACTTTTTCTGTTATAAAAATATATTAAAAAATTTCAACAAAGTCCCACCCTCTTTTTTCTTTTTCTTTTTCAACTGTGTGTTGGGAGAGGGGGCGCAGGAACAAGTTTGTTAAGTAAACTGCCTTTTTTACAAGTCTGCCCATCTTCCCACATTTTATCTGAATAATATTTTCAGAACCACTTGTGCAGTTGCATGTTGACTGTACTAAAACTGCTCAAACTAGTAAAAGTGTAACCAAACTTAATTTGGCCATGATGCAGCATCACAATTCATATTTATATATATAATGATTAAGATGGAATGCCATGCAAAAGATTGTATGGCCTTCAGTAATAATACTATAGCTAAGGTCAGTGTCACATGAATGTAGGCTGAATGCCATAAAAAATTTAGTGTCTCTTGTTCTTAATCTTAGCATATATGTGTTCATTTAGATGGTTTTATTTTTAATCTTTTGCAACCAAACTTGGTGTGATAATGGTAGTACATCAACGTGAGCTGGAAATGGAATGTTGTGCAGTTTGTAACAGTTTGATTTTTATCTTCAACTTCTCAAGGTCACAGTCACAGTGAGGGTTCAAATTACCAAGAAATCGCAGTCTTCCATTAGAATTAAATAGGTTATAATTGCATTATATAATGGACTCGTACATCACATGGGCTTGAGTGTAAAGTAAAAAAGTGAACATCTCAGCACATTATTTAATTTATTACCGGACAAAGTGCAAACAAAGTGGGTGTGTACACATGTATACATACATGTACTGATGAAGCAGTTGATGACACTGACTGACTGCAAAAAGGTGGTCAGTCAGTCTAAATGGGGAGACAGGATCAATGATTTTTTTTGGTTCTGTCTCTCTTTTAGTTTTATATACTAACTTAGTTTATTACCACTTTTGCTAACTGTTAGTAAAACTGAATTTCGGTCAAACATTTCTTACATTAAACTGGTTGTTCTAGTTTTACTTTCAATAGTTTCATTGTGTGTGTGTGTGTGTGTGTGTGTGTGTGTGTGTGTGTGTGTGTGTGTGTGTGTGTGTGTGTGTTGTGTTTGTTGTTGATGTTGTTGTCTATTTACACTACAGGGATCCTGTTAAACAACTTAAAGTTAATGCATGTGTTATTGGTATTTTACACAGTTTTGAATATCACAATTTGCATACATACAATTTTTTTTAGATCGTGATGCATAATGCATAGCAAGAGTCAAAGGGCTTGACAAGCCACTGGCCAGAATAAATCTAGAATGGAATGGAGGGACCTTGTGTAGGGGACAGCAGAAGGTCGTCTGGAGGGCATCGGTGGGGAGTTTTGGGGCTGGATGATCACCACTTTGCACATTTTACACATACACCCATACATGTTTTTTGTTGTTGTTGTATTACATTATAAATTTATGTTATGCTTGTGTATTACAAATTTATGTTATGTTTGTGTATAACTATAACTTGTATAAGGTACCTGGTTTTCAAAAACCTTGCATGATCCCTGTTCTGAGTACAGTCTTACACCTGTGTGTTTAATTTTAAGATTAAAAGATTACCATTTAATATATCATTTATGGCATTATTGTTTTGCATTTATTCATTGACTCTTTTTTCTTTTCTTTTTCTCTCTTTTTCCACCCAGGTAAATCATCCTTGATTATCCAGTTTGTAGAGAACCAGTTTGTAGACAACTATGAGCCAACTATAGAAAACAGTAAGTACTAATGGTAACAGTTATTTCAGTTTTTACTTCACCTCATTTGTCATGTTGCTGTATTCAGGTCTGTTTAGTGTTTCACTTTCAGTTCAACACAACTTTTAGAAATTATTTTGTTACAAGTTTAGTTTGCCGAAGTCTGTTTAGTGTTTGGCACCACTTTTTGAAAGTACTTGGTTACAAGTTTAGCTGTTATTCTCCATCACCCTTGTCATGCAGCTTTTTCCTGTGGAATTTTGGAAATGCTGTCCAAAGCAGATATAGATGTTTAAGCCAACTTACATGGACCTGTTTAGACTTTCCTTCTTCTTCTTTTTTTGTTTTGTTTTGTGCGTGTGTGTGTGTGTGTGTGTGTGTGTGCACGCATACATGCGTATTTCTACAGCAGGCCAGATTCCTGTTGGCATTCACTAGTGATGTTTTGTTTTTATCTTAATTAATTTCCCTACTTCCATGTCTTTTCAGCATTCCAGAAGAATTTTAAGGTAGGGGGTCAGGACTTCAATCTACAAGTAGTGGACACAGCTGGACAGGTGAGTGGCTTTTTTTATTTTTTTAAAATATTTTTTGATCTGCCAGTCATGCATGTTTTAGTCTAATTGACTACTTAGATAGATCTGGCAGTTCTGTAGAACAGTTGTGGAGTGTAAAATAGTTCAGTTTCAAATAAAGGCTACATCAGCCCAGGCTTCAACCACTTCTGTCATATCCCTGTACTCTTAGTCTTATGTCTGTTTTTACATAGTGTGATTCACAGCATCCTTCAGTCACAGTTCATCAAGAAAGGTTTCAAGAGAACCCAATATTCTGAACAAAATATGGTGGTGTTTTTATTTACGCTAGAGCTCTGTACTAGTCTTACTCTTAGTCTTAAATTTGTAGCTTTCCTTCCAGTACTCTGTGTTCTCTGTGTCATATAATTTATATAAAGAGAGTGTAGTGTTATGAAATTTATATTATACGAGTGTCTGTGTGATGGCAGTGTTTCTTTTGTGATTTCAGGATGAGTACTCCATAATGCCACAATCATACTTCATGAACATCAATGGCTATGTCATTGTGTATTCCGTCAATTCAGAGAAAAGGTGTGTATTTGGTTCAGCATGGCATGGGCTACTTGTCTGGGTTTAAGATGAGCTGGAACAAGTGGCAAATGCTTATTTACTGATTCATGCGTTCATATTTGGGTTTAAGATGAGCTGAACCAGGTGGCGAATGCTTATTTATTGATTCATGAGTTCATATTGGATTGCTTGTGCATTGGGGAATGTTTAGCTCCCTTGCTAATTCAGTAATTGCTACGGAATCCACCAGCAAACTTTACACAAGAGCAATAGTTGCCAAGTGTACATCATTAAAAAAATATTATTTTTCAAGTTAACCTAAAATAATGTTCCATGCATTTCTTTTCTGTATGATTGATATGGGTTCTTATTTCTGTTTTTGTCAGTTGTTATTTTTTATTATTTTTTTTTTTATTCTTCTGTTGTGTCTTCTGCTTTAAAATGCCAACTCGTATATCTCTGACAGCTATATAAGACATATAAAATATATAATTTCATGAAATAATATAAATATATTAAAATATAATTTCTATCAGATCTGTCTGCTTGTTTCATGTAACAGCAGAGCTGTTTGTATGCTTGCTAACAGGATTTGTTAGACTGGCCATGGTTTTACAGTTTTAAAACTTTTAGTAAGGCTTTGTTATTATTGTTGGCTGTTTTCTTCTGTTCTTGAATGCCAAACAAAGATGTTGATGTTTGTCATTTTTGTCTGCATTCTCTTCTGTTCTCATTTTAACTCTAAACAGCAACAATGGTGAGGTTTGTTATAGGCTTGTTTCTTGTAAACAGTGATACTAACAGACAAGGTTCCCAGGGTCCCTGCAGGTGCTTACAGGTACTTACAAATTGAATTTGCCAAGTCAGGCCTTACAAATCCTTACATATTGCATCACGGTCCTTACAAGTCTAGCTAATACTAAAAATGCACATGTGTAGTTACAAAAGCCTCCCATTTTTCCAAGTCAGCGACACTGGACGGTTCCACACATTTACTGGATTTTGAAATCATTCGGCCATAGGTTGGGATGATGTCTGAAGCAGGCGATGCTTTCCTCCATGCTCATTCAGATCACAAGCAGCCAAAATCACAGTCGCAAGATTATACGATAACTTCCAGGTCAGCCATTTGGTTGCAAAATTCAAACTGTGCAAGAACCTAAGCTAACAACAAAGATGCTGAGAAACTGTTCATTCCACGACTGCCGGCTGAAGGACAGTGCGTACCAGGAGTGGGTTCTGAAAGATAAGCTGGACAAACACTATGCTCAATGTGTGGAATGCGAAATTCAGCTCATTTTTTGTGTTCCTTACTGTTGCGATGGTCCTTACAAAATATAATATTGGTCCTTATAAGGTCCTTATTTGGCTCTAGTCCAAGTCTCTAGGAACCGTGATCAGAGTCGTATTGTTGTATTAGTGTAGTTGTGGTAGTAACCTCAGCAGTCCTTAACTCCGGCTTCATATGCACACTGTTTTCTGTCGTCAGTTTCAAGGTGGCACAAACTGTCTATGACAAACTACGGGACATGAAAGGAGAACTTGGGTAAGTGACTTGCTGAACAGCTTGCTTGACTCAAGCTCAGTTAATCCTTTCACTGCCACAATTTTATTTGAATATATGACATATAAAAGTGCAAAATTTGTATTCCTTAAACTTTGTTTCTTCTTCATGTCAGCACGTGAAACCATTTCCTTCAGAATGCACAGTATAGTATTGAAAGTAGATTTGCTGTATGTAGGACCAAAAATATTTTGTTGGCAGGTGTGTGTGCATGCACCTTTTCAGCCCAGAAATTCTACAGGCTGGCGCTGTAAAGGTTAATTGGTTGGAAGTCCCGTCACACCAGAAAACAGTTGTTTGCAACCAGCCAGGAGTAATGCAAAAAGCAGTCTTTGGGTCAGGACTGCACCCCAGCACTGTTTCCCCCCACCCCCCACCCCCCATTCCCTTAACCAGTTGGTTACGATGGTGATTGCTTTTATATAGCGCTATTCTCCACTCTCAAGCAGACTCACTGCACTCGCATGTGATTCTACATGAGTGACTAGCTTATTTTATAGCGTGTTTAAAAAAATAAAATCTACCGAAGTGGTGTACTTACAGCGCTGGCATGGCTGATGCCACATGAATCAGCTGCCGTCTTGGCACATTCTGTGTACATACAACTATGCACCATGTCATTTCATGCAAAGCCACATAGGTAAGGTGTATGTGTGTTTAGCTGTAACCTGCCACCTGCACTTTTGGCAGGATGACTGGGATCTTTTACGTGCTACTGCAGTAACATGGGGGTGGAACGGATACCAAAATAGATTTATCACATAAATTTAGTCTGTCATTGCTACCAGTTTGATTGTCAGAATGTGCATGCATGTAATATATATTATGCATGGAATCTGAGTTTATTGTTGGTGCGGCTTGACTTCTGTCACTTAAGGTCACAGCAGCACTTGAATTGTGAAGCTTACGGGTGTCTTTGCTCTGTGCATTCTTGCCCAACAAGTTTGGTTGTGTGATTGTCAGAAATAAAATTCTTGTGTACAATACATCGCTGCAGAATATGTACCTATGCCCAAGTTCGGTAGGAATGCCGTCGGGCAAGTCAAGACCCAAACCCATGATCTCATCAGGAAAGTCTGTTTCTCTGAATTTATAAAACCATTTCATCATCTAAGAAGAAAACACAGCAGTGTTTTCGGGGACACAAGGCCGTCACCTTTCGTCTGTGATTTTATGGTACTGTTGAACTGAAGACAGAATCAGTGACCAAGTTTCAGACTTAGAATATGGATGGTGGTATTGTCTGTAGATCTGTCCTAGGGAAGAATATTGCATTGATCTGCTTGGCAGTCACTCAACTACCTTAGCAGTCATTTACCAAGCAGAAATCAGAATTGACCACCTTAGCACAGTTACCAAACAGAAATCAGAACTGACCACATTAGCAGCCAGTGAGTTGTTACTAAGCAAAAATCATAGTCAACCACTTTAGATAACAAGCAGATATGAGCATTCCTCCCACCATTCACTCTGCAAAAAATGTTGCAGTTTACATCATGAATGAATGAGTGAAGTAAGACTAAGAGTCCCTTAGAGGGATTTTCATAGTGAGTCAGGTGAGCTCTTAGTTCTGCTTGGTATAAGAAGTATTTTTTTGTTTTAAACTCAGAATACTTGGTCTGACAAATCAACAGGGCCCTGAGCAATGATGATGTTTTCAGTGTGCCAGTCGTGTTGGTCGGCAACAAGAAAGATCTGCGCATGGAAAGGTCAGCCTCTTTTACATTCATCTACAAGTGCTTTACGCTGGATCAAGTTTGTTGCCTCTCTCTCATTTTCTGCTACCCCCCCCCCCCCCCCCCCCCCATTCTGTTACCCCCGTCTCACTGTCTTTCCGTCTCCCTCCTTTTATTTTGATTGTAAAACTGACAATAGATAGTTTGCTTGCTAATGCTAACTTGGTTTGTGTGTGTGTGTGTTGTTCTATGAAAGCTCTACTTGAATCTGCCAAAGTTCTGACAAAGCAGTGACGGTTAATACTACTACTGTTGTTGTCTGCAACTGTCACTCACTATTTCAAAAGAATCATGATTAGTTTTACTGTGTCTTGACTCTTGGCTACCAGCACCATGATAAAAACCAGGCATGATCTTTTTAGTGTGGAAACAGGCATTGCTATATATATGCCATCAGTGATACAAATAAGTACTAGACTTGCGTAATGATGTCTGTTGTTACTCGGAGGAAGAGGAGCAGATGGTCACTAGAAGGAAAGGGGGGTAACCATTTAAGAGCTGACACAAATGACTGATGGTAGTCTCCCTTTCAACATTTACCAGGTTGCTCTAAGTCTCAGGCTTTTCAGTGGAGAAAAAAAAAAAAAAATGGTCACCTAGAGATTGTTTAGCTAGCATTCCAAGATGGCATTGCTCAGTGAGCCTGTTTGGTGGGTCTATAATTTCTAACAGTTGTATTCTTTGGTGAATTGTTCATGTTTAATTGTTCACTTGCCTTGTGCTTGTGTAGATCATTTGTGCTTCTGATATTTCTCCCTCAGAAACTGCTAACTTGTAGAATGTTTCAAAGATAGGTATTTTTTGTTGTGTTTAAAAACAATGTTTAATCAGTTTCATTTATGCCTATATTTGTTTGATGTTTAAAAACAAAAATAATGTTTAATCAGGATATATTTTGTGCAAAGTACAACCACAACTGTGCAAAGTGTAACCACTGTTTTTGAAGACATGGTGAAGTCATTTAAACACTGAAGCAGTAATACACACCATAGAAGATGAACTAACTGCATGTTTGGTGAGTGTGTGGTATTAAATAATATGTATTTGTATGATAGGGACTGTGTATGTGAGTGGGTGTGAGTCTGCCTAGACACATATGTGTCACTCTGTGTGTGTGTGTGTGTGTGTGTGTGTGTGTGTGTGTGTGTGTGTGTGTGTGTGTGTGTGTGTGTGTGCACGCACGTGTGTGTGTGTGTGTGTGTGTAGATAAAGTATAATTTATGTGTTTCTTGTCAATATGTCAAGCAGTGAATTTGGTTATTTCTCAGAATTCACATGCTGTGTATTTTCATGTTAAATAAGCATTCTTTTGAACCTTTTAAGTCTTTGGATCTTGTTACTAACAGTTACAGCATATGAAAGGCTAGTGCTGAGTGCTAGGTCAAAGGAGTGTACATGCGTTGAAGTTGTCTGCCTTATGCCTGGTACTAGTTCTGTACCTTCTGAGTGTGGCGCTGTGTGAGCTTTGTGAGGTTTTCAGGCTACACCCCATAGACACAGTGTGAGCAGCATCTCAGTATATCACATTTCGTATCCATGGATATGGACCTTTTTTGTTGGTGTTGAGCCTTTGTTTGGAGCATCAGTGTGTTTGTGTGTATGTGTGCATGCATGCACAAACACATGAAGGGGAGTGTGTGTGTGTGTGTGTGGGGGGGGGGGGTCTGGGTTTCTTTGTGTTTGGAGGGTGGGTGTGGGGTGGGCCTCTGTGCCGGGGGAGGGGAGGGGCAGGCGGGTCTGGGCCTCTTTGTGGGATGAGTGGTGGTGGGGGTGGGGGGATCTTTGTGTGATGGGTGAGTCTCTGAGGTGTCTGGGCCTCTGTGTGTTGGGGTGGGGGTCAGGGGGGCTCTTTGTGTGTGTGCCAGGGTCTGGGCATCTTCTTGGGATGGGTGGGCCTCTGTGTATGTGTGTGGGAGGCATCTGGGCCTATGTGTGTGTGTGTGTTGGGAGTAAACCTTAGTCCAGAGTTTGTGAACCTGTATTTTCCTTATGCAAGCTGGGTTCTTTTGTTTTTTCGCTGGCACCAGCAGCATTTTGAATTCCATTTGGCACATGTGGCAGTAGAAGGAAGAAGCAATGTTGTGCTAAATATGCATGCACAACTTCAGATCTCACTTCTGATGAGATTTCTTAGAATATTGCACTATAGCCTAGCGCAATATGCTAAGAAATCTGATCAGAAGTGAATTTGGTGATGGCGTTCATCAGCTGCTCGTTTGACAGTTTTCATTCTTTTTTCTCCGTTTAAAACAAGAACAAAATTTCATGTTATGTTTTCCTGTATCCATTTTCCAGTATGGCCATATCCCCCCCCCCCCCCCCCTAAATAATGAATTTTTAAAATTTTATACTGGTAAACTGTATGGGTTGACAGGTATGTCTTTGTGTGTGGGCAGGGGTCTGGGCAGTTTTGTGGGATGGGTGGGTCTTTGGGCCCCTTTGTGTGTGTGTGTGTGCGTGCACACGCATGTTCATACATGTGTATCATACATTGTTGCAGGGAAAACTCTTTTCTTAAAGTTACAGCTGAGCTATGTATTTGTGTACACAATTTTTACAACTGTACACAGTTTGTGCGCTCAGAGTCGGCTGCTTCACAACATGCAGTTTGTAATATGATTTTCCATACACTGAAACTGCAGCACCCATGCTTGTTTTACAAGAGCTGTGGGCCATTTCTCAAGGGTTGTTCCTCTTTGACAGAGTGATCTCCTTTGATGAAGGAAAGAAACTGGCAGAGTCGTGGAAAGCCCCATTCCTGGAAGCCTCAGCGAAGGAAAATTCTGTGAGTGTTTCTTCTTCTTCTTCTTCTTCTTCTTCTTCTTCTTCTTCTTCTTCTTCTTCTTCCTCCTCCTCCTCCTTCTCCTTCTTCTCCACTGTAGACCAGGAATGGGGAGATGCAGACACATACATTAATAAAGTCCCCAGTTTTTTCAGAACAAGGTGCTTGTTTGCCTGATTAAACTTGATTAACTCACTTGGCCCCAGACCTGCTGCTGCCCTTTCGCTATGAAATCCCATGCAAAGGGCAGTAACTGTATCAAATGATCCTGGTATACAACTTCAAAAATCAATAATGAACACCAGCTAGAAGTTTCAGCTCACTTTGTGTTTTTCCCAGTTTGTGGATACATTGTTCTTGTTTAGCCAGCAGGTTTTGATTTTTTTCACTCAGAAATAAAAACTCTTTTTTTCTTCTCTCCCAAATCAGAAATGTCTGCATCTGAATGTCGGGTTTTAGGGTGCCTACAGAGTAACTGATTTTGCAGACTTTCCTGTTTGAATCTCCAAATATGAAGCTCCGTGAGTTTGTTAGGGGGCCCAGGGTAAGGGACTGAGCCATATTTGCAGTTCAAATCTCAAAGGATAAAGCTCTGATGCCATTGCTGACAGTAGGGCTTTTTTCATGCATCTGTTGTGTGTCCATCTCGCAACTTTGAACATTCACAGCATCTCTCAAACTCCACCGAACTTGAAACAAAGGACATTGCCGGAGGTAGTAAACGATAGCAGAAATGAGGCTACAAGTCTCGTGAGAATCCTGTTCCTATTTGCATAAGCTGGGATGCCAGCATGGAGTGTCTGCTAACCAGCCACTGCCGGGTGGTCTGGGGTCACACAGAAAGAAAAAAGAGCGGGCGATGGTGGGCGGTCTGGGGCAGAGTGGGTAAACCACACCAAATTGTCTCCGAAGAGGTGCTGGCAGGGACTCAGATTCCATAAGATGGAGGGATGAGGGAGGCTATACCTATCGCTACACTGTCACCACTAGAATGACCCCCCCCTCACCCCCCCCCCTTCAATTTTTTAACATTTTTACAAATATGAGAAAACTGGAAAAAAGTAACAAGACAAAAGTAGCTAAATAAATAAGAAAGACACAGATAGGGTACCATGACAGAATCAGGTACCCAATCTGTCTACCTGTCCATCTGTTTAAGGTTTCATGTTCAGGCAGAGTCTCCGGAACCGCTAAACTGTTTTGTTTCTTGTCATCACAGTCGGTGAAGGAGATCTTTGAGAAGATCATTCAAGTCATCACAACACAGGAGAACGGCGGCGTGCAAAACAAGAGCAACTGCGTCTTGTCTTGAACTTCATTCACCGTCTAGACCAGCTCACCGCACTGTGGTGCCCACCTGCCAACACTTCAGCTGCTCACCACAATGCTCACCATAACCAAGGACTCAACCAAAAACGTCTGCATTTCTCACATATTCTCAGCTCTCCAACGTCCAGATTTTCAGCATCGAATACCGCTACACGTGGCGAGACATTGGTCATTCTACAGTTGGACCTTGTCACGACTGTGGATCTTGACACTGGACAGACATAGATCATAAAGTAGCAATATAATGATTATGGTTGTGTTAGTGACGATGACGCGTGGCAGCGATGATGGTGAAATTGATGGCTGGTGAGAATGACGTACACAAAGATTAGGATGTGTTGACAGCTTGATGCTCTGAATGGATATGTGTGTCTACAGGTTGACACGAGAAAGGGTTTACACATACATAACACAAGAAGAGTTTTTAAACATGCAGTCACTTTATGACTTGAGTTTGATCATCGTGAAGTGACCCTGTGCGGGTGACAGGATGCTAAAATCCAATTATTAAGTTATTAAACAACTAACTCTGCCTGGGTTTGCCCCAGGGACTGTGACAAAGATTGCTTTGGCCATACCTTTGGCTCACTAATTGATTTCCTTGTCTCCAGCATTTTTTTTTATAGTGAAAATCTCTGTTACACAAGTACCTGGTGTTATACATGCCACCCACCCACCCACCCACCCCCACACACACACACACACACACAACCCCCCCCCCTCCCCCCTTTTTTAAATATTTTTTTTTAAATCTTTCCTCAGTTTTCTTCACTGTTTTCTTCTGATTGGAAAACTTTTGATGGGAATCAGACTTGCTTTGTGTTATCAACATATTGGCTCGGGCCAACTGTTTGAGATCTTCTGGGGAGGGCATTGTCTGTGGACTTGCCGTATTGGATGTGATTTTTTTTTCCTTTCATATTCATATTAGCGGTCAACTGTCGGGTCGTTGAGGTTGTTCATTTAAACTTGCCCGAAGTGTCTCCATTTAACAGATTCTATACATGTACTCGGTTCATTTATCATCTCGCTTGTTTTTGAGGTGTGAATTTGTTTCTGATTGTTTATGCGTACCTACCTCTTGGTTCTCTTTCTCATCATCTGGTTTTGTGACCTGTGCAAACAGCTTGTCTCTTGTATGTGTTTTAGAAACCATACTATTTTGTCCATTTTAACCCTTTTTTTTCTTTTTTTCCACCCCGTGTCCTGTTTTGGTGAGAGAGGGTTTGGCTGTTTGTGTGTGTGTGTGGGTGTGAACCTTTTCAGAAATGTACATTTCAGACTTTTATTTCTGCGTAAGTGTACATAGTGTGTGTAGTAAAGTTATTCTGGACAAAAGAATGGATATGGGTATGATATCACACACAAACGCATTACACACACACACACATGCATTGCACACATACACACACATTGCACTCTCTCTCTCTCTCTCTCTCTCTCTCTCTCTCTCTCTCTCTCTCTCTCTCTCTCTCTCTCAGTCTCTCTCTCACTCCCTCCCCCACCCATCCACCCATCCTTTCTCTGTCTCTCTGTCTCTCTCCCCCTCTCTCTCTCTCTCTCTCTCTCTCTCCCTCTCTCTCTCTCTCTCTCTCCCTCCCTCTCTCTCTCCCTCTCTCTCTCCTGATTACTTAGTCTTATCCTATCTCATGCAGTGTGAGAAAGGCAGAGCAGGTTTTGCATGTAGGGGCAGTGGGACTGTATCATACTTGCACACACACGAGTATATTGCTTCAAACATGGAGCAAAACAAAAACAACAACAGACAAGCAAACAAAACTGCTAAATACAAATTACGATTGATCTTAAGCTTACAGTATTGTTCCACCCACCCTCCCCCACCCTCCTGCCCTGCCATATGATCACCTGTCAAAAACACATACACACCACCACCTCAAAAAAGAAAGGGAAAAAAAGAGAGAGACAGACAGAGAGAGAAAGAGGGGGGCGGGGACATTTGTGTGTGTGTGTGAGTTTCTTGCCAAAGAGTTGTGCTGCATTTTTGTTTAACTTTGTTGCTGGATTTTGTTTTGTTCTGCAGATATTGGAATTCTTGTTTCACCGGTGTTACTGTTGTTATGTAGTTGGCCTAGAACATTGCTTTTTCTGTAAGGTTGAAAGCCTTTCACATTCTCCTCTTTTCTCTCTCTTTTTCTTCGTTTTTCCCCCCCACGCTATTTTTTTTAAAAAGCTTTCAGCCCTCCTCATGTAGCATTATTATATAAGAGGTAGATGTCTCTTTATATCTTTCAAGTGTGAATCTATGTGCATGTGTGTGTGTGTGTGTGTGTGTGTGTGTGTGTGTGTGTGTGTGTGGTGCTTCATGGTACATTTTGGTGGGGGCCTGGTGGGGGAGGGGATATTACTGTGGGGTTTTGATTTAATGCTTGTGCAGTATATAATATATAGAACAGATCAGATACATATATATATATATATATATGGCTTGAATACATTTGCCTGTTTAGTCTGGAGTTTGCACTGTACAGCTTGAAGAACACCATGCGTGAGGTACAGATTGTGGTTTGTGCGGCACATGGTTTAGTACAGTTGGTAATACCTGTAAAACATAGTTGTGCGTGTAGGTGTGCAATGCAGTTAACAGACAAATGATCTCTGTGAGTCAGCATGCTGTTTTGCATGTATCTACCCTCTTGTATTTAGCCCTACTATAACCCTGTGCGGTTGACTGGGCTCAAAGCAGCAGCTGGCTCAGTAACTCACCCTCTTGTGTACCTACAGAATGATTTGTTCATCCGCTGAGGATCCAAACACAAAAAGGTTCAAACGAATGCTTGCTTATTTTAACATGGACACACAGTGTGCAAATTTTAGGGGAAATTCCCTTGACCAACCCACAAAATGAGGCTTAAACAACAGATAAATGGCAATTTTTCATCATTTTTGACCGTTTATCTGTTGTTTAAGTGTCATTTTGTGGCTTCATGAAAGGGATTTCCCTGAAAAATTTGCATACCATGTGTTCTTGTTGAAATAAATAAGCATTCGCTTGAACCTTTTTGTTTTGGATCTTGTTTTAGAATGCTGGCAGTCGTTCTGTTTCAGATTTTTTTCATCCACTGAGGGAAATCTTACAGCGTCAGGTCACGCATGAAAGCTAATCACGGTTGTCATCCTGTTACAGACCATTATGTAACGTTGCATTCATATCATGGCATCAGTAGCAACATACTTATTCATCCCAGCATGAAATTAAAGCTGTCGTTCAATCTTGTACGTTAATGCACAATGAAGAATTGAATTGTACATATCTCAGTAATTAAAATTCATGAAACACACACACGTACCCACTCGTAGACAGACACCCTCTGTCTCTCAGTCTACATACGCTAACACATTGATCTAATGCTAATACCTAGCAAACCCAAAATTACTATTGCAAATGTTTGGCTCATACATGTGGCCATACACAAACAAGCAAAAAGGTGAAGAAGAGAAAATGATGGTTTTAACAGGACAACACAAAAGGTGTCTTTTTTTTCAGACCACAGACTGACAGGTAAGTGATGACATTTGTCTGCTCATCCTGTTTTGGTTTTTGGTGCTGAAGTGTCTGGATGTCGGCGGTAATTTTACTTTGACAACTTTTGCATAGTGAAGGATGCCTATAACCATGACTAAAGGACACTCTTTCCCCTCCATCTCTCTCTGTCTGTCTTTCCCCCTACACACATAAAAGTCATTACCTGCAACTACATGAGAGACAAAATCTGGTTGATGAAATCTTGTCATATGGATAATTAAATAATTCTGCTTTTGGGGACTGCTCTGTGTGGGATTCTCTCTCTCTCTCTCTCTCTCTCTCTCTCTCTCTCTCTCTCTCTCTCTCTCTCTCTCTCTCTCTCTCTCTCTTTAAATTTTTTAAATATTTTATAAGGCCTCAGAGTTGAAAAATGAAATCTCTAGAATCAGAATTTCACTGATTTTTGTGTCATACCAGGAGTAGGGCAGAGAGAGCTAATTGCCTTGTATTTTGCACACAAATCATTACTCTTTGTAAATGATGGCATTACTCTGCAAACTATTGCATTACATTTTGCACACAAATCATTACACTTTGCTTACAGTTGCACTGCATTTTTTACACAATGACAATTTAGTACTTGACATTTTGCAAATGATTACACTGCATTTTGCAAACAACTGGTTACTTGACACCAAGCTATTGCAATGCACTTTGCAAACAATTTATTACTTGACATTTTGCATACATGACAGTTTGATTCTGACCATGTGTGGTTGACAGGACGTTAAAATCCAGTTAGCAACTAACATTTTGCAAACAATTGCCAAATGAGGATATACTTTGTAATTTATTGTTTCTGTGGGACACAGACACTGGATCCTAGTCAGTTTACAGTGTTAGAAAAGCTTGACCCTTGTAAATGACTAACAAATGTCTGAGACAACTTTGACCTGTGTAAATCGCAGAAATGGCTTTTAGTGAACTTTGGCCCCTGTAAATGAAAAAAGGAAGAGTTTTTCTAGACTGCTTTGATCCATGTAAATGGTAAAATGTGTGCCTGGTTCCACATGCAGTGTGATAGAAGAAAATGATGACTATATTACATGTACAATGTAGATAATATGGCCTACAGTGTATGCTTTGCCATTTGTGTAGATATGGTGTAATACTGTATTATTTGTCAAGCGTGTACTGTCGTCTAGAGGATCGAGTGTGTGTGTGTGTGTGTGTGTGTGTGTATTATATGTTTGTGGTATTCCAGTCAGCTTTCATGTTCAGTTGTTTTTGTCGGCATTAAATCTGTTCAGTCACATTACAATGTTCTGGCGTTCTTGTGCTGTCTTTTGGATTATTTGCATCCTTAATATACTCGCAAAATGCCTGCTTCTGGTGCGTGCATGGGTGTGTTTCTATGCGTGTGCGTGGTGTGTATATATATAGTTATTGTTTGCTAAGTGATCTGTTTCTGTTTGAGTGTTTTTTGTGTGTGTGTTTTTAATGTGTTTTTTGTTGGGAGATGTTTGTACAAGACTGAGTTTAACTCTGGTTAAATAATAAGATAACACTTTATTGTACAAGACAATGAGTTTAACTGTGGTTAAATAATAAGGTAATACTGTATTGTCCTTAAAAGGAAATTTGCTCTGAAACATACCATCAACGTAGCATGTAAACGAATAAAATTCAAACGTATGCTCATTCAATGTAAGGCACATACATAACGAAAACAACAACAACAAAAAACCTGAAGAAAAAACAACAACAGGTGTTTAAACAAATTACAATTATAGCTAAAAACAATATAGCCCAAAAATAACGTGTAGAGCTTTATAAGATTGTATAATTATTATCTTCTGTATTTGCATTCTGGCTGTATTATTATCATCTTCCGTTTCTGCATTCGGACTCTTTGCATTTATAATGTTTGCGCCTCCTGACAAATCAGTTTCGGTTCGGTTCTGTTGTGTTGCTTAATGTCCTCGGATTTCGGTTGACATATTAGGGACAAGCTGAGACCAATGCCGAAGCATGGTTCAGTATAGCTTTACGTCAACGGAAACCAGAAGGCTCGTTAGGACGGACAGCCCAGGACGGCCACCTCGACTCACGCAGCTCCTGAACTATGAAAATCAGTTTCTTTCGAGTGGGTAAATTCATAATCTACCAGCGGGGATTACTGGTCGTAATGCTCAGCGAGTCCAAAACTAGGAAGCGAAACTTTAATCGGACAGTCGGCGCTCTTCAAACAGCCTGATTATAAGCGGCTGACAGGCTATTCGGGGTCAGCCGTTAGCCAGCGGTCAGCACGAGTGAGTCCGCAGGCTGACACGAGTGACACAGAAATTGCCACCCAAGTTCTTCACGCTACGTGCAGGCGGAGTTTGTAAGTAAGTAAACATGGTGCTTAACGTCCACTGAAACCCAAGGCTTATTAGAAACTGGACAGGGAGAAGGAGAGGGGGTATGGAGGTGGGGGTAGAGGGAGACTATGAAGAGAAAGGAGAGCCGAAACGGATTCGAACCGAGGTCCTTCTGCTTACCAGCCTAATGCCTTACCGCTAGGCCAAACTGGCTCACGCGCGGAGTTCAGCAAACATGGTGCCACAGAGACCAAAGGCTTATTAGGGACGGGGAGAAGGGGGTATTGAGGCGGGGGCAGAGGGAGACTATTATACCTATCACTACGCTGTCACCATCGGAATGACTTCTGCATTAAGGTGGGCAGCGATGAGAGCCGTTTTAATGTTTCAGTAGGAAGTGCTGGACAAAGTCACGAGACAGTGGCACAAACCACAATTTTTGAAGAGAAAGGAGAGCCGAAGCCGAAGCGAGGTCCCTCTGCTTACCAGAGGCCTTACCGCTAGGCCAAACTGGCTTACGCGCGGAGTTTGACCTTAAAAGAACTAGCCGGCGTCTCAAAACCTATTACGTCCGAAAGGTTGGAGAGGTCGAAGTCAAAACTTGAAATTGAAGATTTTGTTTGGGAAAAGGAACCACGTATAGTTGGTGTTTCAAAACCCATTTTGTCCGAAAGGTAGGAAAGTTCGAAATCCAAAGCTAAAATAGAGGATTTTGTTCTAAAAAGGATATATATTTTTTGTTTTGTATGAGACAGTGTCCACTGCAGACAGCCGTCCAAAGACTTGTTTTGTCCAAAAGGTCGAAAACAAACCTAAAATAGAGGATTTTGTTTTGAAAAGGAAATATATAGCCGTCTAAAAACCTGTTTTGTCCGAAAGGTAGGAACGTTTGAAATCCAAAGCTAAAATAGAGGATTTTGTTTATAAGAAAAGAAAATATTGCGTAGCCGTCTCAAAACCTGTTTTGTCCGAAAGGTTGGAGAGATCGAATCCAAAGCTAAAATTGAGGATTTTGTTTTGTATGGGAAGTATATACTATTAGCCGTCCAAATTAGCTTTTGTCTGAAAGGTCGAAATCCAAACCTAAAATAGAGGATTTTGTTTTAAAAAGAAAATACTGTATAGCCGTCTCAAAACCTGTTTTGTCCGAAAGGTTGGAGAGATCGAAAGCTAAAATTAGGAGATTGTTTTTTTTTTGTTTTTTTGCCTACGCGTCTCATAACCTGTTTTGTCCTAAAGGTTGGAGAGATCGAAATCCAAAGCTAAAATAGAGGATTTTGTTTTAAAAATAAATTATTGCATAGCCGTCTCAATGCTCCGAAAGGTTGGAGAGATCGAAATCCAAAGCTAAAATTAGGATTTTGTTCTGTAGCTGTATCAAAACCTGTTTTGTCCGAAAGGTAGGAAAGCTAAAATTGAGGATTTTTTTTTTTTTTTTTTTTTTTTGGTAAGGGAACGTCTCTGAACCTGTTTTGTCCGAACGGTAGGAAAGGTCGAAATCCAAAGCTAAAAGTGAGGATTTTGTTTTGTACGGGAAGTAGACTTGTTTTGTCACAAAGGTTGGAGATTTTTTTACTTTTTATTACGGGTCTCAAGAAATCTGTTTTGTTCGAAAGGTTGGAGAGATCGAAATCCAAAGCTAAAGTTCATGCTTTTTTTTATTTATTTTTTATGAATTATAGCCGTCTCAAAACGTTATGCCCGAAAGGTAGAATCCGGAGATAAAGTAAAACCTAAAACTTATCATTTTTGTTTTTGAAAAAGAGCTATAACTATCTCAAAACCTGTTAGGGCCAACATATATCTATGAGATCGAAATTAAAACCTAAAACTGACGATGTTTTGAAAAGGAACTGTAGCCGTCCGTCTGGGTTTTGTCGTTGTTTTCTTCCGAAAAGTAGGAATAGAAAAGAAATGGTTTTTGTCGTAAAGTTCCACGCTGAGGTTGTTGTTTTGTTTGTTTGTCGTTGTTTTCGGGAGTGGGGGGGGGGGGGGGGGGGGGGAACAAAATTATGAGAAAAAAAACTTCGTGAGTAACGCTTCGCGGGACCAGGTATAACATATGCATAACACCATCGACTGATAAGCTGCCCCAAGGACTACCGCGGCCTCTATTATTTTTCCTCGGGTGAATGAGCATGAACATCTCGTGCCGAACAGCAAACATGTGGTGCGTGCGGCAGATCACTAAGTAAGTAAACATGGTGCTTAACGTCCACAGAGACCATAAGGCTTATTAGGGACTGGGGGAAGGGGGTATGGAGGAGGCGGAATAGTAAGTAAATTGGTATTTTACGCCCAGTCAACCGGAGCGGTTATATCAAGGCGACGATGGGGAACTGGGCTCGGCTGCCGCCACCAGAATGACTCCTGCGTTAAGATGGGCATGCAGCGATGAGAGCCATTTTAATATTTAATTAATTGTGAGGGACAAAGTCACAAGACAGCGTCCACAGACCACAGCTTTTGAAGAGAGAGGAGAGCCGAAGCGGATTCGAGCCGAGGTCCCTCTGCATATCAGCCTAACGCCTTACCGCTAGGCCAAACCGGCTCACAAAGGCTTGCGTTTCGGAAGATCTGAAGCGTTGAAGAGCGGTAAGGACACCACCTGCGCTCAGAAGCCAAAAAGGTCAAACTCCAAGCACTGGTTTACGACATCCTTCCTCCAACCACTGCCATAATTACTTACACCACACGTCTCCGAAAACTGTCAGTTAACGGACGGTTTTTCGTTGGTGCTCAAATGGCAGCAAGTTTGTAACAATTGGAATTGTTTTGCTTAACGTCCACAGAAACGAGAATGTTTGTTAGGGACGGTGACACGGGGGGAAGGGGACGAAAAGGTGAAGGCTCAATCGCAGGCGCCAACCCGGAAGACCAAGATGTCGTGGACCGCCGCCAGAACAACAAAAATGTTAAGGCGGTGTCCGCCATGGACCTGTATCTACTGCCAAGGTATATAGGTCCATGGTGTCTGCTTCGCCATTAGTGAGCCGGTTTGGCCTAGCGGTAAGGCGTTAGGCTTGTAAGCGGAAGGACCTCGGTTCGACACCGCTTCGGCTCTCCTTTCTCTTCAAAAAGGTTGTGGTTTGCGGACACTGTCTTGTGACTTTGTCCATCACTTCCTACTGAAACATTAAAATGGCTCTCATTGCTGCCCATCTTAATGCAAAAGTCATTCTGGTGGTGACAGTGTAGCGATAGTTATATAACCTCCCTCTCCCCCCACCTCCATACCCCTTCCTCCCCCCCCCCCCCCCCCTTCTCCCCGTCCCTAATAAGCCGTACGGTTTCTGTGGACGTTAAGCACCATGTTTACTTACTTACTTCGCCATCGAGAGCCGGTTTGGCCTAGCGGTAAGGCGGTAGGCTGGTAAGCGGAAGGACCTCGGTTCGATACCGCTTCGGCTCTCCTTTCTCTTCAAAAGTTGTGGTCTGTGGACACGGTCTTGTGACTTTGTCCCTCACAATTAAAAAAAAATTAAAACGGCTCTCATCGCTGCCCATCTTAATGCAGGTCATTCTGATGGTGACAGTGTAGCGATAGGTATATACTCTCCCTCTTCCACCACCTCCATACCCCCTTCCCCCATTCTCCCCGTCCCTAATAAGCCTTATGGTTTCTGTGAACGTTAAGCACCATGTTTACTTACTTACTTCGCCATTTGTGAGCCGGTTTGGCCTACCGGTAAGGCGTTAGGCTGGTAAGCGGAAGGACCTCGGTTCGATACCGCTTCGGCTCTCCTTTCTCTTAAAAAAAGGTTGTGGTTTGTGGACACTGTCCTGTGACTTTGTCCATCACTTCCTACTGAAAATACCGGTTGACTGGGCGTAAAGCACCAACTTACTTACTTACTTACTTCCTACTGAAACATTAAAATGGCTCTCATCGCTGCCCATCTTAATGCGGGAATCATTCTGGTGGTGACAGTGTAACGATAGGTATATAATCTCCCTTTCCCCTCCACCTACATACCCCCTCCCCCCCCCCCCTTCTCCCCGTCCCTAATAAGCCTTATGGTTTCTGTGGACGCTAAGCACCATGTTTACTTACTTACTTACTTCGCCACTGCGCAGCAACTGCTGTACCACGCAATTACCGTCCCAACTGCTGTGCGGAACAGTCACAAAAACAATGTCCGAAGCTCCGCTGTTGGGAAACAACTGATGCAAAAGAAGTCAATTTTTTATGCCCAGCTCCACCTCCCTGCTCTTGATTATTCTGGGCTCTCTTGCGGGTCCAGCACCACCTCCCTCCTCTTGATCTCGCCTGGACCCGCAAAAGCGTCTAACTTCTTTGTGAAAATCCAGCTAACATCCCTCTTCTTGATCTCGCCTGTACTCTGTAACAGACAACAGGCGTTTCTTATATAACCTCCCACGTTGCTTACGCCAGCTCAAATAAAACCAAAATCGTTTGAATGGTTGGTAGAGTGTTGGTTTACGTCCACAGAAACCGTAGGTTTATTAGGGACGGGAGCCCAGGACGGCCACCTCGACTGTCACACAGCTCCTGAGCTTTGATGTCGTTTGAATGACGATGTAGAACTTAATGTCCTCGGGTGTCGGGTTGACATATTAGGGACAAACTGTGACCAAAGCGTGTGCATGGTTCAGTGTTGCTTTACGTCCACAGAAATCGTAAGTCTCATTAGGACGGGGAGCCCAGGACGGCCACCTCGACTTTCACACTGCTCCTGAACTCTGTTCGTTTTGAATTTGGTTTAGTTGTGTTGCTTAATGTCCTCGGGTGTCGGTTGACATATTAGGGACAAGCTGAGACCAATGCGTGAGCATAGTTCAATGTTGCTTTACGTCCACGGACACCATAAGACTCGTCAGGACGGAAAGCCCAGGACGGTCACCTCGACTCTCACACAGTTCCTGAATTCTGTTCCTTTGAATCGACCTTGACCATTTTGCTTCACGTCCACAGAAGCGAGGTTGCTTATTAGGGACGGAGACACGGGGGAAGAGGGAGAGAAACTGAAGGCTCGTCCGCGGATACTGCCCGAAAAAGACCGGAGAGACCGTGGACCGCCGCCAGGACAATGGAAGTGTTAAGGCGGTGTCCCCTCGCCATTGCGCAGCGACTAGTGCACTGCGCAGTTGCTGTTTCAACTGCCGTGCTGGGCGGAGTCACAAGGACAATGTCCGTTGCACTGCTGTTGAGGGACAACCCGAAGCGAAAGAAGTCCAACTTTCGCAGCCCAGCTCCACCTCCCTGCTCATGATCTCTTCTTGCCTAACTTGAGGGTCCAGCTCCACCTCCCTCCTCTTGGTCTCGCCTGGAACCCTGTGTATTGTGCGTTTGAATCAAAATAAACATGGTGCTTAACGTCCACAGAAACCATAAGGCTTATTAGGGACGGGGAGAAGGGGGGTAAGGGGGTATGGAGGTCGGAGGAGAGGTAGATTATATACCTATCGCTACACTGTCACCACCAGAATGACTCCTGCATTAAGATGGGCAGAGATGAGAGCCATTTTAATGTTTCAGTAGGAAGTGATGGATAAAGTCACAAGACAGTGTCCACAAACCACAATCTTTTTGAAGAGAAAGGAGAGCCGAAGCGGTATTGAACCGATGTCCTTCCGCTTACCAGCCTAACGCCTTACCGCTAGGCCAAACCGGCTCACGCGTTTGAATCGAGACGGAACTCTCTTTTTCCATACCCTGGACGGACGCGCCTCATGTTTACGTGCGTGCTTGGACGCTATGTTGCTTCCACAGTCTTATCAGTACCCAAACTCCAAGCGCTGGCTTACGACATCCTTCCTTCAACCACTGCCGTATTTAGTTACGCCATAGGGTCCACTGAAAACTGTCAGCTAATGAGCAGTTTTTTGTTGGTGTAAGTTTGTTACAGACAACTCAAATAAAACAAGGCGTGTCATTTACAGCCGCCAACAAAGTTTACACCAGCACAAATAAAACCACAATCGTTTCAATCGAGACGGAACTCTTTTCTTCTTTTTTACCCGAGGTGGATGTACCTCATGTTTACGTGCGTGCTTGGGCGCTAGGTTGCTTCCACAGTCTTATCAGTACCCGAACCTTTCGGTGAGCGCTGACCGTATCGGTGGACAGCTGCGCGGAGATAAAGAGTGCCTCTTCAGTGGCGTAACCAAATCGGGCAGAGTTTGGAGGAAGGTGCCGGAAAGCGGTGCTCGGAGTTTGACTAGCACCCAGACCTTTCGGAGGGCGACGAAAGCGTTGGTGGACAAGTGCGCAGAGACAAAGAGTGCCCCTTCAGTGGCGTAACCAGTTCTGGCAGAGTTTGGAGGAAGGTGCCGGAAAGCGAAGCTCGGAGTTTGGAGGAAGGTGCCGGAAAGCGATGCTCGGAGTGCGGGCTGTCGTCAGTCAGACCAACACTGGAACTGTTTCAAAAATAAACAGTTCAGGAGGCTGTTTGCATTGGATTGTCTAAAACCCCACACGGTTTGTAATTTTGTAACAGAAATCCTAAAAATGAGAGAGAGAGAGAGAGAGAGAGAGAGAGAGAGAGAGAGAGAGAGAGAGAGAGAGAGAGAGAGAGACAGACAGACAGACAGACAGACAGACAGACAGACAGACAGACAGACAGACAGACAGACAGACAGACAGACAGACAGACAGACAGACAGACAGACAGACAGAGAGAACATACATGCAATGCAGAGCGAGAGGGGCACAGAGAGACAGAACTCGAACTCGAAAACTTTAATACTCAAGGATAGTAGCTTTAGGTCCAATGGGACCTATCTAACAGTCAGTCCTTGCTTTGCTATACTACAAACACAGATAAACACGACTATACTACAGAATTACTATAAGCACGAATAAGCGACAGGTTAATGCAGTTTCACAGAGTTGCTACAAATGTGCAGAAACGTCGGAATTAAATATGAGAGAGAGAGAGAGAGAGAGAGAGAGAGAGAGAGAGAGAGAGAGAGAGAGAGAGAGAGAGAGAGAGCATAAAATCACTGAACCAAAGGTTCAAATTTTCGAGAACGTTTTCCAGTAGGTCAGCTAGGCCAAGGACGTTACGTTATGAAACGTCTCGACCCATATCTGTTTGCGTTCACTCGCCCTGATATAACCGCACTGGCGGTTGACTGGGCGTAAAACACCAACTTACTCCGCCCAAGCTTTCAGATAACACGTGCTGTGTGTCACCCGGATTGCAGGTCAAAGCGACCGAGCTGTCACTCACTCCCAGCGTTCCTCGATAGCTATGGCGTGG
>OY757553.1:10074195-10076695 GCA_963584105.1 Alviniconcha strummeri | reverse complement strand
TCGTCATCATCATGGTAGTTGTTTCCACTTCATTGCCATCACCATGGTGGGGTCAGACGGCGAGTGTTCATACAAAACAGAATGAGACGTTGTTGTGTTGTTGTTTCCACCTCCATCATGACGTCATCAACATGGTGGGGTCACCCGGTGAGTGTTCATACAAAATCAGATGGTGAGTGTTCATACAAAGCAGAATGAGACGTTGTTGTTTCCACCTCCATCGTCATCACCATTGTGGGATCAGATGGTGAATGTTCCTACAAAATCAGACGTTGAGCGTTTATACAAGACGGAATGAGACGGTGTTGCTGTTTCCACCGCCATCGTCATCACCATGGTGGGCTCAGACGGTGAATGTTCATGCAAAACAGAACAAGACGTTGTTGTTGTTTCCACATCCGTCGCCATCACCATGGTGGGCTCAGACGGTGAGTGTTCATACAAAATCAGACGGTGAGTGTTCATACAAAGCAGAAAGAGACGTTGTTGTTGTTTCCACCTCCATCGTCATCAGCATGGTGAGGTCAGGTCAGACAGTGACTGGTCATACACAACAGAATCAGACGTTGTTGTTTCCACCTCCATCGTCATCAGCATGGTGAGGTCAGGTCAGACAGTGACTGGTCATACACAACAGAATCAGACGTTGTTGTTTCCACCTCCATCGTCATCAGCATGGTGAGGTCAGGTCAGACAGTGACTGGTCATACACAACAGAATCAGACGTTTTTTTTTTGTTTTTTTTTCACCTCCATCGTCATCATCACCTCCATCGTTTGCACCTTAACTATTCACACAGCTACCCCTGGTATTACCGGAGCCTCTCTCTGTCTGAACCCATAAGTACTAACCTGGTGTTCATGCCTGAAGACTGTTTTAACCACTCTCCTTCTGTCCACTCTTTGTGCAGTTTTAACTATTAGTGTAGCCACCACTAGTATCAATAGAGCCAATAATGTATGCACCAGTGACACTCTGGTGTCCATGCCTGAAGATAATGTTAACCACTCTCCTCTTATCTGCTCTTATCGAATCGTTCAGTCATTGCTAGTATCACCGGAGCCGATATTTGAACCAGTAAATACTATCCTGGTGTCCATGCCTGAAGACTGTGCTAACCGCTCTCCTCTTATCCCTTCTTTGTGTGCAGTTTTATCGATCCGTACAGCCACCCCTAGTATCAATGGATCCAGTGTCTGAACCAATAAGTAATACCTGAAGATGATATTACCACACTCCTTTTATAGCCTCTTTATGTAGTTTTAACTATGCAATGGATCCAGTGTCTGAACCAATAAGTAATACCTGAAGATGATATTACCACACTCCTTTTATACCCTCTTTATGCAGTTTTAACTATTCAATGGATCCATTGTCTGAACCAATAAGTAATACCTGAAGATTATATCACCACACTCCTTTTATACCCTCTTTATGCAGTTTTAACTATTCAATGGATCCATTGTCTGAACCAATAAGTAATACCTGAAGATGATATTACCACACTCCTTTTATACCCTCTTTATGCAGTTTTAACTATTCGTGCAGCCACCCCTAGTCATATAATATCTGCACCAATAACACTATGGTGTTCATGCCTGAAGAGTGTGCTAACCACTCTCCTCTTATTCCCTCTTCGTGTGCAGTTTTATAGATCCGTACAGCCACCCCTAATATCAATGGAGCCAATATCTGAACCAATAAATAATACATGAAGATGATAAAGTAAACATGGTGCTTAACGTCCACAGAAACCATAAGGCTTATTAGGGACGGGGAGAATGGGGGGAAGGGGCATGGAAGTGGGGGGAGAGGGAGATTATATACCTATCGCTACACTGTCACCACCAGAATGATTCCTGCATTAAGATGGGCAGCGATGAGAGCCATTATTATGTTTCGTTAGGAAGTGATGAACAAAGTCAGAAGACAGTGTCCACAAACCACAACCTTTTCGATGAGAAAGGAGAGCCGAAGCGGTATCGAACCGAGGTCCTTCCGCTTACCAACCTAACGCCTTACCGCTAGGCCAAACCGGCTCACGATGAAGATGATATTAACCACTCTCCTTTTATACCCTCTTTATGCAGTTTTAACTATTCGTGCAGCCACCCCTAGTCATATAATATCTGCACCAATAACACTGTGGTGTTCATGCCTGAAAATTATGTTAACCACTCTCTTCTTATTCCCTCTTTGTGTGCAGTTTTATAGATCCGTACGGCCATTTCTATCATCATGGCGGCCAGTATCGGAACGTCGGTGACCAATACGCTCGTGTCGTTGGCCCAGGCGTCGGACGGGAACGAGTTCAGGCGGGCGTTTGCCGGTGCAACGGTCAGTGAACTAACTGCTCTGCTCTGCTCTGCCCAGCACCACGCTGTAGCAGCACTGCGAAATGCATAATGATTTTTGTTTGTTATTATGGACAGTTGTAGTCTCAGTTTGTGTGCAATGTCTTACTATGGTGACTTGCTCAGTTCACTGACCTTTCTGTCTC
>OY757553.1:10021452-10073995 GCA_963584105.1 Alviniconcha strummeri | reverse complement strand
AAAAAAGAGACTGCTTTCTCGTTTGTTTTGTACAAAATATTAGATATCTTGTAGGGACGTCAGATATTACAACAATATCAAACGATCGGGGAAATATTCTTCAGATTTCGTGCAAAACTTCGCTGAAAAAAAACGAGTATCGCTGTGTAGTGCAAATGCATGGATCGGAACACACGCGACGTTTCCGGTGATTCCGAAGCGATGCTGTCGTTTTTCGGTTGTTCAAAGTTTTCAGTTTGAGTTTGCAACACATCTGACGTACATACAGGGCAAACATTCGCGATCAATTGATCGAAAATACAACTATCGTGAGTGTTGATGTTATATTATCCGTATAAAACGATGTTTTCCGCGTACAAATCAGTGATTGGTTCTCCATGTGCTTGCGATTTGTTTGTAAGCAAAGTGACGAAAATCACTCGGTACATGGATGTCCGTTTTTGGCGGTCATTTTTCGGCACTTTTTCAGTGTGTGATGACTGTATCTTGAAATCAACCAAAGCCTGGTTGCTGAAATTATCTGTACTATATGTTCATTCATTCATGCAAGTACACAACACAACATTTTAAATAAAAACAGTTTTCAACAATGTTTTATTTTCAACTGAAGTGCATAACCCCTTGCATGCGCACCTTTTGGCACTAAGTCATATATATATATATGCTGCTAGGTGGCCTGTCCTGCTTACTCAAGTGGGCCTGTTCTCTTAAAGTTCATTTCACACACACACGCACGCACACACACACACACACACACACACACACACACACACACACACACACACACACACACACACACACATACTCACACACCACATGCTCTCTCTGTTTCTTTGTTCTGTTTTTGAGAACTGGTCAAACAAAATAACAACTGGTCGTGTTATTTTGTAATTAAAAATACTGGAAATTAACGGTTAATATAAACCGTGTGTAGTAATTAATGAAACACTTACGGCACAATTCCATATCCTCAGTGCAGCAGCGGCTGGGCTAATGTATCCTCCTGGTCATACACAAGCATGTGCACACATGTATCATGTGCCCATGTGCATGCACACAAGTGAAAGGCACACATGCATGCACACACATGTATGCATTAGTGCACTCATAGTCATACACAGGTGCAGAAACACACACACACACACACACACACACACACACACACACACACATACACACACACACACACACAGTCACAGTTAAGTGCACACACACAATTCACCTTTATTCAATCCTTGTTCAGCCTAGAGGTCAGCTTGCTCAGAACTAAACAGTGAATGGCCCAAGAACTGAATTGCCATGATCGTGATGATGTTTGTAGATTCATCATCATGATCATGGCATTTCAGAATTTTTGCAAACTTCAGTCAATCAGTATTTTATTTTATGTCTGTTCACAGCAAGAATTATATTACTTACTTAGTTACTGCCCCGCAAAAAAAAATCGCAAATTTCATACAGGCAATCTGTACTAGTAATGTCCTTTTACACAGCACTTGCCTGAACCAAGAGCCAGAACGAAATTGCCTGCACCACTATAATCAAGTCAGCAATCGACCTAAAATGTTCCCTGTGGTGGGGATGCATCTTCAATGTTAGACACATGGCTGGCAGGCACATAGTCTGGGGCAGTCATCTGCATAGGTCTTATCTATTCAGTTTGGCACTGTTCCTACAATCCTAGTGGTGGGCTTTCCAGAGGCCTGCTGACTCCTGTGCAGACCAGAGTCTACATCTGCAGTTGCAGGGGTATACATTTCTGTGTATGCAGATCTCACATACTGTTGCTAATCTGCTGATGAAACAGACCTGGTGTCACTGAGTCTGCTGGTGGATGCCTTTGACATTGTAATACTAGCTAAGTAATAATACTTTCATTAATAGCTGACACGTGTTCTGCTATGGATCTTATTCCTTAACCTCCATGCTGTTTCAGAATTTGGTTGCAGACTAAAATTTGTTTTGTGTGTGTATAATACTGTAAACTATGATTAACTCTTATTAATTTAGATTGGGGACTGTGCCTTTGTGGGTTCTACTGTTGAAATATTTCTGAGTGTGAATGTGTGTATAAATTGATAGCTTACAGACTCAGAGTCATACTGCAACTAGTGCTAGCAAAACTGTGTTCATTTTGAAATAAGTTTTCAGTTTCAGTTTCACCCTCTTTATAATTAGGTGCTCATGATGTGTATATAAAGAAGTTCAAAATGAGTCATAACTGTTACGTAAATTAATGCATTTTACATTGAAATTTGTTTCAGGACTGGAACTACAGGGAGAGAGCGTGAAAGCAACTGTGAACAGAAAACGTTTGATTGTGCAGTCATTATCATCTCCACACACACTGCACAGCCATGGCCAGTGGTGAAGGTGAGACTGACTGAGAGTGAGTTAGTTGGTGTTTTGAGCCCAGTCAGCCACAAAGGGTTATATCAGGGCTAAATGAATGAGAGAGAGAGAGAGGGCAGAGAGATGGGCAGACAGAGGAAGAAAGAGAGAGTGACTGAGGGGGGGGGGGGGGTGAGTGAGAGACAGGAGGTGGGGGGGGACAGACAGGAAGAAAGGGGGAGGGGGGTGAGAGGGAGGGAATGAGAGTATGGGGAGGGGAGTGAGAGGGTGTGGGGGGGTACAGACACAAGAAGCAAGTCAAGGAGAGGGAGGGAGTGAATAAGAGAGGTGGTGGGAGGGGGGTAAAGAGAGTTAAAGAGAGATAAGGAAGGGTTTTTTTTTTTGGGGGGGGGGGGAGAATGGAGACTGAAGACCTGTATGTTAAATGCAAGCAAAAATACCGCATGAATCAGTGTCATGGAACTGGAAGATGTGCATAGATCGGATGATGACAAAATTATTCAATTCATGATTTGATACTATATAGAATATCAAGCAGTTACACGTATGTCTTGTTCTAATTTCTATTTAATAGTTTCCATCACTGCCTCTGTTATGAAGTTCTCTCCATTCAGCATACATTGCATAGCTTGAAAACTGGAACACACTTGACTGATTCATCTATTTAGTAACATGAGTAGAAATACAGCATGAAGCAATGTGATGGAATTGGAAGGTGAGCAGGGATGATGACAAAATTGATCACGCATCAGACATGATTACCAGTGTTCCTTGTGGGGGGTTCACCCCTCAACTCATCAATCATGCAGACGGGTATCTTGGTAGCAAAATCCAATCAGTTTGATGGGTACATTCATCAATTGATTATGCACCAATACTGCTGTGCATAGTGAGAGTGAAAGTGCTAGTGTATGGCTGTAGTGTGTATGAGTTAAACTTCCTGTTGTTTAGTATAATTTTGTTGTTTTGGTATTCCATACTGAAGTTTCTAGGAATAACTTGTGAAGCATTTTTTTTCCCTGTGCATAAATATATATCTAGGGGAATTAGGATTTCCTAAATTTATCTTTTGACAGTGTGTGTGTGTGTGTGTGTGTGTGTGTGTGTGTGTGTGTGTGTGTGTGTGTGTGTGTGTGTGTTTGCATGTGTTACTGTGTATGTGCCCAAACACATACAGTGATGCTTGTGTGCCATGCACACAGGTTATGGTGAAAGGCAGATCATTATTCACATCTGTTGCCCATTTATTCCCAATCGTTACAGGGTATGCGATGATTACCATATGATGCTCATTTTTTTATTTTTTTTAAACACTATGCATGTTACCCATGTATACCTGTACAAACACTGAAACAATACTCATACATGCACACATGTAAGATGAATTGGTCAGCTGCTGACATCTACACAGTGTTTGCCTGCGATGTTTTGCCAGTCACTGAGTCAGGCATGATATTATTAAAGTGCAAAATTATTCATAATTATACTTACAACTTATACTTACTTTAGACTATTATTTTATTTTATATAGTCATGAATTAGTATGTACTGAATGATTGTGCCAATAATACAATGATAGTAATAGTTAATTGGAATACTGTGCACTGATCTTGAACCCACTGGCAAGTGACTACAGCTAGTAGTAAAGTATCTTGTTATTCTGTTTACTTATTAAGTTGTACAGCTAGTATTTAAAGACAGGAATTTGTCTTGAAAGAATTAATCAAAATAGTATTTTTAAAGTTAGTTACTTGGTAGAGTATTTTGAGCCCATTAAAAACAAAATCTTTGTATGTTATAATTAATGTAAAACAGATTCATAACAGATCAGTAAGTCAATCATAACAGATCAACAGATAGAAATGCTACATGTGTTATAGTGTGCAGTTCAATTTATTTCTAGTTGATGGGGCAGGCTCGAGGGGGGTGGACAAGGGGGTGGGGGGGGGGGTAATGGCCAAGCAACAAATAAACAACAGTTAGATAACACACACATACATACATTTATGCATTATATATCAACTATCAAGTCAACTGTCAAGCACCCTATCTTGGGATGTGGGAGCTATAGCGCCTACCTTTTCTGTCCAACCCATGAACCATTGACAGTTATGTCAACAACAGTTGCACAGTCACCAGACTCTGTAGGCAAATCAATACCTAATGGCACACAACACATCCCACTTCCTGAGGTCTTGGTGGTTGCCTCCAACCTTTGGGACTGTCGGGTAGTCAGCTCAAGCTGTGAATGTGCAGCTAATGCATACTATATGATGCATACTGTTAACTCTGTGTGTGTGTGTGTGTGTGTGTGTGTGTGTGTGTGTGTGTGTGTGTGTGTGTGTGTGTGTGTGTGTGTGTTTGTGTGTGTGTGTGTGTGTGTGTGTGTGTGTGTGTGTGTGTGTGTGTGTGTATAAAATACGTATATATATTGGTACAAGAATTAGCATTATGATTGTATGACTCGTGCAGAAGTGCTGCCTGTGTGTGGAGCCATTCATGATTCACCTTTGTTTTCTTATTAGTATGCTCAGCAGTGTTTGCGTGTGCTGGGTTCACCCATTCAGTGCATAATGATGGTGCTAAGTTTAGAGAAATGTGATCTGTGTGGGTACTAGATTACTAATACATCTGTTGTATTAGTGATTAGTCTGATTTTTCCAGGGGAATTAGCTATAATTTTTTGATTCTGGAAGTGGAAGTTTAAATTTTTTCTCCAAAGCCACTGCATTGGGCTAGTGATACACTGATCAGTTAATATATTATTCAGGTCCACTAGCACATAATATGCACTCAACTTATCACTAGCCAGAGTCTTTTCTAAACTTTTGGACAACACTTTCCTATCTCATTCTTACATTGTACTCTCTGAAAGCATGCAATGATGCATTAGGTATAAAAACAAGTGTATTTAATTATAAGCAAATTTTTATTGCATAACTAAAAGTAAAACTGGGGGGGGGGGGGGGGGGGGATGCAAACAGTAGACTGTTTAGATTGTGATTTGTGAGATAATATTAATAAAATTAGACTTCCACATCTTGAGCAGATCATTACAGAAGTGAGAAGGCTAGTTTTCTTGGGTCGTGACTCACCAGGTAGCTTTTTTTTTTAGTGGATTTAAGAAACTGAACCTATTTCTACAGCCCTGTATCAGTGTATACTATGAATATTAAACATAGAAAAACAAAGCATTCCTTTGTATAGATTTTATTTCTGCACTGTGACTGTGTGTGTTGGTATTCCTTCATAATCATATAGAGCCTATTTCTGCACTGTGACTGTGTGTGTTGGTATTCCTTCATAATCATATAGAGCCTATTTCTGCCCTGTGACTGTGTGTGTTGTTGTACAACATTTAATTTTATATCCTGGTGTGAGCTAGGATCAACATTCCAGCAGGTTACAAAATGGAGATTCTGCTCTAGGGGTGGGTTTATAAGAATACACTTCCTTCTCAGCTCAAACTAATCAGAGTCACTCAGCCTTTAATTCTCAGTTGAATGATCTCTTGAAATGAGGTCTGTATGACTTTTGACTATGAGCCATAGATGAAATGTGGCTTGCTGAAAGGATTAACCCTTTTACTGCCAAGATGTCGCTTGAAAACGGCCAATAAAAGTGTGAAATTTGGAAATTTGGAAATTCTTAAGTCTTTATGTTTGCCTTTTCACGTTAACACAAAAGGATTTCCATCAAAATGCACACCATAGAAAACAGACTTGTTATAGGACCAGAAAATGTATTGTTTTGCAGGCTTGTGCAGGCACTTTTCAGCCTGGAAATTTTACAGGCTGGGGCAGTGAAGGGGTTAAGCGTGAGTCACAGAGTCGGCCAGACAGACGTTTGAACTTTGATAGCTTGTGGTTTCTGCATGAAGTCCTCCAACAACAACCAGAGGGAGAAAAAAGAGACAAAAAGAAAAAGTGTGTCAGAAGAAGGAAGGGGAGAGTAATATGCCTTCGCTTAAACCCCCTTTTCACAGCAGGTGAATACAGAATGGATTACCCCTGGGAACTAAGTGTGACTAGACCTTACAAACACTTTTGACAGGTGTGGAGGGGTGTGTTTTAAAAAAGAGCTGACTTGGCCCCCAAGCTGAGAATGGGTCTAGGAGTCCCAGTGTTTAAATGCGGTTAGGAGCAGTGTGCTGAGTGCTGCAAACCTCTTTTTCTCCTGGGTGTCAATATTTCTTTAGCTGGACACCAACCTGTAAAGGATTTGCTGCCCAGCCTGACCCTACACTCCCTGGTCAGGAGTCCGTGGTCAGATCATTTTTCTTTAGGGTATAGAGTGATCAGACTTGCTCACACTAGACACAGGCAGGTTCATCTTTTAAATTTTGATATAATTTTAATATGTCACTTTGTCAGTAAGAAGGCTGCCAGTAGAACTAGAGTTTAATACAGTTTAAATTTTTTTTAATGTAGAACTGTGAGACCACCAATTTTTCACAACTGTTCACTAATTCGGTTACTGGAACTTGATGGATGATAGTCATTTCACATGGGAAACTAAGATAGTAAGATTGGGAAACACTTTACAAGGCACATGTATGTCAAAGTGAAAGTTTTAAAGTTAAACCACTTAATAAAGTTGCAAACATGATGAATTACATACCCACACATGCATGCACAAACACACACATGCATGCACGCATGCACACACACACACACACACACACACACACACACACACACACACACACACACACACACACACACACACGTCATTTATGACTTACTGGTTTAGACTGTGAAGTCATTTTGAGTCCATGCATATATATATTTAATATTACATCATTGATTGCTGGAGCTGAAAACATCATTACATCATTGACTGACTGAAGTAAAAACAAGGCCTGTGCAGTTGTGTGTATATTTTACTGTAGACTTAGTGTTGGCCCCATTTACTGGTTCACTGAAGTGATATAATGAGCTGAGAGAGAGAGAGCTCTAAATACTACACTAGTAGAGGTCTGCCAGGCTTGTGTTTTATATAACAACTACCTGGTGACCGTCATGTGTACTGTCTAATGTACAGCTTAGCAGAAAGACAGGAAGGTTTTTTTTTTTTTTTCTTCATTAGTTCTGAGTTATTGGGACTGTGACCTTGGCCCAGTGATTGCTTAGAAAGTGGCTGAGTGTCACTTTTACAGTCTCAGTCTGGGGCCAGTAACTGCTTAGAGTTAGAAAGTGGCTAACTTCACTTTCACTGTCTCAGTCTGGGCCCAGCAATTGCTAAGAGTTAAAAAGTGGCTGCATTCGGTTTCGCTTTCACTGTCTCAGTCTGGGCCCAGTAATTGCTTAGAACTTAAAAAGAAAAAAGACAACAACAAAAAAACACACCCAGAAATGGTTGAATTCACTTTCACTGTCTCAGTCTGGGCCCAGTAACTGCTTAGAGTTAGAAAGTGGCTAAATTCACTTTCAGTTACACTGTCTCACTCTCAGTCTGGGCCCAGTAATTGCTTAGAGTTAGAAAGTGGCTTTTTCAACACACACACAGGCTCACCAACACACACAATATATTTATATAATATACTCTTTCTGTCTCTTACATGCACATGCACGAACTATCGCATTCATGCACGCATGCATGTTAACACACACACACACAAACTACTCATTCCCCCCCCCCCCCCCCCCCCCCCCCCCACACACACACACAACAGAAAACAACATGACACATACATGTGGGGGACAGACAGGGCTGTGAAAGAAATGACAGTTTAGAAATAATGTCCATGTTAAGTAGTGGGCAGATTTGCTTCCTGCTGTGAAGAGGATTGAATTATTGGCCACAGGGGCAGTTTTATTGTTTGGAGTCGGCCCTGTTCTTTGGATCCCTGTAAGTTAATGTAACTGCAGTTTTGCCACTGCAGCTGACTTACCGTGCAGCTTAGTGTTCATCAAACACCGATAAAAGACACAGTGCTGTTTTAATGGGGCTCGTTTTTCTTTGATCATCACACTCACAGGAAAGAGAATGAATCAGTGTTGGGTAAATGGTCAATGGAAGTAGCAGGTTGGAAGTAGGCAACAATAAATGAGCCACACGCCCACAGGCACAGCCAGATATTCCTGTTTTATTCTTTTCCTTTCTTGATGGTATCTGCGAGAGGCCATTGTTATTGCCTGTCACTTTCCCCTGCGCTCTCACCCCACGTCTTTTTGTGACGTCCGAAATAACAACACATAAAACATACGTAAAAGATTAAAATGACATCCACACACAAAAGAACACTGACAGAGCGACATATGGAGTACAACAATACAAACACAGTGTGCAGATACACTCGGTAACATGTATAGACTATGTTAATTGTTATGTCCAGAACTGATCTGTCACTGTGTATTATGTCCAAAACTGAGCCTTTTTTGTTTGTATTTATTTTTGATTTATGACTGTTATTGGTCCTGGTGTAGTTTTTAAAGGTATTATTTGAAATTGGGTCTTTTCCTTCTGAGGTGACATTGTGAGGGTGAGGGGATGAGTGCAGATGTTTTCAAACTGACAAAGAGATCATTATGAATATTACTGGATTATACACATACTACTATTCATAATTCATGGACACAGTGTTTCTGTTGAAATAAAATAGACTTATTACTCTGATCCATATCGCGTTTTACGTATGTCCTGTGTGCAGTAAACACATGTATGAGGTTAGTAATTTATGAAGCTGAGACACTTCCTGTAGTGTCTGTCCATATTGACAAAATGGCTTATGATAGTTTGATGAACTCATTATTCACTGGGTCCATGTTTGATGATGATGATGATTGCTTTTATATAGTGCTATTCTCCGCTCTCGAGCAGACTCACTGTGCTTGCATGTAACTCTACATGAGTGAATAGCTTTTTATAGCATGTTTTTGAATATCCACCACAGTGGTGTACTTACAGCGCTGGCATGGCTGGTGACACATGAAACTGCTGCCATCTTGGCACAAGTTCTGTGTACACCATACAATCATGGACCATGTCACTTCATGCAAAACCACATACGTAAGCTGTATGCGTGTTTAGCTGTAATCTGCCACCTGCACTTTTGGCAGAATGACCAGAATCTTTTATGTGCTACTGCTTCTGTTTCTGCTGGATTAGAATTAAACTGACTGCTGCCAAATCATCATTGTACTGAATCTTCTATTTTCTTGTGTGTCTGAACAGAAATCATCATGACCCCTACCAAGAAGGGGAAGACAACTCACATCAAGATCGAGCGGAAAAAGCGGCAGCAGACTGATAGCCCTGACATCGTCCACGTAGCAGGGGGACAGCACCAGGGCCTTGTGATCGCCAAAAACGATGCAGGTAGTGTCTTCCACCCATGCAGTGTTGATGTGTCGATCGCTTCTGTATAGCGCTATTCTCTGATCTTGAGCAGAATCAGTGTGCTCTTGTTGTTTGTGATTTTACATCAATGACGAGCTTTTTATAGCACATTTTTTAATATCCACTGCAGTGGTGTACTTACAGCACTGACATGGCTGGTGCCACATGAAACTGCTGCTGTCTTTGCATGTTCTGTGTACACCATACAACCATGCACCATGCCGCTTCATGCAAAGCCACATATGTAAGATGCATGTGTTTTTTAGCTGTAACCTGCCACCTGCACTGTTGGCAGAATGACCGGGATCTTTTATGTGCTACTGCAATAAGGCAGGAGTGAAATGGATTCTGAAATAAGAATCAGCACAGAAAGTTGACCCTGGAGAAGAAAATACTCCTGTTGCTCTTTTGTAACTTTTGTATTTTCAGTAACTGTTCTTTGAGTTTTAAAATATGAAATATGTGTTATAACTTATTATGTACTGTGATGTGGTTAATTTTCAGCCAGATTTTAATTTCTCTGATGAGATAATAAAGTAATCTTGAATCTTGCCCCTCCAGGGACTTGAACCGGCAACCTTTCAGTTACAGGTGTGACCAGTGCTCTATCTACCCACTGAGCTACCCCCATGCTGTTTACTTGTTAAGGTTGTTTATACTGTTCTTGCAGCCCTTGGGGACAGCACATGTAGTTGCCTTCTTTCTTTTTTCTTTTTTGTAAGTACTTCATTGTCCCTTGTGAGAACTTTGGGTCACCTGACCCATGTAAGGCACAGCAGCTGCAAGAGCAGCGCTACCCATTCCTATCAGTGTGTGCAGTATTTTCCTGTGTCCAAACAGTGGTAACTGGTACGGCTGCCAGGGTTTGGGATTTTTAATGTGCGTACAGATGTTGATGCATACAGTTGCACATGTGGGCTGTATGGACACCATATTAAGAGAGTCTGCACCGGGGGGGGGGGGGGGGGGGGGGGGGATTTCTGTGCTGCACCAGGAGGGATTTGAACCTGGGAGAAAAATCATTCACCGCACAAGGGGCCTCAAACTCATGTCAGTATTGTGCCTGGGATTTCCAACAGACATAATACCAGCTGAGCTATGCCTGCCCCTACCTTGTCATCACCAAAAGCGACACAGGTGGTCTCTTCCACCCATGCTGTGCTTACTTGTTTATGCTGTTCTTGGGGACAGCACATGGACCTTGTCATCCCCAAAAACAATGCAGGTAGCCTCTTCCTGCCATGCTGTATTTACGTATTAAGTTATTTATGCTGTTCTTGTAGTCCTTGGGGACAGCACATGGACCTTGTCATCCCACAAAACAATGCAGGTAGCCCTTTCCTGCCATGCTGTGTTTATATATTAAGTTATTTATGTTGTTCTTGTAGTCCTTGGGGACAGCACATGGACCTTGTCCTCCACAAAATGATGCAGCTAGCCTCTTCCACCCATGCTGCGTTTACTTGCATGCTTGCTGCTGTCCTTCCAGTCCTTGGGGACAGACAGGACCAAGGCCTTAATTGTCATTGCCAAAAAGGACACAGGTGTTCTCTTTGCTACTGTCCTTTTGGGCAGCACCTGGACCTTGTTCATGCCAAAAAAATGACGCAGGTATTCTCTGACTATTGCTTTGTGTAGTCTCAGCACTGAATTCTTGGGCAATTTTGAAGCAAGGCTTGTATTTCCGCTGCAAAGACCAAGCATTTGCCAGTTTCCTGGAAGCCATGTTGAAATTATTTTTGGATTATTTTCACTGAAATGAATGAGAACAAAATGAAATGGAAAAAACACACACAAAAACCCAAACATTTCTAAAAAGGTGACTTAAAAAAAGAGAAGAGTATACGCTTATCTGCATGTGAGTGCAAACAGGTCTGGGTAAACCACAGCTACAGCTAGTCTTTGTGTGCTTTATTCTTTATGATTATCCACCATGTTTAAGATGTGGAGGAAGGTCTTGGCAAACCACAGCTAGTCTTTGTGTGCTTTATTCTTTATGATTATCCACCTTTTGCATTTGTGTTCCAGATGTGGAGGAAGATCTTGGCAAACCACAGCTTCAGCTAGGTTTTATGTGCTTTCTTGTGGACCAGAAAACCAATGAACACTTTGTGGTTAGTATGTTTGGGAATATAACCCAAAAGAGTGCTAAATAAAGATTTTGTCTTAACCGTTTAGATGTTTCGTCACACTGCCAGAAGAAGTTAATGTCTTAGGTAGCTGTGGTTTGGTTTGTTAATATACTGCTTAGTGTAATTGTTGCAGTTGGTTTATTCGGGGGGGACCATTAATTCTATTGAAAACATTTTCCATTTGGAACTGTATGTTATGCTAAACACTACTTATTTTTCAGTCATTTATTTGTGAGAGACTGAATGGGTCAGTGTGTGTGAGAGGGGGACAGATGAGGAGGTAATTGGTCTCTACATGCAGTCGACCATGACGGAAATACTATATCAGGGTAAAGTGCAATGGGGAAGCATGTGTTTAAGGGATGGGGGGGGGGGGATCTGAAGAATGAAAGTTGATATTTTGATATAATTTGTTTCTTCTTTTATTTTGTACTCTCGCAATCCAGTGATCTGTCTGCTTGTGGTAAACATGTCAGTTTATTGTTTTTTTATTTTGCTTTTGCTTTTTTTTCTGCCACATTTTCCATGATCTATTAAATACAGAATATGCATATATCTGTTCAACTTTTCAGGAGAGCCGTAAACTAAAGTTTTGGTACGTAGATGGCACAGACTACTATAACCAAGTCACCACAGCCTATGAATTCTTCAAGGAACTAGTGCGACCAGAGAACTTTCCAAGAGGTAATCCAGGGTTTGCATTAACTGGTAATTTTTGGTATTTTACTGGATAAAATAAGCATATACTGGAAACAATATCAGCAGTCGGTCAGGTGTACTTTGTTTGACCAGTTCTAAAAAAAACAGTTCACCCTGACATAACCATACTGGTTGTCTGGGCATAAATACCAAGTTAGTTACTCTAAAAACTAAACTAAAAAAAACAGCGTAGTGAGGGTGTGTGTGTGTGTATTAGATAAGATGTGTCTTCAATCTTCAAACAATGCACCTCAGTAGAGAAGAGCATTGGACAGTCTTTCATCAGTCTTTAGATAATATGCTCACAACTGTTGTTGATGTAATGAGGAAGAAAGAAATTTGCTGGGGCAGATGCTGGATTCTGTTCACTTTTGAACACACCCTGTTTTGGACTTACTCAAACTGGGAACACTCTTCTTTGTGGTTTTTGTTCTGTTCAGTTTGCCATTTTTTTCGTCTGTCTTTCTGGGATTTTTGTCACATGTTGTGGTTAAAAATGTTGATCAATTTGTCATGGAATGTTGCATTTCTGTCCTCAGATTATGTGGGTTTTATCAAGAAGTGCATGAAGCAGATGCAGGGGCCACGCTACAGCCTGGCTAAGAAAATCGACCTTGAAATTCAGCACTTAGAGAAAGGGGAAGCACCTACAAGCCCAGGTAACTCTCCTGTAACTCATAGAGTTACTTCCCACTCTGTAGCCTTTATCAGTACTGCTACTAGAGATATCGCCATTTTCTTTCAAGACATCACCTTATATTTTCATAGTACTGACCCGTATTCTTTGGGGATTTCACCATTATGCTTGATAATTCTGAAAAGTATTAAACCTTTGGTGGCTGGGGCTTATATTTCTGCATTATGTTTTCTTTTACACAACATTTATTTTGACTTAAAATCAGACATGTGCTCTACTTGCATAGGATTCTTTCCCTGTTGAGACAGTTTTGTTTCTTCTTTTGTTGCTTGTGAAACAACTGGGCTCAAAATGGTACACAGTGTTCAGTGATGAAGAAATGGTCTTTGGAATGTACCTTCTGCAACTTTTGTTTTTTTCCATGCCAACTAATTTGCATTAGGAGGGTCACATGACTGTAGTGGAAAATGAGTACCACTGCAGCCTGAAATTAACTTCTTCTTTTTTTTCTCTCTTTCACATGCTACTGCATCTTCTGTTTTCTTTGCTGTTAAATTACACAAATTCAGGAAAAAGTCATGCTGGTGATTGCATAGTATTTTTTGCATTGTCATCACCATTGTTGAAATTAGCAGAATTTTTGCCCATGCCAAAAGTTCTAACTATGCAGAGGCATAGTGTTCTCTGACATCTAGATTCTGCAATGTATACAAATGGACTTACTGTTTGAACATCAGTTTCATTTCTCCTTGAGTCCTGTGTGGGAATTTCCATACCTTTGTGCGTTATGCTTTTAGTCATTTCTCTTTTTATTTTTATTTCATTTTTTTTTTCCTGTTGAAATCTGATGCAGTTGATGACATTAAATGTTGGAGTAATTTCTTTTACTAGTATGTTAATATAAATTATATGCTTGAAAGAAAATCCTCACGCGTTTTTGTTATCTACCCACAGTCCTGGGTGATTTTTGACATGATTTCCATTAAAGCTCGCTGAGAACGATGATGTAGGTGAAACTGTGATCTAAGGGTTATAAATGCACGAAAAAAGGCATTTTCTGTTGTACTGAAAGCATCGCCATGACGCCCAAATCACGTGACCATGTGCCTGCTACGTCACTCTGGGGAGTCGCTGCAAAATGGCCAACTCGAGCTCCGAAGATGAAACTGATACTTTGCCTGAGAGACTCACAAGGATACAGCCATATCAGTTTGAGCCTGTCAGGCAGGATTTTGAAAGAGTACCAGAACATCGTGTCAGCTTCGACATGCAGTATTCCATGGGGTTTGCGAAATCACACTCACTGATGTGCTCGCTACACAAATGGGTGTGATGCGGCGCAGCAAGAAAGTCAGCTCGTTTGAATTGTATAAACTTAATCCACTTTCGCCTCACTGCGTGTCGATTGCGCGGGAGCTCATGCATTGTTATACCTGGGGTTGTCTGCGAATTGTTACAGTTCACGGCAACACAGTAGGCCGGCATAGTTAACTTTTTTGTCGACCACACGCCTACACAGTTTACTGAAGAATCTAAAGTGGCAACCGCACTGACTCCCCAGACTGACGTCACTTCTGGGGAAGCCTACAGAAAATAAAATCGATTAAAAACCCAGTTAAACATTTTTTTTATTTTTTTTATTTCATTAAATCTGAAACTAGTGACTCATTTGTCAGTCATTTCGATGGTCATTTTGCATACTTGAAAACCTTGGACTTTAAGTACTTCTTTGAAATTGAAAGCAAAGAGCCACAAACATTAATGTGACTAAAAAAAATTCATTTATTCCACCAAATTATTTGAACATTTGTGTGACTGAAAGGAAATCATTGGAGTTTGTACACATCATACATAACGACCAGCACATATCACAGGAGTACAATCACAAATTGTATAACATTTTATTTTATTTTTTAGTTCTTTGGATAGTGTCTTGTGTTCACATTCATTTGAGGTTGATCATGGTTAGCTTCATTAGACTCTTGGAAATAGCCCCTTGTTTTTCACTGTTGCTCTGCATAACATCAGTGACTGCATCAACTTCACTGTGCGTTTAATGGCTTTGATCTCTCTTCTTGCTGCCTCCTCTCAGGAATAGCGCCAGAGTTGTTTGGTAGGTGGTGGTGTGTGTGTCTCTAATGCTCTAACAATGCTTGCCAGTGTTGTGCTTTTCCGGTTTATAATAATCTGAAACAGCGAGAACAAGGCCTGGAGCGCTTGTGTTGGATAAACATAGGGAGTGAATTAGCACTTGAAAGATGTTGCATGGTTTCACAAGAAAAAAGGCATGAATCGCCTACAGCAACTCGCCCAGCACGCAAGTAAATTGCTAAATTTGAGGTATGTAAATTCTGCCAAAGGTGCATCCTCAATGGTAATTCTTTATTGAGGATGCACCTGTGGTAGAATGTATGTACCTTGTGTTCAGTTAAATAAAAAAAACTAACTTTAGTTATCCCACAAGGGGCAGTTTTGTTGTGGTCATAGCTTTACTTGCATGCCAGGTGAGAGTTACCATAGGCGATTCATACCTTTGTTTGTGTGGCATCTTTTGAGGGTTCATAGTACAGGTATTAGCATGAAGTGGAGGGCATGGGGGGGGGGGGGGGGGGGGTTATGGGTGTATGTGGTACACAGAGAGAGAATAGGTTGGGGTGACAACAGAATTGACTGTTGCTCTGTTTGCAAGGCTACGCAGCCTTCTGATTCCAATGTCCCCCCAAGTTTGATATTGTGGATGAAATAAAAAAATATATCTATCATGGCTATGTGGCTGCTACTGCCGTTCAGACCTCTCATTATTAACTTTCCACAGCCAGTTAATAATCAGTTAACTATCCAAACACATAAATGGTTTAAAAGAGTGCTAATTTAAAATAAGAGTATAAAACATGCAAATTTTCAGGGTACACCCTGTTTGTCAAAGCAACAAAACAGTGGTCAAACAACATTTAAAAGCTGATATGTCATTGTTTACATTTTTTGTTATGCATAGTTGCTTTTTTCATAATTCACTTGCAGTAAGTATTGAATGTCTGAAATTAAGTGCAACCAAAGAAAAGCCAAAACAGCCAACTGGACATTTGGCATGGCAAATGGAATGCAGAGGAAGCAGAAAAGCAACTCACATGTCCTACAGTGAAAAGAAAACCACAGTGAACTTAAGCTGCAAAAACTGAACGGTGAAAAGAAAACCACAGTAAACTTAAGCTGCAAAAACTAAACAGTGAAAAGAAAACCACAGTGAACTTAAGCTGCAAAAACTGAACAGTGGAAGCACAGTGAAACCACGGTGAACTTAAGCTGCAAAAACTGAATGGTGAAAAGAAAACCACAATGAACTTAAGCTGCAAAAACTGAAGAACTTGTGTTTGAAAAGCACAATTTATAATATTTCTTAAAATGCTGTGACAACTGACAAGAGAAGTGATTATCTGTCAGTGAGAATTTTGATAATGTGCATGCATGTATCATTTGTGTTTTGTGTGGAAATGTTTAGACTTGAGAATGGGGGGGCAGGGTGTGTGTGTCGTTTTTTGTTGTTGTTGTTGTTGTTTTGGGGGGGGGGGGGGGGGGGGGGAGGCAACTGCTGTTAGTGTCCGAGGCTTTGGTGCTTTTGCATGGAAGGATGTGATGAATAAATAATATGCTGTGATGAAATCTTTTTAACTTTGTTTACTGCCGTGATAGATAAACAAAACGGAAAAAAAAAAGAGCTAGCGGAATCACTGGTGTATACGTACGTGGGTGGTCTGTTGTTACATAATATTTGATCAGTTGGTTTACTACTCACTATTACTAGTGTTTTCTCTGCTGTTGCAAAGCATGCATGTGTTTGGCTGTGAAACAGTGGGAAAAGATTTAATTAAAAACTGGAATACTGTTCAGTTCAACTTTCTTGGTTTTAGAATACCTGCATTAGTAACTGTGTGCATACACCCATTCATGATTCACTTCCTGACAGGGGGTATAAAGAAGGAAGCGAGAGGGTAGGTCTGTGGAGATTTAGTCAGCAATCTTTTGTCTTTGTATCAAAGAAAATAATGATAAAAATAAATTTGAAAAAAAGAAGGAAGATTTGTTGAACCAGTGGAAGTACTTGCCATTATTGGACTGGAATAAAAACAAACTATTAATATAACATACAGTGAAACATGTATTTATGTGTGTGCTTCTGTTGTTTACTGTCATGACCACCATTGTAAAGGGTTCCTTTTAATTCACATCTTATGTATGATTAACAATATGATTTATAGATTTGTGCAATGATCTCAAATATTATTCATTTAACTTTGTGTAGCGTGTATTTCTGTACATTAAAGGGGGTGGGGGGAGGGGGCGAGGTCATCTTTTATCTGAGAAGGCACAATACTGCTTTCATACAGTACAAGGAACATTGTGGATTGTTGGGCATATTCAGTTTCTAAATCATATTTGGTTTTACTTACGTTTTCAACAGACATAGAGCATATAAATGGGATTGGTAAGTGGACTTTGGTGGTGTGAGCCTTGAACTGTTGGTGTTGTTGTTTGATTTTGAAACAGATTTTTTTTTCTTTTCTTTCTCTCGTCCCCCATAGTTAATGTTTTTGTTTGTTTCCCCTTCTCTTCTGGAACATTTATGGTTATGCAGAAAGCCAGTGAGGTTTAAAAACATGGAAGTAGAACTGCTATACACGACCTTGCCTTGGGTCACTGAAATGGTGGCAATGAGAGGCATGGTCGCACTTGGCTGCTTTATGCAGCTGTTTTGAACTTACCTTGGATGAAACACATGATGGAAGACAGTCTTTCTCAGCAAAAATGAATCCCAATGTCCACGAGAAAGGGATTTGTGGTATTGTGAAGGTATTTTGGATAAAACTTTTGACAAGATACACAGTCAAAAACTCTGAATTCTTTTTACACAAGAATTAATCCCAGTGTTGTCAGCCTACAAGGGGATTTTTTCTTCATTCAAGGACATTTAGGGGTAAAAGCTTTTGACAAAATGCAACAGTGGAAAAGACTGGCCAAGATTTCTTTCTTGGCCATAAACACGTCCATTTGTGGTGAGGCTTTTTTGACAGTATCATCAATTTTGGACAACTTGGCAGAAACATCAAGCTTCTGACAGATATCTGACTGTCCATGCACATCATTTGTTGACTGCAACCAGTGACATGTTAAAAAAAAAAAAAATGTGTTTTTAATCCAGGTCAGTTTTAAACATGTGTTTTTGTCTTTTGTCTTTTTCTTTTTTGAAATAGTTTAGTCTGTTGATTTTTAACAGCATCTTTTGATGTACAATAGGTACAGGTTAATCTTCACCTGCCCCCTCCTTCCACCCTATCCTAAGACCCAGTATGTTTTACTAACCAACTGAATGCTGATCAAGCATCAAATATTTATGTACTTTTTTAAGTTTGTGATTTGAGACTGGCATACCTGTCAACCCATACAGTTTACCAGTATAAAATTAAAATAAATCATTATTTTGTGGGGATATCACCATACTGGAAAACGGATACAGGAAAACATAATTTTCATGAGATTTTGTTGTTGTTTTAAACTGAGCAAAAAGACTGAAAAACTGTTGAATGAGCAGCCGACGCATGCCATTGCCAAATGCACACTGACTGGCCTAGTGCAGTAGGCTAAGAAATCTCGTTGGAAGTGAGATTTGAAGTCATGAAACATTGCTTCTTCCTTCCACTGCCACACATGCCGGTTGGAATTCAAAACACCACTGCTACCAGCAAAAAAAAACAAAAGATCCCGGCCTGCATAAGGGAAATACAGGTTCACAGACACTGGACTAAGGTTTACTCCCAAAAGGGGTTGACAGCTATGGACTGATGAAAATGAAGATTGAGTTTAGTTGCTAAAGTAACACAAGGAGTGCGTGCTTTTTATTTTCCTTCTCTCTTTTTATTTATTTTATTTTATTTTTAACACACTAGTGTTTGATCAGGGAAGAAAGTGTGCCCAGAGTTTACGATTTCTGTCGTAGAGCTGTGTTGTTTCTGTTCAGCTAACTTCCACCTTCCTCCACCACTTGCATTAACCACATCCACCCCAAACCCCTACACCTCAAAGCAAAAACAAACTCTGTTGTTCCAGCACATTGCCCTTTTCTTTGTTTTTGAATTTTCATACCAGATTTTCTTTCTTTCTTGCCCCATTGGGTAATTAATCTGACTGCACCATGGATTAAAAAAAAAAAGTTTTTAAAGGATTTTGTTTGGTTGGTTTTTGCCAAGTGTCTCTAAATCTAAAGTTTTTGTGTTGCTCCCACCCCAGTTGTTGGACCTTGATTTTTGAATTGATTTTTTTTTTCTTCCCCGGAGTATACATGTAACTGTGTGTTCCTTAATATTTAAGTGGACGTATGGGGTGGGTGGTGGGATGTGTGACTGTGCATGTGCATGCATCCCACATATGGTATACATATTCATGTTTTAAATGCCAGTGGCATTTTGTGTGTAACTGGCTGTAGTGTGAGGCTATGGCTATTTGCATTTCTCTGTGAGGTTTGCTATATTATCCCAGAGTTTTTGGTGGTGTGTGATCGACATGGGGGTGAAAGTAGGCCTTCGGAAGTCCCTGAAATCATGACTTCAGATTTGGCCATGAAATCATGACTACAGATTTGATCCTGAAATCCTGACCTCAGATTTGGTATTGAAAAATCCTAACCTCAGATTTGGATGAGATCCTGACTCCAGATTAGGTGTTGAAATCCTGACTTGAAATTTAATCCTGAAATCCTGACCTCAGATTTAGCCCTCAAATCCTGATTTCAGGTTTGGTATTAAAAAATCCTGACTTGAGGTGTGGTCCTGAAATCAGACTTCAGATTTGGTCCTGAAATCCCAACTTTAGATTTAGTCCTAATTCCCAGCTTCAGATGTGGTCAAAGGGGATATTGCTGATGCTCAACCTCCTCTGCTCCAAAGTGATGACACCAGTTCGGCCAAACACTCACATCTCGGCTTTATTGTACGTTGACATGCTTGACAGCAGCATTTCCCTAAAAGAGTACCAGGCAGTTTCTCTGAAGGTGCCCTTATGATGACACCAGTGTGGCCTAACACCAGCTCATCCTGGCTTCAACTGGTTTTTTGTGTGTGTTTTTTTTGTCCATGCATGGCACAACATATTCCTGAAAAAATTACCAGACAGTGACTTATTTGCCCCCTTCGGGCTGCCTCCCAATTACCACCTCCCCTCCCTGCCCCCCCCCCCCCCCAGCCCCCTTCAAGGATTGTCTTGCTCTTTACACCCAGGTGCTGGATAATGGAGTGTTATTTCAGGATTTGTAACTGTCCACTTTCACCTTCATGGAACTATGCAGTGGGACTGTGGTGTGCGTGTGTATGTTTGTGGGTGTGAGCTACTTGGGACCTGCGCGTCTGTGTGCCTGTGTGTTTGGTGCTGTTGACTCTTGTGCATGTGGTTTATGGAGTGAAGCTTGGCCAGTGGGTGGAAACATGAGGTTTGGTTTTAAGGATATGGTTTTAAGGAGACATTATATATAATGCCTATCCAGTATGACTGTTCTTATTATGCATTTGTAGGTTTTTCAAACTCTCTCTCTCTCTCTCTCTCTCTCTCTCTCTCTCTCTCTCTCTCTCTCTCTCTCTCTCTCTCTCTCTCTCTCCAGGAACACAGTTGTATTTGGAAACCTTTCACCTTATTCTTTGAGATGATCGATTTTTTATATTTGATGCCCATGTCAGTAGGGGACTAACTGTAAGGGTTACCCTGGACTCTGTGTGTGTGTGTGTGTGTGTGTGTGTGTGTGTGTGTGTGTGTGTGTGTGTGTGTGTGTGTGTGTTGAGCAGCTAGGAGATGAAGTTAGGTGGTATGTGCAACTTGCTGCCGTATGGCACTGGTATTTGCTATTATGCATTTGTATAACATTTTTTAATTTTATATTGTGTGTGTGTTGGGGGTGGGGTGGGGGTTAAACAGATAGATACAGTAAATTTAATTGTGATAATTAAGTAAGGCCTTGTTGTGTTAGAAACTATTAAGGATGAAAACTTGTACTGTGTGAGCAATAGTTTTGTGGGAGATGGTGTGAAGTAAGACTCTTGCTGAGTCTAAGAGCTGAATCAGGATATGATTGTGGCTGTGTAAAGGGATGCTGCAGCCAGAGCTGGTGTGTTTCTGTTAGTATTACTTGTCCCTAACATTCGAGGGTGCTAAAATCCAAGAAAGAAGAAGGGCTGGTGTGAGTTTGGCAGTTGTTGTAAGGGCTGTATTTGGTCAAGCTAAGAGCTTGCTTTTTGATGCAAAGAGTGCAGTAAGATTAGTTTGATTATTGTCATGATTTCCTTGTTGGGAAACAGCTGATCAAAGTAATGTAGGAACGTTGGTAATTGTTGAATTGCGTGCAGGTACATGTGGAAAGAAATTATGTTTACTTTTTGTTTACATTGACAGTTTTTGTAGTGAGGTTGTTGTTGTTGTTTTTTGGGGGGGGGTTGTTGTTGTTGTTTTTTTTTTTTGGGGGGGGGGGCTTTGTGAGAGTAACAGAAAAAAAAATAAAAAATGCTGCATTGGATGTAAAAGATAGGATTGAAAGGATGGGGGTGGGGGGGCGGTTAATTATATGTATTCACCCCACCTCTCTTAACTGAAAGCTTGACTCACCTTTCTGAATATTTTCAGCATTTTTAAGTGGTTAAAAAGCTGTTTGGTTTTGTCTGGGTTTTTGTATTTGTTACTCTGATACTAGCGTTTGAGTTGAAAACATAATATCATCATAAGAATGTTCCTTTTTTTTTTATTGCTTATTTTTTTTTTTTTTTAATCATCTGATGTTGAGCATTTACCAACATGATGTATTTATAATCTAGTGCAACAGTTTTAGATGTTCTAAGTGTGTGATTCTTTCTTTTTTCTTTCATATAATATTCTCTTTTTTTAACGTTAAAACCCCCACTTTCTTAGCCTAAACTATATCAAATATAATAAAAGAATAAATTTGAAAAAAGGAAGAGCATTACAATGTCTAAAAAATAACAAATTGAGCTTTTGAATGTGTGTTATATGTTTTTCTCATTTGTTTGCATATTTCACTGATTTTTCAGGCTTTAAAAAGGAGGATACCCGCCCTGTTGAAGAAATTGTGCGTGAGAAGCTGCTAACAGTCCTAGAATCTGCTTATCCCAATGTGCTGGCTGTGGAAGATTTGGTCAGGTGAGAAATCCATGTGTGTGTCTTAGTCTTACTGATGCTCGTGTCATGCATGCTGTCTACAGCATCTTTTGTGTTGTTCTCACACTCACAGTCACGTCATCAAAAGAAAGCAGCATTGCTGTTTATCTGCACTGTATACCATAGTGTTCAGATTGTTCATCACAGAATGACAGTAGGGTGTCTGTGCTGTCTGCAGTATTGTTTATATTGTTCATCACAGAATGACAGTAGGGTGTCTGTACTGTCTACAGTATTGTTTATATTGTTCATCACAATGACAGTAGGGTGTCTGTACTGTCTACAGTATTGTTTATATTGTTCATCACAGAATGACAGTAGGGTGTCTGTACTGTCTACAGTATTGTTTATATTGTTCATCACAGAATGACAGTAGGGTGTCTGTACTGTCTACAGTATTGTTTATATTGTTCATCACAATGACAGTAGGGTGTCTGTACTGTCTACAGTATTTGTTTATATTGTTCATCACAAAATGACAGTAGAGAGTAGGGTGTCTGTACTGTCTACAGTATGGTTCATGTTATTCATCACAAAATGACATTAGGGTGTCTGTACTGTCTACAGTATTGTTCATCACAGAATAACAGGTGACAAGAGCAGGAGTCCTGTTGTCTGTACTGTCTACAGTATTGTTCATGTTTTTCATCAGAGTGACAGTAGGGTGTCTGTACAGTCTACAGTATTGTTCACCACAGAATGGCAGGTGACAAGAGCAGTAGTACTGTTGTCTGTACAGTCTGCAGTATTGTTCATATTGTCCTCACAGAATGACAGTAGCTGGGTGTCTGTGCAATATTGTTTATACTGTTCCTCACAGAATGACATTAGGGTGTCCGTGCTGTCTACATTATTGTTCATGTTGTTCATGACAGAGTGACAGGTGACAAGAGCAGTAGTACTGTTGTCTGTACTGTCTGCAGTATTGTTCATACTGTTCCCACAGAGTGATGTCACGGATGAAAGCAACAGTGCTGTTGTTTGTGCTGTCTGCAGTAGTGTTCATGTTGCTGCTTTGATGGAGAACAAAAGCACTTACAGCGTTGTTTGTACTGTTCCTGCAGAATCACATCGTCAGAAGAGACAGTAGTGCATCAGCAACTGCAGGAGCTCCGATCACGAGAGCTGATCAGGGAGATGGAGAAAGGAGGTTTTGTGCGACAGGTGTTGGATGAAAAGACAGGTGGAACAGGTAAAAACATGTGCCTGAGTGGGGTTGAGGGGGTGATGAAGATGCCGTGTGAAATAGAGGGAGAACAGGTGCTGGGTGAACTTAAAAGGACAGATGGGGCCAGTAGATGTGTGCACGATAGAGTCTGAGTGAATGAGAACTGATTGAAAGATAGAAATGGGGTAGCTTCAGGCACGGTAATAATGATCATATTCTCAGTGGAATAAACTCTAACTTCCTCAGGTGTAGAAGAAAGGTTGCATGTTAGCTTTCCTGGGGATCCAAGATTTTTTTGATTTTTTTTTACCGTAGCAGCTGCTGATAAAGTGTTGCACAGATTAGAATGACCGCATTCTGGGACACAAACTCCTGGTTAAAGATGAAAGTCTTCTCTGTACAAAGTGTTCAGAAAACACTGCTGTAATTTTTTCTTGTATTTTTTTTACCCAAATTTTTGTGCGGGAAGGGGGCTGAATGGTCCTATACTTACTGTTATAGAAGGTTTTCATTGTAACATCGTATCTGCATTGTTGACATGAACATGTGGTCATCAGCAATTTTGTTTGGTGGCCAACAGAGGTTCAGATGGTGAAGCAGATGCCGACCATCGCAGCCAATCAGCAGCCAACGATCGCCATCATCACTGCCCTGTACCACGAGAAAGTCGCGGTTGATGCCATGATGGAGAACAAAACCACCTACGTCAGATACAAGACTGAGGGTCAGTGTTGTTTTGAAATGGGAATGGTGGTGGAGAGAATGGATGGGTCTTTAAGGATGTTTTGGGGAAACTGTTGTCCCTGCTACTTCTGCAGCACACTGATAGTTGTTTTTTAAAGGGTGTTTTTATTATTATTATTTTTGTAAAGATAATTGTTGGCACATCTAGTAAAAGGAAGTAGAGTATTTATTTTGTTTCTTTCCCTCTCTCAGGATTCTTTATGTAATAGTTCTTAACATAATTATTACAATAATGATAATGTACTCTTTTGTGTGCTATTTCTCCAAATTGGAGCACAAAGCAAAGAACCAAAACACAGTCAAAACAAACTTCCAAGAGCACGCACGCACGCACGCACGCACGCACACACACTCATGCATGCATACACACATACACACACACACACACACACACACACACACACACACACACACACACACACACACTTGAGACACTAGAAAGGGTGATGTTTCAGTATCAGATGCATTTTCTGTATGTTTACAGACTTTAGAAAAGAATTCTGATAATAAATGTATGCCCTTCATTTTCTCTCTCTATATATATATGTCTACAGAGGTTGTTTTTTAAATGGATAATAAATGTATGCCCTTCGCAAAGTGGCAAATCCTGTGCACAAAATGCAGATAGGCAAGTCAGGTCACACCAGGAAAAGGGTATCCAAGGTGGGTTTAAAAGAACTGACAGGTAGTGTGGCAGTACATATCCTGATGCAGAACGGAGTCTCTTCTCACTCACCCTGTTTACTGTTCAGGCAAAAACCTGATGTGCAGTGAGCAAAGGGTTTGTTAACTTTCAGCAGAATTTTGACCCGGTCTGTTGACATTGTTGATGCTGATAACCCCTGAACTTTGACCCTGTCTGTTGACATTGTTGATGCTGATAACCCCTGAAGGGAGGCCGGGGATGTCTCTCAGGGCTGTCATTTGATTCCCGTTTCCTATCTCCTCTCTTGTTTTTTCTGCCTAGTCCTCTTGCTCTTTCTGTCTCGTCATTTTTCTGCTAATGGTCCATTCTCCTGACTTTTTTTCCAGAAAACTCATAAATACTTTTGGTTAATTGTTAGGCTTTTTTGTATGGCTCTTGTTAAGCAGCTAGGAGATGATGGTAGGTGGTGTGTGCAGCTTGCTGTCATATGGCACTGGTATTTGCCATTATGCATTTATATAACATTTTAAATTTTTGTATTGTGTCTGTCCATTCCTTTTTTATATTTTTCTTTAACTTGGTATCAATAAATTAGACAGCATGGTCGACAATACCAGCATGTCCTAGCCTTATGTGCTCTTTTAACAGGGGTAATACTGAAGGGACTAACTCTTCAGAAATTTGTGTCTGATGCTTGTGTATGTATGGTTTATGTTTGGTTTTGTAGATTGACTTGACAGAGGGTTGATATATATGTGGGAAGAGTTTGGAAATGTGTATTTGCTTATGACCTGAGTTTGACTGTCCAGAGGTGACCCTGTGTGGTTGACAGAACATTAAAATCCAATTACGACTACTACTGATGCTGTTGGTGCTGTTGCAGGGGAGTCCAATGTGTACACAACGGGCTTCATTGGGGAACACAAGGTGGTGTCCACCAAACTGCCACAGATCGGCCACTTCAGGGCCGCACAGATCTCGTCAGGCAGCATCACCACACGTCTTCTGGGTCAGTGTGTGTGTGTGTGTGTGTGTGTGTGTGTGTGTGTGTGTGTGTGTGTGTGTGTGTGTGTGTGTGTGTGAGAGAGAGAGAGTGTGTGTGTGTGAGAGGGGGAGAGAGAGAGAGTGTGTGTGTGAGAGAGAGAGTGTGTGTGTATGTGTGTGTGTGAGAGAGAGAGAGTGTGTGTGAGAGAGAGTGTGTGTGCCTGTGTGCGTGAGAGAGAGAAAGTGTTTGTGTGTGTGTATCTGTGTATGTGCGAGAGAGAGTGTGTGTGTGAGAGAGAGAGTGTGTGTGTGTGTGAGAGAGAGAGAGAGAGAAAGAGAGATATTGTGTGTGTGTGTGTGAGAGAGAGAGAGAGACACATTGTGTGTGTGTGAGAGAGAGAGAGAGTGTGTGTGAAAGAGAGAGTGTGTGTGTGTGTGAGAGAGAGAGTGTGTGTGTGTGTGTGAGAGAGAGAGAGAGAGAGTTTGTGTGTGTGTGTGTGTGTGTGTGTGTGTGTGTGTGTGTGTGTGTGTGTGTGTAACGTGGGAGGAGTTATGGGATGTATGCCTGTGGAAAATGAATAGATTGGCAGTTTGGAGAAGGTTGCTATGCGAAGCTGATGAGGAGGAACTGTGAATGTGGTAAACACAACAACAAAAAAGCTCTGAAACAAGGATGACTGCTAGCATTCAAAACAAGATCCAGACACATAAAAGGTTCAAAGGAATGCTAATTTGATATGACAGAACATAATGTGAATTTTCAGGGTAAGCCCCTTTTTCAAGTGATGGCACCACTGTGAAAAAGGTGAAAAATGAAAATGTAGTGCTGTTCACTTCTGGCATAAGTGTTTGGAGGAAAGTGAAACAGTCCTTGGATATGAAAAACGCTAAACATTTCTGGCGGTTGTTGGTAACATGTCTCATACGGGTATGGCAGAGATGTTCCAGAACATTGACCCTGTGTTCATAACTGGCAGGAGGAGTGCCCCAGTTTGTGGATTACTTGTGACAACCCCTTGACTGTCTGATTTGACATATCAGGGACGTTCCAGAACATCAAGCATGTGTTCATAATGGGCGTGGCTGGAGGAGTGCCCCAGTTTGTGGATTACTTGTGACAACCCATTGACTGTCTGATTTGACATATCAGGGACGTTCCAGAACATCAAGCATGTGTTCATAATGGGTGTGGCTGGAGGAGTGCCCCAGTTTGTGGATTACTTGTGGCAGCCCATTGACTGATTGATTTGACATTTCAGGGACGTTCCAGAACATCGAGCATGTGTTCATAGTGGGTGTGGCTGGAGGAGTGCCCCAGTTTGCTGATTATTACCGACACCCTCGTCTGGGTGACATCATCTTCAGCAAGTGTGACAGCAAGGGATACCTGTACTACTACTGTGATAAAATCACACAGGTAAATTATGATGTGTCACCCTTTTATCACTCAGAATCAACACACAAGGGAGTTAATGAGCTCTCAAAAGATGTCTCACAAACACAGCAACAAAGACCTGAGTCGCCTACGGTAACTCTGACCTTGCATGCAAGTAACTGCAAAGGTACATAAACTCCACCAGAGGTACATCCTCTATCTTTTATCACTCAGATAGTTGTGCTGCATGTTCAGTTTTAAAGTTAGCCCTGCGTGTTGCATGTTACTTTGGACACGTGTATACACAAGCAAGGTGTCCTCAACTGTAAAAGTTGATTTCAGCATGTCTGCAGATGTTCAGTCTGCGTGCTTGTCCAGATTAGTATGGCTGATATATGACAGGCACAGGTATAGTTATCACTGTTCTCATCCTAACCCTGCACACCCACATCCACATCCATACACCCTGACAGGTTTGAACTGGACCTTGCTTACAACTCCCGTTGCTTTTGATGATATACTGGGGAGGGGGGCTGGGGTGCGGTATTACCTTCGGCTTTGTTGAAAATGCTGACAGCCCTGTCAAACCTTTGCCACAGGAATCAGATTTTTTTCTCTCTGTCATACGTCATTGTCATGACAACATTTTTCCAAACGCCAGAGACACCCAAACAACATAACAAAACAGCTCAACCAAAAGCAGATAAGTATCCTACACCTCAGTTTTTACCGTTTAACTGTTGTTCAAGCATCCTACATCTGATTTTTCACTGTTTAGCTGTAGCTTAAGTGTCATTTTGTAGCTTGAAAAAGGGGCTTACCCCGAAAATTTGCATGTTGTATTTTGTCCCAATAAATAGCATTCTTTTGAACCTTTGGCTCTTTGCCGCAGGACAAAGAGGGAGAGGTCAGCTACCAGCTGAAGACCTGGGCTCCCCGTGACATGCAGCTGCAGCGCATCATTGAGCGCATCCAGGACACCCGGATGTCCAACCCTGACTATGCCCCATGGGAGAGCTACTTGGAGGAAGGGCAGCAACTCTTGAAAGCCCAGGAAGCCAGCTACGAACGGCCACCTCCTGAAACAGATCGCCTCTACATGAACATCGGGGATAACCAGGTGGGTCTGGAGAGTGGTTTTGTTTGTGTGTAGTTTTCTCCCTCTCTCCTTCTTTATTAACCCATTTTGCCACAGACCAGCCACTGCCCTTTCGCTACGAAATCCCTTGCAAAGGGAAGTAACTGTCAAATGATCCTGGTGTACAACTTTAAAAATCAATAATAAACACCAAGCAAAAGTTTCAGCTCACTTCGTATTTTTCCCTGTTTGCAAATACAGTGTGCTTGTATATCCAACAGGTATTGATTTTTTTCACTAAAAAAATGAAAGCATAAAAACAAAATCCCAAGTCAGAAATGTCCACATTTGAGTGTCAGGTTTTGGGGGGCCTACAGGGTAACTGACTTTGCAAAATTTCCAGTTTGAATCTCCAAAGATGAAGCTCTGTGAGTTTGTCAGGGTGTCCACGGTAAACGATTGAGCCAAATTTGCCGTTTGAATCTCAAAAGATGAAACTCCAACACCATTGCTAACAGTAGGGCTTTTGTTTATTTTCGAGCATCTGTCGCATGTCCACCTCGCAACTTTGTAAATTCACAACATCTCTGAAACTTCGCCAGACTTCGAACAAAGGACATCGCCAGAAGTAGTAAACAATCGCGGAAACAAGTCTCACAAGAATCCCATTCCTATTTGCATAAGCCAAGATGCTAGTATGGAGGGTCTGCTAGCTGGCCGCTACCGGGCAGTCTGGGGTTTTGCAATAGCCTTACTGCTCAAAAGAGGGGGCAGTGATGGGTGGACAGGGGCCAAGTGGGTTAATGCCTGGCCAAAAAAAGGTTCAGGTCTCTTTACCTGGATGCAGTTAAAGTGGCCACAAGATCAGCACTGCTTAGTGTTGCATGTGTTTCTGTTTTACTCTGTGTGTGTGTGTGTGTGTGTGTGTGTGTGTGTGTGTGTGTGTGTGTGTGTGTGTGTTGATCTTTGTGCATGTCTCTGAAAATGAATGCTCAACCATGTGTATGTTTCTGCAGGAATGCTCAACCATGTGTAGGAATGCTCCTCAACCATGTGTATGTGTTTCTGCAGGAATGCTCAACCATGTGTAGGAATGCTCAACCATGTGTATGTGTTTCTGCAGGAATGTTCAGCCATATGAGTGTGTTTCTGCAGGAATGCTCATCATGTGATTGTGCAGGAATGCTCGTGTGTTTGTGCAGGAATGTTCAACCATGTGTATGTGTTTGTGTTTGAATGCTCAACCAAGTGTATGTGTTTCTGTTTGAATGCTCAGCCATGTGTATGTGTTTCAGCAGGAATGTTCAGCCAGGTGTATGTGTTTCTGTAAAATGCTCAACCATGTGTGTGCTTCTGCAGGAATGTTCAGCCAGGTGTATGTCTTTCTGTAAAATGCTCAACCATGTGTGTGCTTCTGCAGGAATGTTCAGTCATGTGTGCATGTTTCTGCAAGAATGCTCAACCACATGGATGTGTTTCTGCAGGAATGTTCGACATCATGCGTGTTTCTGCAGGAATGCTCATCAGTGTGTACTACATGTGTTTCTGCACAAATGCTCATCCATGTGTATATATATGTGTTTCTGCACAAATGCTCACCCATGTGTATATGTGTTTCTGCACAAATGCTCATCCATGTGTATATGCGTTTCTGCACAAATGCTCATCCGTGTGTATATGTGTTTCTGCACAAATGCTCATCCATGTGTATATGCGTTTCTGCACAAATGCTCACCCATGTGTATATGTGTTTCTGCACAAATGCTCACCCATGTGTATATGTGTCTGCACAAATGCTCATCCATGTGTACATGTGTTTCTGCACAAATGCTCATCCGTGTGTACATGTCTTTCTGCACAAATGCTCATCCGTGTGTATATGTCTTTCTGCACAAATGCTCATCTGTGTGTACATGTCTTTCTGCAGGTGATTGAGGTGCAGCACCCAGAGCCCCCAGACGGAATCCCACGTCGCTTTGATGTCCCTTCCGTGCACTACGGGGTCATGGGAGCTGGGCGCCCCGTGCGCAACGAGGTTTCGCGGCACGACTTTGCCAGTCGCTACAACATCGCCGCCTGCGACTCGGAGTTTGACCAGGTCCTGGAGTCCATCGTGGGCAACCGCAAAGACAGTTTCATGTTTGTGCGCGGCATCTCGGACTACATCAACGGCATGCACAACAAGGAGTGGACGCCCTACGCTGCTCTGGCTGCGGCGGCAGCCACCAAAGCCATCATCAAGTCCATGCATAAACCTCAGATGGACGACTTCTGAACGGAGGAAGCGCCAGGCTTCTGAAGAACGCTGCATGGCTTATGGATGGAGGAGGAATGGAGTGAGGACGGTGGCTATGGGATTTGTGGAGGCTTCTTTGATGGTTCCTGCAAGTTAGGCATGTGGAGAGAGAGATGAACTGATAGTAACAGGCTCCTCACATTAAAAGGGAGAGAGCACTGAATGATATTGTTGGGCTCCTCACATTTGCTGCTAAAGCTGACGGATCCTCACAGTTTGATTAAGGTTTGGGAAGAGAGCAATGAATTGATACTAATGGACTCCACAAGATTATGTTAATGTTTGGGGAGAGAGCGATGAACTGATACTAAAGTGTTTGTCACATTTCAAACAATGTTTGAAGAGAGAGCAATGAATTGAGACTAAAGGGCTCTTTGTATTTCAGTTATGGTTTGGGGAGAGAGCAATGAATTGATACAAAAGAGCTCCTCACATGTCAAATAATGTTTGAGGAGAGAGCAATGAAATAATACTAACAGACTCAATTCCTCACATTTCAAATAAAGTTTGGAGAGGGAGCTAGTAGTAAAGTTGATACTAAAGAGCTCCTCTCATTTTAAATAAGGTTTGGGGGGAGAAAGCAGTGAATTGACACTAATTTGCTTGACTCCACACATTTCAAATGTTTGCGGACAGAGCGGAAAAGTTGATACTAAAGGGCTCGTCACAGTTCATGCAAGGCTGGTGGAGAGAGGCATGAAACTGATGTTGGTGGATTCGAACCCAGAATCACTACCAGGATGCTGGCTGAGAGCAGTAGTCGACAGCCTGGCGTTTGTCAAATTCATGTTGTCACGCTTTTGGTCTGCAGGGCCCGCATTTCCCAAGCTCATCAACCTTTACTTGCCACGTGTGCAGAGTTGTGTTGTCGCCTTGGCAATCGCGCTCGGCCATGCAAGAGGGCACTTAGGTTCCATCCTCTTTATCCCATCCACAACGCCTACCGCCTTACCATTGTCCTTAGATCATGTTGATTGTGCTTCAGCAGGAACAGTCCTTTTTTTTTCTTCTGAGTATGACGATATATATATATACTGGTATATATGCAAGCGTGTTTGAGCAATTATGTGTAGTAGATTAATTAACAAAGTACATTTGGTTACAAGTGCGACCACTGTTATTTCCCATGAGGTATTGGACTTCCTTACCTGTGCTGAACAGGCTTTTTAAACTAAAGAAATGGTTATATAGAGGTCACTGTTGTTGTTTGGGTGGTTGCTGTCACTCTTAAGAGTTTTGGTAAATGTTAGTATTTTTCTTGTTCTTCTGCTAATTTTATGTTTTCTTGGTAAATGCTGGTAGTTTTCTGTTCCTTTTTGTATGTGAACAGTCCTCTCTTTGCAATAAAGACTAACGTGGTTTCCCTGGAAACTGACTGGCAACAGGGGTGTTTCGTTAATCTTGATCAGCTGATGCATTGCTGTAGATCAGTACTGTAGGAGATGCACTAAGTTTGTAGACGGCTTGCTGAGCCAGACAGATGGAGAGCTTCAAACCAGTTTTGGTTCATTTCCATAGGTTCCCCATCCACTTCTCCGTGCTCCGAGTCTGTACTGTTGCTACAAAGCTGTGGACTTGATGGAAATGCAACACCTGGTCTGTGTCTGTTAGTGTTGCTACAAAGCTGTGGACTTGATGGAAATGCAACACCTGGTCTGTGTCTGTTAGTGTTGCTACAAAGCTGTGGACGTGATGAAAATGCAACACCTATCCCTAATAGTTAGACCCTAAAGGCTCTGTGCACGTAAAGAAATGTATTGAGAACTAAAGTTTGGCTGAATAGAATTCCATTGTAATTCCATTGTAAATTGTAAATGCTAACTGTGTCGTTTTCTGTTGGCTCTTTTTCAATGTGGTAGATGCCGACAGCCAAAGAAATAGATTTTTTGCACCAAGTTAGCCATGGTGGGTGGAGCGTATATGGGCTTTCCTGTGCGCATATATACCATCTTGACCTGGACTGAACTACCCAACAGTCATTGAATGTGAATGGTTGGCATGATGAGCAGTTGAAATGTTTGTTGAAAATTGACCTCGTGTCTGTAGGCCTACTTCTTTATAGGTGCTGTCTCCAGAACAGTGAAAGAGTTTGAATTGTACTGCCTCTGTTGTGGACAGGTCCATATCACAGAGCGATGTGTTCTGGACTTCTCTCCTCTCATCAGAAGTCACATGATCTGTTTTGGATAATGGTAAATGGGACGCTGTATGTGTAGTGTTTATTTGCGTGTGCGGATGTGTCCTTTCTCTGCTTTCTTTAAGCCTACAAAAGAACCCTCAGACCCATCCCCTTGTCTGATCCAGTTCTGCTCGCAGCAGAAAAATCAGGGTCGTAACATCCCGACTGCCTCTTTGCTTGTGCTTTTTTTTTAAAGACAGATTCATGTCAAGAGGATGGGTGTTATTGTTTTTTTCAAGATAGTTTCACTTCCTGTGTTACGTAGTGCAATTTTGACTCGTGACAGCATGGAAGTCCAGTAATTTTAGGAACCTAATTCTCTCTGGTGTTGTTAGTGCAAGCAAGTCTAGTAATTTTGAAGAACCAAATTCTGGCTCATGTTATGTTATAAGCTCAGGACTGGTTAAAAAAAAATCAAAAAAGTCTGGTTGATGTTGGTCCAAGGAAGTCCAATACGTTTTAAGAGTGTCATTCTGGCTTATGATGCTGTGTGTTAGTGCAAGGAACAGTGCTTTTTAAAAACAATTCTGGCTCATGTTGTCAATGCAAGCAGGTCCAGTCATTTTCAAAAACATAATTTTGGCTCATGTTACTTTTTTTTCTTCTTTTTTTTCGAAACAATTCCAGCATTTAAAAATATTTTTTGAGAACTGCAGTTTGGCTCAGTAGAATTCCATTGTAAATGCTAGCTATGTAGTTGTGTTTCTGTTGGCTCTTTTTTGCTGTTGTTTTTGTCCATGTGTGTGGTCATCTTGATGGTACAAACATTTCCAGTACTTTTGAGAACATCCTGAGCTCAAATTTAAATGGTGACAGTCAAGACCAGATGGTCAAATTTAACACATTCCCTAACCAGTATGCTTCACCAACATTGATTCATTTCCCCCAGTGATTGTGTGTACTGTGAATCTACTGAAAAGACTTTGAATCCAGGCAGTGCTGTGGACACTTTTCTTTTGAGAGCAGAGTAGAGTGCATATGGGCTTTCCTAAGCACTTGGACTTGACATTGAAACCATACAAAGGTGTCGTTATCACCAACATTACTGTTAGTCATGACATCAGCAGATTTGCAGAAGTCATTTGAAATAGCACCCACATTAATGACGTCAGTAGATTTGCAGAAGTCATTTGAAATCACACCCACTTTGCTTGCCTGACAGTTAATACAGTGGCCAAACTGTTTATGCTGTCTACCCACATCTGAAAAATTAGTGCACTCCATGTCATGCAGATCAGTAGCATTGCATACCTTTTGTCGTACCAATCATGAATTTCATGCCTGCCTTTGTATAAAAAAGAAACTATCTGCCAATAGATCAGAGCTCAGGAGCTGTGTTAAAGAAGAGGTGAACGTCCTGGGCTCCCCGTCCCTAATAGTCCGTACAGTTTCTGCATGGGGTCATAAAGCGACATTGAGCGAACTGCATCTGTCAGAGCTCAGGCGCTGTGTGAAGGAAGAGGTGGACATCATGGGCTCCCTGTCCGTAACAGTCTGTAAGTTCTCTGTGGACCTAAAGCAACACTGAACAATGAACACCAGCAGATGTTCACTTTATGCGTGAAAATTAACAGAACTGTAAGATCTGCCACTTATCTCCACCACCCCCACTCCCCAAGAAGTAAGCTTGCATTTTATGCTTCTATGCTGTGATGCATGTATGACAAAGATTTGTTTTAGCTGTGTTCATGTAGTTTACATTCTCAGTTGAAAATGGTTCAAGACGTATCATCAGTGCTATTGGCCTTGCCTGATTTAGATCATAGTTGACAAGGTTAATTTTGTTGCCGAATGAAGCTTTGGAGCAAAGTAGTGCAGCTTCTGTGTATCTATCTAAAAACGCCTGCAAGTGTATTGCTATACATGTGTATTACAGAATTGGAGTATTTTGTGTGTGTAGTAGTGGCAAGCAGGAATGGTTGTATATATACTGTGAAAAGGGTGAGATCCAGAATTTGTAGCAGGGATGAAATCAGCAGTACAGTATGTCATGTTGGAAGTGGGTTTGTCACTCCTTTCTTGTGAATATGTCGCGAGTCCAGTACTTTGCCTTGGAGACATTTTGGGTTATTTGTTTGTTTGTTGTCAAGGTGGTGTGCAGATTTGTAAAGAACCATACCGCTGTCATGGCTGACTGAGTGTCTTATTGACTTTACTGGGTGTTCGTTTTCCACTAAAGCCTAGTTCTGGAAACTACTTTGCTTCTTGCATTTTTGCCAGCAGACTTTGACAGTGTTGCCGTTTTGTCAGCCTGCGAATGGTAGCTGCAAGTATAAAGCATGTCACACATTAATTTGTTGTGTAAATGTCTGATGCTGTTAATATTTTATTGCTGTAAAACAGCACTACTGCTGTCTGTCGATCTCGTCCCAGCCCTCTTGTATACTGGCAGTAACTTTGCTTCCATTTGCTCTACTGCTTACACTTTATATGCATCGCATTCTGTCTTTGTTTTTCCTCCCCCCCACCCCCCCTTCTCCCAGCTGTTGACAGCTTTGTGCCCATCTCTGAGGTGTATGTAGTTAAATGTGCGTTGATGTGTACATTTTGTTATCCTGTTTAATTTAAAGTAATCAATTCATGGAGTGTGAAGTACATTCCATTGTGGTCGGTTTTGCAGAACTTGGTTAGAAATGCAAGATTGTCTCTCCACTGAAAGTGTGTCAGCTTCTGCCTTTCAATGAGGTTGTCTCTCCACTGTCTACCAGGTATGTCTCTCCACTGGAAGTGTGTCAGCTTCTGCCTTTCAATGAGGTTGTCTCTCCACTGAAAGTATATCGGCTGCTGTCTACCAGTGCGTCTACCAAAGGCACTTTGTTCTACCCCCTTGTGTTCATTGGGTTTGTACAGGTAGCTGATACATACTGTGTAACAGCATTGAGACCAAGCTGATACAGTGACAGCCATACACATTCATTCTTTATTGCCTGCTGTAAATGCAATTAAAGAATCGCCTCCTATGAATGCAGTTAAAGAATCGCCTGCATTAAATGAAGTTTAGGCAGTGGGTGCTGTCCTGGCCTCTTTTTGAATGCCTCACTTCCATCAGTAAAAGAAGACAGCATTCAGTAGGAAATAGACGATTTCCGGAAATAACAGGCAAAGACAATTTGACAGTGTTTTCTTACTCTGGGAGAGTGAAGTCCCCTGAATGGAGGCAACAGCTTAGAAGAGCTGATCAGTGACGTTTTACATCTTCAGGCATGGACCTATTATAATTTATACTAGACTACCAGCTGGGGAATCTACTATCTGATCTGCATGTTCCCCACGAACAGTGAGTGCTTGATTGGCATTTCTGATGCCTTTTCTGCCTTTTGGTTACGGGTATCGGTCATCTTCCCCACGTGCTCACTGTACCCCCAACAAAAGTGTGCCTACTCTGTGCTACACCCACAATCATGGACCTATATATACAGGCCATGCCTGTAGGCACATACTGAGTGCAGTCCCCTGGATTTCCGAAGATCGTCTATTCACAAACGCAATAATAATGATAATAAATTACATCATGTATTGATTACCTGTGTCTTGATACCAAAGCGCCTTCCTAGCCAGCCCTGTACTGCATTGCAAAAATGGAGATAATTTTTTTAACAGACTTGCAGAGCACAAGCTGCGCCACAATCATAACTGAGCACAAGCTAGTGTAGTCTTAGCCACAAACTCCAAGCACTTGTTTACGACATCCTTCCTTCAACCACTGCCGTATTTAGTTACACCATAGGTTCCTGAAAACTGTCAGCTCATGCGCAGTTTTTTGTTGGTGCTCAAACAGTAGTAAGTTTGTTACAAACAACTCAGATTATATCAGACGTTTGTTTTATAATTGACCGTGTTGCTTACACCAGCTCAAATAAAACCAAAATGGTTTGAATCGAGACAGAACTCTGCTTTTTTTTTAAATCCGGGGTGGATGCACCTCATGTTTACGTGAGTGCTTGGACGCTAGGTTACTTCTACAGTCATGTTGATACTTGAAACTTTCAGAGGGCGCTGACCACGTCGGTGGACAGCTGCACGGAGATAAAGAGTGCCCCTTCAGTGGCGTAACTAAATCTGGCAGAGTTTGGAGGAAGTTGCCGGAAAATGATGCTCAGAGTGTGTCTTAGCCACAGGGGAATAAAGGTGGATTTGTGCTGGTCATGGGAGAGATCAGTGCACGTGTATGGAAGAAAAGGTTTCATCACCATTCCAGGTTTTTGGCAGTGATCACAGAGTTTTGTCAACAATGTCAATGAAAAGCAGTGTTGTTGAATTGCAAAGGCATTATTACCAACAGCAATATACATCTTCCATTTGGTTTTTGGTTCATTCTGGCCGACTTTTGTTTGTGATTCACGGTGATGGCATTTGTTGTTGTCACAAAGAGGTTCGTTTCATAGCCAAGAACTTGGTAGTGATTTAATTGTGATTGGGAAGATTACTTTCAAAGGATGTTTGTTATGTTAGGATCAGAACTCAATTATTTCGACTGCTATCCATTGTGCATGTTTTTGATTGCTCACATCACTGCTTTCCTTATAAGAGCTCAATTATTTTGACTGCTATCCATTGTGCATGGTTTTGATTGCATCCCATTGTTGCTTTTCTTATCTGTAAAACCAATCTCTGCCTTTAAATCTTGCATGGCAGTCCCATACTTCAGACCTGCTTTGCTGGTTTCAGTTCATGCCAAGACTTGCTGTAATTGTAAGTAGTCCAACAACCCTTCAGTGTTTGAAGCACAGGTCACATCATGTGCATTTGATATGTGAACAGTGGGTTGACAAATGCCGAGGCCCTTAACCACTTCACTGCCATGTCATTTGAAAACAATCCATAAAAGTGTGAAATTTGAAACCTTTAAGCTTTTTTGTCTTCTTTTTTTGCACTGGCATGTCAAAGGATTTTCATCAAGATGCATAGTATTGAAAGTAGATGTGTTACAGGACCGGAAAACATACTGTTTGGAGGTGTGTCCATACATCTTTCCACCCAGAATTTTTTTTACAGGCTGGGGCAGTGAAGGGGTTAAGTTCTCTGGAATATTCTTCTCAACTTCACTTTTTTTTTCTTTCTTTTTTCTGTGAATTTGTTATGGTTTGCTTGTTGCTGATGGAGCGCATGCTGAATATTTATTAGGATTACTAAATGTGGAATATTCATGACCTCTTTTATGCACCTGATGATCTGTTCTATGGACGTCTCTGTGTGCATGGAACTGGACATCTGTTATCAAGAATAAGATCAGATCTTTGATACGAGTATTTCAACTGCCTCTTGTGCTTGTTTGTATATCTGCACACAAAAAATGGGATGAAGTCTATGTCTATGTGATACTTTTGGTGTTATACGACGTGCTGAAATATCTCTTGTATGCTCACCTTGTATGTTGTTAATTTGCGCCACACTGCTAACTGTATTTTGGTATTGAACTGCTTTTGCAAAGATCAATTTGTAAAGTATTCACACAGTCCTTAACTTACCCTTGCTGTTGATTACCATTGTAGAAGTAGAACCGTCCAAGTAAGGACGTTAAAATACAATCAAGCCCAAAAGTTATAGCGTCGCTAAGTAGTAAGGAGTCCAGTACATTTCATCAGATAGTCAGCAGTTTCAGAAGTTGATGGTGATTTGTCAGAACATTGACACTATGGATGAATGCTTTCAGGCAATGATGTCAGAAAGGTTGTTGATGATTTGTCCAGTCACTGACACTGTAGGCAGTCACTTTCAGGTGACAGTTTCAGAAAGTTGATGATTTATCAATTCAGACACTGAGGACGTTCAGATAACAATTTCAGAAAGTTGATGATTTGTCCAATCATTGACACTGTGGACAATTGCTTTCAGATAACGATTTCAGAGAAGTTGATAATGATTTGTCCAGTCATTGACACTGGACGATTGCTTTCAAAAAAAGTTGATAATGATTTGTCCAACCATTGACACTGTGGACAGTCACTGTCATTGGTGGGAGCTGCCACAAGTGTCATTTTTGTCACGACAAAACAGGTCTTGTGTTGCAACAAAACTATGTTGTTACGACAAAATATATTTGTTGCAACAAAAAAAACATGTGTTTGTCACGGCAAAAGTTTTGTCACGACAGGCACACTTTGATTGTGGCAAAAGACATGTTTGTTGTGACAAAAAGGATCCTTGTGGCAGCTTCGGCCAGTGATAAATCAATTTCAGAAAAGTTGATGATGATTTGTCCAGTCACTGACACTGTGGACGATCACTTTCAGATAACAATTTCAGAAAAGTTGATGATGATTTGTCCAGTCACTGACACTGTGGACGATCACTTTCAGATAACAATTTCAGAAAAGTTGATGATGATTTGTCCAGTCACTGACACTGTGGACGATCACTTTCAGATAACAATTTCAGAAAAGTTGATGATGATTTGTCCAGTCACTGACACTGTGGACGATCACTTTCAGATAACAATTTCAGATAAGTTGACGATGACTTGTCCAATTGTTGACACTGGACGATCACTTTCAGATAACAATTTCAAAAAGTAGTTGATTTGTCCAGTCATTGACACTGTGGACAATCACTTTCAGGTGTCAGTTTCAGGAAAGTTGATAATGGTTTGTTCAATCATTGACATTGTAGACGATTGCTTTCAAATAAAAAAATTCTCAGAAGTTGATGATTTTCAGATCATTGACACTGGGGACAATTGCTTTCAGGTAACGATTTCAGAAAAGTTGATGACGATTGATCAAATCATTGACACTCTGGATGATAGCTTTTCTGGACATTTCCTAGCCGTTTGTATTCAAGAGCCTGTTGACATGCCAGCAGTGTAAAGTGTCTAGCAACGGCCTGCTGAATTAAGCCAAGGTTTTGCCATCTGGTGGCATCGTTTTCAGTCACACTGGAACTGAAATTGTTTCACACATTGCACACATTGGGCATGATTCTGATATGTCCAACACGCACAGAACTCCTGAACTAAAAGTGTTTCACCGGCAGTTTTTGCACACATAGGCACATTTTTCACATGTTCGCCACACAGTGTAGACTGTGTGAAACGGACTGCATGTTGAATGGAGGTAGAAAAGTGAATAAGCCTTCTGCTTTAAGTTTTGTCATAGTAGCTAGTTTAGAGAAGTCTTGAATACAAGAATATCTGTGCTTTGTTGTAGAAAGTTACTGAACCTTTTTGAGCTTGACTGTAGTTTGGTGGTTTGGTGGGAAACTGTAGTCAGCTGGTGTGTACAACCCATTGCAAGCTAGGAACTACCCCTTTCTTTTAGCTGGCGCATTTTTCATATAGTTTCATAGCAGTGACCGCTTTGAACAAAACCTGTTCCCTCCACTTTTTTGCTGTGGAAAAAACAACCATGGGTATGATCTTTGGCCACAGAGCATAGTAGGTGCATTTGCACACACACACATGTGCATGCACACACACATATACACGCACACTGCACATTATGGTGGGAAGAGTCCAGTTTGGATGGATGTTGGGCCTTGGGGTTATAATGTGCGGTTAAATGCTCAGACAGACAGAAACAGTAATTAAATTGGACTTGGTAGCTTAACTATCTTTGTTTCTTCAGGGTGATATACAAAGCAGGAGTTATTAAAAAGAAAAAAGAGAGAGGGAGAGAGAGAAACAACAACAAAAAACAGTTGAGATGTAAGATGAACAGCATGATCTGTGTAAGTGATGTATAATGATTATGATCAGCTTTTCACTTGATTCCATCAGGAAGGTTTCTGTTTTGTCTTCAGTGCCAAATATCAGCAGAAGGGGACATCCTTTGCACTGGCTGAGAAAGGTCTCTCGTCACTTCTAAAACATTGATCCTGTATTCTATGTTAGAGTTAATGGATCGTGGAAGCGCCAGTATAACCAAGTAAGCTGTTGCATTTGGGGGGTGGGGGGGGGTGGAGTGCTTTGTTTTGAAAGACAGAGTCAGTGTCCACTTTCGCTGTCACTATTGCTATCAGTATTGCTATCAGTATTGCAGAATTCATCCTTGTCCCCATGTGGACATTTGACATCATAGGGAGGCTTGGCCCCAACCATACACCATTATCCTAAGCTGAGAACTTACCACTCCATTCATTTTATGCAGGCAGGAGCTAATAACTCTTCATTGTTTCTCATTGCTTAAACCTCTACAGCAGTTGCTGTTGCCATTATCATGTAGCAAATGCAATCTGCTTATAGCTTATTCATTATTTTTGATGTACCATTTATTAGTTATGTAATGCTTATCCCAGTTTGCATAATGTGTGTACTGATTGAAGTTTTGGAAGTATTTTTACCAAATTATTTCACAGTCATATTTTCATGCAACAAGTTTCATATGAATTTTAACATTGTTAATGCAGAATGGGGGCAAAAAAGAAGAAGAACAAAATCAAGAACACGTTATTTTGTGTTGTTTTATCGTACGTGTTTGTTGGTTGTTTGGGTTGATACATGCCTGTTTCCGCACACACAAGGAGGACGTATAATTACTGGGAACAACATGCACGCACGCACACACACTGAGCACTACTAATGCAGAAATTTGGTACCATCTGCAGAGAATCCAGAAGTAGCAAAGGTTCAATGTAGTCAGTTGAAGAAAGGATGTAAATTAGCCCTCTGGATGGACTATACTTGCTTGTTGAGTTCCCATGGACAACAGGTGGGATATACTATAGGTAGCACACACGCATGCACGCACACACACATACACACACACATTTAGAACAGGTGGGATATAAGTAACACACACACAAACGGCATAAATAATTTATTTCACCATTATAATGGTGCATTTTTTCTTTGAGTTGGAATTGTGAATCTGAGAATTGGCCATCTATATAAAAACAACTATGTGCAGATCAAAATTCACAATTTGCAACAGTAAATTCTGGGTAAATGTCACAATGCAAAACCCCTTCTTCCTTTTTTAGTTGAAATTGCGAATCTGAGAACTGGCCATTATTAAAACAAAAAACACCAAATATGTGCAGATCAACATTCACAACTGGCCCAGTAAATTCTGGGTAAGTGTCACAATGCAACCCCCCCCCCCCCCCCCCCCCACCACCAAATATAGTAATGTGCAGATCAATATTCACAAACTGCAACAGTAAATTCTGGGTAAATGCCACCTAAGGACCAGGGCAAAAGCCTCATCAACGAGCAGCTACACAATCCTTCTGAGAAACAAACAGAAGGTTAAAAGACCAGGGCCCATATGCATGATGAGCAAATAGCGCCCCTAGTTGCATTCAAATATCTTCTAAATGCTGAGAATTTCGGGGGGCAAGAGTGAAGCAGAAATGGGACTTCAGCTGGCCTAATCATGTTTAGAGTTATTCACTATATTTTTACATTTAAGCAGCCTAAGTGCCATATAAAACAGCGGCTCTGATGCTAGCATTACGGACAGAGGCTGCTATGGAGGAGGTCAAAGACTACAAATTCTTCAATAAAATTTGGATTTACGCATGAAGACAGACCATAATCAACACGGATGATGAAGAGGAGACAGGAAAATCTGAAATGGTATGGGGGCCATTAGGTCAGTGACAGCTGTTATAATCACAGCCAACCTTTTGGTTTAACTTGAAATAGACGCGGTTGTTGTCAGGCGGTGTCCGATCAGTTTCTTGTTTTTTTATGTCACCCACGTTGCATTGTTGGTAAAACAAGGGACTTTCCTGATCAAAAAATAACACAAACCAATAACTATTTCTGAGGCTACTGACGACTCACTAGTCACACATGTGGAAGGACAGCTGGACTTGGACACTTTAGCAAATTGGGATCAAGGGCTATCTATCCACCTTTAGCTTTACTTGCTCATCCCAGCAATTTGTTTGCCGTGGCTGTGCATCAAATGTATTTATGCTTGTCCACAGGCTGTACTGACGCACACTGCATGATTTCATTAGCAAAAACTCTCTCACATAATCGTCGGCATACACAGCACAGACATAAATGCACACGTGTATTTATATAGCACAAATATAAACTTAAATAAATGCATATCTCTCTCTATACATATATATGTATATAAAAGAAAAAAGGTTTGTCATCTTTTGTTGAGTGAGAGTGACAGTACTGGTACTACTGTCAGAATAATGCCCACTTGTTTGCCCACTTATTTGCACTTGGTCTGGTCCAGTTGTTAGCACATGAACATAGAGTTTATCAGCAAAACTATCTTGGGTACAGAAATATACAACAGACAAACATTCCATGAATGAAGTTTTGAACCTTTGCTGTGACCAAGACCTTGAACACAACAAATCCAGTCTTCAACATTCCTCCAGTGAAGTTTTGAACCTTCGCTGTGACCTAGACCTTGAAGCTGAACACAGCAAATCCAATCTTTTCACAAGACAGTCCTGCTTACCATCAAGTAAGTAAGTAATTTGGTGCTTTATGCCCAGCCAAACATTACGTTACATCAGGGCAATTAATGTACCATCAAACCTATCATTGCCAGGAGCTGCCACAAGCATAATTTCTGTCGTGACAAAACAAATACGTGTTTGTTGCAACAAACACGTGTTTGCTGTGACAAAATAGTCTTCTTGCTGCAAAAGTATGCCTGCTGCAACAAAATAATGTTTGTCATGACAAAATATTTTTGTTGTGACAAGACATTTGTCATGACAAATATCTGTCACAACAAACATGCTTGTTGTGACAAAGGTTTTGTCATGACAAGCATATTTTTGTCATGACAAAAGATGTGTTTTGTCATGACAAAAACATGTTTCTTTTCTCATGACAAAAATGATACTTGTGGCATCTCCCGCCAATGAAACTAAACCAAGTTTGATTGCAGGAGGTTCAGCAGCTGGTTAGATATTGGTGTTGATCTCTTATTCTCTGGAACAGCTACACCACGCTTCTCCGACCTGTCAGGTGTTCGTCTTTGCTCTCTTATTTTTGAAGTCAAAACTGAAGAACCATCTCTTCTACATACTGAAGAAACGTTGTTTTCTTTCTTCAGTTTTTCAACAGCATGCCACCAGTAACCTGTGTGTGTGTGTGTGTGTGTGTAAGAGATCAATAAAATGAGCTTATACCTAGTCCTTTGTAAGCGCTCTGAGCTCTTAAGAGATGGGGGCACCACAAATAATCTATTATTTTTACTATTATCATTAATGATAGGTGGTCAGACTTGGCATGCAAGCTTGGTTGCTGAAATCTAACAGGGTCACAGAACAACTTAAACAACGACAACCTTTAAGTCAGTAATTTAATATTAACGTTCTCTCAACTGCACTGGTTACCACAGAATGATCAAACTTGGTCTTTATAAGCACACTTCAAAACGTGTCTCTTGAGTCAAATCTACAAAATTTCTCAAATCAAATCTACAAAATTCATCCATCCATCATACATGATACACAAACATCAAACACACACTGTCAAAGAGCTAGTGTCTTCTTCAGTAATGTTAAGAAAGCATACTTACAAGGCTGGTATTGTCAACCATTCTGTCTGATTTATACACGTGTATCAATAACCAGTCAAAGAAAAATATAAAAAGGTACGGACCGAAACAAAAAAGTATGTGTGTATATATCTAAATGCATAATGGCTAAATGCACATTGGCAACAGACAAAAACAGACACAAACAATAAAAAAAAAAAAAATATATATATATTTTTATGCATAATGGCTAAATGCACAATGGCAGGTACCACTGCCATATCGCAGAAAGCTGCACAAAAGCCACCTACCAATCTATCTGCTGAACACGAGTCATAACAACACAAGTCTGTCTCTTCACAAAAGATTCTGGAGACTTGTCTAGAAGAAGAAGTAAATAAGTTGGTGTTCTACGCCCAGTCAACCAGTATGGTTGTGTCAGGGCAATAGAAGAAGAAGTAAATAAGTTGGTGTTTTACGCCCAGTCAACCAGTATGGTTGTGTCAGGGCAATAGAAGAAGAAGTAAATAAGTTGGTGTTCTACGCCCAGTCAACCAGTATGGTTGTGTCAGGGCAATAGAAGAAGAAGTAAATAAGTTGGTGTTCTACGCCCAGTCAACCAGTATGGTTGTGTCAGGGCAATAGAAGAAGAAAAGAAAAAGTCAGGAGAATGGATAGTTGAGTAGCAGACAATGGCAAGACAGACAGAGCAACTGGACTAAATAGAACCGAGGAACAATACAGGAAATGGGGAATCAAAAGACAGTCCAGAGATTCCAGACAAGTGAGAGACATCGGACATCCCCTGCCACCTTTGGGGCCATCAGAGCCAAGTGTTCAACATCAGGTAGGGTCTTTGATCGCCAGCTGCAGCAACAGGAACATCTTCTCCTGAATCAACTTTCTGCACCAACTCTTTTGGTATTCATTCCACCCCTGTGTTACTGTAGTACCACATAAGACAGCCTAGTCATTCTGCCAAAAGTGCTGGTTACGCACAGTTGCTCATGAACCCTTCGGATGTAGCTTTGAACACAATGTTGGATGATGCTTCAAATCTGCCAGATATCTGAAGCCTCCAAAAGTCTGACGCTGAGCTGAAGAAAAACCAGAAAAGAAACTGAAATGTTCACTGGACTGTACCTGAAAATGAGACAAGTTCAAGCTCACAGTACGTTAACCTACCGGAAAACAAGAACTTGCCATGGATCCTTGGCAGACTTGATGGGGCAGCATTGTTCTTTGAAGTTGATGTCTACGCTACATTTTGAGAACAGTCTCGCAGTTTCTGAGGATACAAAAGCCGCAGACAAAGTCTGGAAATTGCACATTGGTTGAGTGACATCAGACAGTCACAGCGGCACAGAGCAAGAGTACTCGCTCTCGAAAACAAAAGCTAAGCACGATTGAGAGTCATCATCAAATGGATGGATGATCACCACATTCTAGGCTTTGCACCCACCCTGAGATTTTTCTAGTCAGATTCTGTGCAGACTTTACAAAAATCCTTCGGATAAGACTATAAACCAAGATCCCCCGTGTGCATACGCAAGGAAAAAGATCACCTACACACGTTAAAGATCCTGGAGTCCACATCAGAGTTGGGTGGATTATGGAAACACCAAAACAGCCCAGCATGTACTAAGTCTTAGTCTTCAGAATGTTGAAGTTGAACCTGATATTAAAGAAGAAGAGACTCTACACAATGAATCAACCAGAGGAGCACCGTTCAGTTAACAAGATTATGCTTCCTTTCAAAGGGAAAGCACCCATGAAGCAGAACATTAGGGTCAAGTCCCACCCACAGGGAGTGAACCTCTGGGACCAAGCTGCCTGGTATCCTGTACAACTCTGATGCTTTGAGGGTTCAAGTGTTGGCAAAGGCTGGCCAACAAGGGCACCTGGGCTTGGTGATAAAACTGTCATGATGATGGAAAAAAATCAAACGACTGCTGGTGAGAAAAACAAGCAGTAATCAAGAGGAAAACGAACTGACCAAAAGAAGACCGGTTACAGATACAAAACAAAACACTGTGAGGTTTCGACAAACGTGTCTTCATGCGGGCAAAAGTTCAAGTTCAGTGTTGCTTTACATCCACAAAGACTGAAGTACTATTAGGGACAGGGAGCCCAGGATGACCATTTTGACTTTCACACAGCTCCTGAGCTCTGCAGTGAAAAATAATATGTAACTTCTATATATATAACAATAATAACACTTACTTCCCCTTCAATTTTAGTAACCTTTGGTCTTCTGCTGGTCTATTTATTTTCCTTTTTTCTATCTTTCTTCTGTGTTAATTAGCAGTTCGGTATTTTTCTGATGAAGACAAGGTGGTTGATTTTTGCATGTGCATGTCCATTTAGTACAGCAATGCACAAACTCTTAAAGGAATTAGCCTTCACAGGTTTGACAAAAAAAGCTATTTTTTGTATGAAGTTTTGTTATTTTTTCACAATTTGTTGCATTTTTTTTTTTCACCTGCTGAGTAATGTTACAAAACAATTACCAATCACTGACTTATAAACAGATTGGGGTAAACCCCAACAGGCCAGGTATTTTCTCATGGACTTACATTTTTTCTAGAACACTGTTCACTCCACAGAGATTGAAAAGACGGAGACAAAAATGCTTGCAATTCACATGCGTTACTTCCATGACCTGAACACAAAACTGACAGCTTCTAGTGCTCTATCCTCGACGCCAAAGACACTTCGGTGATGTCAAAATAAAGCTTAAAAAAAAAGAACGCACAATGCGGCAATCATCTCCTGAAATGAAAGTTAGTCTCGGTGTCCAAAAAAAGTCACCTTACAAAATGGATATAAAATCAATGGCATGTTCAATAACGTTACAAACACTTACTGCACCTTGCAAAATTGATGTAAAATCAACGGCATGTTCAATCACATCGCAAACGCTTACTGCAGACCATGTTCGTTCAACCTGCCCCAAGCGCATGAAAAGTTTAGCCTGCAAAGGAGAGTTCCTTTAAGACACTAGTGTGAACTGATCTACTGTTGAATACTGAAAATATTCCACAGCTGGCCAGGGCGTGTTCTTCTCCGTTTCAGCCAAGACACTAATAATAATAATTTATTTTATACAGCGCCTCAACAATGATTATATGAGCTCTTAGCGCTGTACAGATCAACAAATGTAATAAAACATACACTAACTCTTGTTCCCTTTCATACCAGGAAGTTAATTAGGAGTTAAGAGTTCCTTATCTCTGCGAAATCATCAGTTCAACTTCTTATTGAAGAATGCGTACATTTAGGCCCCCCCCCCCCCCATTCTCCCACTTCTTCCCTTTCCTTTTGGACTAGTTTACTTTCTATCATAATACTTTATTGTCCTGTAAAAGGAAATTTGCTTTGAAAAGTACCACCAACGTAACATGTATATAAATAAAATTCAAATTAAATGTATGATCATTCAATGTAAGACACATATATATATAAAATGTGGTTTAAAAACAAAAACGGGGTTCCAAATTACAATTATAGCTAAAAACAAGTTAATAAGAACATAACATACCCACATGTATACACACCCACACCCACATGAGTATGCATATTTTGAGAATCAACATTTTGAAAAGAAACAATTCTGTTTCTCAACCAGTCTTTTTCCCCTCAACTTCCTTCAGTTTGCCTGACGAAAAAAAGCAGAGGAGCAAAAGGCTGCTTCACTCCATTCCAAACAAAACCTTCAAATGATGTAACATGGCGGGGGGGGGGGGGGGGGGGGGGGGAGGGGGGGACAAGCCAAGTCATCATCACAGAAGAAGGGACACTTCAAGTCTGGTTACTTTTTCCTGTGTGGTGCCAATAGAAGTCCCAGTCCAGTGTCTTTTTCCTGTGTGGTCCCAGTGGAAGTCTCAGCCTGGTGTCTTTTTCCTGTGTGGTGCCAAGGGAAGTCCCAGTCCAGTGTCTTTTTCCTGTGTGGTCCCAGTGGAAGTCCCAGTCTGGTGTCTTTTTCCTGTGTGGTGCCAAGGGAAGTCCCAGTCCGGTGTCTTTTTCCTGGGTGGTCCCAGTGGAAGTCCCAGTCTGGTGTCCTTTTCCTGTGTGGTGCCAAGGGAAGTCCCAGTCTGGTGTCTTTTTCCTGTGTGGTGCCAATAGAAGTCCCAGTCTGGTGTCTTTTTCCTGTGTGGTTCCAGTGGAAGTCCCAGTCTGGTGTCTTTTTCCTGTGTGGTCTCAGTGGAAGTCTCAGTCCGGTGTCTTTTTCCTGTGTGGTCCCAGTGGAAGTCCCAGTCTGGTGTCTTTTTCCTGTGTGGTCCCAGTGGAAGTCTCAGCCTGGTGTCTTTTTCCTGTGTGGTGCCAGTGGAAGTCTCAGCCTGGTGTCTTTTTCCTGTGTGGTGCCAGTGGAAGTCTCAGCCTGGTGTCTTTTTCCTATGTGGTGCCAAGGGAAGTCCCAGCCACCGTGTCTACTCAAGAAAGAAATACGTGCTAGTCACGGTGCCTACCCAAGAAAGAAAGAAGTGCCAGTCACCATGTCTAACCAGGAAAAGAAGTGCCAATCACTGTGCCTACTTAGGAAAGAAAGAAGTGCCAGTCAGTGTGTCTACCCAGGAAAGCGGTAGCCCATGGTCCACAGCAGTGGTTGGTCCGTCTCCACAGTGACGATCTGGTCGCTGTAGGTGTTGGAGGTGCTGATCAGCTCACCAAAAGCCAAAGCTTGGTTATCTGAACAGAAAGAATGAGGTAATTACACAAATACCAAGTGGCACTGCACATAAATGTGCACGTATTTGTGGCATGTGTGTTTGTGCGTGTGTGCTTGTGTGTGTGTGTGTGTGTGTGTGAGAATGTGTGCTTGTGTGTGTGTGTGTGTGTGTGTGAATGTGTGAGTGTGTGTGTGTGTGTGTGTGTGTGTGTGTGTGGGTGGGTGGGTGTGGGTGTGTAGATGATAAAATGAGCATATCCTTACGTCTTTGTAAGTGCTCCAGGCTCTTACAAATACAAGATGGGGCACCGTAAATAATCTACTAATATATTACAAATGAACAAAAAAGGCATACATATCAGTCCTAACGCAATTGGATGAACAAGAAAGGCGACAGAACAATGAATAACACTGCAAACACATTGTGCTACTGTTTTTTGACAAAAACATGGACAGACAGAAAGTTGACCCTGGAGAAAATAATTCTCCCACTGCTCCTACAGGAACTCGAACCCTTCAATCACGAGTCCGGCACTCTAACCACTGAGCTATTCCCACTCCCACGCTAGCTGACAGAGACTTGATCCTGACCTTGACCTTGATTGGATACACTGACACATCTATCTATCTATCTATATTCAATGATAGAAATACAATGGGTAGAAATAGAGAGAGCACAAATTATTAATTCTTTCTTTTGTAGAAACCCAAACAAATGTCACGACTGAAAGTGAAAGAGCCACAAAAATCTGAAACAAGAATGACTGCTACCATTCTAAAACAAGATCCAAACACATTAAAGTTTCAAAAGAACGCTTATTTATTAGAACGCAAACACACAATCTGCAAATTTTCAGGGTAATCCGCTTTGACAAGCTACAAAACAACACTTAAACACTTTTTAAACCAGTTTAACGTATTCAATATGTACTGAGTGAACATTCTTGACTGTTCTGCTGGGAGCAGTGATAAAGGTCTACCCAGCCAAAATATTCACCACCATAAATCATGCCAATCAAAGGCAAAACTGACCACAAAATCAACACACGAGTGAGTTAATTAGCCCTTGAAAGACGTAACATAAACACAACACGGACATGAATCACCTTCAGCAACTCTCGACCCTGGCATGCAAGTAAATACAAGGTACATAAACTCCACCAAAGGTACATCATTGGTCAAATTTAAGTATCTTGTATTTACTTGCATGCCAGGTGAGAGTTACCGTATGCGACTCAGGTCTTTGTTGTTGTGTTTGTGTGACGTCTTCTTTCCAGCCTTATCAACTCCCTTGTGTGTTGACTGTGCATGAGCGTTCTGGGCCTCGGTCTGTTTCAGACTGTGACGACAAAACATCTGAAGCTCTGCGCGTCCAGCAGAAGAAGCACTCACCGAGGTTCCACTTGAGGCCGGTGGTGGTCACCTCACAGCGATGGCCAACAGGAATCAGCCCACACCACTTTTCTTCCAGACCTGTGTCAGCATGGATGACCGTTTTACCCTGTAAAAAATCAGCAGGCTCGTCAACAGGTTGGCCAAGCAGCTCTAGATAACACTGCTGATGTAAGCCAGCCAACCTGACCTGACCTGATAATAATAATAATGGAAATTTGTAAAGCACCTACTCCTGCAACTTACAGGGCCGAACAAACATAATACGCACAATGTACATTGAGATGGAAAATGTTATCCGCAATTTAACAAAAGCTAACGTATAATGTACACACCAACAAGGGTTCATGCATAACCATGTGCAAGGTGTGCACACACACACACACACACACACACACCCCCCCCTGTAAATTCAGGTCTCTGCCTTGGCCTGGGCAACATCACAACTTACAGGTTAACAGCACCAAGGACACCAAGGTTACAGGTTAACAGCACCAAGGACACCAAGGTTACAGGTTAACAGCACCAAGGACACCAAGGTTACAGGTTAACAGCACCAAGGACACCAAGGTTACAGGTTAACACCACCAAGGACACCAATGTTACAGGTTAACACCACCAAGGACACCAAGGTTACAATGAAGTGCTACCAGCTGCATGGTTACGTGGGGACTATCTTCAGGCATGATACGCCTCTTGCACGACTGCAGCCACCCTCTGCCACCCTCTACAAATGGAGATTATTATTATTTTTCATAGTTTTTATATAGCGCTATCCTCTGCTCTCGAGCAGACTCACTGCGCACATTGGCATATGATACCGAATGAGTGACTGTCTCTTTGATAGCAGGTATTATTAATATCCACAGAGGTGGTGTACTGGTAGCACTCTGTGGAGATAAATCCCCTGAAGACAGCATGCAGCTGTCCATCATGGGGGGTGGGTGGGTGGTGGGGTGTTAGTTTAGTGGTTAGAGCACCGGACTCATGATTCGTGGGTTCGAATCCCTGCAGGAGCGGCGGGAGAATTTTCTTCTCCAGGGTCGACTTTCTGTGCTGACTCTTATTTCGGTATCCATTCCACCCCCATGTTACCGCAGTAGCATGTAAAAGATCCCAGTCATTCTGCCAAAAGTGCAGTTGGCAGGTTACAGCTAAACATGCATACACCTTACGTATGTGGCTTTGCGTGAAATGACATGGTGCATGGTTGTATGGTGTATACAGAATTTGCACCAAGACGGCTGCAGTTTCATGTGGCACCAGCCATGCTAGCACTGTAATTACACGACTTTGGTGGGTATTAATTTTAAAAAGATGTGCTATAAAGAGCTAGTCACTCATGTAGAACCACATGGGAGCGCAGCGAGTCTGCCCAAGAGAGCGGAGAATAGCGACATATAAGCGATCATCAGTAAACATAAAAAAAGGCCACACACGTGATGCGAGAGGATGCAAACAGACCCGATGCTCACCCGTGGCAGAAGACAGGCAAGGTTGCCATGGGAGATGAGGTAGACAGGTCTGGCGGTGAGGGGAGCTGCTTTGAAAAGCGTGGCCACGTTAGCGAAGTGGTGATCTAACCTCCCACCCATGCCACCCACGATGAGGTACTGGTCCACCTGTGGGGGTCATCGAAATACTTCAACATCCGCACACCTACATGCTGCTCTAAGGCAGAAAAACTGTTTCACAATGTTATCATTCATTTCAGTTCACATCACCACAGGCTGAAATATCGGGGAACTAAAACTGTTTGTTGTGTCTTTTGTAGTCATACTTGTTTGTATTTGTACACAAAGAGAAAGAGAGACGGAGGGAGAGAGAGAGAGAGAGAGATAAGGGAGAGAGAGAGATGTGGTGGTGGTGGTGGTGGAGGTGGGGGGGGGGAAGAGAGATGCAACAGAGACAGAGATGAGAGAGTCAGACATACAGAGACAGAGAGAGGAGACAGAGAGAGGAGACAGGCAAAGACAGCAGACACAAACAGAGGAAGAGATAGAGAGAGGACACAGACAGAGAGAGGAGAGATGCACACACAGAGGAGAGAGACAGACAATGACAGAGACAGACAGAGGAGAGAGACAGATAGAGACAGAAAGAGGAGAGAGAGAGAGAGACACCCACACACAGAGGAGAGACAGACAGATGGAAAAAAGGAGACAGACAGAGACAGAAAGAGACAAAGGAGACAGACAGGGAGAAGAAATTTCCCTGAATCCCTAGGCAAAAATAGTAGACATTC
>OY757553.1:9999581-10021252 GCA_963584105.1 Alviniconcha strummeri | reverse complement strand
TTATCTGAACAGAAAGAATGAGGTAATTACACAAATACCAAGTGGCACTGCACATAAATGTGCACGTATTTGTGGCATGTGTGTTTGTGCGTGTGTGCTTGTGTGTGTGTGTGTGTGTGTGTGGGTGGGTGGGTGTGGGTGTGTAGATGATAAAATGAGCATATCCTTACGTCTTTGTAAGTGCTCCAGGCTCTTACAAATACAAGATGGGGCACCGTAAATAATCTACTAATATATTACAAATGAACAAAAAAGGCATACATATCAGTCCTAACGCAATTGGATGAACAAGAAAGGCGACAGAACAATGAATAACACTGCAAACACATTGTGCTACTGTTTTTTGACAAAAACATGGACAGACAGAAAGTTGACCCTGGAGAAAATAATTCTCCCACTGCTCCTACAGGAACTCGAACCCTTCAATCACGAGTCCGGCACTCTAACCACTGAGCTATTCCCACTCCCACGCTAGCTGACAGAGACTTGATCCTGACCTTGACCTTGATTGGATACACTGACACATCTATCTATCTATCTATATTCAATGATAGAAATACAATGGGTAGAAATAGAGAGAGCACAAATTATTAATTCTTTCTTTTGTAGAAACCCAAACAAATGTCACGACTGAAAGTGAAAGAGCCACAAAAATCTGAAACAAGAATGACTGCTACCATTCTAAAACAAGATCCAAACACATTAAAGTTTCAAAAGAACGCTTATTTATTAGAACGCAAACACACAATCTGCAAATTTTCAGGGTAATCCGCTTTGACAAGCTACAAAACAACACTTAAACACTTTTTAAACCAGTTTAACGTATTCAATATGTACTGAGTGAACATTCTTGACTGTTCTGCTGGGAGCAGTGATAAAGGTCTACCCAGCCAAAATATTCACCACCATAAATCATGCCAATCAAAGGCAAAACTGACCACAAAATCAACACACGAGTGAGTTAATTAGCCCTTGAAAGACGTAACATAAACACAACACGGACATGAATCACCTTCAGCAACTCTCGACCCTGGCATGCAAGTAAATACAAGGTACATAAACTCCACCAAAGGTACATCATTGGTCAAATTTAAGTATCTTGTATTTACTTGCATGCCAGGTGAGAGTTACCGTATGCGACTTAGGTCTTTGTTGTTGTGTTTGTGTGACGTCTTTCCAGCCTTATCAACTCCCTTGTGTGTTGACTGTGCATGAGCGTTCTGGGCCTCGGTCTGTTTCAGACTGTGACGACAAAACATCTGAAGCTCTGCGCGTCCAGCAGAAGAAGCACTCACCGAGGTTCCACTTGAGGCCGGTGGTGGTCACCTCACAGCGATGGTCAACAGGAATCAGCCCACACCACTTTTCTTCCAGACCTGTGTCAGCATGGATGACCGTTTTACTCTGTAAAAAATCAGCAGGCTCGTCAACAGGTTGGCCAAGCAGCTCTAGATAACACTGCTGATGTAAGCCAGCCAACCTGACCTGACCTGATAATAATAATAATGGAAATTTGTAAAGCACCTACTCCTGCAACTTACAGGGCCGAACAAACATAATACGCACAATGTACATTGAGATGGAAAATGTTATCCGCAATTTAACAAAAGCTAACGTATAATGTACACACCAACAAGGGTTCATGCATAACCATGTGCAAGGTGTGCACACACACACAAAAGCACACACATGCTCACTTCCACACACACGTAGAAGCACACACACACACAATACACACACACACACACACACACACCCCCCCCTGTAAATTCAGGTCTCTGCCTTGGCCTGGGCAACATCACAACTTACAGGTTAACAGCACCAAGGACACCAAGGTTACAGGTTAACAGCACCAAGGACACCAAGGTTACAGGTTAACAGCACCAAGGACACCAAGGTTACAGGTTAACAGCACCAAGGACACCAAGGTTACAGGTTAACACCACCAAGGACACCAATGTTACAGGTTAACACCACCAAGGACACCAAGGTTACAATGAAGTGCTACCAGCTGCATGGTTACGTGGGGACTATCTTCAGGCATGATACGCCTCTTGCACGACTGCAGCCACCCTCTACAAATGGAGATTATTATTATTTTTCATAGTTTTTATATAGCGCTATCCTCTGCTCTCGAGCAGACTCACTGCGCACATTGGCATATGATACCGAATGAGTGACTGTCTCTTTGATAGCAGGTATTATTAATATCCACAGAGGTGGTGTACTGGTAGCACTCTGTGGAGATAAATCCCCTGAAGACAGCATGCAGCTGTCCATCATGGGGGGTGGGTGGGTGGTGGGGTGTTAGTTTAGTGGTTAGAGCACCGGACTCATGATTCGTGGGTTCGAATCCCTGCAGGAGCGGCGGGAGAATTTTCTTCTCCAGGGTCGACTTTCTGTGCTGACTCTTATTTCGGTATCCATTCCACCCCCATGTTACCGCAGTAGCATGTAAAAGATCCCAGTCATTCTGCCAAAAGTGCAGTTGGCAGGTTACAGCTAAACATGCATACACCTTACGTATGTGGCTTTGCGTGAAATGACATGGTGCATGGTTGTATGGTGTATACAGAATTTGCACCAAGACGGCTGCAGTTTCATGTGGCACCAGCCATGCTAGCACTGTAATTACACGACTTTGGTGGGTATTAATTTTAAAAAGATGTGCTATAAAGAGCTAGTCACTCATGTAGAACCACATGGGAGCGCAGCGAGTCTGCCCAAGAGAGCGGAGAATAGCGACATATAAGCGATCATCAGTAAACATAAAAAAAGGCCACACACGTGATGCGAGAGGATGCAAACAGACCCGATGCTCACCCGTGGCAGAAGACAGGCAAGGTTGCCATGGGAGATGAGGTAGACAGGTCTGGCGGTGAGGGGAGCTGCTTTGAAAAGCGTGGCCACGTTAGCGAAGTGGTGATCTAACCTCCCACCCATGCCACCCACGATGAGGTACTGGTCCACCTGTGGGGGTCATCGAAATACTTCAACATCCGCACACCTACATGCTGCTCTAAGGCAGAAAAACTGTTTCACAATGTTATCATTCATTTCAGTTCACATCACCACAGGCTGAAATATCGGGGAACTAAAACTGTTTGTTGTGTCTTTTGTAGTCATACTTGTTTGTATTTGTACACAAAGAGAAAGAGAGACGGAGGGAGAGAGAGAGAGAGAGAGATAAGGGAGAGAGAGAGATGTGGTGGTGGTGGTGGTGGAGGTGGGGGGGGGAAGAGAGATGCAACAGAGACAGAGATGAGAGAGTCAGACATACAGAGACAGAGAGAGGAGACAGAGAGAGGAGACAGGCAAAGACAGCAGACACAAACAGAGGAAGAGATAGAGAGAGGACACAGACAGAGAGAGGAGAGATGCACACACAGAGGAGAGAGACAGACAATGACAGAGACAGACAGAGGAGAGAGACAGATAGAGACAGAAAGAGGAGAGAGAGAGAGAGACACCCACACACAGAGGAGAGACAGACAGATGGAAAAAAGGAGACAGACAGAGACAGAAAGAGACAAAGGAGACAGACAGGGAGAAGAAATTTCCCTGAATCCCTAGGCAAAAATAGTAGACATTCTCCACCAGGTCGTGACAAGAAGGCCTGCAAACACTATTTAATACTAATAATAGCATTGTCCACTGCACACAGGGCTGGTACAGGTATCACTTGGTAGTACACTGCTCTTTCACTTTCAGCTGCGGCAGCCTCACTCTGAAAGTAAACTGGCTTCAGTTTTAACAAAGGATAACAAAGAGCAAAAACAAACACACACACTACAGAAAGGAAAAAAGGAGGGCTAAGGCCACAGCGTACCTTCATGTCCCGTGTTTTGTTGATGGTGATGCAAAGGCACTTGGTGAAGTCGGTCTCATCCTGACATGGTGTAGTTTTGAAAGGCACACCCTGGAAAACCAGCATCTGGTTCACTGCAATTCCTGAACCGTTTACCGTGGCATGTCCATAGTTTGTCAGTCAACGCTACAAATCCTATCACTTTTCACACATCAAGAAAGTGGATTTCAGTTCAGTTCAGTTCACTGTTGCTTTACGTCCCCAGATCATAAGGACTATTACTTTATTAGGGATGGGGAGCCCAGGACGGCCACCTCAACTTTCTCACAGCTCCTGAGCTCTGAGGAAAGTGGAATGAAGATCTAAGTTTATGTATATTTATAATTATATATATACTACTTACTACTATACTAGACTGCATTTTACCCTATGGGTGGTTTTCATTTCAGTCAGAGAGTGGATGTTTCCCTCCCCTCCTCCCTCCCCTGCACTTCGAGTTTGACCTAAAAAAAATATATATATTTTATAATATATAATTATTTGGCTCCACATTCTTTGTGGAAACATAAGAACTTAGGAAGAATAAATAAATCAGAAACATGACAAAAATCTGCACTGCACTAGCAGACAGGCAGATAAGCCAATAGGTGGATTTTCTGTATCCAACAAACAACTGAACTGTTAAAACAAACAACATTATTGAACAGAATTCACCCCAAATCAATTTACCTTTTGGCTGTAAAAATCCACAGCAGACTGTGTGGCCGAGTCAAAGTCCCCAGTAATAATGTCCGGGATATAGTTGTCCTCTTCTCCCTCAACACACAAACGCAGCCGATCCAAGCCACCATCTGTCACTGCTTTGAACAGCGCTGAAATGAATCAGTTAAAACAAAAATGTAAAAAACGACGACGATCGTTGGGAACAAGTATGATATACATCACAGGAACAGAGGAAGTGGTGCTAATAACTGAATAAGCTGGTATAAAGTTGTGAGATCCCAACATGTAGTCTATATATTTGAGTGAACATTGGTAAACACTAACTGTAATGCATATTTGAATTTGTGATGTGTATGTTTTATTCTGTATGTGTAGGTGTGTATGCATATAATTATACATACATACATGTATAAGTAGTCATTGTTAGCCAGGTGATTATGTTCATGGTAGAATACTATACTTAAATGTTCTGTTTGTTGAAGTATATAATGTAAATGTGTTTTTTGTCAAGTTGTTTATACAGCACAATGAGTTCAACTTGTGTTAGAGAATGGTGCTTTATAAGAACTATCTATTATTGTAAAAGACAAAAAACTTATAATCTCAGAAAAAGAGCTTTACACATAATAAAGAACTGCCCCCCCCCCCCCCCCCCCCCCCCCCCCCCCCCCCCCCCCCCCCCCCCCCCCCCCCCCCCACCACCTTTTTCCCCCTTATCTTCCTATAATTATAAAAACAAATGGTACTAAATTAATTGTAAGTACTTATACAATACAATCAAGAAAACTTGTACAATGACAATGTATTATATAATAAATTATAGACAATCAGATGAATGAATCACTGTCCACATTGAATGGGGGAAATATTAACTTACAGCATGCCCACACTTGCTTCAGAAGTTGTTTTTCCAAAGGTCGATTCAACACCACAAGTGCGGATGTTTTTGCTGAAATGACCCAAATTCCAAATAATGAATAACAACAATGAAACATTTCTAACGTGCAAACCTAAAGCTTGGCGTCCTGTACAAAATTCAAACATTAACTCCATCCATGTTGAGACACCTCAAGCAGGAAACTAAAACAATGAAGTCCTGCATGCAATTCAACTTCAAGAGAGAGAGAGAGAGAGGAGAGAGAGAGAGAGAGAGAGAGAGAGAGAGAGAGAGAGAGAGAGAGAGAGAGAGAGAGAAAGAGAGAGAGAAAGAGAGAGAGAGAGAGAGAGAGAGAGAGAGAGAGAGAGAGAGAGAGAGAGAGAGAGAAGAGAGTGAGAGAGGAGAGAAAGAGAGAGAGAGAATGATCTATTATACAAGGGCAACAGATATTAAAAATAAGCACACATAATAATAATTAATATAATTATGTTTTACATCCAGACCTCACAAAGGAGGGGCAATTCTATTTCCAGATCTGACTGTACAGTGTACACATGCATGATTACACACATATATAATATATATAATTTCTAAGCCATGACTTGTGTAAGTATGACACACAACTGCACACACATGATCACATCATCACATGGAATAAATGTTAAAATGAAGGTTTGACATCAAACATGATATAACATTATGAGAGGGACTCTGAGAAAGAGAGACAGTCTGGTATATGATATGAGATATAAAATAATCCAGACTCTCTGAATTTCTCTCTCTTTCTCTCTCTCTCATATAAAGTCATATCATGTATATATATATTAATTGTATTTTGTATAGAAGGCTTTCAAATAATCTGTTACGACTACTAAGACAACCAATATATATATGTAACCGAGTGTATTGTATGCATGTTACGGGCCATGACCCTTTAATTCTTTGTTTCCGGTCCTTTTCCTTTTTGTTTGGGTGGGGGTTTTATGGCCCCAATTATCTAAGGTGTTAAAAGTTGTGTGCTGGACCGCAGCGTCCCTTTCCCCCCAGTGTCTTTTCCCCCAGTGTCCCTGCAGAGGCAGGCTGTCTTGTTTGCTGATGTGGCCGGTGTTCATGTTTTCATCACAGGGGAGAGCCTACACTGTTTCCTGGTTGGTTGGTGTACAAATAAAAGTTGTTATAGCAACCTCTGACTTGTGGCTCTTCATTCATGCTTCCAACCTGCTTTCCCTCATTCCCCACACCGCTCCCCTACACACACACACACACACACACACACACACACACACACACACACACACACACACATATATATACCAGTTACCACTAATAGTAATACACTGTGTGTGGGTGAAGAATGGGATAGACAAATAAAACAAAGCACGGGACTAGGAGACAGGCAAAACTCACAAAGACTGACAAGAAAGGACCATAAGTTAGTACACTTATCAGGTGCATCCACCGTAACACATACTGACATAGTCTGAATGAATGAATGAATGGAGAAAAAACACGTATTCATTAGAATGTTTATATCTATCAGTGCTGACTAGCAATTCTTAGCGAGTCTGGGAGCGAGTTTTAAAGAACACTACCACAATTTTCTAGGTATCTAGAGGTAAAATCTTGGGGTTGGTAAATTTTTCAGTGCCGTGATCAAGGAAAATTTAGCGTAATATGGGTGATTTTCCTGAGAGTATTCTGTGCATAACTCCTATAATTCTTTGTTGGGAAAAACAGATTAGAAATTATAGTATATATACTGTAGTCTGAAGTTGTTACAGGTGTGGCTAGGAGAAAAACTGCCTTGAGGGCTCTATTAATGAATCTAAATTATGCAAACTAACCAGTGGTTTGAGGGTATTTGCACTTGCCAAGTCCCATAGTGTTGATCCGCAATCAGCAATGGAATATATATAAAATATGGGCAAATCGACAAAGACAGAGCATATGAACGTACCTGTATTGGACAACAAACAGGCCAATGGCCTCAGAATATTCATTCTGGATTCAGTAGCTGGGAACTGCATCTGTCGTTCACCTGTTCTCCTGGAAACACACAAACAGAACTGGTCACGTCAAGTCAATGAAAACAAAGGTTACGACCCTCCACAAGGTTGTTAACAACCAGCCAGTGGATGCTGCCCCTTTCTACTCTCGCTACTGACTAGACCCCTTTCGCTTATCTCGCTGTCACACAGCGACAACCAACCAGTCACACAGCGACAACCAACCAGAGTCGACTACCAAGGTCTACAACTCCTCCAAAGCGGACGTAGGGGGGAATGTGCTGACACCGACTTCATGTGTACAAAGATCTGACCGGGCTCAATCAGTTTTGATGACCACAGACTTATTAAAATTTCGGGTTTGTTCAATCTGTTTACTGAGAAAGAAACTCCAGCAGCTGGCTGGCCATTGTCATTATTTTTATTTTGGGGGGTGGGGTGGGCTGGGGTGGGGATGGGGGATGTCCGCACTTGTGATCTAAGTATGCACAATCCACCTATGTGTGTGTGTGGGGGGGGGGGGGGGTAGGGGGCGTGCGTGCAGGCAACTCTGCGAGTGTGAGGGTGTTTGTGTTTAGAGTGTGCGTCTGTTTCATTTTGCTTTGTATGACTATGTATGAGTAGCAAGGTGTTACTGTGCTATTGATTTTTGTGAGAGTATTTATGCATTCCAATTTCCATGCTTTTGTTTGCACAAAACCTGTGAACATGTGTGTGTCAGGTTACACATCCATCTAAATTTACGCACAGTGTACATGTGTGTGTGTATGGGGGTGTGTGTGCGCGAGCGAGTGTGCAGACAACTCTGTGAGTCAGAGGGTGTCGTGTTTCAGTGTGCATCAGTTCTGCTTTGTTATTGTATGCGTAGTATAAGTATGTGTAGTAATATATTATTACGCTATTGATTTTTGTGCAAGTATTTATGCATTCCATGCTTTTGTTTCATTAAATGACAAAGTGCTTTTAGTTGCCAAACACACAATAAATTCTATATTATTATTAATATCAGTTATAATTTATATAAATATCATAGCTGAAATACCAGGCAGAGTTTGACATTTCAGTTCAATTTCTGATGCCACAGCGAAGAATAAGTGTTGAACCTCTTCAGATAGGTTAGGGTTGATCCCCCAGCCTAAAAGACTGTACACATAGCAAAAACTTTAAAATTTAAGGTAATATCAGAAATTAAACGTGTCAACACAGAAACACACTTGCCCTCACATGCACACTACACTAACACATCCTGGCAACACAGCCTGAATCATGATAATGCAGTTACTGGCAGGGGAGAAGAGGGAGAAAGTGTGTGTGTGTGGGCGTGTGTGTGTGTGTGAGAGAGAGACAGACAGACAGACAGACAGACAGACAGACAGACAGACAGACAGACAGACAGACAGACAGAGACAGAGAGAAAGAAAGGGAGATACATGTGGTGTGTGCATCTGTGTGTGTGTGTGTGTGTGTGCGCGTGTTAGTGTAGTAAGACTAAGTTTGTTTACTGCTTTATAATTATGTACTTGTTTTAAATTACTGCAATGTGTTAATGTTTTATAATAGTCATTCTGTTTGCTGTTCTACAAGTACTTGTTTTATATTTTCAAGTTATTATTATATATTAAGTATGTACAATGTATTATGTGATTGTGTGTACATAATATGTTTAATGTTAGTAAATGGTAATGTTCATGCACACACTTCCTCTCGTTCTGACAACAGTGATATATGATAGGGGGAAATCAAACAGCCCCCCCCCCCCCCCCCCCCACCAAAAAACACACACACACACACACACAAACAAAAAATCATTCTCGGTATATTGGGGATCATTCTCGAGTCAGCACCGACTGCAACATTTTGCCTTGTTACTAAAGCTAAACGATAGCTATACATTCAGGAGAATTATTGGCCTTTATTCAACCAGTGGTTACACAGCAGTGATCTATTCCACCCATCTTGTTGCCGTGAAATGTGAGGTTTTCACCACTTCTACTACAAGGGAAATACAGCTATGCATTCAGCCAGCAACACAGCTGACATGTTCCCCCTACTTCCAGCAAATCACATATGCATACCCCACTCAATCGCGCATATGTGAAGATTTAAGTGAAAGGGGTCTATTCATCAGAACCATATCAAATCACTCAATTTTTGCCAGATACCAGCAACAACAAACACAGGGGTAGTAAATATACAATAGATGAAAAAAGAATTCTTTTAATGCAAAATAAACCCCTCTCACATGCAATTGCTCAAGCCCCACATGTTTACTGTATTAATTAAATATATATATATATCAATTATCATATATTGATATAATGCAAAAATGTCCAGATCTGTTTGACATTAACAGAATGCATTTTTAATTAAAACGCTTTAACCTAAGATTGTAAGAAGTCTCAGTAGCTGAGGTCAGTCTCTATCTCTCTGACATCAGGGGGCGATGTTGATTGTCAAAACATATCAACCTTCACAGCTGCTAGGCCAAGTGGTAGTTCACTACTAACGTCAATTTTGTAGTTTCCCCCCATACCTTTGCATGCAGGACCGACCACATTTCGCGCGGGAGGTCTCAAGCTCTATACCAGAGTAGTGCTGTTATCTGTCGGGCTAGCGCAGAACTTGACAGCTGGGGCAAGACGCAGAAGCACAACTAGGTCAGTGCAAGTTTAATCTTAAAACAATTGCTGTCCGTGTGAGTAGTGTTGCATTAAGTTGTACGCATATTTTTCAAGACGCTGTGTTTGCTTTTAGCTATACGCAAGTTCTAAAATGTGTTTGCAACCCCTGCAAATGTCTTTAAATTCAGGTCAGTTCTTCCCCAGAACAACACCACTCTGTGACACCTTGCCGACATCATAATAATAATAATGGAAATTTGTCAAGTGCCTACCCCGCAGCTCAAAGCACTGAACAAACGTAACATACATAATGTACATTGAGACAGAACATGTAATCTGCAATTTAACAAATGCTAGTTAACACATAATTGTACATTAACAAGGGTTCAAGCATAGCTACAGATGCACACACACACACGCATGCATGCACGCACGCACACACACACACACATTGTACAGCTAGAGGTGAAGGACAATGTTGCTAACTGAAATCTTCCAAGAACAGAATTATGTCTCGAGTTTGAGTTTGCTTTCGAAGGAAGAGAGAGTAGCCTATCTTGAGGGAGACTGTTCCAGATGTGGGTCAAAAATGTGATATATATATATAAAAAAAAGATTAAAAAAAGTATAACCTATAGTGGCTATACAGCTGCACAGCACAAAATCTTGTCCATAGAGACTATTCTCCTCACATACACATGCTGAAGCACTCTACTCTGGCACCTTCCAAGCAGAAGCTACACAAAATGTCTAATACTAGTAACAGGCATTCAATTAAAACTAAAGTAGGGTAGGTGATCAGATGTTTATCTACAGCATGGCTTGTCCTAGTTGTAGACCGACTTAAAACTTTGTTTACGCTCAGGGTCCAGCCCCGTTTACTACCATCCCTAGGGACTTCTGCATCCCAGCAGTCCAGGTGCAGTTAGCCTCCAGTTTAGATGTGTGCTCTGTGCTCTGCTCTATTTCTATGTAATCTTGAGTCATACTATAAAAAGATATATTACACATTATTAGGTAAAAGCTCTTTTACCTGCATTTATAATTATAGTGTGTGTGTGTGTGTGTGTGTGTGTGTGTGTGTGTGTGTGTGTGTGTGTGTGTGTGTGTGTGTGTATTTGTGTTTGCTATCTACAAACCATACAAAATAATACAAAAGAACTTTATTATTCATAATAATGCATAAAATGAAAATTTGTCTTTTGGGTCACTTGAAAATTAAACTGCATTCCACACTGATTAAAAGCAATAAAACAGACAAGTAGTTCAACACAACAGACACACAAAATGGGGTAAAACATCATAAAACAAAACCATCACATCATAACATTACAGAATTCATCCTGGAGGGCCTGTTGTAAAAAAGAAATTTAAAAAAAAGAAAGAAGACACAAACAGCCATGAGCTAACGGGGACCAGAGTGCCCGGCACAAATGTGTTGGTCGCGGTTTGGCCGGGAAGCGCTACGGTAGCCGAACACTGAAAATCTAGCCAGTGTCACGCGAAGGTTGCTGCTGTTGCTGCGTTTGCATGCATTTCTGAAACCAAACCTACTGTGTGACGTACACAAAATCATATCACTGTCATAACTGACAGCTTGACTGCCAAATGCGAAGAATGAAGGTTAACCATGCTGTTTTTCGCGGTCGGACGGCGACGAACAGTTTCAGAATCATGCTGTTTGCAAATAAAACATGACCGAAGTCTTTGGCCAAGTTACAACCCCGGCTCCATTTTTCGTTGGTGCTTTCAATGGCAGTACGTCTGTGGCAACCACTGAGCTAGAAAAGCTCAGTACCACTGAGCTAGAAAAGCTCAGTTATGGCAACTCATATCCGGGTTACTTCTGTAACCTCCCACTCTGGCTTGCGCGGTCAGCTTAAAGTAAAACCAAAATCGTTCGGGACGATAGAAGTCAGTGCCGCAGAGCGAGAGCACTCGTGGTCACCGAATAAATGGATGGGTGACCGTTACGTGCTCGGCTCTGCGCCTTCCCTGAGATTTCTTCGGAGTCAAACTCTGTGCAGACTCTACCAAAGTCATTCAGATGAGACTATAAACCGAGGTTCCCCGTGCGTAGCATGCAAAAAGATCACATACGCACGTTAAAGATCCTGTCGTCCATGTCAGAGTATGGAAACAAAATTAATAGCCCAGTATGCACTGAAAGAAATGACAGTAATGGCCGGCTTTGTGGCCGATGGTCATTAACGGAAGAAGAAGAGGTAGGTGTTGTTTATGACTCGTGAGATGGTAGTCGATCAGCGGTGTTGCTGCTTTGCCTCGGCAATGGACACACCCTATGTTTAGGCCTATTGTCAGTGACTGAGAGTGCTTGTACGCTCTGTTGCCGCTTTCACATCACACAGGTTTATTAGTACCCAAACCTTTCGGAGGGCGCTGACAGCGTCGGTGGACAGCTACACAGAGATAAGGGGTGTCCCTTCAGCGGAGAGTTTGGAGAAAGGTGCCTGAAAGCGATGCTAGGGGTGTCGTTGACAGTACCCGCATCTGACTGCCCCGCTAGCCTACTAGCGGCCCGGACTACGCCTTCAGTCCTTCGTGTGAAGGCCGGTGTGAAGGCTGGTCCTAGTTACCCATGTTATCCCGTCCCTAACAGGTCATACAGTCTCAGTCTGTGGACGTCAAGCAACACTGAACGATGTGGAACCCATTCTTGCTGTGTGAAAAGCGAGGTGGGCCAGGGCTCTATCCCATTCTTTCCGCCCCGTCCCTAATCAAGCCAGTGATACAGTTTCCGCTCAGCTGTTTGGACGTAAACACCACGAAAGAAGAAGAGCCGTACTTGGCCTATCGTGTGGCCTGTGAACTTGCCAGTCGCGGCATTCCCGGCTCCCTAGGACTCGAGGGGGTTAAATGACTCGTGACTAAAACCGCCGCAGCCGTGACTCAACCGACAACTTCTGCCTCGATTCAAACCCGTGATTATTTCAAGTTATTATTTGTTTTTTGCTTGGTCAGTTGTTTTTGTGCTGGCGGCGTAAGCAATTAACCCCTTCACTGCCATGATGCCACTTAGTGACCCTCAGTGAAAACCCGGACCCGACTGAATCAAAGTGCAACTGAATTTAAAACCATGCATTAACTGTTTATAGTGTCTTCTTTTTCGCACTGTCATGTCACAGTGAAAGGACTGATTTTCATCAGCTGAAACTCATAGCACTGAAAGTAGATACGTTACAGGAGCAGAAAATACTTACGGCTCAGTTTGCAGTGCCGGCGTCCGTGCCGGCATCAGTCTTTCAGCCCGTTGACTAAAGTTTTACAGGCTGGGGAAGTGAAGGCGGGGTTAATGTGGGGCGATCATTTACCGAGAAACACCTGCTACTGAATGCGTTCTCACTTATACTTACAAGTTACTGCCATTCGGTTCAGTGAGCACCAACGAACCTTGAACCGGCTGTCTCTGAGGAGTGATGTAGCTACGGCAGTGGTTGGATGTCCAGTGCTTGGCCGAGCCGGCCGCTGAGTAGCATATATATATATATAGATAGATAGATAGATAGATAGATAGATAGATAGATATATCGAGGGATGCCTGCCAGAAAGCCGTATCTCGTTTCAGTTTTGCACATTTTACAGGAGAGGCTTTTAAAAGTGTGCAGTGCGATATGTCATAATCTAAGAAAGGCATGGTTTTATAAACTCAGTACTTTAGCAAACATCTTCCCAACACTAGGATTCAGGAACAAAAATAAGAAAAGAAGTTTCCTGTAATATACTTTTATTCCATTTTATAATGCATACAGTATGTACGATGTTCTGCCAGTGAAAATCACGAAAGTGTTAATGCCAGAAAGCCGTATCTCGTAATAAGGCTTTCTGCCAGTCACGAGGAAAGGTCCTGTTACTAAAGTCCAGTCCCAAGAAAAGCACGCATCTGGACATGCGAGGTTCTGGCGGTCAGAATGTCAGCCCGTGGCGCGCTAAACAGGCCAAACAAAACCGCGTAATTTGAGATACTGCTGTCTCGCCAGCTGAATTTCGTCCCTGTTGCAGTGAAACTGAGCTTCCGAAAGACCCTGTCTCGGTTGTAATTGGTCTGGGCAAGACAGGAAGTCTGCAATAAACATTTATGCAGGCACTGGAAACTCTGTATCTGCTTTGTTGACCACTGTTTGATTGCTGACAAAATGCTGGGTTGAAAGTGCTGTTAGTGTAAGACTATGTTGTACAATGCCGTTCCATATAATTTTCACAACGCACACACACACATACACTGACACACACACACACACACACACACACACACACACACACACACACACACACACACACACACACACACACACACACACACACACACGAACGCACACACGCAGTTACGTACACATGCATGCACACACACATATCTACTACGACATACAACACATGACACACACGTATCTTTTTCACAAATGCTTTTCAATAGTATATCAATGCATACATTGCTTTAAGGTCAGAGGCGAAGCTGTAGGGTGAGTGGAGGGTGGGGGAGTGTGCGCGCACATGCTTAATAGATCGACAAGCAGGTTAAAACCGAAAGACTATTGAAAGGGAATAATAATAGTTCATACCTTCTTTTTTGAAGATGACGTCTACAGGCTCTAATTAATCCACTGGATACATCAGAAATCAGTTTTAACAACTTCTCTGTGTTCACAAATGTCACAGTTTGAGTTTTTCATATGTAAATATTGTGTACTTATTAGTTTGTTTCACAATGAGCATATTTTCACTGTCATGTTGACTGTAAATTTGTGAACAGTCAGAAAAGGTGACAGAATAATTTGTGTCTTGGTTGTAGTCACAATGTCTTAACAAAAGCAGAATCAAAACGGCTCATTCAGTTGGTATCATCGTCAGTTTCGTTTACGTCAGGCTCGGGTAACCTGTCTTTGGTCGTGGTGGACACAGTGAGGGCCTTGTAGAATGGATGGTGCTCGACTGGGATGATCTCTGAAGCACACAGAGAGAGCAGATCACGTTTTTTTTTTTTTTTTTTTTTTTTTTTGCCTCCGTAAACCGCAGCTTGCTCGTGTACAGGCGTGGAATGGTCAGAGTATCATGGCGTTGTCCTTTGGCTGATCGGCCAAGCAAACGCAAGACTTTGAATTCTTCTTCATCAAAGTTGCATTTGAAAAACATAATGCCTTCCTCTTCTTTGACGAATTTAATACACTGGATATCCAGCCACCGGACACGCTGGCCCTTGCTGTCTTTCTTGGTGTTTGGGACACGGGTTGATGCAACCTGTTTAAAATCCAAAATGTCCTTGTGTTTGAGAGGGATGACCAGGTAGGGGTTGTTTCTTCTGGCCATTCTCAGCACAATGTCCCAGCCGCTCGGTGTGTAGATCGCAGTGTTCTTTTTAGCAGTAGCAATTGCAGAGTGCATCGAATCACATTCCACCTGGGTATGCCCTGTCACGAGGTATTTGTGCGTAATGGATTGAACGTGTGGGATAGTGTTGACAGCATGCATGAACGATGTCGCCAAATATTGGTTCCGGTTCTGCCCAGCACAACAATCAGAGTAGATGGTCACGTCATGAACAGAAGCAGGAAGGGAAGAGATGTACACGAATAGGCAAGTTGGAATTTCGCAGGCACCTCTTTTCCCCTCAGTTTCGTCCCAAGTATAGCAAGTTCCTTTGCCATCAGACAGGGAGTATGTTGTGAAGTTGTATACAGAGAGCTTACGTTTATAATACAACTGACTCACAAGGCCACATGGAGCCTGCATAACTGCCTGCATGTCAACCGTTATTACTATTTTTATGTCTGCTGTCATCCTTTTTTGCTTCTTGTTTGTCTTTCTCTTTCTCGTCTCTTGCCCTGCCTCTTCTCTTAATGTGATGCTGAAAAGACTCTTCCTCTGCCTCTGTCAGTGTGCCTTGTTTCTTCTTGGTCGAGTGAACTGTGCACCGAACACTCTGGTCCTTCTTTGGCACATGGAAGGACAAGTTAAAGTTTTCATTAGACAGAGACCTATATTTCTTTGCGGTCACACACCTCACTCCATCCATTTCAGGTTGTGTTTTATGGAGCTCGTACATTTTTTTGATGTTCATGTTCGATGCTAAATACTGCCGGCGTGTGTCTTTGCGAGTGTAATGACTTTCCACTACCGGGAAGGACATAATGTGCTGTTTTGCCTTTTCCACTGCAATTTCCGGAGTCTTGTTGTGTGGTCTGTGTTTTCCACGCCTGTCACTGCCAGTGAACGAGCCATGTTGGCTGTTTCTCAGTGCATGATCGACATACGACTCGCCTACTGAAAGAGTGGACAGAAAAAACTTCTTGCAGACCCTCTCTTTCTGTCCATCAATGTTGAAAGAAAACATCCGGTTTACCTTTCTCCTTTTGGGGACAAGCTTGTTTTCTTCGTCGGTGACCGTTTTGGTACTCTTCTCTTGTACATTGCCACAAATGAAGTCTTTTTGTCTCTCGTATACCTCAGTTCAAGGAGTAAAATGACTGAAACTGCTCCTTTCTCTTCTCCTCTGAAATTCTGCTGCGCTCGAAGCGACATTTTGTGCAATCAGTTGGCATCACCATCTTGGAAGGTCTCATCTTCCCCGATTCGGAAATGTATTCCTTTCCTTCAAGTCGTAGCACCTTCCTGGAATTCTTTTTCCACTGATTTGGCATAGCCAATTTTCGTCGAAACAATTCCTTTCTGGGGGGCGTTTTAAAAGTCCCTTGTTTCCTTGGTGTTTCCATGTGTGGAGGGAATGTTGCAGGTGGAGTTGATGTTTCCTGTTCAGAACTAGCTTGCCTTGTCCCTGATGAACTGTGTATCATGGTTTTGTCTGGAGTTGTCTTTTCCGATTCTGGAACTTGGATACCTGATGTGTTGTCGCTGAAGGCAGGTACAGTGGAACGCTTTGGACTTAGCGGAAACACAGTTTCGTAATGTGGTGCTTCCAGTTCCAAGAGAGACAGAGTTACCGGTGTTATTTCACACTGACTTTCGTTGTTGATGTCTTGGAGATGCACAATGATGACAGGCCTGTAGAGATTGCTAGTGAATATTTTCACTGTTCTCCTCGACCAATCGGCCAGAGCTAATGGAAGTAGATCACCTGCATCATTACTCCATGTACCTGGTGTATGAAGTTGCTCCACATTCAGAAAATATCTGAGATATCTGTCATTCTCATTGTCAGTATCTCCCGTCAAAAACTCGATGTAGGCTGCAAAGTTACTGTCCAGGTAGTCACACAAGCAACTCCTGAGCACCAGTGCATCAATGCCGTCAAGATGGGCTGAAACTGATTCAAAAAAGCAGTTGCCATCCAATGCCACGTCACGCCTGCAATAGCCATTAGCAGACACAATATTGTCCAGTTTGCTTCGGTGTACTTCTAGCTCACGTTCAAGTCTCTTTGCTGTTTGAACACTAGTAAGTAGTAGCTTTAGCAGTTTCTAGCTCTCTGTGGAAAGTTATATTTTTTCGCTTTCGACTCTTCCGGGTGAGACAGATCAGTGGTTCGCCATCATCTTCCGACGTTGATGGCTGTACGGTGTCCTCGTGCCAGTCAGGATCTGTTAAGTCACTAGCAATGGCAATCTCAGGACTGCTGCAACTACCAAACAGGTCACTGACAGTGACAACCTCAGGACTGTTACAACTGCCAATCTGCTGTGACGCTTGGCAATGTTGATCAATGGTTCATCATCAGAGGATAGTTCACCAGTGTCCTCAGGCACGTTGATGTATGTGGGACCATCAGCTGTGACAAGAACAGCGGGTCTGTCTGCATCAGTGCAATGGCGCACAGCCTGAGCGACGTTGATGAGCGGTTCGTCGTCTGTATCCCCCCAACTCTCGTTCATTCTGTAGAACAATAATGTTTGGTTTATTAAAACAATTTCTTCAGTGTTGTTTGGTAAGTGTACAACACAGCAGGAAATGCTCGCCAGAGGTTTAAATACCGATATGTAAATTCCTATTCGAAACTTTTAAACTGTAGTTTGTAAACAGATTTTTTTTATTTATTTTTACGACCGAGTCTTTTATTTAACAACTTTTGCGAAAACCTGTAGTAGACATTAACTGCTACTTCACAGTTGAACTCGTAGCTAATTAGAATAAACATACGTTCCAGTCAATCTACAAAATGTACATTGAAACTGACCGTCTTATGAAAAGAAACTTTATGATAAACACACACACACACACACACACACACACACACACACACACACACACACACACACACACACACACACAGTCACCACCCACCCACCCACACACCCACTCACACACACACACACACACACACACACACACACACACACACACACACACACACACACACACACACACACACTTGTGACACACACACACCACCACCACCACCAACAACCAAATAACTAAAACAAAATAAAGATTTCTTACCTGGAGATAAGTTGATGCAGAAGTCTTGAAATGAACTTGAAATAAACAGATTTTCCACTGAAAGGCTCCACCGGCTAACTTCGCATTACCAAGACTTGAACGTATGATAGACAAACGGCAACTGCAGCACATACTTTTATCACAGAAACAACGTGTAGACCAAAGAGAAGATTCCCACGGGACCCAAGTAACGGCCGGACAGGATGTTCATAGGGCGCATACCGCTAATTAAGGGACCACACCTATAGTATGAAGAAAACTCTCCTTAGCGTTGCATTTTTAACTGGCTCTCAGCATAAGGCAGAATAAAACTTCAGTCAGCAAAGACTGAATGCAGTATAAAATGCCCGCTGTTTCTAAGTAGATTTACTGTCAGTTATGTCTAATGAGCATTTGTAATGAGCGTGTATAGCTTGTTTAATGCTGATGCGCTCATTTCGTTTGTACAGTTTTACTTGAACATGAATAAACTTCAGTTAAACCCGAAGGCAGAGTGCAGTATGCATGCACTTCAGTCGACACCTTCATACGTGTATGCTGTAATCTAACTTTTGTTGTTTTTGTTCGTTTGTTTAATGCCTTGCGAAAATACGAATTATTAATTTGAGTCCCATATCTGCAGTTTAGTTTCAAAAATGACTGATTTTACTGAGTCCACACATTACTTTCAAGTCATCCTTTCTTTCTTCATAAAATAATGTATTCTCTTCCCTTCTTTATAAAAAATATATACCCAACTACACATTAGGCCTGTATTAAGAAACAAAAAATTAGTCTTAGTGCAGGATCATCGTATGTCAGTGATTCTTCAGTATTCAGTCTTTCTGTAGCCATGAGGATGACTGCATCTCACACCTGTTTTGATCCTTGTCAAGTAACCCAGACATTCTGATCTAGCAGTGTCAGTTATTAGTAGACAATTGTTCTCATCCTGGCAATTCATTTTAGGGTAATCTTTATTTTTTTTGGCATGGATGACATGCTTGAATAGACATCGCTTTTACCAGCAACATTTTACAATTATTCTTATCAATGTAAGCTGCAATTAAGGGACCACACCTATAGTATGATACGTTTTTCACAAAGCCAATTATCCAGGTGCGTGCGTTCGTGCGCGAGCGGGCGGGCGTGTGTGTGTGTGTGTTGTCTTGTTTATTCTGTTTCATTGTGGGTGCTTTGTATAACGAGAGTAAAGATGGGGCATTACCTCTTAATAACTTTAAACCGTAAATTTATTTTCCTTCAGTTTTTATTTTGCCCATGCAGATAGCCCCTTTTCTGTGAAACTACCATATATAACTATATTATGCAAGGAAATCTTGATGTGAGCGAAAGGTATTTTTCATAAAATGAGACGGCCAGCAAAAACGACACACACAACACACGCACGCACGCTCGCACGCACGCACGCACGCACGCACGCACGCACGTGGCACGCACACACACACACACACACACACACACACACACACACACACACACACACACAAACACGTTTGTCCTGAAGGAACCAATTGAACATTCAGACCTTTAGATGACGGAAAAACTCGGAATACCGTTACACAAAGTGGGCAAACAACAGATCAGAGTACACAAGACTACACGCAAAAACTGAGGCTGATAGGAAAGCTCCAGAGACATAGTCTATTAGGGCCTGTTCCGCAATGTCACAGTCTGTGGTGGGGTTCGGAGATCCGGTACAGACACTGAATCTGTGTGTGTGTGGGGGGGGGGGGGGGGGGACCCAAACTCCAAGCCGACTGGTTTACGACATCCTTCCGTGAGAAAGATGCCGGAAAGTGATGCTCGGAGTGTGGAGCAAACCCTGTGGTTAACCAGCTACACGTCAACAGCGGCCGTTCAGAATCAGAATTTTTGAAATATTTGTTATTCCTGCCGTGATAACTGATATCATTCTCGGGAAGGGACCGCTACTAAAAATGGGAGGCGCTCGACAGACCTCTCGGTGGTGCCAGAGCAACCACAGAACCCTTTTTAGTGTGAAAAGTGTCAAAACTGACAGTCACACTCACACTGAACAACCCTACGCCGCACGTTTAGTGAAATAATAAACTTGCACGGAATTTGGCCGGGTAAATTGTTTCTTCTTCGAATAGGGTGGCATTGGAAACTTGCCCAAACAGGTACATTTGACTGATTTACATGCACGCTTCGAGACACGAGTCTGTCACACTGACTGGCTCAGCCAACACAAGCTCGTCAAGTTGTAGTAGTGTAGACACCTTCGACCAGTTGCAGAATAGTATACATAACCACCCGTGTTAAGCTCATGAACATCATAGTGAAAGACAACTTTTTTTCTGATGTATGTGATTCAGTCGGGGGAATTTCAGCTATAATATATTTCAACAAAGTATAACAAAGTCCAGGCATGTTTTGTATTGGAAACTTTTCCTCAAAATTTTCGCCCTTGAGGGCTTTGTCAAGGTCTGCCCGGTCGGCTTGACTGATACCCGTGCCCAGAGTCACAAAAAGCCTTCCGGGCCTTCTCTCTCTCTCTCTCTCTCTCTCTCTCTCTCTCTCTCTCTCTCTCTCTCTCTCTCTCTCTCTCTCTCTCTCTCTCTCTCTCTATGTATGTATGTATGTATGTATGTATGTATGTATGTATGTATGTATTTATGTCTCCATATGAAGAATAAAAAATGCATGCAGCTTTGGCAGTGGTAGCAAGTCTCTGTTATGTAATGTTTATAACTGTCCGCTTATAATTGAATATGAAAAAGGTGTGGGTTGCAACTTGACTTTCTAATCTAGGCAGACTTGTGAGCCTTCAGTTGCTAATTTGTAGGTGGCTGGAGAATTGGTTTAGTAGTAATTGAAAAATGTATCATAGTATAGGTGTGGTCCCTTAACTCAGTGCAGCTTACATGCATTGATAAATAATTGTGAAATGTTGCTAGTAAAAGCCGCTTTAATTGTTAGTTCAGTTTCAAACACGTCGTCCATGCCAACTGAAAATTGCAGATTAGTTTCCCGGCTTCGATACAGTGTCACTCTTGATAGCGGTACGCTGATAACTTGGCTCTTGCGTATCAGGGTAGGCCGGTACAGTATGTGTAATCACGGGAAGGAATTATGCAAAGTATGAATGGGTGAGTTAAAGCACGGTACTATTGTAACTTGGATGGATGCATGTTACTGAATACAATTTCCGCAATCAGTGAACTTGACTCAGTTACTGCAAAGACAGAAAACTGAGACAAGCAGTT
>OY757553.1:9988616-9999381 GCA_963584105.1 Alviniconcha strummeri | reverse complement strand
AGAGAGGGAGAGAGAGTGTGTGTGTGTGTGTGTGTGTGTGTGTGTGTGGGAATATCTCGCTGTACTTCTTTTGTATTTGCAGTATATTTACTTGTATCATACATGTGTGCTAAAATCAGAGTTTGGTCCATGTTTAGTTACTGGCAACTTTGGTTTATTTACTGAAATTCCTGTATGTAAATTTTTGCGTGGTTGGCGGGCGTAGAGCCCGAAAACTTTTTTTTATTTTTTTTATTTTTTTATATCTTGTCCATTGTATGTGTTTGTACATTGTTTCTACATTAGGGGGGGTGGCCATGACACTAATTGCCATATTTTGGATTGCCCACCATGAGATCGCGATGCCATGCTAGTACTGATATTTTATGGTCTGTGTTTGGGGGGGATCCGTGTTGCTGTTGTTGCCGTTGTTGTTGGTTTTAAAAGCAAAGTTTGTTTACATTCATGAAAATATGGACAATCAAAATCTTGTATGAGCATTAAAGAAGCTATATATAGTAAATGCTCACAAGCTTAATTTACTAAATTCATTTTGCAACAACGGGTATGTTTGTGTTAAGCAACATGAAAACAACAGCAAGAAAAAATAGTCAAGAATCGAGAGACAGTTGTTGTTATTTTTTTTATTTTGTGGGGGGGTGGGGGTGGGGGGAGGGGCTGTCATGGGATGCAGCGGAGGTGGGGTGACTGAGGTGGAGGGAGGAATGACCTGCATTTATATGATCGCAGAGGCAACGTTTTACTTTGTTTTGCTTTGTTCTTGCTCTCTTTTCCTCCGTCTTGTATACTTTTACCTCGGTTATTTTGATCTGTTCAGTGGCTTAGTCAGTTTGTACATGTATCATAAGACATTTCATGATGCATTAATTTGTTATGAAAAATTATAGTTCTTTTGAATTTGACTTGGCCGAGAGACGGGGGACAGCGAGACACGAACAGAGAGACACAGGGACAGAGAGACACGAACAGACAGAGACAGACAGTCAGGGACAGAGAGACGCGAACAGAGAGACAGGGACAGAGACACGAACAGAGAGACAGGGACAGAGACACGAACAGAGAGACACGAACGGTGGAGACAGGGAAAGAAAAACGGGGACAGAGAGAGTCGGGAACAGAGGGACACGAACAGAGAGACACAAACAGAGAGACACGAACAGTGGAGAGACAGGGAAAGAGAAACAGGGACAGAGAGACAGGGACAGAGAAACACGAACAGAGAGACAGGGACAGAGAGGCACGAACAGTGGAGAGACAGGGACAGAGAGACACGAACGGTGGAGACAGGAAAGAAAAAACGGGGACAAGAGAGAGTCGGGAACAGAGGGACACGAACAGAGAGACACAAACAGAGAGACACGAACAGTGGAGAGACAGGGAAAGAGAAACAGGGACAGAGAGACAGGGACAGAGAAACACGAACAGAGAGACAGGGGACAGAGAGGCACGAACAGTGGAGAGACAGGGACAGAGAGAGAGAGACGGACAGAGAGAGGGAGAGACGGACAGACGAGAGAGAGAGAGAGAGAGAGAGAGAGGAGAGAGAGAGAGAGAGAGAGAGAGAGAGAGAGAGAGAGAGAGAGAGAGAGAGAGGAGAGGAGGTACACTGCGTACACAGAACATAAAAGAGTCACAGTCAGTGTTTTTGTTCAACATGGTGTTCTTTTCTTAAAGCTGATACATTCGGAATCACCAAGCCGGCAACCACCAATTAAAATGCCTCTTGACTGCCATGCCATAAATCCAAATGATGAAAGTTGCTGTAATGTTTTCAAAATGAAAACTGACAGAACTACATGGTTGTTACTATGCAAAACTTCAGAACTTCTCACAGAACATTGTTGCACAATAAACCCATCCCAAAAGACAAAATCGGAAATCCCAATTTTGTTTCTTTTACTGGCGGTTTGGTGCTTTGGCAAAGTCCAAATCAAATGCTTGTTTCAAATTTTGCGAAACCAGAAACTATGATACGATTTAGAGTCTTAGTGTACAGATCAAAACTGCCCATAAACGCTGTATTGCTATATTAATTGCTAGACTGTTTACAAAAATCTGAATGTCAAAATGGAACAGAAATAGGAGACAAAGGGGGAGAGAGAGAGAGAGAAAAAGAAAAAAGATGAAGGCTAAGCTACCATTGCGAAAAAGGCAAAAAGGTATCGTCATAATTTATATTGCACCTCAAAGAAAATATAAATCCCTTTACCTTGCGATTTTACAATGCTGTCATAAAAAATAAAATAAAAATTTAAAAAATCGACTTATACAACTCTCCCGTGAGCTGGTACCACACTTATTCAATAAATTTCTGCCAGGAAAGTTCTCTCTCTTCGATGGCGATTTGACTGGTGCCGTTTGTTCGGGTCAGTGGCCGTCGTTCCCGTCGTTGTTGGTTGCTGATGTTCGTTGATTTTTGTGAACGATTGCTGTGGTCGGCGTTTCAGTCTTCTGTTTGAAAAAAGAAAAAAAGAGAAAAAAAGAGTCAGTTCTTCTAAAGTTTGAGTTTTCTTGTCGAAAATTCTTGTTTTTCATTTTGAGTATTTATAATATAGTCGTTGCTCACGCTCACGCCCGCGCGCGTGTGCGTGTGTGTGTGTGTGTGTGTGTGTGAGAGAGAGAGAGAGAGAGAGAGAGAGAGAGAGAGAGAGAGAGAAGAGAGAAGAGAGAGAGAGGAGAGAGAGAAGAGAGAGAGAGAGAGAGAGAGAGAGAGAGAGAGAGAGAAACCGCCTGACAGACAGACGGAAAACATAGACAGACTAACAGAGAGACATTTTTGATCTGTTCAAATTGAAGAGAACCCTAACTCACAGCCTTCACTATGCGAAGCAAAACGCGCTGACCAAAGAACAATACATCGCCCAACAACAAAGTTCACCAAACCAAACAAAACCAATGAAAAAAGCGAACCCTTAGAGAATACAGCAACTGCTAAAACAACAACAACAACAACACGGGAAGCCGCTACTCCTCCCACCCCAACCCCCTCATAAGACCACCACCACCAACAACAACAACAACGACGACGACGACTACAAATAGCGTACGTCCACGGTTTATTTGACGTTGTGCTGATTCTCTGATCTCACGCTGTCGAGCGCGGGGTGTGTGGGGTACGTGTTAGGTAGTTCCTTTTCGTAAACCTGATCGCATCATCGAGTCTTTCGTGACGGACGGGAGCGCTGGTCCTTATAATCTGACACTCGATCAACTCAGTCTCAATGATCCTTGCTCCGAGAACGCGGTCGGCTACAACATGACGTCGCCCCGTCTTCTTCTGGCGGGCAAAACGATTTCAGTGAGGGGCCGATGAGTGCTACTCACGGTGGGCAGGCAGGGGTCATTGACACCGTCTCTCTGTGTATGTGTGTCTCACGGTCTGTCTGTGTATGTGTGTTCCTGTGTCTGTCTGTCTGTCTGAGTCTGTCTCTGAGTCTGGGGTTTCTGTCTGTCTGTCTGTCTGTCTGTCTCTTTGTATGTGTGTTCCTGTGCCTGTTTTACTGTCTCTCAACCTGCCTCTGTCTGTATGTGTGTCGTTGTCTCTGTCTATCTCCGTCTGTCTCCGTCTCTCAGTCTGCCTCTCCACCTGCCCCCCACCTCGGTTACCCTGCACCGCCCCCCCCCCCCCCCCCCGCCCCCCCCCCCACTTCCCCCGTTACCCTGATATGACAGTCTCTGTTGACTGGACATGAAAACCAATTACCAACCCACCGCTCTCTCACTCTCCGTCTCTCACTCCCTGTCTCCCTCACAGTGTCTCTCTCTCTGTTTCTGTCTGTGTCTCTGTCTGTCTGTCTGTCTCTCTGCCTGTTGTGTCTCTCTGTATGTGTGTGTGTGTGTGTGTGTGTGTGTGTGTGTGTGTGTGTGTGTGTGTGCGTGCGTGCGTGCGTGCGTGCGTGCGTGCGTGCGTGCATGCCTGCCTACCTGCCTGCCTGTCTGTCTCTCTCTCTCTGTCTGTCTGTTTTTCTGTCTGTCTCTCTCTCTCTTCAAATAAAAATCAAGAAGGGTTTCGTTGTTGTTGTTGTTGCTGTAGTATTGCTGAACTTGTAGTTTAAAATTTAGATTTCACATAATTCGTAATAAAAGCAGGCATCTTAACCCCGGAGCAAATCAAACTTTCAGACCGTCTTTTGAAATTGATAATACGTAAGTTCCCCAACGCAATTTCAGTCCATATATTGCAGGCTAATGTAGTTAGTGTCGATGAAGATGTCCGTAACCACGTGTGTAGCGTCAAAATTACTTGTGAAAAACAAACAACATCATCAACAACAACAACAAACCAAGAACACCACCAGCAAAACACACACACACACACACACACACACACACACACACACACACACACACACACACACACACACACACACACACACACATCAAAACAAAAACAAAACAACAACTTTACACACAAACAACAATTAAACAACAACAACGCTCGAAACAGTAAGTCCCATGAAACAGAACTGTGGAATTCTGGTGTACTGTGAGTGTTCATAGCTTTAACCGCCGGCCAAGCCATGCTGACAAAATTCTGAGAAGATGCTGCTGCAACACAACTAACATGCCGCCAAATTATGACTGACAGAACGAGATTAGCCAATCAGAGCACGCAGACTAGACACTCATCACCTTCGACACCGACAGCCCAGAATCATTTGCTTTCCGTCAACGATGAATCCGTTGCGGGGCTCGATAGAACATTAATTTTGCAGAGAACCAAGAGCGTCACGTTTCTTACATGAAGCAACGAACAGCAAACAATAGCTGCACTTTGTTCTAAAGGGATCGACTATTCACTGAATCAATGACAAAAACTTACCCAGCTTTGCAAGGACAAAAACCATCCAACAGTCATATTCATAAAATCGACCACCCTGCTTTACCCCGCCACCTCCCCCCAAACAATTAAAAAAAAATTAAAAAAAAAAAAAAAAAGAATTAAATGGCGTTTGCCTCTCAACACGTGTCGGCCCTCGATCGTTTCACACGGTTGTACAGTAATTAGTAATTAACTATTTTGTCTAACCAACGACACAGATAACTGCTCTGTCTTGCCCAGGCGATAGCACTTTGCATATGGATACATAATTATATATGTTTGTTGTTGCGACTGAAAATAAGTCTATACTTTCTTCTTAAATAAATAAATAAACAAAAATTAAAAGTAAATTTCTTGAGGTTTGTTATTGTTTTGATGTAAATTGCTGACAACTGTTATCTTGATAACTTGTAAGACCAGTCTAATAATTATCACTCATGTGGAAAGAAACGAAAAACAAAACAAAAACAAAAACAAGCAACAACTTTAAATAAAAAGGAAGAAAGGAGGCGACAGCTTCTAAGGCCGATGAATCCCCCACATGCCACCCGGTCAGTCTTTCAATCCGGACATCGCTTTCCGGAGACTTCCTCCAGACTCTGCCAAAATTGGTCACGCCACTGAAGGGGCACTCTTTATCTCCGCGCACCTGTCCACCGACGCGGTCAGCGCCCTCCGAAAGGTTTGGGTACTGATCACACTCCGAGCATTGCTTTCCGGCACCTTCCTCCAAACTCTGCCAGATTTAGTTACGCCACTGAAGGGGCACTCTTTATCTCCGCGCAGCTGTCCAGCGACGCGGTCAGCGCCCTCCGAAAGGTTCCGGTACTAATATGACTGTAGAAGCAACCTAGCGCTAAAGCACGCGCGTAAACATGAGTCGCATCCACCCCGGGTAAAAAAACAAACAAACCAGGAGTTACGTCTCGATTCAAACGATCGTGGTTTTGTTTGTGCTGGTGTAAATTTTGTTGGCGGCTATAAATGACACGCCTTGTTTAAATTTCAGCTGTTTGTAACAAACTTACTACTGTTTGAGCACCATCAAAAAACTGCTCGTTAGCTGACAGTTTTCTGGAACCTATGGCGTAACTAAATACGGCAGTGGTTGAAGGAAGGATGTCGTGAACCAGCGCTTGGAGTTTGAGTACCAGTAAGACTGTGGAAGCAACACAGCGTCCAAGGGGCGCGTCCGCCCCGGGTGTTAGAAAAAAAGTCGTCTCGATAGTAAGTAAACATGGTGCTTAACGTCCACCCAAACCATACGACTTATTAGGGACGGGAAGGATGGGGTATTGGGGGTGGGTGGGTGGGGGGTGCGGGAGATTATATACCTATCGCTATACACTGTCACCACCGGAATGACTTCTGCTTTAAGATGGGCAGCGTTGAGAGCCATTTTAGTGTTTCACTAAGTGTGAGGGACAGAGTCACAAGACAGTGTCCACAGACCACAACTTTTGAAGAGAAAGGAGAGCCGAAGCGGATTCGAACCGATGTCCTTCTGCTTACCAGCCTAATGCCTTACCGCTAGGCCAAACCGGCTCACATCGGCGTCTCGATTCAAACGACTTTGGGTTTATTTGTGCTGGCGTAAGCAACGGGGCGGTGTAACTGTGCCGCCAAGACACCGGACACACAAAACAATTACAGGCACTCAAACACCATTGAGTCAATCACAATAGTCTGGTTTCTCCTGGTCTTCTATTCCGTTTCTTCTTACATAAAATCAAATCAACAGTCGACAGTTCCAACAGTTCCAGCCAAAGAGAATCATACAGTAGGAACATCCCGAACAGTCCTATTCATGTCCTTAGCCTATGCCGAACTTGCGCTCCTGCTTTCCCTACCGCTACCACGGTACCAGTCCATAGCTTCTGTTCTGTATGCTGAGCATTAGCTCCTGCTTTCCCTACCGCTACCAGGGTACCAGTCCATAGCTTCTGTTCTGTATGCTGAGCATTAGCTCCTGCTTTCCCTACCGCTACCACGGTACCAGTCCATAGCTTCTGTTCTATATGCTGAGCATTAGCTCCTGCTTTCCCTACCGCTACCAGGGTACCAGTCCATAGCTTCTGTTCTGTATGCTGAGCATTAGCTCCTGCTTTCCCTACCGCTACCACGGTACCAGTCCATAGCTTCTGTTCTGTACGCTGAGCATTAGCTCCTGCTTTCCCTACCGCTACCAGTCCATAGCTTCTGTTCTGTACGCTGAGCATTAGCTCCTGCTTTCCCTACCGCTACCAGTCCATAGCTTCTGTTCTGTACGCTGAGCATTAGCTCCTGCTTTCCCTACCGCTACCAGTCCATAGCTTCTGTTCTGTACGCTGAGCATTAGCTCCTGCTTTCCCTACCGCTACCAGTCCATAGCTTCTGTTCTGTACGCTGAGCATTAGCTCCTGCTTTCCCTACCGCTACCAGTCCATAGCTTCTGTTCTGTATGCTGAGCGTTAGCTCCCTTATCTATCATCCCATAGCCAGTTCTGTCCCACGGTGAGCCGCAGCTTAATTTCTTACTGCCAGTGAGACCCTAAATGAAACCCTAAAGAAATGCTGAGCCTGAGCCTAATAAGCTGGACCTTGATCTTGAGCTGCCCACCCTAACCAGTACGGCCCGATATATACACTCTTTCGCCGTATCTCCGGGATTATCTCCCCTGCCACGACTCGTGTCACCCTGTCGCCCATTAATTTCAAGATCAAAAGAAGCACTTTTCTTTGTCCAAGGGAGGTTCGTTACGTCCAGCTCATCTGTCGACGAGCCCCGTCGCGCTCCCGGTGACCGCTGTCCGGCCGTGGTGTCCCTCACAACAATCACTACCCCAGCAACAAAAAGCAAGGACGATGGATAAATGATGTGGCCTCGCAGGGCGCTCATCGCTACAGTTAAAATGGGCGTAACACCATTGTGTTATACTCCTCCCACAGTGCATGATAATTTTATCCCCAAATTCTCATAATCATTATTAGACCAATAAACTGACGTACAAAATGATTACATCTAGGAGTGTCCGCACAGACACGCGCAGCTGTGAACCACCAATAAACCCGTAAGCGTCTTTGAAATAAGTCTCTAGAACAATTGTCTCTGGAACAGTCTAGACCTGTCTCTCTAACTATCGCAGGAACTGTCACTGGAACTATCTCTGGTACTGTCACTGGAACTATCTCTGAAACTGTCACTGGAATATCCTTGGAATTGTCGCTGGAAATATCTCTGTAACTTTATCTCGAACTATCACTGGAGCTGTCTTCTCGAACTATATCAACTATGGCAGTGGTTGAAGGAGGGGTGTTGAAAACGAGTGCTTGGAGTCTGGGGCGCCGCCTCGCTCTTTTCGGACCCCAAGGCAGTGGGCGGTGCTTTCTCTCTCCTCGCGACGCGTTCATCGGCCTGCTCGGTCTACCAAGGCGAAGGAAAAGCATGGGTGTCTATATAAATGCTCTCTAAATAAGAGGAGCTTTTCCCGTCCTTAATAAGCCGTACGGTTTCTGTGGACGTTAAGCACCATGTTTACTAGAGGAGCTTTCTCTCTCCTCGCCACAAGTTCATCGGCATACCCGGTCTGCTCGGTCTACCAAGGCGAAGAAAAAGCATGGGTGTCTATATAAATGCTCTCTAAATAAGAGGAGATTTCTCATATATAATAATAGGGTTCCAGGCGAGATCAAGAGGACGGAGGTGGAGCTGGACTCTCAAGTGGAGCTGGGTTGCGAAAGTTTGACTTCTTTCGCTTCGGGTTGTTCCTCAACAGCGGTGCAACGGACATTGTCCTTGTGACTCTGCCTAAGCACGGCAGTTGAAACAGCAATTGTGCAGTGCACTAGCAGGTGCGCAATGGCGAGGGGACACCATCTTAACACTTCCATTGTTCTGGCGGCGGTCCACGGTCTCTCCGGTCTTTTTCGGGCGGTATCCGCGGTCGAGCCTTCACTCTCTCGCCCCCTCCCCCCCCCCCACGTCCCCGTCCCTGAGAAGCAACCTTGCTTCTGTGGACGTAAAGCAACATGGTAAAGGTCAAGAGGAGCTACACAGAGCTCAGGAGCTGTGTGAAGTGGCTCCTGGGCTCCCGTCCCTAATAAGCCTATGGTTTCTGTGGACGTAAAGCAACACTCAACTCAACAGAGGAGCTACCTCTCTCGTCGCGACACGTTCATCGGCCTGCTCGGTCTACCAAGGCGAAGAAGTAAGTAAGTAAGTAAACATGGTGCTTAACGTCCACAGAAACCATAAGGCTTATTAAGGCGAAGAAACAGCATGCCTGTCTATATATATGCTCTCTAAATAAGAGAAGCTAATTCCTTTCTCCCCGCGACACGGTTATCGGCCTACTCGGTCTACGAAACCGAAGAAAAAGCACGAGTGTCTATATTAGTATATAAATGCCCTCTAAATAAGAGGAGCTTTCTCTCTCTTCGCCACACGTTCTTCAGCCTACTCGGTCTACTAAAGCGAAGAAAAAGCATGCCTGTCTACACATACAAATGCTCTCTAAATAAGAGGAGCTTCGTCTCTCCTCACGACACCTTCATCGGCCTACCCGGTCTACGAAAGCGAAGAAAAAGCATGCCTGTCCATACGTACAAAGAAGAAAAAGCATGCCTGTCTATACATAACAAATTCTCTCTAAATAAGAGGAGCTATTAACACAGGCAAAGAAGTGGAGACTGTAATAACTGACCTCTCGCTTTTGATCAAGACAGCTCTGCTCAGTTAGACAAGCGAAGTCAGTGAACAACATGACGTGTGAGTTTGAACTCGCGCTTCGAACTTTCGCACAGACCCAAGATCAGTCTTGAACATTACTTTCGTAAAACCGCAGCAAGGGCATGTGCACAGATTACATTTACCACGGTACTTGGACAGCCCTAGATGTGCACGTGTGTTTGCATACAGGCGCTGCAGAACTGACTGACTGACTACAGCTCGTCTGTCAGCCCAAACTCCAAGCACTGGTTTACGACATCCTTCCTTCAACCACTGCCGTATTTAGTTACGCCATAGGGTCCAGAAAACTGTCAGCTAACGAGCAGTTTTTGTTGGTGCTCAAACAGTAGTAAGTTTGTTACAAACAACTCAGATAAAACAAGGCGTGTCATTTATAGCCGCCAACAAAGTTTACACCAGCACAAATAAAACCACAATCGTTTGAATCGAAGCGGAACTCTTTCTTTCACCCAGGGTGGATGCGCCTCATGTTTACGTGCGTGCTTGGGCGCTAGGCTGCTTCCACAGTCTTATCAGTACCCAAACCTTTCGGAGGGTGCTGACCGCGTCGCTGGACAGCTGCGCGGAGATAAAGAGTGCCCCTTCAGTGGCGTAACTAAATCTGGCAGAGTTTGGAGGAAGGTGCCGGAAAGCGATGCTCGGAGTGTGCTGTCAGCCATGCCCTCCGCTGGACCGCCTCAAGAGGGGACGGTCAGACCATGGTAGTAATACTAATAGTAACATGGTGTTTTACACCCAGTCAGACCAAACACGCCATCGTCCCCACAGATTCAATGAGGCTGCGACACTGAAAAAAGTGAAAAGTGGAATGGGAAGTCCAGACTGGCATGTGTCAATGACCAACCTCCACCTTCGAAAACTCTCGTGGGTGTACTGCCTTGGACATGCCGGAGTGAAGGGAAATAGCCCGCGGATAGACTGTCGGGAACAGTTAATGCAACCAACACAAGTGGCTCGAGTCTCAGGAGACCTGAAGCGTGAGGAACTTGAGACACTACCTGCCGGCACAAAGCCAAGGACATCACACCATCGATCGCCAGGAGGAGACAGGCGTGGAAAGAGGAATCGCTAGACGATCTTCCTTGAAAGGACGAGAGAGGGCCGTTGTCAAGCAGACGAACATTGGAACCGTTTCAAAGGCAACGTTCGGGAAATTCCTAAGAGACGGGGTGGAGCGAATATAATATGGGCTTTTCCGAGCGCATAGATACAGT
>OY757553.1:9958561-9981061 GCA_963584105.1 Alviniconcha strummeri | reverse complement strand
TGGATGCCTGACTACGTCCACCCGTGCTCACTGCCCTGGTCCAACTGGATATCGGTCAGTCAGTCAGTCAGTTCTTTATTTGCACATAACGAAAACTGTGTGCGTGACACCGTACAGCACAACTTGGACAACAGATATTCAAGAACCACTAAAACAGTCCACATCGACAGCTTGACAGCAGCAGTCGACTCAGGAGATAACTCTCTCTCTCTCTCTCTCTCTCTCTCTCTCTCTCTCTCACACACACACACACACACACACACACACACACACACACACACACACACACACACACACACACACACACACACACACACTCACACATATTTACAATCTCTCTGGCCGGCTACGTCTCTGTGTCTCTCTCTGTCTCGCTCGCACACACACACACACACACACACACACACACACACACACACACACACACACACACACACACACACACACACACACACACACACATTTACATTCTTTCTGTCTGTCCGGCTCTGTCTCTGTCTCTCAATCTTGACCAAGACATCATAACGTATAGTAACTATAGCCTTGGCTACGTAGTCCAGTCAAATGGCCGACTGGTTAGACGGACGAAACGCCGTAAACGTAATAAATTCTCCTATTCGGATGATTTTTATTCCTTAGACTGACAAAACTACGCCACTTCTCTGTTTAAAATCGTGTCGGCCCTCTCAAAACCTTGGCTGGATAAGTGTTGCTTTACGTCCACAGAAACAGTAGGCTCATTTGGGACGGGAGCCCAGGATGGCCAGCTCGACTTTCACACAGCTCCTTAGCTCTATCTCAAAACCTGCCGTACCGATTAACTTTGCATACTGAACCTGCCATTACTCACTTAAATGTTAACACCCTGGCAATGCCCTTCTTGTTCGAACACCTCTGCGGGACCTGCGCTATAGCAATATACTTACGACCGTGTAGCTCTCTATGGCCTTTTTGTAGTCCCCTTGCTTCAGCAACGTGTCCGCCTCGGCTTTGTAGATCTCAAACGTCCCTTTCGGACCCGCGTCGCTCTCGTTGTCATACATCTTACTCTTCTTGTTCTTTGTTCCTTTTCCTGACGGGTTTCGATGCTGTAGTAATTATGACTATCTCCGAGAGTGCTACTGCGGCACTCGTTGTGTTCCGTCCGGTCGTGTGAAACTTGTGTGATTTTCTGCGGAGCTTTGAGCGGTCTGGGTGACTGTAACGTTGCGGGACCGACGGGGACTGGGGGTATCCAACACACAGGGCGCAGAGAACGGCTGGATTAAGCGGCTAATCCGCGGCCGACTGACTGACCAGGTGGTGGCACGTGAGGTGTTTTGGGTGCAATGCTTACAGGGGCCTAGTGAGGGGGAAATTAACCATTGTATGTTTACCCGCAAATCTCTGTTTATTAGCCATTGCATGTTTACCCGTAAATCTGTTTATTAGTCATTGTACGTTTACTCGCAAATCTCTGTTTATTAACCATTGTATGTTTACCCGCAAATCTCTCTCTGTTTATTAGCCATTGCATGTTTACCCGTAAATCTGTTTATTAGCCATTGTACATTTACTCGCAAATCTCTGTTTATTAGCCATTGTATGTTTACCCGCAAATCTCTGTTTATTAGCCATTGCATGTTTACCCGAAAATATCTCTGTTTATTAGCCATTGTACGTTTACCCGCAAATCTCTCCCTGTTTATTAGCCATTGCATGTTTACCCGTAAATCTCTCTCTGTTTATTAGCCATTGCATATTTACCGCAAATCTCTCTCTGTTTATTAGCCATTGTACGTTTACCCGCAAATCTCTCCCTGTTTATTAGCCATTGTACGTTTACTCGCAAATCTATGTTTATTAGCTATTGTATGTTTACCCGCAAATCGCTGTTTATTAGCCACTGACGTTTACTCGCAGATCTCCTCAGTTTATTAGCCGTTGTATGTTTACCCGCAAATATCTGTTTATTAGCCATTGTATGTTTACCCGCAAATCTGTGTTTATTAGCCATTGTAAGTTTATTAGCTGAGCATGGACTCGTTGTTAGACAGCTTATGACTGAACCTAAACTACAATAATTGTAATAAAAAATCCACACATGTATAAAAGGTTCAAAAGAACGCCGGCGTAATCTCCTTTATTAAGCTACAAAGCGACACTTAACAGTTAAACGGTGAAAAAAAGATGAAAAATGAGATGAAAAGCTAAATCACTTATCTGTTTTGGGTTGAGCTGTGTTGTTATCCTGTCCAACGCTTGGAAGAATGAGGAAGAAGAAGAAAAATGAAGAAAGATGAAGATTCTTCCAAGCACTAGACAGGAAAACAACATAGCTTAACCACAAAAAGGTAAGTGATTTAGCTTTTCATATAAGTTTTTTTTTAAATCGTTTTTGACCGTTTAACTGTCATTTAAGTGTCGTTTTGTAGCTTAATAAAGAGGATTACCCCGAATATTTGCAGTTTGTGTTTCTGTCCAAATAAACAGCGTTCTTTTGAGCCTTTTATGTGTTTGGATCTTGTTTTAGAACGCTAGCAGTCATTCTTGTTTCAGATTTTTATTGTAAAATAAAGTTTTCGAGTTCGGCTTCTCTCTCTCTCTCTCTCTCTCTCTCTCTCGTAGCTTAGCAAGAACTAGTTGTTAGGTTTTGAATGAACCTAAACTACCATCATTATTAAACGAAGTTTTCGAGTTCTCTTTTTCTCTATATCTCTTTAGTAGCTTAGCAGGAACTAGCTAGTTTTGACTGAATCTAAATTACAATCCTTGTAAAATGAAGTTTTCGAGTTTGAGTTCTCTCTCTCTTTCTTTCTCTAATAAAGTTCAGTCAGTCAGTCAGTCTCTCTCTCTGTCTCTCTCTCTCTCCCTCCTTCTGTGAATTGGAGAGTCCTGTTTTCTGAAAGCAATCGGCTAAATCTCATCAGCATAAAATAAATATTTCCCCTCCTTCATGAAGGATCGTCTGCTAGTTGAAGGTGTAATACGTTACTGAAAGACAACCTTGAGAGAGAGAGAAGAGAGAGAGAGAGAGAGAGAGAGAGAGAGAGAGAGAGAGAGAGAGAGAGAGAGAGAGAGAGAGAGAGAGAGAGAGAGAGAGAGAGAGAGAGACTATAGAAGAAAAAAGTCATTCATGACAGAATGACCGCCCCCCCCCCCCCAACACACACACACACACACACACACACACACACACACACACACACACACACAGAGCAAACACACTAATCCGCATGTAAAGCGGAGCGGCAAATAGCCAGCCGCTTAATCCGTTAATCCATGATTTCACGTCGAGGGTGGATGATTACATAGTATGGCCACGCAACACAGGCAGGGAAGCTAGACTGATACAAAGCTATGGGAACAATTACTACAAATCTCTGCTGCGGTTACCACAGCACTGCAGCCTCTAATCACCAACCATCACGAGGAGCCGTCGGCAAGTGCAGGTCCTGATCCTACATTTCGACAATAGGACAACAAACTACAATGTGCTTGTTTTTGTTTGTTTTTCCACACTGGTTTAGATTTTGTGAAGGTGTTTTGACCTCGCAATGCAATATGGCTCGATGGCCGCCAAAGGGAGGAGAACACCGGGTAGCTCTAGCCACACACAGTTCTGTACCTTTACATCTAGCTAGACACAGTTCTGTACCTTTACATCCAGCTAGACACAGTTCTGTACCTTTACATCTGGCTAGACACACTTCTAGCTAGACACAGTTCTGTACCTTTACATCTGGCTAGACACACTTCTGTACCTTAAGACCTATCCAGACACCGTTCTGTACCTTTAGAGCCACCCTGCTAAATCTACAGCATTATTAAATATCCAAGGAGACGGTCGCAAATATCATCCGAATCACTCAAACAGGGTCATATCTAGCGAATGGAGCCAACATTAGCAACAAAAGTGAGTTTAATTACAGTCTGTAAACTGGTGAGTCCTCAGTACACGATCATCAGCACATAGGAAGCGTGCGCGTTTACTCAGAAACTAGATCTAGATCAAAATGTCTGAAACTAGTAAAAGGAGCATACGCACACTGAAGGACACCGATATGATCAACTCACTTTTTGTTGCAAGTTTTCGGTTTATTCGCATCATATTTTTCCGTTGGTGTTTGCATCAGAATTGGGCGTTGTCGGCCTAATCCAAGTCGTCAAATCATATGACCGTCTGGATGATTCTGATATTTGTGACCAAAATACGGCGTATAAAATATCCCAGGAATTTCCGACCGTCTCCTCGGATATTACCTACACTGTCTTAATTACCTTTGTGTAGCGTTGGATGGATTTTTCGTACTGTTTCTGTCTGTGCAAAACGGCAGCTTCTGATTTCACCACCTTGACGTCCTCTTCCTTCTCTTCACCTGCGTTTCCTGAATCCATTTTGACCTTCGGCTGGTTTGCCCCTTTTGTTCCGCTTATACGTCAACAGAAATGCCCGCGTCTACAAGTTTGTTGGACAAGCTGATGCTGACCGTGCAAACAGCGCTGAAAGTGTGAACTACCTAACTGAAGATGGGCGAAGGACGAGATCGGTTGTAACAAAACACCTAGTTACTGTAGGCTTAGAGTGATGTCCCCCTTTCATGACGGCATAGTGTGATTGCACTCCACAGAATAACAGAATACGGAATATGAATACAGAATCTTTATTGTCTGTGAATAACACAGAAATCTGCCGTACGACTGCATAAAAGATACCAGTAAAATAACACACAATACGTATAATAATATAATCTCGCACACCATGAATATCAGTAATGATCAGACATTGATCCTAATATCCTGGATATTACTGGAAGAAGACACGAACATAAGTACGCATATATTGTAAAACAAAGAGTACTTTATCTTGAGTCTGGAGGGCACGCACACATCCGAAACAGTCAACCCTACCAGTCAATCCATACCTGACCCTATGACCTCTGAAGTTTCTCGTAAATGTCTTCCAGTCAACCGTACAGTTTGGTCAGGGCAAAACACATTATTTTTTGTCAAAACTGAGCCCAGGAGAGATCAAGAGCAGGGAGGTGGAGCTGGGCTCCCACAGCTGAGTTGGTCCTCAACAGCTGCTTTTCGGACACTGTGACTTTGTTCCGCACAGCTGTTGAAAGAGCAATTTAATTAGCGAAGCACACAAGTTGCTTCGCACTGGCTGGGTCCCCACCTCCTTAACATTGTCTTTGGCGGTGACTGACTGTCTCTGCGGGTCGGTGTGCTTGGACAAACTATTCATCTCTTCCCCCCCCCCCCTTTTTTTCCCCCTCGTCCCTAAAAAGCCTTATGGTTTTAGTGGACGTTAAGCACCACGAAAGAAGTCAAAACACAAGTTTAAAACAGTTGTATGTTATAGGCGCAAAACACACAAAAGGTTAAAAAGAACGCTGATTTCAATTCAGTTCAGTTCAAGGTGATAATATCTATGCGATCAGAAAAGCCCATGCATAATTATGTGCTCCACACCGTCTCTCAGAAGTTTCCCAACGTTGCCTTTGAAACGGTTCCAATGTTCGTCTGACTGACGATGGCCCTAGCTCTCTCGTCCTTTCAAGGAAGATCGTCGAGCACTTCCTCTTTCCACGCCTCTCTCCTCCAGGCGATCGATGGTGTGATCCGTCTTTTACTTTTTGTGCAGGTCGGGTCTCAAGCTCCTCAACACTTCAGGTCTTCTGAGACGCAAGCCACTTGTGAGGGTCGCTTTGCCCGCCAGTCTAGCTGGTCATTTCCGCCGGACATTTCCCTTCACTCCGGCATGTCCAGGGCAGTACACCCACAGGAGTTTTCGAAGGTGGATGTTGACCATTGAAACATGCCAGTCTGGGCTTCCCATATTTTCACTTTTTGTATCAAGCTCATTGAATCTGTGAGGATGATGGCATGTATGGTCTGACTGTCACCTCTTGAGGCAAACCAGCGGAGGGCATGGGTGACTGCTTCCACCTCCATTGTCAAGCTGGAGTTTTTTTTTTTAACCGTATATGCTGCAGTGTCTTCATGGATGGTAGTCACACCTTGCTGGACAGTGAAGCCCCACCCTGACTGGTCTTTGGTGACTGAGCCATCAGTGTACACCATGAGGTCTTGTGGTTTGCTGTTTTCTTGAATGAGAAGCCTGATCTCCGACTCCGTTTTGCCAGCTGGCCATTCTCAACGGTGTTTTCCCAAGTTTCCTGGAACAATTGTCTTAGAGAGACGACTGAACTGGTTCGGGCATCTTTCCCACAACTTGTCTGATTTTAATTCGAGTACACGAAACATGTGCAAACCAGATAAGTGGTCATTTTTTAATTTTTCGCCATTTGTTAATCTATTATCTGCCTGTTTGCGCGGACATTTCGCGCTGTCTAATTAAAAACATCGTTCTTTTGAACCTTTTTGTGTGTTTTAATATTATTTCAGACAGCTATATAATAGTCAACTTTCTTTCCAGTTTTTTTTTTTTTTACTACATGTTACATCTAGAATATTGTCAATTAAAAACATGGGTAAACTTCACTGTTGTTTTGGTCTAAAGAAACAAAATTTATTCTTATGTATATTCATACTTTAACAACATTTGGGCAACAAGTAAAAATTGCTTATATCAGCACAGCCCTAATATTGCACAAACAGAGTCATCAACATTGAGTATGTTGTGTTATACGTTTCCTTTTCTCTTGGGTTTAAAGTTGAGTAACACACGGCTGATCCAAAACTTCACACATACCAGCAGGTTTCAGTTTATCAGACAGAGAAAACATGACCCAATTATTATATAAATGTTACCTTAAAAATCATTAAAAAAATCCCCATCATGCTTGAGAAGTTGAGTGATGCACTACTGACACATTTTGCACTGGTAGCTCTAGGTATCAGTTTATCACACACAGAAAGCTAGACCCAAATCAATGTTACCCCAATTCACATTTTTACACACACTCTTTCTCTGGTGTCACGTTTTTACACCAGTGTCACGTTTTTACATACACACACTCTCTCTGTTGTCACGTTTTTACACCTGTGTCAAGTTTTTACAGGGGTCTCGTGTTTCCTTCATTCTCCACTTTGAAGATGAATGACACACTGTTAATAAATACAACGGTTCACACCAACAGGTTTCAGTTCATTAGAGAAAAACATAACCCTAGAATTGTATCAGTGTTGTGTTACACATTTCAATCTTTCTTGGGTTTCAAGTTGACTGAGACACTACTGATACAACACTTGACACCTACCATTAAACTTCAGTTCATCGGACATGTATAGCGAACATGACCAAAGCATTATATCAATATTGTGTCATTTTCTCTTGGTTTTTCAAGTTGCGTGACACACTGCTGACACAACACTTGACACCTCCCAGCAAATTTCAGTTCATCAGACATAGAAAACACAATCCAAGTATAATATCAACGTTGTATTATTTATCTTGTTTTAATCTCTGTTTGGTTTTAAGTTGAGTGACACACTGCTGAGAGAACACTTCACATCTGCCAGTAGGTTTCCAGTTGGTCGTACACATGGCCATAGTATTTTGTCAATGTTACATCTGAGTTACGCAAGCTTCATTCTTTTTCAGGGTTGAACAGTTGTAGTTGCTGTGCGCTGTTGATACAATATTTCACACTGGAAGCTTCCAGAGAAAATGTGACCCAAACATTACACCAGTGTTCTCATCAGTGTCACACTTTTCTGTCTTTCTCAGGCTTGAAGTTGACAGAGGCACTGTATGTTGGTACAATATTTCAGACTGGTAGGTTTCAGTTCATCAGACAGAGAAAACATGACCCAAGCCTTACAATGATGTTACCATCAAAGTCACATGTTTCCATCCATCAAAGTCACATGTTTTCATCTTTCTCAGGCTTGTAGTTGAGAGATGCACAGTGGATACAATATTTAACACAGGTAGGTTCTAGTTCATCAGAGAAAACATGACCCAAATGTCACACCAGTGTTCCCATCAGTGTCACAACACAACCCAAACATTACGCCAGTGTTACCATCAGGGTCACAACAAGACCCAAATGTTACACTGGTGATACCATCAGGATCACAACATGACCCAAATGTTAAACCGGTGTTACCACCACAGTCACAACATTCCATCTTTCTCGTGCTTGAAGTTGAGAGAGGCATCTTGGATACAATATTTCACACTGGCAGGTTTCAGTTCATCATACAGAGAAAGCACAACATTACACCCGTGTTACCGTCAGAGTTACAACCCAACCCAAATGTCACCCTGGTGTTACCATCAGGGTCACAACATGACTCAAATGTTACACTGGTGATACCATCAGGATCACAACATGACCCAAATGTTACACAGGTGTTACCATCACAGTCACAACATGACCCAGACATTACACTGGTGACACCATCAGGGTTACAACATGACCCAAATGTTATACCAGTGTTAGCATCAGGGTCATAACATGACCCAAACATTACCCTGGTGACACCATCAGGGTCACAAGAAGGCCCCAAAATGTTACACCAGCATTACCATCAGGGTCACATGACCCAAACGTTACCCTGGTGTTACCATCAGGGTCACAACATGACCCAAACGTTACACCGGTGATAGCATCTGTGTCACAACATGGCCCAAATTTTACACTAGCGTTCCCATCAGTGTCACATGTTTCCGTCTTTCTCAGGCTTGAAGTTGAGGGCGGCACTGTTGATGCAGTATCTCAGGCCAGTAGGCTTAGGTCCATCAGGAAAGACATGGCCCAAGTGAGAGTCACACTGAAAGAAAGAGGAGAAAAAAAGAAGAAGACAGTAATAACAGTTTTAACAGGAGCCAGGTTGCCTTGTCGTAAGAGTTAGGCTGGTAAGCAGATGGACCTCGTTGTTCAATTCTACTTCGACTCTCATACTCTTAAAAGCTTATGGACATCGTTTGCCTTGAACACAAAGAATGAAACACTAAAATGGCTCTCACTGCTGCCCATCTCAGTGCAGACATCATTCTGGTGGTAACAATGTAATGTTAGGTACAAGCTCCCTCTTCCCTAATCTCCTGGGATCCCAGTCCCCAAAAGTACCTCTTCAGAGACAACTCAATCTTAAACAAGTTTAACCAACCAAGATATTCTACAAAAAAATGACATAAAAGGTTTATCAGAACCAGAAACCACGATGTTCAAGCCATCAAGACAATTTTCCCTTTTATCCACAAATATTCTGGTCGCCTAGCTACATAAGGAGCAGCAAAAATAATGTTACACTGTCTTTTTCATGGATGCAATGTTTTAATGTTAAAGGAACTAGCCCTCCCAGTTTCAGCAGGAAAAAATAATAATAATTGTATGACTGTTTGTAGTAATTTTTCTGCAGCATAATTTTTCTCATCTGTTGGCTAATTTTACAAATGCACAAAAAAGACTGTGAGCTAAAAATAGCTTACCCCCCTTTTCTAGCATGCTGCAGTATGTCATGAAAATTCAGTCCACAGTGATAACACTACACAATTTATGGAAAAAAAATCAGTGACAAAATGAAAAGCATATTATGGTATGGAAATCTGTATGGAAGGAAGAGCACCCATGAAAATTTTTATATTCTGCACCTTTTTCTGAATGATAAAGAGATTCTCAACTGAAACCTGAATTGTGAGAAACACTGGAAACTAACCTGGTGCTTAAGCACATATCGCTTAGCTTGACAACTGAGGACATTAATCTCCACATCATCATCAGCACATATGTGAAAAGCATGCGGAGTGCAGCCTCTCTTTCTGGTATTATTTAAATTGCATACTGATTTGTTGTTTCTTTCTCCTCTTTACCACCAACCTGTCACCAGTAATGTATGTATTTGTAGTGTATGTGTGTGAGTGTGTGTGTGCATGTGTGTGTGTGTGCATGTGTGTGTGTGTGTGTGTGTGTGTGTGTGTGTGTGTGTGTGTGTGTGTGTGTGACATGCATGTGCAATTGTGTGTGCACATGTGCTCATGTGTGTGCACATGCACGCATGTGTGCGTGCATGCATTCATGAGTTTGTGTGTGTGATGAACACACACGCACATCCACAGGCCTTTGTAAACACCCTGCACTATTATGAGATGGGGTGCCGAAAATAACCATCATATCAATAAGTACATTTATTTGGCATGACGTTTTTCATAGGATCAGTTTCAAAATCAAAGAGAGAAACTGTTCCCTAACTAGACGCAGTCTCACCTGGGCGCACAAAACCTCCGTCCTCACCATACCCAGGGAATGGTCGGCCTTAGTCACCACTGTCTGCTTACCACCCTCTCCCTCGTACTTCTGGAAGAACGAAGGCCAGCCCGAACCAGAGTCAAATTTGCTTTTGGATCTGAAGGAAGAGTTTAATGGACTGTAACATAAAAGAGTATTTATAAAGCACACACACACACACACACACACACACACACACACACACACACACACACACACACAGGTTAAAAAAGACACATGACAAAACAAAACATGAAAATGTTTGGGGTAAGCCCCCTTTTTTTCAATTACACAACACTTAAACAACAGTTAAACAGTGAAAAATGAGATGTAGGACACATATATATCTGTTTTTGGCTGAGCTGTTTTTGTTATGCTGTTTTGGTATCTAGTCAAAACAACAACAACAAATGCTGGCAGTCATTCTTGTTTCAGATTTTTTTTATTTGTTTATATTATTTTATAAAGCACCTACATCTAATGTGATTGTGAGTCCAAAGTCCATAATACAAAACAACAGGATCGACAAGGGTGTACAGAATTAACAGCACAATGAAATCTTGCTGGTACTTAATTATATCATGAGCAAATACACTACAACACTTCGATGTTTTTCTTGTCACTTCAAACATACACATAAACACAACCACATATGCAGGTAAGCCATACACACACAACCACATGTGCAGGTAAGCCATACACACACAACCACATGTGCAGGTAAGCCATACAGTAATTTATTCAATGTTCTGAGGCAGAAAAATGGTGTTGAGAGTAGATTTAAATGATGTTATGGAATACAAGTGATACAATGTAGTACACAGTCAGTGGATCCTTTAATGGTATCAAGCAAGCCCTTTCTTCAGAGGTCATTATCTCCACAACTGTAAAAATCATTTTCTCACACAATGAATCATCCATTCATGAAACAATCTTTCTGGAAACATTGCTACATGATTTAAATGCCTTGAACTGTTACTATTTACATGAACACTGTCTCTGGCCCAAACTATATGGCAATAATTATCTTGCAAAGAATTACTTTCCTCTGATGACATTTTGCAAAAACATTTGCAGCTTGTAACTTGGACTTGGAGACAAAAGGGGTGCAATGTGCCCAGTCTTTTGAACTTAGATACACAATATTTTTTACACAAAAGGGCCCTCTTCCACAATGTCCATGCAAACTGAACATAAGTATCCCCACCAAAACCTCTTCCTTTTCATCTCATTCAGGTACACTCATCACACAGTTATAAATATATATATATATACAGCAAAACAAGGCTCTCTGTGGCTCCTGGGCACCTTCTCTGATTCAGTTAGATGCATACTTTGTTATACATTCTCTACATCATCATTTGTATTATATAAATTAATTAAAAACAGGTCTTAAAAAATAAAAATCCTGGAACTAAATTTGTAAGAAAAAAGCTTTGTGGATCTGTTTATAACTCACTCAAACAATGGTGCACCACAGGCAATGCATGTGTAAAGTCCTTTCTGTTTGTTGTCCACATAGGCACCTGTGAAAGGCTAAGAGAAAAGAAAAAAAAGAAAAAAGTTTGCCAATATAACGACTAAAACACAGCATGGTTTAAAACTGTGAGTATAACATTAACATGGTGCCAATATAATGACTAAAACACAGCTTGGTTGAAAACTATAACATTAACATGGTGCCAATATTAACTACTAAAACAGCATGGTTTAAAACTATAACATTAAGTATTAACATGGTGCCGATATAACTACTAAAACACAACATGGTTTAAAACTATGATATTAACATGGTGTTGCTAGGTTTGTTTTCATGAACACTGAGCTGGAGATGTCACCAGACAAGCGCTGGTAGGGTAACAAGTCCTGGAGAAGGAGAGAGGTAGTTGGTCGTGGGTGGTGGGGGTTGGGGTGGGTGGTGGGGGGCTTGCCATGGTGAGACTGGCTACACTTAATGCTAGACTCTCCAGGCACCTTGGGATGGTTTCCAGTGCCTTCACCAACAGAGTCCACAGTTACTGAACCTTGTATGCAACAAACAAGTTCACTGCTCCAAAAGTTAAAGTAGACACTTTAATTTTTATGAGTAAAGGGAAGCTACTCTGTTGGCATATCCTATGTCATGGCTTTTGTAAAGACTGTTCTTCTAAGGATTTTTCTAATCAGTATGAGCAAATGAAAGTGTTTGATGGTAAATGAGGAGAGCGAATTTGACTCAGATATATATATATATATCTATGATCTGAGTTATCAGCTGAACAAAACATTGTCTCAAACAACCAGTGGTAAAATCAATGATGCAACTGAACCAAACTCAACACTGGTCACTTCCCAGGATTTTTCACCAAAGACCAGTTTGACAGGCATTTTGTTGTAGTTGTTATTATTTGTTTTTCAATTTCAGCTACTGGTAACAGTTGCTTGAATGATCAAACTCACTGTTGCAAAGAACAATTCTTAGATATATGCATGCAAACTGTGGGTAATGTACTGTTAGTACTTCAAACTACAAGCAAATAAATGAAGCTCTGTGTGCACAGAACTGTGTGCATGCGGGCATGTGCATGTGCAAGCATGTGTGTGCATGTGCCAATGTGTGTGATGGTACAAAATTTAACCATGTATTTTCAAGTCTCATGTTGTTATTGCAGGATATGACTAGTTTATGAGACTAGAGCTTAGAAGCAAATGCGTTGTAAATTATATATAACGTGTATAGACTGTTCTACTTTATGTCACTATCATCACAGGTTAACATACCAGTTCTGTTCCTTTTTGTCGACACACATGGTACTGTTCTGGTGTCAGCTTCTCCCTCCAATCAGCATCAGACAGTCGGCGGAACTCATTATCTAGCCGCTGTTCAGCAGACTCTTCACTGCTGTAACCTGAATAACCTGAAGAAGGAAGGAGGAGTAGGTGTCAAATTAAATAAAATATGCTGCAATTTGCCCCCCCCCCCCCCCCCACAACAACAACAACAAAAACAGCCTAGCAGTTGTACGTAAGTAACTTGGTGTTTTGTGCCAAGTCAACCAGTGCAGTTATATTAAGGTGAAAAAACAACCTAAAACAAAAATAAAACACATACACACACACACACAACCCCCCCCCCCCTCCCCCCCCAACCAAAGGCCTGAATTTCAGTGTTAGTGAATCTGCTTAAATTAAATAAAGTTGAAATATTATTATTAATAAATGCTCTGTGTACAACTGTGAATTTTACAATAAAAACAACTATAACAACAAAAAAAGCATGTGCATGTATACATGTATGTACACATATGTGACTTGTGAGGAGTACAGTGACACTGACTAATAACAATATGTACAGTTTATCAGTAATAAAGGTAGTAGTATGCATCCCAGCAAACTACAGTATATTATATATATATATATTATACATTGCATAAAAAAATTGAAATGTATTAATTATTATGACAAAATGCTCCTACAATTTTTTGTTTTAATTGCTTCAGTCTTCTTCTTTTTTCTTTCTTGGTGTTTAATGTCCACAGAAACTGTATCGCTCACTTGGGATAGGTGAAGAATCATAGGAATGGGACAGGAAATGAGTCCAGGCCCACCTCCCTGTTCACACAGTTCCTGAGCTCTGATTGTTTTTAGTTGGTCCATTTTGCTTTACATCCACAGAAGCAAGGTCGCTTATTAGAGACGGGGACAGGGGGGAAGGGGACGAAGGAGTGAAGGCTCGACTGCAGAAACCACCCGAAAAAGACTGGAGAGACTGTGGGCCGCCGCCAGAACAATGGAAGTGTTAAGGTGGTGTCCCCTTGCCATTGCCCAGCGACTAGTGCACTGCGCAATTGCTGTTTCAATTACCATGCTTGGGCAGAGTCACTAAGACAATGTCCGTTGCACTGCTGTTGACGAATAACTCGAAGTGAAAGAAGTCCAACTTTCACAGCCCAGCTCCACCTTCCTACTCACGATCTCTTCTGGGCTAACTTGAAGGTCCAGCTCTACCTCCCTCCTCTAGATCTCTTGATCTTTTGATCTCGCCTGGAACCTTGTGAAAAAGTTTCTAGTTCCATCCCTTGCCTTTTTTATACTTATAATTTCTAACTGCTGCAGAATGAAATACAAGAAAACCATCCTACCACAGTACCAGGTAACATATAATCAGCATATATATTACATATATATATTCCATTCAAATTCACTGGGTTGAAAAAGTACATGTCTGTTACTTTAACTCAAAGCATTCATTCATTGAACTGTGACACATCTGTCTGTCATCTCAAACTTTGAGTCAAAGACTTACAAATAATAAACAATAATTAAAGTATTTGTAAAGCTCAACATCTTGTCCACAGAGACTACTGTAAGTGCATACACACACACACACACACACACACACACACACACACACACACACACACACACACACACACATGTGCGCATGCATGCACACACACATGCATCCGCACACACATGCACCCGCACACTCAAACATTCTATCATCTATGCAAAGCTTAACTTAAAACAGGCAGCAAAATTTAAAACAGATGGATGAAGACCACAGCGAGGTGATGTACAGCCATGAAGGCATGATGTAGCCACATAATGCTGTTCAAAAGGCACCCTAGTTTGAAAAGTGTGCAGTGGTGTGCAAAATACATATTTGCAGTCAGTGTGATGACCCCTGTTCTGTACATGTCGCCTTGATATTTACCACACTGGTTGACTGGGCTTAAAACACCAAGTTACTTACTCTGATCAGATCTATCTAAACTGAACGAATCAATTAATGATTATTTTTTATTTTCTGCATTATATATAAATATATATTCATGCATAATTATGCACCTGTATGTATTTAATATGTTGCTTGGGTTGGTGTGATGCCAGTAAAATGATTATGAAAGAGCTCTACTTCTAGAGAAATAAATCAAATATGGAAATGAAAGGAAGCAGGTACTCAGGCGGAGCTATAAATTATTACCACTCTCTCTGCGACCAGCACACACACCCATACTACACCCGGCCTTCCCACAGCACACACACACACACACACACACACACTGAATCGACCCTCTCATACCCCTCCCCCCTACACACACAGTGTCGACCCTTTCATACCCCTCTCCCCTACACACACACACTGAGTCGACCCTCTCGTACCCCTACATACACACATACAGTGATACACACACACGCACACAGACACACAGAGTCGACCCTCTCATACCCCTCCCCCCTACACACACACACACACACACACACACATACGCACACACACACAACTGAGTCGACCCTCTCATACCTCCCCCCCCCCCCCACACACACACAGACACACACAATTATACAATACTAATAAAATTAGTCTAATACAAACTTTGAGCCTGAGACCCAAACAAGTTCCCCATCTTTGGATGACAGTATTGCTGAGACCTAGCAGACGGCACCAAGGAGTTTGGATGACAGAACAAAGACACTCTTGCACGGGTCATGCACATCAGTGTCCGGTAAAACATTCCTATCCAGCAGGGGTGATTAGCAGGTGCCGTGATGCCGTCGAATATCAACCCCGTCGTCAAAACAATGAAATAATGAATGCTCCCTTTTCTGTGCTCTTTAAGAATCTACTGTTTAAGAATTGCTCTACGCTTAGGAACTGCCGTATGAAAGTTGAGGTGGGCGCGCGTTCTGGGCTCCCCGTCCTTACTAGCCCGTACGATCACTGTAGATATAAAGCAACACTGAACGAAGAGAAAGCGTCCTAATAAGCTTTATGGTTTCTGTGGACGTTAAGCACCATGTTTACTTACTTACTTAGAGAAAGCGTCACTCATATTTCAGGAGCTGTGTGAGAGTCGAGGTGACCGCCCTGGGCTGTCCGTACGACTGAGAGGCCTTGTGCCCGGCGCGCCGGTTCAGTCCGGCACTGGTCTCAGCTTGTCCCTAATATGTCAACTGACATCTGAGGACATTAAGCAACACTACCTACCCGTGAAAGCGTCACTCAGAAAACGTGCGTGCGTGTGCGACGGTGTGCCGTGTGTGTGTGTGTGTGTGTGTGTGTGTGTGTGTGTGTGTTTCATACGGAGTGTGTGCGCGCGCGCCTCAGTCAGTTATGTACCGGCGCCGCTTTGCCGGACTTGAACTGATGTCAATGGTTTAAGTTAGGATCCAAACTGACACAAACGGCAAGGAACCGCAGCTAAGTCTTAATATAACACTGAAACAAAACGTGGTGAATTTGTATCCAGTTTTCAAGCGACGACTGAAACAACAAAACCTAAACGATACTGAAATTCATTTAGAAAATGTTGAAATTAGTCCAGCTTCGCCGGCCGTTGTGTGTCACATAGTTCAGGGAGCTGTGTGAGAGTCGAGGTGGCCGTCCTGGGCTGTCCGTCCTAACGAGCCTTCTCAGTGGTTTCTGTGGACGTAAAGCTATATTGAACCATAGGCTTCGGCAATGGTCTCGCTTGTCCCTAATGATTGGTCTTTTTTTCTTTTTCTTTTCAATCTCGGTTGCATGCGGACCTATGACTCCACTTTTATCTCTCCCCTTTCATCTTGTTACTGCCTTGTTTATTTTATTTTTTATTTTTTTATGTTTCTTCTTTCTTTGCTTCTTTGTTTCTTTTTTTCTTTTTCTTTTTCTTTCTTGGTTTCGTTTTGTATTTGATTCTGACTTATCTGGGGTCATTTTTGTTTGTTATTTTGTTACATTTTGTTTCGTTGCTTTTTGCTTTATTTTTATTTTTTATTATATATATAAAATGGGGGGGGGGGGGGGGGGGGGGTCTTTCTTTTAGTTTTTTTCAGCCTCAGTTGCATGAAGTTCTCTATTGCCTTTTTTGTTTCCGTTTGTTTTTGTTTATTTATTTTTAAATTTTCTTTTCCCTTTTTGTTTTGTTTGTTGGGTGTCTCTTTTTGTTCTTTTTCTTTTTGCAATTTTTATTTCTGTTTTGGTCTTTTTTTCTTCTTTTTTTCTGTTGAGTTTCTATTTCTTTTTTTAATTTTTTTTTTAATAGTTTTTTTTTTGTTTGGTTTTGGTTTTTAGTGCGTTTGGGGGTTGTCGTTTCTTTGGGGGCGGATTTTTTTCTTTCTTTCTTCTTCTTCTTTGCCAGGAAGCTTGGCAGATGCTCCTCAGACATATTTCTCCACGGTCCAGAGCCTGCGCAGAATTAGAAGAATAGTATCGTAAAGACAAACATTTACTCACACATCCATTCCCATCCACCCATGCACACTCCTAAAACAAAGAGCAAAGTCCTCAACTCACCAAAACATGACGACTTCGTTTAGTAGTCCTCTTCGTGTCCACTGTGGTGGTGGGCGACGGCCAGGAAGCTTGGCAGATGCTCCATGAGGCTGCTCCACTTCGGAGGCCTTCTCTCCTAGGACAATACTGACAAAACATTTGTAGATGTGCTCAGCAAATGCTCCAACACTGTCCGGCAACAACGGCCTTTCTAACAACCTCCACAATAACCCTTTCCTGCCTGGCTTCAGTAGCTCCCTAGCCAGACTCCTGGTGACTCGGACACGTGGAGCCTAATGATGTCGTTATCGCGGACATTGCAGGTCAGGCCCTAGACATCTTTCTCCACGGTCCAGAGTCTGCGTACAAGAATGGCATCGTAAAGACATTCACTCACACACTCATTCCCATCCAGGTCACGGAGGTCAAGGAAGCTTGGCAGATGCTCCTCGGACATATTTCTCCACAGTCCAGAGCCTGCGCAGAAGAATAACATCGTAAAGACAAACATTCACTCACACATCCATTCCCATCCACCCATGCACTCTCCTAAAACAAAAAGCAAATCCTCAACTCACCAAACATGATGACTTCGCTAGTAGTCCTCTTCGTATCTAATGTGGTGGTGGGCGACGGCCAGGAAGCTTGGCAGATGCTCCACGAGGCTGTTCCATTTCGGAGGCCTTCTCGCTTTCTGGCAGTACTGACAGAAAACATTTGCAGATGTGCTCAACAAATCTCCAACATCGTCCGGCAAGACTTCCCTTTCTAACAGCCTCCACAATAACCCTTTCCTGCCTGGCTTCAGCAGCTCCCCAGGCTGACTCCTGGTGACTCGGACACGTGGTGCCTGATGACGTCGTTATCGCGGACATTGCAGGTCAGGCCCTAGACATCTTTCTCCACTTTCCAGAGTCTGATCACAAGAATGGCATCGTAAAGACATTCACTCACACATCCATTCCCATCCACCCACGCACACTCATAACACAAATAAAGAGCGAAACCCTCAACTTACTAAACACGTGGCGTTCTTTTTGTAGTACTCTTCCGGTCCAATGTGGTGGTGGCGACTGTCAGGAAGCTTGGCAGATGCTCCTCAGGAGTGCTCCAAATAGGACAGTACTGACAGAAAACGTTTGTAGATGTGTTGAACAAATACTCCAAGATCACCTGGCAACAACGGCCTTTCTAATAACCTCCACAATAACCCTTTCCTGTCTGGCTTCAGCAGCGCCCCAGGCTGACTCCTGGTGACTCGGACACGTGGTGCCTGATGTTGTTTTCGCGGATATTGGAGGTCACGCCCTACACATCTTTCTCCACAGTCCCGAGTCTGTGCACAGGAATGGCATCGTAAAGACAAACATTCGCTCACACTTCCATTCCATTCACCCATACGTACTCCTAAATCAAACAAAGAGCAAAACCCTGAACTCACCAAACATGACGCCTTCGTTTATCTGTCCTCTTCCTGTCCAATGTGGTGGTGGGTGACGGCCAGGAAGCTTAGCAGATGCTCCTCAGGACTGCTGCACGTCGGAGGCCTTCTCGCCTAGGACAGTACTGACAGAAAACATTTGTAGATGTTACACATACTCCAACATTTCCCGGCAACAATGTCCTTTCTAACAACTTCCACAATAACCTTTTTCTGCCTGGCTTCAGCAACTCCCTAGCCTGACTCCTGGTGTCTTGGACACGTGGTGCCTGATGTCGTTTTCGTGTCTATTGTCTCTAGTCTTTTTCATGTAGTGTGCATTTCAATGTTCCTCGAGTTGTGTTCAAAATCACTACAATCGACCGACCTTGGTATCCAGAAAAAAACCCAGTGTTAGTGTTTGGTTGCTTGTCCGCTCCTCAGAGGTAGGTGTGCCGTTTCACTATGCACATAAGCCACTTAAAACAGACACTAGACAAAAGATAAGGGGAGACAAAAGTTGTACACATGTACCGACATGACGAAAACACCGAGGCACGCTCACAGACGCGCTCACTGACCACACTCCGTCTTAGTACATACCCTCACTCCCATTATAGTGATGAACCAAATAAAGAAATGCATACAATTTTATTTACACTACCACATGTTACACATACAGTAAACACAAGAACAAACTAAACTGACACATGACTATGCCTAACCTACGCACTAAACCATAGCTAACTTAGCTACCCGCATAGGCTCATTACCAGTTACCTACAAAAGTAAGCTGCACCCTTGCACTGACCTTCATAGTTTCACGAGGGACAAGTTGTGACCAATGCCGAAGCACGGTTCAATAACTCTTTACGTCCACGGAAACCAGAAGGCTCGTTAGGACGGACAGCCCAGGACGTCCACTCGACGACTCCTCCACAGCTCCTGAACTATGAATATAGAAACTGTGGTGGTGGTGGTGAAGTGTTGCTTAATGTCCTCAGATGTCAGCTGACATATTAGGGACAAGTTGTGACCAATGCCGAAGCACGGTTCAATAAATCTTTACGCCCACGGAAACCAGAAGGCTCTTTAGGACGGCCAGCCCAGGACGGCCACCTCGACTCTCACACTGCTCCTGAACTATGATACAGAAACTAGTAAGTAAGTAAGCAAACATGGTGCTTAACGTCCACAGTAACCATAAGGCTTATTAGGGACGGGGTTGGGGGGGGGGGGGGAGAGGGAGATTATATACCTATCGCTACACTGTCTCCACCAGAATGACACCTGCATTAAGATGGACAGCGACGAGAACCATTTTAATATTTGAGTAGGAAGTGATGGACAAAGTCACAAGACAGTGTCCACAGACCACAACCTTTTCGAAGAGAAAGGAGAACCGAAGCAGTATCGAACCGAGGTCCTTCCGCTTCTAGGCCAAACCGGCTCACATGCAGAAACTTTGGTTTAGTGTTGCTTTACGTCCACAGAGGCGAGTTGGCCTATTAGGGACGGGCTACAGAAACTGATGATGATGAATTGATGCTTAATGTCCTCAGATGTCATGAGACATATTAGGGACAAGTTGTGACCAATGCCGAAGCATGGTGCAATAAATCTTTACGTCCACGGAAACCAGAAGGCTCGTTAGGACGGACAGCACAGGACGTCCACCTCGACTCTCACACAGCTCCTGAACTATGAAAGGAAATGCTGATGATGAATTGATGCTTAATGTCCTCAGATGTCATGAGACATATTAGGGAACAAGTTGTGGACAATGCCGAAGCACGGTGCAATAAATCTTTACGTCCACGGAAACCAGAAGGCTCGTTAGGACGGACAGCACAGGACGTCCACCTCGACTCTCACACAGCTCCTGAACTATGTTACAGAAACTGGGCAGGCACCGTCTTTTATACCGCTGCGCACCGGCCAGTTGCTGGCAGGCAGCGTCGGACTAGAGAGAAGGGGGTGGGGGAACTCAGGGCTCGTAACTCGAGCTAGCTTGCACAGCTCTCCTGCTACAGTATATTATATATTATATATAATAAGATGAGCTGTCACTGCTGACAGTTATTCGACTTGGTGTGCGATGCGCAGGGTAATTAAAGAAAGACCCCCCCCCCCCCCCCCCCAAAAAAAAAAAAAAAAAAAAGGAAAAGAAAAAAAAGAGAGAAAAAAAAAGAGAAGACATCTGGTCACTGGAAGCAGACAACGGGCACTTGCAAACTCAACTTACTGGTGTCTCAGGCACAGGCACACCATGACACACAGGCAGGCAACAAAACATACCAGGTCTACTGTTGTAATAACTGTATGTAACTTTTTCATTATTGTAAACTTGTGTATCCCCTAGAAGCAAGTTATGAGAGTTGGAACTTTGTTGCTTTTAAAACCAAGTTAGCAACTGTTAAAATCACGCAATAAACTGGTATCAATATCGCTTGAACTTGTTCAAGTTAGCTGTACAGAGAAAAAGGCAAGTTAGCAACTGTCAAAATCACACAATAAACTGGTGTCAGTATCACTCGAACTTGTTCAAGTTAGCCACACACAGACTGCTGCTATATATCTTATTATTTAATACTATACTGTATACATATTATTATTATTTAAATATAGGACATATTATTATATGCATGCAGTTTTGTCAAGATTTTGTAGAGTGAGAGCAATATTCTTTTGCAACTGAAAGCCCATGGCCATGATAACTTGCAAGACTGTTATTTTGACAATCTGTGTCGGGTAGATTAATTGCTAATTATTGAATACCATGCCCTCAGTAATCATTAATATTATTTTAAAAGTGTGCCATATCATAAATGATATTATATGTCACTGATTCTGCATAAATGGTAAATTAAACCAGACCATTATCTTACTGGAGGTAGAATGTTCTGTTAGTGTTTACCATACACTATAATACAACCGATAGCAGATACTCGTTGAAACATACGGCTTTGCCAGCTTTCGGTCTCCCTCGATCACCTCCTAGGCGTTGGCATGCATGTAACAGTCGTAACGCTTTGGGGAGACTGACAAGAGCGCGTGCATGGTGCATTGATGTTTGTACGTTGTCGTTAGTTAGTAACTGGGTTTTAACGTCCTGTTGTCGTTAGCTAGTTACTGGGTTTTAACGTCCTGTCAACCGCGTAGGGTCACTTCAGGACGATGCGAGAGAGAGAGAGAGAGAGAGAGAGAGAGAGAGAGAGAGAGAGAGAGAGAGAGAGAGAGAGAGAGAGAGAGAGAGAGAGACGAGAGAGAGACAGACAGACAGACAGACAGACAGACAGACAGACAGACAGACAGACAGACAGACAGACAGACACGCATGCGAACAGACACACACACACGACACACACACACACACACACACACACACACACACACACACACACACACACACACACACACAGCACACACACACACACACACACACACACACACACACACACACACACACACACACACACACACACACACACACACACACATGGGATGAGTGAAGAACGCTATATATAGAACACAATGGGGGTGGGGGTGGGGGGGGGGGGCAGAGAAAGGAAGGAGAACAAAGAAAGAGAGCGGGAGGGACAGGGGCACAGGGAAGTGGGGGCGGGGGGGGGGGAGGGGGGGGAGAGAACAGAAAGAAA
>OY757553.1:9914075-9958361 GCA_963584105.1 Alviniconcha strummeri | reverse complement strand
TTCAATGTTCCTCGAGTTGTGTTCAAAATCACTACAATCGACCGACCTTGGTATCCAGAAAAAACCCAGTGTTAGTGTTTGGTTGCTTGTCCGCTCCTCAGAGGTAGGTGTGCCGTTTCACTATGCACATAAGCCACTTAAAACAGACACTAGACAAAAGATAAGGGGAGACAAAGTTGTACACATGTACCGACATGACGAAAACACGAGGCACGCTCACAGACGCGCTCACTGACCACACTCCGTCTTAGTACATACCCTCACTCCCATTATAGTGATGAACCAAATAAAGAAATGCATACAATTTTATTTACACTACCACATGTTACACATACAGTAAACACAAGAACAAACTAAACTGACACATGACTATGCCTAATTACACTACCGCACTAAACCATAGCTAACTTAGCTACCCGCATAGGCTCATTACCAGTTACCTACAAAAGTAAGCTGCACCCTTGCACTGACCTTCATAGTTCACGAGGGACAAGTTGTGACCAATGCCGAAGCACGGTTCAATAACTCTTTACGTCCACGGAAACCAGAAGGCTCGTTAGGACGGACAGCCCAGGACGTCCACCTCGACTCCTCCACAGCTCCTGAACTATGAATATAGAAACTGTGGTGGTGGTGGTGAAGTGTTGCTTAATGTCCTCAGATGTCAGCTGACATATTAGGGACAAGTTGTGACCAATGCCGAAGCACGGTTCAATAAATCTTTACGCCCACGGAAACCAGAAGGCTCTTTAGGACGGCCAGCCCAGGACGGCCACCTCGACTCTCACACTGCTCCTGAACTATGATACAGAAACTAGTAAGTAAGTAAACAAACATGGTGCTTAACGTCCACAGTAACCATAAGGCTTATTAGGGACGGGTTGGGGGGGGGGGGGAGAGGGAGATTATATACCTATCGCTACACTGTCTCCACCAGAATGACACCTGCATTAAGATGGACAGCGACGAGAACCATTTTAATATTTGAGTAGGAAGTGATGGACAAAGTCACAAGACAGTGTCCACAGACCACAACCTTTTCGAAGAGAAAGGAGAACCGAAGCAGTATCGAACCGAGGTCCTTCCGCTTCTAGGCCAAACCGGCTCACATGCAGAAACTTTGGTTTAGTGTTGCTTTACGTCCACAGAGGCGAGTTGGCCTATTAGGGACGGGCTACAGAAACTGATGATGATGAATTGATGCTTAATGTCCTCAGATGTCATGAGACATATTAGGGACAAGTTGTGACCAATGCCGAAGCATGGTGCAATAAATCTTTACGTCCACGGAAACCAGAAGGCTCGTTAGGACGGACAGCACAGGACGTCCACCTCGACTCTCACACAGCTCCTGAACTATGAAAGGAAATGCTGATGATGAATTGATGCTTAATGTCCTCAGATGTCATGAGACATATTAGGGAACAAGTTGTGGACAATGCCGAAGCACGGTGCAATAAATCTTTACGTCCACGGAAACCAGAAGGCTCGTTAGGACGGACAGCACAGGACGTCCACCTCGACTCTCACACAGCTCCTGAACTATGTTACAGAAACTGGGCAGGCACCGTCTTTTATACCGCTGCGCACCGGCCAGTTGCTGGCAGGCAGCGTCGGACTAGAGAGAAGGGGTGGGGGGAACTCAGGGCTCGTAACTCGAGCTAGCTTGCACAGCTCTCCTGCTACAGTATATTATATATTATATATAATAAGATGAGCTGTCACTGCTGACAGTTATTCGACTTGGTGTGCGATGCGCAGGGTAATTAAAGAAAGACCCCCCCCCCCCCCCCCCCCCCCCCCCCCAAAAAAAAAAAAAAAAAAAGGAAAAGAAAAAAAAAGAGAGAAAAAAAAAGAGAAGACATCTGGTCACTGGAAGCAGACAACGGGCACTTGCAAACTCAACTTACTGGTGTCTCAGGCACAGGCACACCATGACACACAGGCAGGCAACAAAACATACCAGGTCTACTGTTGTAATAACTGTATGTAACTTTTTCATTATTGTAAACTTGTGTATCCCCTAGAAGCAAGTTATGAGAGTTGGAACTTTGTTGCTTTTAAAACCAAGTTAGCAACTGTTAAAATCACGCAATAAACTGGTATCAATATCGCTTGAACTTGTTCAAGTTAGCTGTACAGAGAAAAAGGCAAGTTAGCAACTGTCAAAATCACACAATAAACTGGTGTCAGTATCACTCGAACTTGTTCAAGTTAGCCACACACAGACTGCTGCTATATATCTTATTATTTAATACTATACTGTATACATATTATTATTATTTAAATATAGGACATATTATTATATGCATGCAGTTTTGTCAAGATTTTGTAGAGTGAGAGCAATATTCTTTTGCAACTGAAAGCCCATGGCCATGATAACTTGCAAGACTGTTATTTTGACAATCTGTGTCGGGTAGATTAATTGCTAATTATTGAATACCATGCCCTCAGTAATCATTAATATTATTTTAAAAGTGTGCCATATCATAAATGATATTATATGTCACTGATTCTGCATAAATGGTAAATTAAACAGACCATTATCTTACTGGAGGTAGAATGTTCTGTTAGTGTTTACCATACACTATAATACAACCGATAGCAGATACTCGTTGAAACATACGGCTTTGCCAGCTTCGGTCTCCCTCGATCACCTCCTAGGCGTTGGCATGCATGTAACAGTCGTAACGCTTTGGGGAGACTGACAAGAGCGCGTGCATGGTGCATTGATGTTTGTACGTTGTCGTTAGTTAGTAACTGGGTTTTAACGTCCTGTTGTCGTTAGCTAGTTACTGGGTTTTAACGTCCTGTCAACCGCGTAGGGTCACTTCAGGACGATGCGAGAGAGAGAGAGAGAGAGAGAGAGAGAGAGAGAGAGAGAGAGAGAGAGAGAGAGAGAGAGAGAGAGAGAGAGAGAGGAGAGAGAGAGAGACAGACAGACAGACAGACAGACAGACAGACAGACAGACAGACAGACAGACAGACAGACAGACACGCATGCGAACACACACACACACACACACACACACACACACACACACACACACACACCACACACACACACACACACACACACACACACACACACACACACACGCACGCACACACACACACACACAAACAAACAAAACACACACACACACGCACACGTAAACAACACACACACACACACACACACACACACACACACACACACACACACACACACACACACACACACACACACACACACACACACACACATGGGATGAGTGAAGAACGCTATATATAGAACACAATGGGGGTGGGGGTGGGGGGGGGGGCAGAGAAAGGAAGGAGAACAAAGAAAGAGAGCGGGAGGGACAGGGCACAGGGAAGTGGGGGGGGGGGGGGGGAGGGGGGGGGAGAGAACAGAAAGAAAGGAAGAAGTACATAGAGAGTGGGGAAGGGAGAGAACAGAAAGAGAGGAAGAAGAACATAGAGTGTGGGGAAGGGAGAGAACAGAAAGGGAGGAAAAAGGACATAGAGAACACGGAAAGAGGATGGGGGGGGGGGGGGGGCAGAAAGAGCAGAAGGAGAACAGAGAGAGAGAGAGAGAGAGAGAGAGAGAGAGAGAGAGAGAGAGAGAGAGGAGAGAGAGAGAGAGAGAGAGAGAGAGAGAGAGAGAGACAGAGACAGAGACAGAGACAGAGACAGAGGACAGAGAGACAGACAGAGAGAGACAGAGAGAGAGACAGAGAGAGACAGAGACAGAGACAGAGACAGAACAGACAGACAGAGCGATTAGAAAAGAACACCAACTGACATATATAACGTTTGAGGTGCCTGTGGCTGACACTGAATGAAAAACGTGAAACGTTTGTGGTGGAGAGTCGGCTAGGGGCTAATGATGATAGCTAGGTTTGTGTTGAAAGATGTGAGAAACACTTTACTGTGGGTTTGTGCTGAAAGATGTGAGAAACAATTTACGGTAGGTCTGTGTTGAAAGATGTGAGAAACACCGATATGTTTGTGTTGAAAGATGTGAGAAACACTTTACGATAGGTTTGTGTTGAAAGATGTGAGAAACACTTTACGATAGGTTTGTTTTGAGAGATGTGAGCAACACTTTACGATAGGTTTGTGTTGAGAGATGTGATAAACACTTTACGATAGGTTTGTGTTGAGAGATATGAGAAACACTTTGCGATAGACTTCTGTTGCGAGATATGAGAAACACTTTACGATAGGTTTGTGTTGCGAGATGTGCTAAACACTTAATATGTTTGTTTTGAGAGATGTGAGAAACACGATAGATTTGTGTTTAAAGATGTGAGAATCACAGTATGATAGGTTTGTGTTGCAAGGTGTGAGAAACACATTATGATAGGTTTCTGTTGACAGATGTATGAAACGCTGGGTATGTAGACGTGCTCGACCTCCGTTACAAAAATGCGGCTTCACCAACGAGTTCATACCCGCACGCGCGCGCGCGCGCGCACACACACACACACACTCTCTCTCTTTATCACACACACACACACACACACCACACACACACACACACACACACACACACACACACACACACACACACACACACACTGCAAAACAACAACAACCAAACAAAAACAACAACGAAAACATTAAAACTTTTTGAAACATTTATTGTTCAGTGAAAGCAGCACATACAACACTACAACCAAACTCGGTTTACACTAACTTAATTCCGTACCAACCGATACAAGACGCTGGATACCTTACATTACAAGAGGAAACAGCTGAGTAACCAACACTTAAACCGCCTTGCAACGCAACTGACTGATGCAGCTAAAAAGATAAGCAACAACATTCCCACGGGTGTACACATAGACCACATACAGATCTGTGTCATACATGCGTGCGTGCATGCGTGTGTGTGTGTGTGCGTGTGTGTATGTATGTGCGCGTGTGTGTGTATGTGTGTGCGCGCGCGCGTGTGTACGTGTGTGTGTGTGTGCGCGCGTGTGCGTATGTACGTGCGTGCTCGCGCGCGCGCGTGTGTGTGTATATGTGTGTGTTTCCCATATAATATTTTATGTAAATTGTTTAAGTAGAGCTGTGCTCTACGTGTGTATAGAGTGTTGTGTTTAGGTTAATATGAACGAACGAACGAACGAATTTTTTATTAACGAGGGTAAAGGAATAAGTACAATATACTATTTTTCATCCAACCCTCGGGCAAAAACAACAACAACAACAAAACAATCGAAAACAAAATAATTATAAGCTCAAAAACTCATATTAACTATTGAGAGAGAGAGAGAGAGAGAGAGAGAGAGAGAGAGAGAGAGAGAGAGAGAGAGAGAGAGAGAGAGAGAGAGAGAGAGAGAGAGAGACAGACAGACAGACAGACAGACAGACAGACAGACAGACAGACAGAGACAGACAGACAGAGACAGACAGACAGACAGACACAGTAAAATGAAGAGCATGCATGTATCATGTGAGCATTAAGGGCGTTGATGAGAGCACGATGAACGTACGTTATTAACAAATATACCAAAAGATAAAAATAAAAGCCAGATTCTGTCTGAAATACCTGCCTTGCTACACCATAAACCTGTTATACTGAACGAAAGAAGGGCAAATCTAAACAGACCTACAGAAAACAGACACGTCAAACGCAAAGAAACGTAGTGTCAATAACAACACACAAGCAAGCAAGTAAGTAAGTAAGTTGCTGTTTTAAGCCCAGTCAACCAGTACGGTAATATCCCGGCGAAACACATTTAGTCAGCGCACAATAAATGCTAAAAATATGTACATGCTAAAACTGTATATAGTCACAGTAAAAAAGAAGAGGAAGAAAAATTAAAATTAAAAGACTTCAGAAGTCGGTAAAACACAAACAGAACCTAAAAATCATTTGAAAGTTTATAGTCTGCAAAAATAGAGATTTCTTTCAGAAAGTTGAAGATGTTATCAAATGATATGTCAGGGAATAAAATCCGGTGACTGAGCTGTAAAATGTCTGTCTTAGGTCAATAAAATCAGAACAAAAACGTAAAAATACCATGTTCTACAGTTAGTCGCTCATCACGTGCAATACACATTGATGGCCGGCTCCTCTCCCTTCAGCAGAAAGGAATGAGTAACATAAAAGTGACCAGCGTGCAGTCGAAATATCAGTTTTTTTCTCTTCTGTTTGTCCGAGGACAAGTAATGCAATCCTTTAACTTAGGTAATATGCAGTTTATTTTCAGGGAACAAGCAAAGCACAAAACAGTATCCAACCATACGCAGTTATAAATTAATTCTAGTTAACACCCACATACATATTTATAATAAGCAAAAGCAAATTGCATAACATTGGTAAAGTCAGGACCTTGTGTGTGTACTTGTGCAAGGCAAGTACACACAAACACACACACAGAGCCCGCCCGCACAAAAACAACAACAACTTATCAAATCAACTGATGACAATAAACAGTTGTCCTAATTGAGAAGTTAAATGGAGCTTTTCACGGAGGGTGAAAGAGAATTCCAGGACTGATAATCCAGAGAGAGAGAGAGAGAGAGAGAGAGAGAGAGAGAGAGAGAGAGAGAGAGAGAGAGAGAGAGAGAGAGAGAGAGAGAGAGAGAGAGAGAGAGAGAGAGAGAGAGAGAGAGCGGGTGGGGGATGGAAGAAAAAGAAACACGGACCCAAATGCACGTGTTCAGCAACTGTCACAACATTTGTCAATGCACAGGGTTTGGAAGCTCGTTCGTCGTTCAGCAAAGGTCACAGAGATACATCACACCTACCCCTGACATAACAGCGAAACGCTGACCGGTTTGGATTTTCAGCAGAGTTAAACCTAATTTCTGCGTTCGCGGAATCTCACAGCAAGTCGGAGACAGCCGTGAAGAGACATGGTTCCATACATTTACAAAAGAGAACAACTGCCGCTTATGCAAGTGAGATCATTGTTTTAGTCCCAGTGGTTAATTTAGAAATACCAGCATGATGTAAAACAAGGTCGACTGTCTGAGTAAATGAACTTTTTCCAGCAGAACATAAAGTAAAAGGCGACGACATGAACAATGACCGTTACAATTTCACAGCAGCAACTACAAAACTGTCAGAGTCTATATCACTGAAGACGCGGGTATCACTGGTGTGCATGCATTCTGCAAGCGAGAGGAAACGAGAAGTTGCCCTCTGGGGCATCCAGTGGATGCGGGTGGCTGAATTTGTTGGCGTCACTGAACAGAAATCAAATAATATTATTCATCAATATACAAAGCATTAAAAAAATATATAAAAAAATGAAAATTTCCTGTGACACATGGGCTCAAGACTCAGAAAGGTACACTTAAAACACGGAGAGAGAAAAACAAAAACAAAAACAGCAATGGACAGAGTAACAATAATAACAAAACAACGGTAAATCAACAACAACAACAACAAAAATCATCCCTAACAGATCCAGAAGAACAGAAATCGACAAAAACTGTCTGGCTTATTACCACAGTTAAACACACAGACATAAACTGTCACTGACACTAATATAAACCGAGACACGAGAAACAAATCCAATTTAGTATCAATCCGAAATAAGCAACACTTGGTTTACAAATCTAATTAGCGTTATTTCTCGAAATGAAGTGATCGTTTGTTGAACGGAGTTTACGGCCACAAAAGGTAACATTAATGCGTCTCCCTTTCTTTCTTCCTCTCTGCCCTCTTCTCTCTATCTGCGCCCCCCACACCCCCCACCCCCTTCGTCACGTTCTCTATCTCTCTCTCTTAGTTACATAATGTTCATCCTTACCTGCGTGCTTACACAGATTATTGTCAAAGTCAACATTCCAAGCTTTTGCCTGTCGGCTTGATGTGCATTAATTACTACACTCAAGCTAAAAAGTTAAGCTACTTTAAGAAGTAAAGAGTCAAATGATCGTCATATTCCGACCAAATAAAGTCGGATAGCGATTTCAGAAAGTCGATAATGATTTGTCAAATCACTGACATTGTAGACGGTCATTTTTGTCAATATCTTTGACATTTTCCAGCTGTTTGTTTGTACTGTTGCACGTGGCAAAGACTGCAAGCTGAATCTTGACATTGTCTAGCAACTGTACACGTTGAATTAAGCCAAGATTTTATGCTATGTAGAGTCCGCCTGAAACTGATTGCACTTCGAATGGAGGAATAGCACGTTGACTGGAGGCAGACCAGTGAATAAACCTCTCCACCTGCAGAGGTTTTGTGAAAATACTTTATTGAGTTTTGAGCATCTGCGTATTGTCATAAAATGTTGCTTAATTTTTGAGCTTGAGTATATATACATATTTACACCGCCCAGCCTTACCGCCTGTTCAGGTTGTTTTCTTCATACTCCATTCGCCGTTTACTCTTTGAATGACGATAGCAGAGAGCAACGACGATGCAGACGATGACGATGAAACAAGGTATACCGACAGCCAACCCGATGACTAGTGCCAGCTGTTTCTCTGTGAAACAAAATGACAGTGACAATGGAAAACAGCAAAAATGTGAAAACACAGTAGTTTCGGTGCAAGAGTGATATCCCTTCTTGGACTCAACTGAACAAAATGAAACGCATCACTATACAGTAGACTTCTCTAGCGTATTATGACACACAGCCATTGTTACTAAGTAGTTATGTACTAAGTATAAAAGCATCTGGATGCTAACAACAACACTGTATGGGTAAATAAAACTTCAGCTATCTGCGAACGCAAACGATGCAATTGGGAAACAAGATACAAACACTGCAAACAAAAGGGTCAATATCTTTATTGCAATAATTCATTGTTTATATTGTTTATATTTTGTACTAGTGTATTACTCCATGCACACACAGGATTAAACTAGTTCCAGGTATGCAATTTCCTCAGAGTGAATCAGGACTGCGTTGCTATATCACGCAAAAAACATGTGTTACATGACGGCTTCCATTATGCACATGAAAGCAACAACAGGCTATTCAAAACAGGCGTCTTCATCTCAATATTATCGGAAATTGTATAAGAACAGGAACCCGATCATCGAGGTTTTCGTGCGCGCGCACACGCGCGCGCGCGTACACACACACACACACACACACACACACACACACACACACACACACACACACACACACACACACACACACAGAGACAGACACGCACGCACGCACGCACGCGCGCGCGCGCGGATCAACACGCAGGCACGCGTGTGACACATACACATTAAAAAGGCATGATTTAATTCGCCATCACGCCATTGACAAGTTTCTTTCTCTTACCATCGCCAAGAACTTGATCTCTGAAACAAAGGCAAAAACAAACATAAATGCAAAAATTAATATCAGTGCCACTATAACAACATGTGTAGCAACCGTCAGTTTATGTAATATCTAAACTCATATATTCGTATAACTTATTATGCAGAAAGTCGAAATGCAGACACCAACTCCACACCTTCCTCTCCTCTCGTACACTTTATTCATCCCACAGGGGCATTAATTTCCATCTGACGGGCTCACACAAACAGAAATTCAAACACAGTGATAAGAGCAGAATAACCTTGGTTCGGTTCGTTTGGGTTGTGCTCCCTCTCTCCTCTTTCTTAGTCTGTGCACACGGTCTTGTGACTTTGCTCCTCACGATCAGTGCAACATTAAACTGGCTCTCCTTGCTGCATGCCCATCTCAAAGTACACTTATTCTGGTGGTGACAGCGTAGCGTTAGGTAGGCCTGTAGTTCTACTCCTCCTCCTCTTCCCCCTTCCCCTCTCCTCCCCACTTCCTGGGATCTCATCCGGTCCCCGCCAGTGCTGTGTCCAAGACAACTCGGCGTTAAACGGGTTGAACCAACCGACAACGGTCACAAACAGTCGGCCCTCACCTGCAGTCAGGGACGTTGTTCGTCACCTGGCACGTCTGGGAGTCCTCACAGGTCACGTAGTTTGTGAACACGTCGCACACAGTAGTTTGGGCACTCACTGAAACACAGGTACTTCTTTGTCAGCCGATACTGTTACCCTCAGGACAGACATCAAAATCACTTTGGTGCTTTACATCAGAAAAGCGGAGAGGAGGGACAGCTCACTGGTAGAGCGCCAGACTCGTGATCGAAAGGTCGCGGGTTCGAGTCCCGGCAGGAGCGGCGGGATAAAAAAAATTCTCCGTGGTCAACTTTCAGAACTGACTCTTATTTCGGTTTCCGTTCCACTACCGTGTTACAACAGTTGCATGTAAAAGATACTGTCATTCTGCCAAACGTGCAGGTGGAAGGTTACAGCAACGGAAAGACAGACTGACAAATACAACGACGAAATGATAGGCAAGTACAAGGACGGAATGAGAGACAGACAAATACAACCGCGGAAGGATAGACAAATACATGGACGGAATGATAGACATACAAGTAAAACGACAGACATAGCGACACAGTTACGGAAGAGCAGACAGACAGACAGGAAGACTGGCGATGGGGCGGATTGTAGATATACTCTGACTCACCAGTCGCGTCACCAACCACAGCACCGACAGGTCCGGTCTGTCCAGCTACAGCGACACTGAGTCCGGTGATGTCCAGCAGAGCCACAGACAGAGAGGCGGCAGAGGACCGAACAGTGTCATTGGGCACCACGGCGTCCGCTGCCACGATCACACTGCCCGCTCTGGAATGGACATCAGCAAGCTGCATGATCTGCCGTGCACAAGGGAATCGACTTCTATCGTCACAATGCCCGTTATGTAATGAAATCAACAGGCTGTTCTGTCGTCCACAGACAGATCGACCTCTACGATCATACTGCCCGTTATGTAATGAAATCAACAGGCTGTTCTGGCGTCCACAGACAGATCGACCTCTACGACCATACTGCCCGTTATGTAATGAAATCAACAGGCTGTTCCGTCGTCCACAGACAGATCGACCTCTGCGGTTATACTGCCCGTAATGTAATCGAAATCAGTAGGCCGTTCTGTCGTCCAGCCCGCTCTGGAACTGATTCGTCCGACATGGAACTCAAACCTAAGTTGAGACTCAGTTTATCTTACACCGAAATATCAGCTTACAGTTAGGTTGCCAGCTTTGTAAGCCAAATCATCAAATCTTCGAGAACGCACGCACACACACGCACACACACACACACACACACACACACACACACACACACACACACACACACACACACACACACACACACACACACGCACACACACACACGCACACACACACACGCACACACACACATGCACACGCACACACACACACACACACTGCCCCAGATCTCAGTGTGTGACAGTACCTCAGAGAACGCACTTCAACGGCCATCAGATGGTCCACGAAACGTCTCAGCAAATTGAAGATCTGAAACAGATAATATGTTTAAAGAACTGCATGCTAACATGATTCGGGAACTATACGTATTTCGAGCACTAGTTAACTCCCTTGTGCGTTGATTGTGCACGAGCGCTCTGGGCCTCGTTCTGATTCAGATTTCCGACAATTCACTCCGAGGCTAACGGATAAATGTGTGTATTTGTGAGTTTATATGTTGAGCCAGTTTGCTGAGCGAAGGACTATGTCCGGTTTGGAATAATAAATTGGTTCAGTCACCTGTGTCTCCGAGTGTGCCTGAAATGTAGGGTATATATGCCACTGGGGGGCATTTTCTTTTCTTGTCATAGCTCAGGAGCTGTGTGGAAGTCTAGGTGGCCGTCCTGGGCTCCAGTCCCTAATAACCCTACGGTTTCTGTGGACGTAAAGCAACATTCAACCAATCTTTTTTTGAGGCTGTACCTCTAGTGGAGTTTATTCACCTTGTATTTATACGCATGGCAGGTGAAATTTATCGTAGGCGACACAGGTCTTTGTTGTTGTACTTATGTTACGTATTTCGAGGGCTTATTATCATTTACTTTACTACTTCAGTCATCTCTACAGTTGCACTTCAGTCATCTCTACAGTTGCAACTGAAACCACCACCATCACCGTAACCACCGGATGCAAACACACCCTTGATGAACGCCTTGTACCCACCATGTCCTGCACTTCTCGTTGGATGGCAGAGCGTGACTGTTCCGAGCTCAGGTCAGCGGTTGGCAAAGTCACTTGGATGACGACTGTGAACGGTAATCGTGACACCGCTGAAATGAACACAGTGACACGTTGAAACTGTTCATTCAATATATAGCGCACACACACACACACACACACACACACACACACACACACACACACACACACACACACACACACACACACACACACACACACACACACACACACATATATATAGATGTGAGCAAGTGCTCTTTGTATATGTTTCTACATTAATCCCGCCCTGCTTAACGGATCAACGCAATTTCTTTACTGTACTATTAGACATTAGTAACCCGGGAACCGGAGCAGACGACATTTTTGTTTTGAAGCGCGGCGTGTGGCGTAACGCCACATGGCCTTCACACAGCCGACCGGCGATAGCCGCCAGTGCGCGGCATTTTCAAATCTGTTTTCTCCCTTAACACTTTGACCGCTTGTTTGTTTACCTACTCTTTGTTTACCTGGTCCTTTTTAAGCACCAAGCCATGAGTAATATATTTTGGCATCTTAGAATGTTTATTTAACGTTTATTTAGACACAGGATCGATCAGTAGCCGATGCCTTTCTAGGTCCATTCTTTTTATAGCCGTCGTCTGCATGGCGCGCTTTGTTTAGTACTAGTGAATAGTAGTCAAACGTTGTTTTGATTCGATTAAAGTAATTCTGTGTCGATCAATACTTTGTCTATAGTATTTTGCTTAGCTGACTTCATGTTTAGTGTTTATTTTGGGTTGAAATTAACTTATTAAGTATTGTATACTGTAGAAGCTAAGTTGTAGTTATAGACTACTTAATATCACTATCAGCACTGCTGCGACTAAGATTACGCGCCCCAGGCGAAAGTTCGCACCGATTGTTTTAGTACTAGTCTTTCAGTGTGTCTTGCTTCTCTTACAGAGTGTTGTATTGTAATTGTTATGTACCATTTTAACCGTGGGAGCGTGTTCTTTATTCTGATGTAAGTTTTAGTGACAGTTATATTTTGTACATTGTGTTAGTTGTGATTTAGTTGTACGAATCTGTTTATAGACAGGCGCAAGCCACGCTTCCCACTCTTGCTGTAAATAAAATAAGTCATGTGTGTACATTTTGTTTATACAGTTTAAAAGATTGTAACTGTAGCTTTCATTCGATATTTTTCATGTTTTAATTGGTTTAGTTATTGTAGAGGAAAGTGTATTTGTGCGGGCCAGGGAAACACAGTTGTCAGCCATTTTGTGGTCTAGAGGGCCGTTTTTACTGTAGCGATAGCGTGTGTTCCCTGTGGCCCGCGCCGTTCTCTTATCTATGCGTGAGCGTGAGGATTTTGTGTGTGCTGAAAATTGTCTGCGGCTGAGAAAGTAATACCTGCGGGCTGCTATTTGCCTGCTGTGGTCTCCACTTTTGACCAACTGACGCCGCCGGCCAGCTGTCCTGTCCTTTGACCACTCCACTCCATTACATATATATATATAGCGAGAGAGAGAGAGAGAGAGAGAGAGAGAGAGAGAGAGAGAGAGAGAGAGAGAGAGAGAGAGAGAGAGAGAGAGAGAGAGAGAGAGAGAGATTCATAGTCAGTGCAGTACATTATTATTTGTCTGTTGTTTATTTTGCTTCGTAACCGTAAATCAGATTTCGTGTCCTTACAGAGTACGAACATAGTCTTGATATAAAAGGTCGCACTTACCTGTAAGCTGAGCACAAAATATGAGACAGATTTTTGGTGTTTGCTTGTTGTGGTTGTTTTGCCTGTGAATCACAGGAATACCAGAGCAGGGCAAATTAAGGGCCATTAGTGCATAATTCTGATTTCTCTGTTTTCATAATTACAAGTAGTTGCATTGCATTTGTTGCTGTTTTAATTTCTTTCTGTTTGTCGCAACAACAACAACAACAACAACAACAACAACAACAACAACAACAACAACAACAACAACAACAACAACAAATCAAAAAAGAAATATAATAAAAATAAAGAAAAAATAAAGAAGAAAATAATATTCCTTAGAACTTACCAATACAAACATCATTGCTGTCCGTTTCGAAGCCTTCCTGACACACACACGTGAATCCCCCGTCAGTATTCTGACACACAGTGTGATCTGTGTCAGAACAGTCGTTCAGGTTGTCAGAAGCACACTCGTCTATGTCTTCGTCACAGGAACTGCCTCCCCAGCCTGCCTTGCAACGGCACGTGCCATCCACGTGGTCACATGACTGCACGTGCTGACCGGGACAGTCACAGGTCTGTGTGCAGCCGTCACCGAAAGTGCCTTCAGGACAAGCTGCAGACAGAGACAGACTGATGTAGGCAGCAGACACTGTTTTCAGAAACACAGACACTTCTATCAGACACAAATTCACCACATGTCAGAAAATCGACACAGACAAACGGCTGTCAGAAACAGAGTCCTACGTTGTTGTCAAAAAAAGAACAAATGGACACAATCTGCTGAGAGAGAGAGAGAGAGAGAGAGAGAGAGAGAGAGAGAGAGAGAGAGAGAGAGAGAGAGAGAGAGAGAGAGAGAGAGAGAGATTTAAAAAAAAGAAATGTTGTACACAGAACATGCGCCGAGACAGCAGCATTTCACGTGGCACCAGCCATGCAACATCCAAAGAGCGTTACCAGTACACCACTTCCGTGGATATTAATAATACGCGCTATAAAAGGATAAAGTCACTCATTAAGAATCACATGCGACATGTGCGCAGTGAGTCTGCAGGAGAGCAGAGAATGGCGCTATATAAAAACTAAAAATAATAATAATCATTGTCCAGTTATACTTACTGACACAGGTCTTGTCATCACCGTCCAGCCATACTTACTGACACAGGTCTTGTCATCATTGTCCAGCCATACTTACTGACACAGGTCTTGTCATCACTGTCCAGCCATACTTACTGACACAGGTCTTGTTATTGTCCAGCCATACTTACTGACACAGGTCTTGTCATCACTGTCCAGCATACTTACTGACACAGGTCTTGTTATCATTGTCCAGCCATACTTACTGACACAGGTCTTGTCATCACTGTCCAGCCATACTTACTGACACAGGTCCTGTTATCATTGTCTAGCCATACTTACTGACACAGGTCTTGTTATCATTGTCCAGCCATACTTACTGACACAGGTCTTGTCATCACTGTCCAGCCATACTTACTGACACAGGTCCTGTTATCATTGTCCAGCCATACTTACTGACACAAGTCTTGTTATCATTGTCCACCATCATGCCAGGGGGACAGGAACAGGTGAAGCCGCCGTCTGTGTTTTTACACGTGTGTGAACACCTGTGGATACCCGCACTGCATTCGTCTATGTCTGTGACAATACAAACATACGTCTGTGCTGTTATTTAACTGATATGAACTCTTCTTAACACACTCATCATCTCATCTAAGGGGACGGCAGAGGGACAGGCCAGACAGAGGCAATATGGGAGAAACAGAGACGAGAGAGACAGAGGGATATGCAATACAGATAGGCAGGCAGACAGACACATACAAACAGTAAGCAAATACCGGTTTTCAACGGCCATATAACCTCCAATGTTATACACCTATCAGGGCGAAAGAGACAGGCAGACACTTAGAGAGAGAGAAATAGAGAGAGGTGCAGCAGAGAGAGAGAGAGAGAGAGAGAGAGAGAGAGAGAGAGAGAGAGAGAGAGAGAGAGAGAGAGAGAGAGGGAGGGAGGGGAGAGAGAGAGAGAGAGAGAGAGAGAGAGAGAGAGAGAGAGAGAGAGAGAGAGAGAGAGAGAGAGAGAGAGAGAGAGAGAGAGAAGTACGTTGGTCGACCTCTGTGCTTAGCGTATGCATGTGTGTGTGTGTGTGTGTGTGTGTGTGTGTGTGTGTGTGTGTGTGTGTGTGTGTGTGTGTGTGTGAGTGAGTACGTGTGTTGTGTGTGTGTGTGTGTGTGTCTGTGTGTGTGTCTGTGTTTTTGTGTGTATCCTTGCGTGCGTGCGTTTGTTGCCGGGTTGCGCTACATGTATATATATGCCCCTGCCGGGTTCGTGGAACACGTGAGGCGAAGCAAGGGGAACCGTAGCTGTTTTATTTCCAGGTTGTATTACAATAGTATTCGTAGACAGGCGTGTGTATGTAAGTATCACCCTTCTCAGTTTGACAAAGGCTCCTTCTAGATAAATAATGTCTGTAACTGCCCACTAAACCTGTCACTAGATCATATATATATATATAGGGAGCTGTGAGCTCAGAACTCCTAAAGCATACTTTAATTAACATGAAACTCATGCTTTTCTCTTGTTGCACTTGCAACAAGAGAACAAACTCTGAACTTGTTAAAAATCCTATACTATACATGGGACAGAACTCTGTCACCATAACTTTGTAAGACACCAAATATTATAATTTCGACCTAAATATGGTAAGACACCAAATATTATAATTTCGACCTAAATATGACCAGATTCATTTACTCCTTTTAAAGACAATATTCATCCTTAATTACTGCACTAATAATCAGAAACTACATCCAGATTTTAATGAGAAAATCCAATAAAAAAGCATATTAAATACAGTTACTAATCAAGACTCAATATCAAGCCTGTAAATGTTTAGGTTAAGCACCATGTTTCTTTAGGTCAACACAAAATACAATCCCCACAAACTGTAACAAAACAATCGTACACCGAAAATACCACTCTGCCACACGTTCATGCGTGTGTGTGTGTGTTCGTCCTGTATTTCACTGAGATTTTACGATAGTACGCACACTCAAAACAGCTTTAAAGATAATACTAGATAGTTACAGGACATACCTAGCTGTCTAAAATCTAGGACGCGTGTGTAAAGAAAGTAAATATTCCTTAGAACCTACCAATACAAACATCATTGCTGTCCTTTTTGTAGCCTTCCTGACACACACACATGAATCCCCCGTCAGTATTCTGACACACAGTGTGATCTGTGACAGAACAGTCGTTCAGGTTGTCAGAAGCACACTCGTCTACGTCGTCGTCACAGGAACTGCCTTCCCAGCCTGCCTGGCAACGGCACGTACCATCCACGTGGTCACATGACTGCACGTGCTGACCGGGACAGTCACAGGTCTGTGTGCAGCCGTCACCGAAAGTGCCCTCAGGACAAGCTGCAGACAGAGACAGACTGATGTAGGCAACAAACACTGTTGTCAGAAAAACAGACACTGCTGTCGGAAACAGACACTGTCGTTAGAAAAACTTACACTTCTGTCAGAAAAAGATTAACCATATGTCAGAAAAACGAAACAGACAAACGGCTGTCAGAAACGGACTCCTGCGTTGTTGTCAAAAAAAAAGTGAAAAAAAAGGACACAAACTTCTGAGTGGAGAGAGAGAGAGAGAGAGAGAGAGAGAGAGAGAGAGAGAGAGAGAGAGAGAGAGAGAGAGAGAGAGGAGGGAGGGAGGGAGGGAGAGAGAGAGAGAGGAGAGAGAGAGAGAGAGAGAGAGAGAGAGAGAGAGAGAGAGAGAGAGAGAGAGAGTGTGTCTCTGTGTTTGTGTGTGTTTTTGTGTGCGTCCATGCGTGCGTGCGTGCGTGTATGTTTGTGTGTGTGTGAGTGTGTGTGTGTGTGTGTGTGTGTGTGTGTGTGTGTGTGTGTGTGTGTGTGTGTGAGTGTGTGTGTGTGTGTGTGTGTGTGTGTGTGTGTGTGTGTGTGTGTGTGTTCGGCCTGTATTTCAGAGAGGTTTTACGATAGTACGCACACTCAAAACATCTTTAAATACTAGATTGTCAGTATAGCATTGTAAATGACACAGCTATATGTCACAAAAACGACACAGACAAACGGGTGTCAGAAACAGATTCCTGCGTTGTTAAAAAAAGAGAGAAAAAGAGGACACAAACTGCTGAGTGGAGAGAGAGAGAGAGAGAGAGAGAGAGAGAGAGAGAGAGAGAGAGAGAGAGAGAGAGAGAGAGAGAGAAAGAGAGAAGTACGTTGGTCGACCTCTGTGCTTAGCGTATGCATGTGTGTGTGTGTGTGTGTGTGTGTGTGTGTGTGTGTGTGTGTGTGTGTGTGTGTGTGTGTGTGAGTGAGTACGTGTGTTGTGTGTGTCTGTGTGTCTGTGCTTTTGTGTGTATCCTTGCGTGCGTGCGTTTGTTGCCGGGTTGCGCTACATGTATATATATGCCCCTGGCGGGTTCGTGGAACACGTGAGGCAAAGCAAGGGGAACCATAGCTGTTTTATTTCCAGGTTGTATTACAATAGTATTCGTAGACAGGCGTGTGTATGTAAGTATCACCCTTCTCAGTTTGACAAAGGCTCCTTCTAGATAAATAATGTCTGTAACTGCCCACTAAACCTGTCACTAGATCATATATATATATATAGGGAGCTGTGAGCTCAGAACTCCTAAAGCATACTTTAATTAACATGAAACTCATGCTTTTCTCTTGTTGCACTTGCAACAACAGAACAAACTCTGAACTTGTTAAAAATCCTATACTATACATGGGACAGAACTCTGTCACCATAACTTTGTAAGACACCAGATATAATAATTTCGACCTAAATATGACCAGATTCATTTACTCCTTTTAAAGACAATATTCATCCTTAATTACTGCACTAATAATCAGAAACTACATCCAGATTTTAATGAGAAAATCCAATAAAAAAGCATATTAATTACAGTTACTAATCAAGACTCAATATCAAGCCTGTAAATGTTTAGGTTAAGCACCATGTTTCCTTTAGGTCAACACAAAATACAATCCCCACAAACTGTGACAAAACAATCGTACACCGAAAATACCACTCTGCCACATGTTCATGCGTGTGTGTGTATGTGTGTGTGTGTGTGTGTGTGTGTGTGTGTGTGTGTGTGTGTGTGTGTGTGTTTGTGTGTTTGTCCTGTATTTCACTGAGATTTTACGATAGTACGCACACTCAAAACAGCTTTAAAGATAATACTAGATAGTTACAGGACATACCTAGCTGTCTAAAATCTAGGACGCGTGTGTAAAGAAAGTAAATATTCCTTAGAACCTACCAATACAAACATCATTGCTGTCCTTTTTGTAGCCTTCCTGACACACACACATGAATCCCCCGTCAGTATTCTGACACACAGTGTGATCTGTGTCAGAACAGTCGTTCAGGTTGTCAGAAGCACACTCGTCTACGTCGTCGTCACAGGAACTGCCTTCCCAGCCTGGCTCGCAATGACACGTGCCGTCCACGTGGTCACATGACTGCACGTGCTGACCGGGACAGTCACAGGTCTGTGTGCAGCCGTCACCGAAAGTGCCCTCAGAACAAGCTGCAGACAGAGACAGACTGATGTAGGCAACAAACACTGTTGTCAGAAGAACAGACACTGCTGTGGGAAACAGACGCTGTTGTCAGAAAAAACAGACACAGTTGTCGGAAACAGACAATGGCGTTAGAAAAAACAGACACTGTTGTCGGAAAGAGACACTGTCGTCAGAAAACACACACATTTCTGTCAGAAACAAATTCACCACAAGTCAGAAAAACAACACAGACAAACGAGAGAGAGAGAGAGAGAGAGAGAGAGAGAGAGAGAGAGAGAGAGAGAGAGAGAGAGAGAGAGAGAGAGAGAGAGAGAGAGTTTTTAAGATTTTTTTTATTGTCATGCCTCCGGCCCATAACAACAGGAGTAAACATTCCGGCAGTTCGAATTCTCATGTTTCCAGTGACAGACTTAATCTCAGTTAAAAACGAATGGAGATCAGTTCTCTATGCTGGGCGCATTCGTGCAAGCTAATAAAAAGGAAAAAGTTAAACATAGAAGGTTTTCTATGGTACTTTGGTGGAATAAGTTCATTTGTCAAAGCTGTATACTTTGGACATACTAATAAATTAAAGAAAAATAAAATAAAATCGGCCAATCGAAACATATTTGTTTTGCTTTTCCAGGAAAGAATATTTTCCAGTGAAGCCGTGACTGTGTTTTGAGACGTATCGTTCAGAAGTTTCTCCCGAATGTCATTACAGAGGGGACAAGCGAACAACAAGCGAACAACAAGCGAACAACAAGCGAACAACAAGTGCTCTTCGTTCTCTATCGCATTTACACAAAATACACAATTTCTCTGGATCGCACAAGCACTGTAGCGATGAAGATTGTTGTTAACTGGTAGCACACCAAGTCGCAGTTGGCACAATCCAACTCTGAAGCAATATATTTCAAGGGCTGAAAGGTATTGCTCTGGTTCAAATATTGACTTAACATTGCGGTATAGAAAGTATCTGTCTTTATCTCGAATAGTTGCATTCCATTCTTGAATAAAATTGTCTGTGAGTCTCTGCTTCAGTTCACATACAAATTTCTTTTCGTCTCCAACCCCTTGTTGTAACCAAGCACAGTAAAAGCCGTTTTTGCTTAATACATTCTTCACCTGAGTGACCGAACATTTCTTCTCGCTTTCATCCATTAAACTCATCATTTTATATGCTTGCTTAGGGATCCTGAAGTTGTCCATCTTTAAAACACGCAACCAGTATTTCAGACACCGTAGTGTACTATTCACGAAAAGTGGGAATCGACCGAGTTCACCGTACACCATCTTGTTCGGTGTTCTATGGGGAACTCCTAAAAAACGCTTACAAGCCATCATGTTCACCTTTTCTATGTCATCCAGTCTCACAGTTCCCCAAATTTCAGATGCATACATCAATATAGGCTGAATTTTAATATCAAAAATCTTTAAAAAAACGTCTGTTTTGTTATATCCTTTAGCCTCGTCAAGGCTTTACATAAGTGGAAAACTGCCCTCTTGCCTTTTGCTACAAAAGCGGAAGTTCCTTCTCTGTAACTTTGTTGTAAAAGTAAAACCCAAATATGTATAACTGTTGACCACATTCATAGATTTACCAGCATAATACCACTTCTCGTGTTTGCCAAGATGTCCACCCTTTCTGAAAACCATAACCCTTGTTTTGGTTTCATTTACTTCCATACCCATTTTTACACAGCAGTCTCGCAGACAATTTAGCTGATTTTGCAGTCCACTTGGTGTTGTTGCCAGGAGGATTACATCATCCGCAAACAACAAAATGAATAATTCTAGGAGACCTGATAACATCTGAACTCCATGTTTGCCAGCGCTTTGAATATGTTCTGCCAGTTGATTAATAAACAGACAAAACAAGGTAGGACTTAGCACACACCCTTGCCTTACCCCATTTGGACATTCGAAAAAATCTGTATACTCATTTTTCACTCTAACACAGGATAACAAAGAGTTGTACATAGCCTTTATGGCCCCCGCAAACTTGCCGGATGCACCTTCCTTTTGTAACGTTTCTAGCAGTTTACAGTGTCTTACCGAGTCGAATGCTTTGCGGAAGTCCACAAAAGCAAGGTATATTTTTGCTCCACGCTTTTCAAGGTGCTTTTGAACAATGGCATTCAAAACAAAAATATGGTCTACTGTAGGATAATATTTACGAAACCCTGCTTGCTCCTCGGCGATTTTGTTGTCCTCCAACCAGGCATACAGTCGTTTGTTCAGAACGGTTGTGTAGCATTTGCTAATTATGCTTAACAGAGACACACCTCTATAATTATCTGGCAAATCTGCATTTCCTTTCTTGTGGATTGGGACAATGAAGGCTTTGGCCCAGTCCCGGGGATAAATACCTTTGTCAAACAAGTTATTAAAATATGTCACTAAAAACATACTTATCTGGCTTCCTCCAAGTTTTAACATTTCTGCCAGAATGTTGTCAAGATCACATGCCTTTCCTGTTTTTAGCAGCTCTAACTTCGGCTTCAGAGATTGGCTGGTTTAAGACATCACTATCCAAACCAAGTATCTCACTGACCTCATCATCCAGCTCACTACACTCCCTGCTGCTTCCTCCATCTGCTTGGGAAAACAATTGTTGGAAGTGATCAAACCATCCTTGTCTTTCAATTTTTTTCACTTAGCTCTGGTTTCCTTTCACCACAGCACGCCCTAACTTCTTTCCAGAAATCAGATGAATTCTTTATACTTGCAGCTAGTGATGCTGCTTTTCTTTTGCAATACTGATTCTTCTTCTGCGTAATGAGGTTCCTGTACACCTTGTTAACATTTGTATAAGACTGTCTACTCTCCTCTGATATTTTTTCTTGTACTGTTTTAGCATTCGTTTTACATTATTTTTGTTTTCCTTACACTCTTCATCGAACCATTCGGCTTTTTAAAATTTAGACCTGATACCATCAGAACATTTTTTCAACATGCACTCACTAGTAGCTTTCAAGCAGCCAACAAACGAGTCTAACGCCTTGTCCGCATCAAGGATAATTTCATCTGTGGCTTTGCGAAGAAGATCCTCAATTTCATCTGACCCAATGCAGCTTTGAAATGACTGCTCTTTTGTTTTATCCCAAATATTTTTGTTTATAACTTTTGGGTTATTTCTTGACACCTTCATGTTGACATTTGCAACCTCAGAAATTCTAATTTTTAATGTAACAGGCATGTGATCCGACTCTATCAAACTACCTACACCAACAGAATCTACGCACACGCTGTAAAACAAATCACATGACATAATGAAGTAGTCAGTGACACTTGAACCTGTCTTTGATATGTAGGTATAACTGTCATCAAATCCGCACTCAGTCAATCCATTCAAAATCATGCACTCATACATATCACACAGGTCGATGAGCTGATTTCCAAATGTGTTCACATGGGTGTCGTTTGATCGTCTGGGAAAGGGCTCCTTGTCACAGTCCCTATTACAGAACACGTCATCGAGGTCTTCAGCATCCCGCGTTCCATTTCGGGTTCCCGTTCGTGCACTGAAGTCCCCCCACATAAGGAGCAAAAACTCCTCGGTATTGTCACATATATCTAAAACACAGTTTTCTATGATTTCAACACCATAACCATTTTGAGTATGATCATAATATGGCGACTGACTTGGAGGAAGTTAGGTGAAGACCATTACTACCGGTTTGGCTGTCCCAAAGAGTTCTTTATCTATTCTAAAAACAATTGCATTGTCAATTTCTGTATCTAAACGTTTTATGTAGGACGCCAGTGACTTATGGATCAGCGCAATGACTCCTCCCGAGAATCTGCCTTGGTGTGAGAGGTTTTTTGCATGGGAGATAAAACATGCAAAATTCTGTAAACAAGTCCGAACGCAATTCATTACTCACATACGTTTCTGTAAGACACACGAGATGAAAAGATTGTATGTATTCAACAAAGTCCGCGATTTGTAGTTTCGTTAACAGGCCGCCTACATTATAGTTCAAAAATCTGATGCATCGATTATTTCCATGTTCATTTTCTGCACGCACTGACCTTTCTGCATTGTAAACTACACTGTCCGAATGGAGCGCCTCGTTGTTGCAATCAGGAAGTATGCTGCCTGCTTTCTGTCGGAGATGGCTGCCATTGGTGGTGTCCCCTGTCGCCGTCTCTGCGACAAACACGGGTGTGCCTGTCCTCAGGCACGTGCATGTCGGCGCCTTAGAAAAGGGAGCGGTGCATCGGGCGGTGGGTATCCTGGTCCGTGTTGCTGCTGCTTCATCAGGATGAGGGGCCAGGCCCAGCTGTCAGGCCCTGCTGTCTGCAGTGGCTGCTTTGTCATCTGGCTGTTGGTTCTGTCCGTTTCTCTTCGGTTGGCTTCCGTCCGTTTCCTTCTCCAGTCGCCAAGTGTCAGGGATCTGGGTTTGGCCCTCACTGTGTGCCGCAGTCAATAAAGCTGAGCGAGAACGTGAACGGGTGTTAACACTGTGAGCAGTGTCTTCCTTGTTTGCTTCACCACTGTTTTCACGTGCTGCTGCGTCGTTGCCACAGTCATGCGCTGGGGTTTCCCCGCTGTCACTGTACTGTGGCGTGGGGATAAAAATAACTTCGGCCTCCAGTGAAGCTGGGTCACATCTGGACGCGCTGTTGTTTTCCATTGCTGTCTCCACGTTGTCCCATATGTTTGTGCCAAGGCTGGTTCCATTGTCTTTTAACGCTTCTGCATAAGTTCTGTCTCTGGGGCTTTTGCTACGGCGGGTGTCTCGTCGGGGGGAGGGGGGGGGGGAGTACTGACTTCTGTCGTGGGTACAGCGGCCGTTCTTGCTGGAAGGGGCGTGGTCCGCGGAGTTTGTATAGTGCGCACTGGGAGGGATGGGAAATATCTCGTCCCTTGGTCGTCCATCTCGTCCGTCCCTCCTATTATTCCAGGCATGAAGAGAGGGCCCGACGTTCACGGTGGCTCTGGACTGGTGCTGGTACTCTCCGTGGTTCCTGTCTCTCCTGTCCCGATCGTTGCGGTCATTATGCGAGGGGTAGTATCCGTCGTGTCTCTGTTGTTGGAAGCAGCGACTGACGTTCTGTGGTGGATGGGGGAAATCTCTGTCGGGGAAAGTGAAGTGCCTGTCGTCTCTATGGGGGGAGAGTAGTCACTGGAGTGCACATGTTTGGGAGAGTGGACTCGCCCAAACTCACGCGCAGGGTAGTGACTATTGTAGACTAGCTGTCATGTCGTCTCCGCCGTGGCGGGGGCCGTTGTGCCGGTCGTATCTGCCTTGGTGTGGTTCGTTCCTCTCGTCCCCTCTAGCATCACGTGAACTGCTTCTTAAGCTTCCTCCGCGAGGATTGTTGTCTGTGTGTTCGTGTTGGTGTACACGCCTAGCCGCGTTCCGGTTTTGTTGTCTGACTTCGGTATGCAGTCGTCCGTTTTTGTAGTACGCATGTCTTCCGTCTTCTCTTTCCTTTTGAAGTCGTGCATGTTGGTTGTTGGTGAGATCGTCCGCTACTCGCATGTCTCTGTCCCCCACTCGTCTCCTTGCCTCTCTGTTTCGGAGCACCAGCATCTTGTCTCTCCAGCTGAAAAAGTGGGCGATAATCGGGCGTGGTCGTGGTCGGCCGTTTGATGCAGCGGAGCCAGTACGGTGGGCCCTTTCTATGTCGTCCTCATTCCAGCGTTTCGAAGGATAGAAGTGGTTGTGTTCGTACCAAAGTCCTTGTGCAGTCATCATCAGTCTCGTTTGTCGGCTGTGGAATGTTGAAAAATCTCAAGTTGTTGCGTCTGCTGAATGATTCCAGTCTTTCAATTTCAGATCTGTAGTTTTTCAGCTGTACGGCATTGGTCTTCAGCGATGTTCGTGATTTTCTCTCTGTTTTCTTCCACAGTGTCCGACAGGTGAGTGACTTGTGTGTGAACACGCTGCATCTCGGTGTGCAGTGACTGGTGACCGTTTCTGAGACTCTGCGTTATGTCGCGGCTTTGTCGCTGTTGCTGCTTCATCACACTGTTGATCTGTCGCTGCATTTCCTCCATGGTCTGAAACGTAATCTGTCCCACTGCCTGTGACAGTCTAGATTCAGTCCGACTGGAGAGAGAGAGAGAGAGAGAGAGAGAGAGAGAGAGAGAGAGAGAGAGAGAGAGAGAGAGAGAGAGAGAGAGAGAGAGAGAGAGAGAGAAGTCTGTCCTTCCCCCGAGACACAGTAAACGGTTACGAAAACGAAATATGCCTTGTTTAAACATAGCTTTTTCTGAAAGGTTATTTAACTTACATCAACAGAAAACTGTATATAAAGATTAAATAACTGCGCGCACGCACACACACGCACACACAGGTCACACACACGCACGCACGCACGCACGCACGCACGCACGCACGCACGCACACACACACACACACACACACACACACACACACACACACACACACACACACACACACACACTGAGTACATCTTGTTATCAGCGTCAGGCTGAACTTACTACACAGGTATTGTCATCATTGTCCAGCAATACTTACTGACCCATTGTCCAGCTACATGTACTGACATAGGTCTTGTCATCATATCCAGCTATAGGTGCTGACACAGGTCTTATTTGTCATCATTGTCCAGGTATACTTACTGACCCATTGTCTTACCTACTGACATGGATCTTGTCACGAGTGTCCAGTTATACTCACTGACACAGGTCTTGTCATCACTGTCCAGCTATACTTACTGACAGGTCTTATCATCATTGTCCAGCCATACTTACTAACACAGGTCTTGTTATCATTGTCCAGCATCATGCCAGTGGGACAGGAACAGGTGAAGCCGCCGACAGTGTTTGTGCACGTGTGTGAACACGTGTTGGCACTCTCACTGCATTCGTCTATGTCTGTGACAATACAAACATACACAACACTCTCACTGATTTTGTCTATGTATGTGACAATACAAACATACGACAGCGTTGTAATTTAACTGGTATGAGCTCTTCTTAACACTCTCATTGCACTCATCATCTCATTAATGCCTTTTGCTACGACAGCTGCCTTTAACTGTTTGTCACATTAGAAACAGTCATATGTATCTATCGTTATGTAACGAGTGTCCAGCTATACTTACTGTCGGTAGAGTATGTCAATAAAAACAAAGACGGGCAATACTGATGTAGGTTCTGTTTCCCGGAGCGCAATGGGATTTTACGTCCCACAGACATCTTTTAGTGGGGACTCTGTCACGGTGTCAGCTACTACAGCCCCCGTGGGCATCAGCAGCTATGCGCACGTTAAAATCCACAAATCTGTCAGGCATATCAGTGACTGGACACACGAAGATACTACGCATAGTGGTATAGCCATCCTATTGTTCTGTGTCTACAGCCCACAGCACAGTTTTCTACCTGTTCAGGTGTGTTGGTCAAAGTGTAGTGTATAGTATACCTAGTTACAGAAACACACACGCCGCGGTCACCTACCTGCACATGTGTGTTGGTCAGTGTGCAGTGTGTAGCCAGTGTTACAGAAACGCACATCACGGTCACCTACCTGTACATGTCTGTTTGTCAGTTTGCAGTCTATATCCAATGTTACAGAAACACACAGCGCGGCCAGCGGAGCTCAGCGTACAGCCATGGTCACAGGACAGATTTTCTTCCTCGGCACACGGGTCAGACACTGGAATGGAACACACATAAAAAGTAAAACAAAATCAGCTGGCTTCAAAACAAGTTAAGGCGGATGTTCATGTGATGACTATATAGACACCAGCTGCAATCAAATGAGGCACACAACAATCGTTTGAGACCTGAATCGACTCGAATCACTGTGCATTAGACCAGTCAGCCATATCAATCGGTTGGAACCTGAATCAGACTCGAATCACTGTGCATTCCACCAGTCAGGCATATCAATCGTTTGAAACCTGAATCTGACTCGAATCATAGTGCATTCCACCAGTCAGGCATATCAATCGTTTGAAACCTGAATCTGACTCGAATCACTGTGCATTCCACCAGTCAGCCCAGAACCACACGGTGGTCATATCGAAAGCTTGTGGAGGAAAGAGGTGAAGAACTAAGGACGCTGGAAGTCATGGCTCGGTGCAGACATAGCAATCATCAACACAATTACTGCCTGGGTCCGGTAGGTCCGGTCAGCGGAAGTGCGATCAACACGGCTTTTTAAAACAAGTGTTTCGGTCTACAGTTTCTACCTGATCAATTTAACATGTTGGGACAATTATGACAAATCACACGTTTTACTCACTTTGAGAGCAGGTGGTACGGTCGCTGTTGAACCGGTAACCATATTTACAGGCACAGTGGTAAGATCCATCCACGTTAACACAACGATGCAGACAGTCGTCGATGTTCTCTGCACACTCGTCTATGTCTGAGGAGATAAACCTACTATCAGTACAGATAAGTACCACTTCCCCGCCCTCTGTCACAGATGATGTCCCCACAGCTACCTGTAACTAAGCCACTGGCTGCGGTGCCAGAAGTACAGACGATGAGCCATTCAAAGGCGGCGAGTAGTGCTAGGGATTCTTCAGAACGATGACACTACGAGGCTGGATGACTGCTGCTCGTGTGCGTTCACACGCCACCCTGAAGACGGGGACGTCGGTGGGAGGGGGGGGGGGGTAGGGGGGGGGTCAGAGAGACAGGCCAGAAAGAGACTATATGGGACAAATAGAGACGAGACACAGGGATATGCATGACAGACAGGCAGGCAGACAGACACATACAAACAGTAAGAAAATACCGGTTTTCAACGGCCATATAACCTCGCATGTTATACACCTATCAAGACGAAAGAGACAGACAGACACCTAGACAGAAAGCAACAGACAGCGGGAGCCGAGAGAGAGAGAGAGAGAGAGAGAGAGAGAGAGAGAGAGAGAGAGAGAGAGAGAGAGAGAGAGAGAGAGAGAGAGAGAGAGAGAGAGAGAGAGAGATCAACGAGAAGCGAGTTAGGTACCTGAACAGGTGCCGTTCGCTCTTTGGTAGCCTGCGAGACAGGAACAAAGTCAATTACCTGTACAGGTGCCGTTCACTTTCTGGTAGCCTGTGAGACAGGAACAGGAGAAGGAATCAGGGCCGCCACTGCATCGTCCGTGTTGTCCACACACTGCCCCACTGCTACACGCGTCCATTTCTGCAACAATAAGCAGGAGATCAACAGAAACTGATTAACACGAACCACTGCATTGCACTAAAATGATGAATAAATCAATGATGGCAAAAAATAACAGCAAACAAAACAACAACAACAACCGAAAACAAATCTTATTTGACCTCAACATGCCACTGTAACGTTATCAATGATAGATAGTGATGCATGCGCAATCCTCACTTGTGTTCGTGCGTTCCTCGCACTGAAAATTATCACTTTCCTCGGATTTATTACGTATTACTGGTGGTATATCATTATAAACTGTGTTCATAATCACTTATCCAAATTGGATTCCATCTGTGCATAACCCTTTTAACCGGTTTCTGTGTGGATGAAGAAGGTAACGTTACCTCTTTCATGGATTTTATTGTGACCCTCGTGTCAGGCACCGGCCATCATGGCCACAGAAGCTGGACAGGGTGAAGAGCCAGTAGCTGGCACTTCCTTTTCCCAGCCTAAGCCTGACGATGGCAGAACAGATGCACCAAATGCAGCAAATGATGGGGGCCATCATGAACAAATTCCAGAAATAGGAAGCAGAGCATGACCAGACAGTGGCCGCAGAATCAGAGAATGTATCTATGGGTGACAACCCTGCCAGGGGCGGGCTGAACAAAGCTCTAGAACTGACTGTGAACTCTGCCAGGGGCGAGAAATCTCACAGTGGTGAAGTGGACACTGACACTGACAGTGAATTTTGTGTGGCCATTCCCCAAACCAAAGAGAGTGGTTTGAAGGTGGATATGCTAACACTGCTGGCTGCCGATCTTGAACAAGAGCGTGCGGTGGGGCCCACCGTTAATGAAAAGCTGGCTGAGATAAGCAAAAGCAGATTCCGTCAGAAAATGCCAGAATCTAAATTGAAAAGTAAATTGAACAAATACCTAGTCCCAGAGAATTGCCCTGATGTGTCTCCACCCACCCTTAACCGCAGTGAATTAACTGACAAGGGGTACGTTGACAGAACAACAGGGAAAGCTGACGGAAGATTAGTCAACGTGCAAATGATGCTGTCTCCCGCAACCTCGTGTCTTGCTCGTGGAAACAAATTCCCTTCATGAATATGCAACTGACCTCGCAGGTCAAATCAACGATGGCACGCGTAAAGCACACGCAGCGGGCGGCGGCCACGTGGCGAGTGCTTCAGAACGGGCGCTGACCAGAGCAAACCAGACGCTGGCGTCTTTGGGAGATGCGATTGCTATTCTTGGAATGGCACAACAGGAAATCAGTCTCCGCAGATTGTTTTTGATTCAGTCAGCGCTCCCGAAAGATATTGCTTCCATTTGTCAAAACGAAGATCTTCCTGTAAAAGACAAACTGTATAGTGGGGATGTTGAAAAGTCCTTCAAATCAGCCCGAGAGGCTCATAAGCACAGCAACAAAAGCACACCCAACACGAGTGGCCAACGCCACCACCCCTACAAAAGACAACCATACGGCAGGCCTTTTTTTTTTCTTTTTTTTTTAGGTCAAAGCGGCGCTCCGTTCAAAAGGGTATCACAGCCAGAAGGGGCGGGGTGCGAAACAAGCAACATTCCAGAGGGTCTGGGAAACACCGGAGGCAGTAGTGGCTGCATCCCAGGAAGAGGCAGTTTCGCCAGAGAATTTAATGGATGAGGTAAGCGGTTTTTACGGCAACATTGAGGCCATCAAAACTAGACTAACTGATAGGTCATCTAAATTCGCAGCAGGCCGAATTCAGCACTGTTTACCACAGTGGCAGGAAATAACTCATGAGGAGGAAATTCTGAAGATGGTTGTAGGTGTTGAAATACAGTTACTCGATGAACCCCCATCAGGTCAAATCCATCAAGCTCATTTCTCCCGTGTACAGTCACAGGCCATTGATGTAGAAATTGAAGAACTGCTGAGAAAGGGTGTCGTCGTTCCCTGCAATCACACAGAGGCTGAATTCATCTCCCCTATTTTTATTAGACCAAAAAAGGACAACAGGGTCAGGGTGATACTGAACCTGAATTTTTTTAATGTCAATGTTGAAAACTTTCATTTTAAAATGGAAACACTGAAACATGCCTTAACACTTGTATCACCAAACTTTTTTTTTCTTTTTTTTTTCCTGTTCATTAGACGTACGGGATGCCTACTACTCAGTGCACATGACTGAAAAATCTCAGAACGTTTTGAAATTTGAGTGGAAAGGGCAGTTGTACAAGTATACCGCTTTTCCTAATGGTCTGGCCTGCTGCCCAAAGTTGTTTACCAAACTGCTTAAGCCAGTAATGGCTCAGCTTCATAGATGGGGTTTCTCCACCATCTTCACTGACGACACTTTGTTGATGGGTGACTCGGAACTCGAGTGTGTTCAGAATGTGAAGGCATCACTGTGTTTGTTTGAGAAGTTAGGATTTGTTATTCATCCCGAAAAATCGGTTCTAGCTCCTACTCATGTGATCACATACTTGGGATTTGAAATAAATTCAGTAGACATGACCGTCACTCTTATGAGAGAGAAAAAAGAAAAAGATCTTCAACACAGCTGCATCCTTACTTGCATTGAGCTCTTGTTCCGTTCGCTTCCTCGCCAAGTTCATAGGGCAAATAGTTGCAAGCTTCCCAGGTGTAAAATACGGTCCATTATGGTATAGGAATGTGGAAAATGATACAATTGAAGGGCTAAAAATGAGTAAAGGAAATTTTGATGCAAACATTCAGCTGTCGGAAATGGCTTTGGCTGAAATCTCCTGGTGGAAGGAGAACATTAATTCAGCAAGCAGTGACACTGATGCTCGCAGTAGGCCTGGGGAGCCTGATTTCATCATTTTTTTCGGACGCGTCTTTGTTAGGCTGGGGAGCTTCATGTGACCTTGGACAAACAGGAGGCCACTGGCTTGTCACAGAAACAGGCATGAGCATTAATGCGCATGAGCTCAAAGCTGGTTTGTTTGGGCTGCAGTCACTGTTACCCAGGACATGCCGCCATGTTAGGATGATGATGGACAATACAACAGCTGTGGCCTGTGTTAACAAAATGGGTACCAGTCACTCAAAACATTGTAACATGATAACCAAACAAATTTGGGATTTCTGTATTCAAAAGGGAGTCTGGTTATCGGCCGCACACGTACCAGGTAGAGAGAACGTTGATGCGGATCTCGAATCTAGGAAAATAAACTATGACACTGAATGGAAACTAAACACTGAGCTATTGCAACAAGCATTACAGATACTTGGTGTTAATCCCGATCTAGATCTCTTTCCTTCTCGAATTAACACACAACTCAGCAGCTATGTTTCTTTCAAACCTGACCCCGGAGCAAAAGCGGTTGATGCTTTCACTTTGAGCTGGCATGATACAAGATTTCATGCTTTTCCACCATTTTGCGTCATTCCTAAAGTGTTGCAAAAAATTTGCAGGGACAGAACAAAAATTGTCGTAGTGGTACCAGACTGGCCAAATCAACCATGGTTTCCACTGATAGCAAAGATGCTGATAAACTACCCAGTGCTAGTATCAGCGAGGAAGAATCTGTTGAGTCTACAACAAAGCCCAGCAGAGGAACATCGACTTCAAAAACTGAGACTAATTATCTGCGAACTATCAGAAGTCGCTTCAAACGCACAGAGTTTTCGAAACAAGCTACAGACATCATGTGTTCATCCTGGAGAACCAAAACCCCAAAAGAGATATTCCTGCTATGTGGCAAAGTGGCGCAGGTATGCGCACAGCAGACACATTGATCCAGTATCGCCGTCTATAAGTGAAGCTGTGAACCTTTTAGCTCACCTGTATAAATCAGGTTTGGGCTACAGTGCCATCTGTGTCGCCAGGTCTGCGTTATCGTCATATTTGAACATTGCAGATCTTGTAGACTTTGGTCAGCACAAGGTAGTCAGACGCTTTATGGAAGGTATGTTTGAACTGAAACCAGTCCTACCCAAATACAGCCAAACCTGGGATGTAGATAATGTACTTAATTTGTTGGAGTGTTACGCTCCTAATGACATACTAACACTGAAGGAACTCTTTCACAAGCTGGTGATGCTGTTGGCCTTATTAACAGGCCAGCAATGTCAAACAATTCATAAACTGTCTGTTAAAAGTATGAAACTGGAAGACAATACGTGTGTCTTTTACATAACGTCCCTATTAAAACAGTCGAAGCAGGGTAAACATTTGGCCCCCATCGAACTGTTATCATTTCCAATGAATAAGAACATTTGTGTTGTGGAGGTTATTAAAGAATACCTCAGACGAACTAAAGTGTTCAGGGATGCACACACTCAGCTCCTGCTCAGCTACCTTAAGCCTCATCTTCCCATCAGCAAGGATACCCTTGCCAGGTGGATTCGAGACGTGTTGCATAAAGCGGGAGTGGACACTCAGTTTGGTGCACACAGCGCTCGCTCAGCCAGCGCATCTGCTGCAGCCAGTAAAGGTCTACCTATAGACATTGTCTTGAAAGCTGCTGGTTGGTCTTCAGCCTCAACGTTTGCCAGGTTCTACAAACGGGAGCCAGTAACAAACATGGGGCAGACGACTTTGGAATCCTATTTCCATAAGAAATAATGTGAGTAGATATCTGTTTTTAAAGGATAATACACACTAATTGCTCTGAAGTATCGTTGATAACGTTGCAGTGGCATGTTGAGGTCAAATTAACTCGAACATGCGAGACTTACCTTTGCTAAGGTGATGCGCTCTTCGCCATATGGCCTATACATGTAGAACTGCGACAGTTACAAATTTCCTCCCTCCCCTCACTTAAATATTTGTATCACATTCAAGTGATCGTATCTAGAGGAAGTCTCTAATTAGTGTGCATTATCCCTTCTGAAGTGTGGGGATTGCGCATGCGTCACTAATCTATAATTGATAACTGTCGCAGTTCTACATGTATCAGCCAAATGGCGAACAGCGCCAAAAGTAAGTCTCGCATGTTGAGTTAATTAACCCGCATCATTATAGATAAAGCGCTTTGAAGAAGGCTGTGGCATTGACCACTGAGCCACCGTCTGTCACCATCACTGAGGTGCGCCCCTGAAGGACGAAGGTCAGGTTCCCGGAAGTGACGTTAATCAGAGTGTACTCTCCCCGGCCGTTGAAGGTGTACTCATGCTAGTCCATGGGGATTATGTGGGGGTCCCTAAACAGCCAGGCTGACATAACAAATATAACGCGCTTTCAAGTACAGTGTATATTGTATGATGTGCAGGCGTTACCTGGATGGTGTATAGAGAATGACTAGTCCCGATTGCATGCAGTAACTGACGACTTCTGATCTGACCGCCCTGTGGTACAATGTTGTTTGGTGGAATGCACAATGATCTGTGTCTAATTCAGCATTTAGATGATTGCATTTTGCCTTTTAATTTTTTTATTAGCAAGCAGCTCTGTAGGGGGAATTATGCAATGCGGTTATTGGGCAGCAACTTAGGTCGAGAGACTATACACTTACTGAATCTGAAAGGGATCTGTCCCCGGCACTCCCCGATGGGTCTCAGAGAGTAGAAGAAAAAGCAGTTGTAGGGTGAGGCGGACGGGTCACAGCAGGCATCGTGTCCCTGCTTGTCCTCCGGTTCATAGCGCTCCTTGAGGTGCCAGTAGCTGGGGTTGAAGGCCAGGGCGTGGCCAGCGTAGGGTGGGAACATGATCAGCTGTTGGTAGGTGAGAGGGTCCGAACTGTCCGTCGAATAGCAACACTCCTGGGGAACAAACAGGTCCAACATAGTCAGAAACGATGACCGGTTCCCTTCCCTCTGTCTCCTCTCCCTCTGCAGCAGTGAAAAGACATGTCCCTCCTGAGAATGCAGACACACTCACCGTAACAACAAAAAATATAAATAAAAAATAGACCCAAAGAAGCACGATAATAATGATAATTATTATAGATAACTTTTACACAACGATATTCTCTGACCTATACAAAGTCACTGCACTTGGCGACAAACATTCTCAGACATACCAAGCTTGAAGTAAGAAGAATATCAAAGGTAATGTGTTCAAAAAGGTAATGTATATAATTATGGCAACTAATAATAAGCACTTATGATGTAAGGCAGTTGTTCCCAGAGAAACGGCCTCATGCGGGAGACGGCGTGATGCGAGGCTGCAGACCGGAAGATGTGGACAACACTTGTGGAAGCCTTGTGTTTCTCCACAGGCACCGTGGGTCCTGAATGAATGGGTGGAGAGAGAGAGAGAGAGAGAGAGAGAGAGAGAGAGAGAGAGAGAGAGAGAGAGAGAGAGAGAGAGAGAGAGAGAGAGACAGACAGACAGACAGACAGACAGACAGACAGACAGACAGACAGACAGATAGAGACAGAGACAGAGCGAATGTGAGTGTGGAATGAGTGAGAGTGTGAACGAGAGAGAGAGAGAGAGAGAGAGAGAGAGAGAGAGAGAGAGAGAGAGAGAGAGAGAGAGAGAGAGAGAGGGGGAGAGAGGGACAGAGGGACAGAGAGAGAGAGAGACAGAGAGAAAGAGACAGACAGAGAGACAGACAGACTGACAGAGACAGAGAGAATGTGTGAATGAGTAAGTGGGGAGAGAGAGAGAGAGAGAGAGAGAGAGAGAGAGAGAGAGAGAGAGAGAGAGAGAGAGAGTGTGTGTGTGTGTGTGTGTGTGTGTGTGTGTGTGTGTGCGTGCGTGGGTGCGCACCGAAAGGTGATATGACGGGATGGGACTGGGTGTGGTGGGGATAGGAGACGAAAAACCGTTGTTTTTCTTCCAGATTCTATTTGAGTACGGCTATGGGGTGCATTGTGTGCAGAACTGGCTAGCACAAACTGTTTTCTCCACTGACCTTTCCAAAGGGGTAGTAACGATTACTGCTGGCACGGTTCATGCGGTAACACTCCACTTTGGTGGCGAGGTCAGTTCTTGTCTTGACCCACAGGTAGCGAGTCTTCCTCCACACATCCCTGTGAGAACACGGGCATTCCGGCAGAGTCGAGAAGCCGGCCATTCGATCGGAAATCAGCGACAGGTTACTTTCGAACCATGCAGAGCAAACGTCTTGGGGGCTGGCCGGCACCTCCCCCACCTTGTACAGCCACGTTCCCATACGACCTGCAATGACCGTCAGCTGTCAGTCGGTGGGCTGCTTTCAGTGTCCAGCAGTAGGGTACTGAGAACCCAGAGCTGACAAATGTTCTCCCTTTTAAAGTCTGGAGTAGGTCAGAATATAGCAATAGATGCTTCCCTTCTGCCAAAAGATTCTTCCTCGTCCATAGTTTGACCTTCTCGGTCCATTCCCCTTTATTTGTTTCTTATGGAACCCTCGGAATAAAATAGGGCACCGTGCTCGTGGCCACAAGCGATTTAAACAGGTTCCCGTGGTGAGTGCCTACACGGAATATAAATAGGTAACAAAGAATGGAATGGAAACTGGTTTCTGACGTGCCAGAACACGTGTTACTATGCATTGATAGGTATATGAATAGTTGGTTTTGACGTAACAATGAATTAGATAAACTTGCGATTTGGTTGCTGGTGTTTTGAACTAGTGTAAACGAATTTTGAAGGTGTGTTTCGTCCTGATGTGACCCTGCGCAGTTGACGGACATTAAAATCCAAGAACTAACTAACTGTTTTGAGTCACCGGTACATAAGGTGGTTATTAAACGGTAGCTAACTCGCGGTCAACAGTGGTGGTCATAAAAGTGGAAAGGAAGTCAGATTCTAAATTCAGTTAAATCAACTAAACAACAAAATCGGCATAATGCAAATCTGCGTCCTTGAGATAAGATTCATGGTCACCGTTTTTCAAGCAGGCACATTGACTACCACCCATTTAAATCTTAAGGAAAATTAAAGTAACAATACAAAACCTGTGACTTAATTCACTGTAACTAAACGCCCAGAAAGTTGCCAGTTCCTTGGGTTCTGTATGTCATAGCGTTCATGTTTCTCCCATAGGTTACCTGACGTGTGTTGACTTTGTGTTGCCTACTCTTTACCCGCATGCCTAATTATCATTACCTATGTTGTCTGAAACAGTCTCAATTATGCAGTCTCCGTCCTGGTGTGCAGGTTCAGCTGATAGTTCTCCTTACCTGTGTCGCTTGCCTTTACGTGTGTTTCCTGGAAGAGTGTGGATCCTGAGATCTCTCAGTTCTGGTGTGCAGGTTCCGTTAATAGTTCTTACCTGTGTCGCTTTTCTTTACATATGTTTTCTGGAACAGAGTCAGTCCTGTAGTCTCAGTTCTGGTGTACAGGTTCCGCTGGTAGGTCACCTTACCTGTGTTGCCTGGCACAGTGTCAATCCTGGAGCCGCTGTCAGTTTTGTGTGCAATGTTTGCTGATAGCTAGGTCTCCGTTGATAGTTATTACCTATATCGCTTGTCTTTACATAAGCCTATGCTTTCTGGAACTGTGTCAGTCCTGTTGATTCTCTCAGTTCTGGTGTACAATTTCCGCTGATAGACCCTGCCTGTGTTGCCTGGCACAGTGTCGGTCATGTAGGCTGTTTCAGTTTTGGTGTACAGGTTCCGCTGACAGACCTTACCTGTGTTGCCAGGCACAGTGTCAATCCTGTAGGCTGTTTCAGTCTTGGTGTACGGGTTCAGCTGATAGTTGTCCACATTGCCGTCAGACACACCCATGATGACGTAAGACCAACGTCCCCTGTACGTCCACGTCATGGCTCCAGAAGCGTAGTACACCAAGGCATATGACGTCAGTCCGTCAGAAATGAGGGCCAGTTGAAAAGTGGCTTCTCCTTCGTCCTGCAGCAAGGATGATAATGAAACCGTTAACGTATTTACGTGTTACACTGACGTACGTGTAACAGACTTTAACAACTGTTGAAATCACAGACAGCGGAACGGGAAGAGGGTTTGTTCCTGTGTCCGAATTACAACTGACCGATCTGTGCCTGCCCTATCATTTAATATATCACTCACCGGACCAGGAGTGAACATGACAGCACCACCATTGCACTCTATATAGTTTAAAATGTCCCTCGACTGGTCTGATTTGAATTTGACGATTCTGTGCATATCCTGTAAACAGTTCAATGGGTGACTCATCTGGTCAGAGTTGAAGTCGACAACTCACTCACCTTGCACCTTCAACTTAAAGTGTCACTCACCTGGTTGGGATTGAAGTCGACAAGTCTGTACCTGCCCTGTCGGACACGGTCCCAGGTGACAACCAGAACCATGGTGGCGTTGAAAGTCCCAGACTCTGTGAACTCCTGCACCTCGTTGCTCGCCTTCAGCAGAACGTTCGTGTAGGTGGCACCCGCGTCATACTGGTTGTAGTAGATATCTGTATGGAGAAAGTCAGCCATTCACTCGGTGTGACAGGTCACTCGGTGTGACAGGTCACTCCTCTCTTTGTTCTGTCTGCTATGGTGCAGAACAACAACAAGTTACATGTCCGCCGAAGGAGGCGTAGTTTTCATGTACCATGCAATTATACAACTTCAGTAAGACTCGTACGCAGGCCTTCCATGTCAGCTTATGCGTCCAGCATTCTTAACAAAGTCAGGTGAGCATGAGACTGTTCTGAAAGTAATTTCACAACCAGAGACTGGTAAACTCCATGTCTTCACTTTTGTTGTCACTCTGGTGTTTTGGGTGTTAATGTTTGCTCGCGAATGCGAATAAGTGTGTATCGGTATGTAATCATACACATTGTACAGGGATGCTCTCTGTCTCTCTCTGTCTCTCTCTCTCTGTCTCTCTCCCTCCCTCTCTCTCTTTCTAGCTGACATGGTCGAAATATTATTATTTTTTTCGAGTTATTTTTCAACAGTAGTACGTGTTTGATGTTGTGTTGTGCTTCGCGCAGATTCGTCCCATGCTGTTGGACTGGGCGTTAATTTTCAACTGTCTCTCAGTCTCTGTCTCCATCCCCACTAACTCTCTCTCTCTCTTTCTTTCTCTGCTCTTTTAGACTATTTTGTGGGAATTGCAATAGATTCAACAGATATGTTTAGTGAAGACAACATTTCATAGCCGACACCCAGTGTGTCACCAAACAGAGCACGACATCTCGACCGCACTGACCTCCCACCGAGTCCGTGTTATCGATGAAGGCACAGTAGACACAGATGACCTGACGTGAGTCGGGCAGTTCAGGCCACGTGTAGTTGTTGCCAATGGATACCAGCCCGTTGGTGCCGATCTGAATGAATATGGATAGTGAGCGATCACAATCGACAAGGCGTGAAAACATTCACATAATTACGTCTAAGTAAATTCGCAAACGCAATAAACAAAAACAGATAAGTAAATAACTTGGTGTTTCACGCCCAGTCAACCATTACGGTCATATCTGAACAATATACATTTTTAGCATTACATACTAAATATTAACACAATGTACGTGCTGAAACGGACACTATATACATTTTTTTTTAAAGCAGACTTGAAAAGTGGGTAAAACAAAAACGTAATCCAAATCGATACATATGAAACTTTAAATCTTGTCAAAAATATCAATCTCTTTCAAAAAGTTAAAAATCGTTTCTAAAGACACTTTTTGGAACAAGACACGTAGAGACTGATCTGTAAAACGGCTACAAAGACAGATAGAACAGAGTCCCATAACAAAGTCATGAAACGACTTTGATCCAACAACGACAAGAGCAAAACAATAAAAGCTGTCTACATAATTATACACAAAAACAGAACACAGTTCCAAAACAAGACACGAAACAGCTGAAACGGCTGTTAAGCGGTTAGCGGGAATTATGTAGCCATCTCTCACTCACATAGACATCGTGTTCAATGCGGTTCCCAAACGGAAATCCGTCCTGGACAGTTACGTGACCAGTGTCGGGGTCCGATTGGTACAAGACGTTGTCGTTTCCATTTTCTCCGAAGGGGAATAGTACTGGACAAGAATAATGACAATAAAATCAATAATTATTATAAGAATGTAAGCATGTCTGCTTACATTATTCGGTAGTTACTAGCTGATCAGTTTAATTGTTTATGCATGTGCGTCATTGCTCATGGTTCCAGTATTCGGTAGCCTAGTTGAACGATTTCTTTGTTTATTCTTTTGCACCATTGCCCTTGAAAAGAAACATGCTGCACTTTAGCTTATCTTTTGTGAACACGTCATCATACGCACTTTTTATGACGAAGAGGACACGTAATGTAACATCTAATCTAGTCGGTTGGGCGGCTTATAAGTTTCTTGCTCGGAAGTGTTGAAACTTGTAAGCGGCCCAACCGACTTATTAGCCCTTTTAGAAAAATGTTTATCAGACCTCAATTCAACCTCAGTATTTGTGTGATTTGTAACGGTCGAATTTCTAATAATGTATTTAGCTGCTGCTAATTTCCTGCTTCTCTGTATGCGCGCCCGCAAGGTAGTTGCATGTACTGGTATATTCCAAGAGCAGTGTCTAGATTTTGTAATTTCTTCAGATAACTCTTCGGAGTGGAGAAGTAGACCTCTTGAGATAGCCAGATGAATAAGACCTTTTATGTCTTGACCCTAGGGATTCTTTATCATATATAATTTTCGCCTAATTAAAGCCTTTCCTTTGATAATATTGTTTCCAAATGCCTTTTCCATTTAGGTTTTGTTGTAAAATATACTGTAAGGAATTTTACCTGCAGTAAGTCTTGACTATTTAATTTAAATTGAGGGTAACTCCTTTGGTCCCGAGGCATTATTAAAAAGAATCACATTTGTCTTTTCTGATGAAAGTTCTAAGCCATTGACTTTCATATATACGTGTTGTTTATCAATCTCGTTTTGATATAATATGATATAAATCACAAAACGACGTGGATTTCTTTTATAAAAGACAGACATCCACCCAAATAGCTATATCATCCGCGTATTGAGCTATGATATTATCGTGTGACGTAGATTTTGGTAGGTCATAGATCATAATATTGAATAAAATCGGTGCAATTACAGATCCTCGGGGGATACCCATGTCTATATTCTTAAATGAAGTTTCAATTTTTGTGATTACTTTTCTTCCCGACAAAAATGATTTGATATATTCATAGACATTTCAAGAGAAACCAGCGTTTTTTAATTTGTACGGGTGTCTAGCAAGCCTTATCTAATCAAATGCCTTTGTTTTCTCTCTCTCTCTCTCTCTCTCTCTCTCTCTCTCTCTCTCTCTCTCTCTCTCTCTCTCTCTTTTTTACACCAAAAAAAAAAAAAAAAAAAAAAAAAGGTAGCTAATACTTTTTCTCTTCGAAAACATTTTTTTGACAGGTGTCGTAATTTCAACCAGATGATCAATTATTGATCTGTCTTTGCGAAAACCTGCCCGGTTAACTGGAATTACATTATTCTTTTGACAAAAGTATGATATCCTTGAAAAAAATAAGATGTGAGTGCAATCGGTCTATATTTATGTTGTTGCGGGGTTTTCCTTGCTTAAGAATAGGTATTATAATGGAGCTTTTCCAAACACTTTTCCAGCACTTTTGAATGAAAGAATGTAGTATGTGTATCCATTGCTCTGGTAAATGATTGAATACGTTGTAAGATATCCCATCCAAACTAACAGTCGTTTTATTATTTCTAAATGAAATACAAGAAGAAGAAAAAGAAAAAGAAAACAAACAAAATAACAAAAACAAACAAGAAAACAAACAAAAAAGAGTGTTTTTTTGACCTCTTGAATGGAAATACGAGAGTTCATGGAAAGAGTGTTCTCAGGGTTGGGGTCATTGTACATTTCAGATTTTTCTTCAGAAATTCGATTTTTTTTCTTCCTTTCTTCCTTTCTTCTTTCTCCACTATGCTTAGCAAACAATGCTACAAATTCCTGAACCTTTTCTTCTGGCGACGGGAATTCCACATTATGTGATGTAATAGGACACTGAGGTAAATGAACCCATTTTTCATTTCCGCCACTTTTCCCCAAACCTGCTGCATGGCTTTATAATTTATTTCTTCTGTGCACTAATCTTTACAACTGGATCGTTATGGTATCATATGAGCGACTGAAGTCAAAAAGGTGTTTACTGTTAGAGAACAAAACAAATAAATGACATACCGTATTGTGTGACGGCGGCAACTGAAATGCATAGAAAAGAATTGTCATTGCCACAGAAAAAAGCTGTGTTTCTGAACACCACTCTCCCTTGCTATAGGTAGGATTCTTTGCTGAATAATGTCCGTGTGGTGTGTGTGTGTGTGTGTGTGTGTGTGTGTGTGTGTGTGTGTGTGTGTGTGTGTGTGTGTGTGTCTGTGCGTGCGTGCGTGCGAGGGAGCGTGCGTGCGTGCGTGCGTGCGTGTGTTTGTGTGTGTGTAGTTACGAAGGAAAAAGAGACATGCAAAGTCTTAAAGGGCCTAGAAAGGCAGTTGTGGGGTACAAAATCACTCCAAATTGTTTCAAAACAACATATATATCCGTACTAACGTTCGAAGAGAAGAAACAGCCTATTACTCACTTGTTTAAAACTTTTTCAGGGCTTCGATTAGGTTGTAATGCGTTTATTTTGGCAAAAAGGTCGGAAAATATGGTCAACTGAACCTTTCAAAACCAGCGCCATTTTCAATGCGAGATTCTCTGAGAGCTATTTTAAGCTAAAGGTCAACGGTCGGGCAGTGACGTCACAAACAGACAAGCAACCAGACGTGGAAGTCGGGTCTGTGTGAGTGTGCACAGGGCAACCGACTTGGACAAATTTCCAGTTCGAATCTCCAGGGAGGAAGTTCCTTTTCAGTAGTTGCATGGCATTTGTTTAAATTTCCCCATTGTTATTTCATCTTTCTCGAGCCTTGTTAGGTGCGTGGCGTTTGGGTCTTTTCCGTTGTGTTTACTCTAGCTTTCACCTCATCAGGGAGCCTGCCTTTTATTGGGTGTTTAATTTTATTTTCCCGGTTTAGCCTTGTTTGTTTCATCATATGTAACAGTGAAAAAGGCTTGTTCGTTCTAATTCAGTAGACTAGCGAATTCGTGTCCTCCCTGGGTTAGGGTTCGGCCGGGTTGGGCTAGTTGCTGGTTCTTGCCATTCACTGTTTTTTCTCTTAGCTTGCCCTTTTGTTTCTCGATCGTTCATTTACGATGTACGAGTGAGGGGGGTAGTCTCGATGTTTAACGAACCGCTCATTTTTTCTTTGTGTGGGGTAGTTCGTGAGCGTCTGTTGCCCTGCCGTGTCGGCTGAATTGATTGTATCGTGTACACGGGTGATTACGTGTATCCAGCCTTTGTCTCGTTGCTCGCTGACATTTCTTGCCTCCTCTTTTTTTTTGTTTTTTTTGAGAAAGTGTTTTTGGTTTGTTTTTCTCTCTTTTCCTCTTCTTTTCCACCATGCGTTCTTTTTTTTCTTTTTTTTTATCTCTGGCTTATTGGCCATTTCGTACCCGCTTGTTAGCTTGCCTGATTAGGCCAGCCATTTTGCATTTTTCTTTTCGTCTGCATTTGTTTACATCCCGATGCTTTGTCATCGGTAGTCCTGAAAGCGACTTGCTTTATCAGTCTGCAGCCTTTTTTTTTTTTTTAGATGGAAGCCGGGTTAGTGAGGGGTTAGTTAGAGTTAGTTAAGATTAATGTTAGTTATGGTTAGTTTGGCTTTCCATCTGTTTGTCAGCACATTTATCTCTGTACTCTTACGGCTGCAACAAATGTAGTCAAAGTAGTCGTCCACTCATTTGTTGCAGACAGTAGTCTATTAGACAGCTGTGATTTGGTGGTGTTTTTCTCCACCTTATGTTTGCAGGTAGGCCACCGTCTGCGTTTTTGAGGTGGTTTCAGCCGTTTTATTTCTTTCATTTGGTGTCAGCTGTTTGCTTGCCTGATTAGGGCAGCCTTTTTTCGTTTGCCACCAGCTTTTGTGGTTTGGTCTTTCTTTCATTTGGTGTCAGCTGTTTGCTTGCCTGATTAGGGCAGCCATTTTTCGTTTGTCACCAACATTTGTGGTTTGGTCTTTCTTTCTTTGCCACAGGCATTTGTGGTCTGTTCTTTCTTCTTCTTTTTCCCCCCCTCTTTTTTAATCACAGGCATTTGTGTACAGTTTCTTTCTTACACGGCCTTTTCTGCTTTAGGCATTCGTGCTAGATTTTCTGTCTTTGCCTTCTTTCTTTCTTAATGTCCTCAGGTGCTAAAGAGCATATTATTATTAGGGACAAACTGCGATGTCGACCAACTGGAGCCGTGGCTTCGGCGCGGCCCCGTGAGAGAGCCGCTATTCTCCCCTAAGCCTTTTTTGCCTCGCTTTTGTTTTGTTTCTTAGACAAGGCAGGGGTATATGTTGGTAGTTCAATAGTTGTACCTCCTGTTTTTCCTTTCTTTTCTCCGTGTTTACCATGTGCATTTTTTAATTAATTTTTTCCTTTCTTTTTCTCCCTTCTTCTTCTCCTTTTTCTTCTTCTGAGTTCATTCTTGCTGAGGATTTGTGTGTACATTTTCCTCTTTTGTTGATTTCCCTTTCATTTTCTGGAGGGTTTCTTGTGAAGGAGTTTTTTTCCGCTTTTTAAATTTTAATCTTTGCACTGGGTGCCAAGGTGTCAAAATGCATTTCTGAGTCCTTTGGTCGGTCTGGATATATTCCTTGTAGAATTGGCAAGCACGGAGGTTTCATCCGAAGAGACCGTTCCTTCCATCTACCAAGAATCAACCGAACGAAAGCCGGGCGATGCGTGACCGTTACCCGTAGTAAAAAGTTCATGTCTGTGTGGGTGTCCACACGGTAACCCACTTGGAACAATTTCCAGTTCGAATCTCCAAGGATGAAGCTTCCTTCAACTGCTATCTTTCGGGAAGGTATGAAAGGAAAACAACGACCCTTTGGTCTGCAGCTCTGCGCATCCCAAGGCCGCACATTCGCGTGGCATTTTCGTTGTGGAGTGATTGATGGTGAAAACGCGCCTCACTCGCCATTCGCCTCAGTGTCTGTTTGTGACGTCAGATACCTACGTCACGGATCTCGCGCGTATTTCAAGATTAAAACAAGCAGACGAAATTCGGCCTGATCGGCATGCATTTC
>OY757553.1:9901575-9909075 GCA_963584105.1 Alviniconcha strummeri | reverse complement strand
AATAAATTACCACAGACGCGGTCCAGTTACCTCGACAAAGTCTTGACACTCTCCACTGAAGGCGCTGTCAAGGTGGAACGATTTGAAGGTCAGCTCGATGTAGTAGCCAGCTTCCAGTGTGATGACGTAGACACAGTCCCGGTTGTCAGGGTACGGGTTGGGATACTCAGGGGAGACAATCCTTCCTCTACGGTCCGTGAACGTCCTCCTGCATTCTGTTAGATCAATCAGTCTTTAACTGCAGCGAACGGAGTGCAGGTCAGGTGTAGTCTTCATAACAACACAACATCGCCACCTTTGTCATAAATCACAAGAAGATTTAATCACTATTTTATGTGTTTAACAATTGAACGGTTGAAGATAATTATACCTCTGTCCTTCCTGTGGTGAAGTCCTCATTAACCCACTTTCCAATTCTTTTCTTCTTAAAACAGGATCGGACACACGAATCAGATCGCCTGAACAACTATGCCGACGAAAAGACCCAAATGTACTGCTAACACGTTCGAAACATCTTTTGGGGGAAAAATTTGGGTTTAGACTCCCTTTAATAATAAAATATTTGTAAAGCGTGAACCTCCAAAATAAAGATATAGAATTCTGCGCGCTCTACAAAAGTCAGATCTAAGCACCCACAGTGAGACACCACAAGAGCAAAACGACAATACCGATGGATACAAGCAATTCAAAACACAATAGGAATAACAGCGACCATGACAACATATTCGAAATATAACGGCGCCGCGCCTACGAATTGAAGGCATTGTGAACGTTGTTTACGCGTCAGACACCGTGTAGGATTTTCCCATGGATCAGTATCGGAGCTCGGTCATATAACCTCGGCAGTTCACTGACCAACCTGCTTCCCAAGTGGCTTTGAACCGATTGCCGGAAGTGACGCCAGGCGCTGATTGTAGCCTAAGGAACATGACGTTTTTGTTGGACATCACTGGGGTCGGAACACCGCTGCCACACGGGGTGGCTAAAGTGCTACCCCATGAGGAACCATCTTTTATCTGCAACACATACACACACACACACACACACACACACACACACACACACACACACACACACACACACACACACACACACACAGAGTTATAAATATGCAACAGACATATCAGATAGGCCATGCAGAACAGACAAACAGACAGACAGTTTATAGATGCTTCCAAAACTATTCACCGTGTAGTTCAAAATGTTAATAGGACCATTTTGCTTTACGTCCACAGAAGCGAGTTGGCTTATTATGGAGGGGAGGGGGCGAAAGAGTGAAGGCTCGACCGCGGATACCGCCCGAAAAAGACCGGAGAGACCTTGGATTGCCGCCAGAACAATGGAAGTGTTAAGGCGGTGTCCCCTCGCCATTGCCCAGCGACTTGTGCACTGCGCAGTTGCTGTTTCAACTGCTGTGCTTGGGCAGAGTCACAAAGACAATATCCGTGCATTGCTGTTGACAAACAACCCAAAGAGTAAGAAGTCCAACTTTCGCAGCCCAGCTCCACCTCCCTACTCATGACCTCTTCTGGGCTAACTTGAAGGTCCAGCTCCACCTCCCTCCTCTAAGATCTCTGGATCTTTTGATCTCGTCTGGAACCTTGAAATGTTAATACGCGATTTTGGATTGTGTATACGGTTATGAAAATTCATAATCATACGGTGTGAAATCAACGTGACCCACGTTTCAACAAATCACCTATTAACAAATCGTGACCAACTGCGTTTCAGACACTTAATTGTCGCCAAGACACGCTTACAGCAGGTGCAATTGTCACTTGTTGTTTCCCGCTGCTTTCTGATCAGCAAACGATGATAGCTAATCAACTTGAAAACAGCATTGCAGAGATGGCATTAATTATCACGTTATATTCTAGCTAGTATGTACACATCGTCTGCGGACTAAACTGGTCAATATTATCTCACGGGAGAGTGAACTTGCAGAAACTGTATTAATGCTCTCTCTCTCTCTCTGGTTTTCTATCTGACTCTAACACCCATCCTGTGTTGGTTCTTACATTTGTTGTTCGTTTTTACGTTCACAATCACTTAACTGTCGATCGTTTTGTAATTCATTCCTGTTTCAGAAGGTTTTCTCTCTCCCTCTCTCTCTCTCTCTCCACACACACACACACACACACACACACACACACACACACACACACACACACACACACACACACACACACACACACGCACACACACACATACAGATTTGTGTCTCAGTCCATTGTGAAAACCTTTAAGAAAACCCAAAATGTTGAACACAAAGGGATGTTACTTTGGGGTTTTATAAACTCTACACACTTGTTTCTTGTTTGTTTTGTTTTTCGCATCCAGTAATTTGACAGAATGAGTATATACCACTAATAATGTGCTGAGCAAGCAGCTGATTTCAAAGTCCAGGAAGGTGAGGGTGACGGAGTTGTAGGGCAGGACGGTGATGATCCACACGTAGTCTGTTTCTTTGGTGTAGGTGTCCGGGTAGCCAGGGGAGACCAACGTGCCGGATGCACCGGTCAGGTTGATGACCACCGGATCTGCAGATATCAACATTGCTAGGGGAGTCACTATTCTATTGTCCGCGCGCAGTGTTAAGCATACGGTATTTGACGAACAAACTTTGTGGATACGCAGACAGCCAGTGATCACTTGACATGTCTGCGGCTGTGATTGGTTGTGAAGTCGTTGCCGGTGTAACATTTTCCTATTCATTCCCTTATGTGCCCGTTTGTTGATAAATTGGTAGAATCGTGAGGGGGAGGAGGGAGGAGCAGATGGAAATGAACTGTAGTAAAAGTTTCTTTTTAGAGCGATTCATTGTGCCTCCGACATCTGTATCTCGCATACCGGCTCTCCCAAGAAAACAAACAATAATTATGGTCAACAAAATTCTCCTCTCATTTCTGTCGGATTAGGAAGATAATTAACTGATGTTGCTATGGAGGTCCATTTTGGTTTGAGACTTCTTGACAGGGAAGCAGACCACGCTTTTTACCTCATAATTATCTCGCTGTTAACCAGGTCTGGGAATTGCAGCACCTGCAGTGATGGTCAAGTAATTAGGGTAACACTTTCAAAGACGCGTCCGTAAAGTGGATTACGCTCAACTGTGGTTTCAGCCTTCCCGCTGCGTGTGTGTGTGTGTGTGTGTGTGTGTGTGTGTGTGTGTGTGTGTGTGTGTGTGTGTGTGTGTGTGTGTGTGTGTGTGTGTGTGTGTGTGTGTGTGTGTGTGTGTGTGTGTGTGTGAACATTGTTATTGTTAAATATTTTCATTGTATCTGAGCGGTTTTTAGCTCTGTGTTTCATTGAGTTGTTGATGTTTTATTGTTAAATGTATTGAATGTTTTATGTAAGTGAAGAGCCAGAAGGCAAATTTCTCTACACAGGGACAATAAAGTTGTATTGTATTGTATGATACTGATGATGAAAGACAAGAACGTGGAAGGGAAGAGGAACAAGAGCCAGGATACTTCTAGGACGACAACAGCAATAGCCTAATACAAACTAACCTGGTTCAACTCCAGAAACACGCAGAAAGAACCCCCCGCTGGTGTCATCAATGACGTCATCACTGTGGAAGTGGATCAGAACAACGTTCTGGGATGACGTCAATGTCGGAGGACGAGTGGAATTGCAGAAACGTCCCAGACTGGTTTCGGAAATGGTGGCGCCATCAAAAATCTTTGACAACAGTAAAAACATGATGAATTTACGTCGGCGACATCAAAATCACTTCTTAATGCAGCAGCGTTACGATTCCAAGATCATGATCTTAAGAGCAGCGGTCTTCCTCAATGGGACGGCAAACATATAAACAGTCAAAGGCTTTCGCCTATTCTGTCAAGAAACGACAACATTCACGCTGCAGGTCCTTCATGTTTGCAGGTTTGCTGGACAAATACAGAGAGCTCTCTCCCCTGACGGTGTATATTTCCGATTTCGCTGTGTGTCTGTGTCTCTCTTTGTCTGTCCATGCCTGTCTGTCACAGCCACCTCATTGTATCTGTACCTGTCTGTCCGTCCGTGTCTCTTGGTGCATATGTCCCTGCCTGTCTCAGTGTATCTGTCCCTGGCTGTCAGTCTGTCTCTCTCATTGCACCTCTCCCTGTTTGTCTGTCTTTTCCTCTCTGTTCAACTGTCCTTGTCTGTCCGTCCGTTTCTTTTGGTGTATCTCTGTCTGCCCGTCTGTTTCGGTGCATCTGTCGATATCAGTCCGTCTTTCTTGGTGCTTCTGTCCTTGTCTTACTCGGTGCATCTGTCCTTGGCTTTCTCGGTACATCTGTCCCTGTCTGTCCGTCTCTCTCACTGTCCTTTCGGCGCACATGTCTGTCTGTCGTCTGCCCCTATCGGTGCATAATTATGTCCCTGTCTCTTTCGGTGCATCTGTTCCTGTCTGTCCCTCTAGGTACATCTGTCCCTGTCTCTTTCGGCGCATCCCTTCCTGTCTGTCCGACCCTCACGGTACATCTGTTCTTGCCTGTCTCACACGGTGTGTCTGTCCCTGTCTGTCTGTATCGGTGTGTCTGTCCCTTTCTCTCCCCTCCCCTGTCTAAACATGACAATAACTGCTTCATACACACACCTCCACATAATCTTGACAAGTTCCGTTGACCTCATCATCCAGTTGGAACCCATGGAACTCAACAGATGCTGTGAACTGCTCTCTGTACTGCACGAGGTAAAAGCAGTCCAGGCCGGGAGGGTAATTGTTGGAGTACCCTACCGACTGAATGTCTGTAGTGTCACTGCCCGTGTACGTGCTGTTGCAGTCTGAAACATAAAGAGAACACTCTTACGTTCAACTAACGCCAGCTCATTATTACTCAAACCTGAACAGTTACAGTCTTGCCCGCCTGTTTTAGCTAGAACATGTTCATAAGAATGTTTATTAATGTATGATGTGTGTGTGTGTGTGTGTGTGTGTGTGTGTGTGTGTGTGTGTGTGTGTGTGTGTGTGTGTGTGTGTGTGTGTGTGCGGCAATAGAAAGAGAAAGTTAGAGGAGACAGACGGATAGTACAGACATAAAATGACTTACAGATTGCTGAGTCACTAAAAATAGACTTACAGATTGCTAAGTCAATAGAAAGAGAGAGACTTACAGATTGCTGAATGAACAGAAAGAGAGAGACTTACAGATTGCTAAGTCAGTAAAAAGGCACAGACTTACAGATTGCTCAGTCAGTAGAAAGAGAGAGACTTACAGATTGCTGCGTCAGTAGAAAGACAGAGAGACTTACTGATTGCTGCAGTACCCCAGGACGCCCGGAAGTTGATGCCCACATGACCAGCCACGGTCTTCTGCCGAATGTAGACGACATTTGCAGTGTCCACGTAGTCGGCGATGGCTGAACCGTACGACGTGCGATACGCACTATAACCATTACTGCCGATGACCTACAATGGTTTAAAAAACCAAAGCGAGAGGCTAAAGACTGAAGCTTAAAATACATGGTTTTCGAAACATAATCGCAGGTGACGTACTGGAGATACCTTTATTTGAAAAATGTGTGCGTGTGCGTGCGTGCGTGAGGGTGCGTGCGTGCGTACGTGCGTGCGTGCGTGCGTGTGTGTGTGCGTATGTGTGCGTATGTGTGTGTGTGTGTGTGTGTGTGTGTGTGTGTGTGTGTGTGTGTGCGCGTGCGCGCACGAAATACCAGTTTTTGTTCTGACATATCCTTTGCTATGTAAGAAGGAAACATGCCGGTCTATTTCCAGCTTTACGCGCCAACAACGAATTTCATACCAGCTAGGGCACAACAATAGTCACCTAATCAAAGAAAAGAAAAAGTCTGGATAGTGAAGTTAAATGGACCGAGAAGGCAAACATCGAAGGGAATAATTCCTGGCAGTTGGTTAAACAATAATCAATTTTCTGACCTACTCCAGGCTCAGTAGTGGGAACCTTTGATAGCCCTGGGTTCTAAGAAAGGGGAACCCCGACTTTCCTGAACAAACGACGGTTGCAATTAGCTCATCATGTATTTTTATGTTTGTTCGTTTGTTTGTTGCTGTTGTTTAAAATGTGTTGTCAGAATCCTGAAACGACATGTAGACTTTGTAAATATAAAGAAATTGGCAACATCGTCCAGCAAAACAATAATCGTCTGATGTTTTGAATTGGAGGATATAAGTATAAAGATGTTGTTAAGAACTACAGCAAAAAGGGTGAAATGTTTTTGAGGGTCCGGGCAAAGGATACCTGCTCATTTCAGTGCTAGTTCAGAGAAATATCAGACAAACCTTAAAGCTTGTCAACAGGTCACTGGTCAGTTTAAAATTAAGCAAACTTTTACAAGGATGGACAAATAGCAGGTGGGGCCAGTTTCACAGGCATCCGAGAATATGCTGTCTAGTTCCTTCCAGAGACTTTCACATGCACATGTCAGTAAAATATCTCACAAACCTTGATGAAGTTGGCAGTGTTAGCTTCATGAGCCCGAACATCAGAAAAGAAGATGTTGATTTGCCTGCCCGCCGTTGTTTCAATTTTCCACACACATTCTGTGTCGTCTGTGTAGTTATGTCCCGTAGGGTACCCTGGTGACGTCACACTCTCCCGTCTCCGCTTCGAAGTACCCTCCACATCCTTCAGGAACTGATCAGAAAATTAAAACTAAAGCAAGATCTTAGAATTTTAATATTATGACGACAATGTTAATTAAACTACGGGCTATAATCACGCACAAACACACATGCACCCCTCCCCCTCCCCCCCCCCCCCCCCCCACAAGGAAATGTGGAAATACACACACGCACTCCCTCCCACTGTCTGTCTGTGTGTCTGTGTGTCTGTCTGTGTGTCTGTGTGTCTGTCTGTCTGTCTCTCTCACACACACACACGCACGCACGCACGCACGCACGCACGCGCACGCACGCACGCACAGACACGCACGCACAGACACGCACGCACGTACACTCCTTAAAAACACTTCTAAAGCACACAAGAAAATCACTAACTAGGTAACAGTAAACAAAATAATATAGAGATTAAAAAAAGCCAAACAATATAAACAAAACAAAACAAAACAAAAACCAACAACACACAGAGGGACGTAAATAACGTGCAATGACGAAGCGTGACAAAAGCACAGGATTGAAATCACCAGGAATTAAAACGGTTATTCCTGGCAATGGGAGACGGGTGGTCATAGTCTATCTTTCGATGTATTTAGCTAGTTTATCAACTGTCTTTCTGACAATGCAAAACGAAGTCTACCTGGCACACACTTCATCGTGGCATCCTTCTCGTGGTTGCAAGTGTTGTCAGTAGCGGCCGAAGAACTGCTACAGTTCAGCAGACTGTCTTCATCTCCATTACACCGTACCTTCTGTATGTGAATCGCCCCGGACTGAAGGATCCCAAACCGGGATGGCGTCCTCGTACGTGGGGTAATTAACACCTCCGTACCTGATTTAATATAAAGGTCACAAAGTTGGATGATTTGCATAAAATATTACTAGACTAAAGGCGGTGAAACCTGAACCAATCAAGTTAT
>OY757553.1:9892599-9900099 GCA_963584105.1 Alviniconcha strummeri | reverse complement strand
AGACACAACACTTTAACCCATCTAAGTTCATAAGGAATAATCGGCGATGATTTCGCGTCTGATGTCCCTCCCTCATCTTCCTGTGCTGTCCACATTCGCAGATTCCAGTTTTACAGAAAGACGTCAGTTATAAAATGCACAGTATAACCAGTTTACACCTGTGGTACATGTAGTTTGCAGAAAGACATCAGTCATAAAACGCACAGTATGGCCGGTTTACACCTGTGGTACATGTATTTATCAAATTTGAATAGCATTATAAACTAAAAGTATAAATAAAAACACATTGTCATATTTTCAATATTACATTAATTCTAATAGCATACAAAGATTTGAGCATGGTACCCAAGTTTCTATGACACTTTAAGTGAAGATTTCTATTGCGGTATAAATGCAGTTATTATCTGAAATTTTAAAGCCCCCATCAATTATTGGGTGGCAGATATTACACTTAATGTGTTACAGAACTGTTGGGGATCAAAAATACCTGTGCACTCTCCTGTGTCGGAGTCCAGAGAGAAGCCAGCGTTACATAGACATCGGTAACTTCCGGGGCTGTTCTCACACGTCTGACTGCATGGTGACGTCAAGCATTCATCGATATCTGCACGGTACCATGGAAACACAAGCTTTGGTACCAAACAAGAAAGGACTATGCGTGTTTCATGGACATATCAGTACCGAAAACCGGCACCTAACATAAGCGTTATAAACTCTCTCTCTCTCTCTCTCTCTCTCTCTCTCTCTCTCTCTCTCTCTCTCTCTCTCTCTCTCTCTCTCTCTCTCTCTCTCTCTCTCTCTCTCTCTCTCTGTCTTTGCTGTTTTTTTGTTTAGTGTTTTTACATTATTTTAACGCCATGTCAACCGAGCAGGGTAGCCTCAGGACAAGCAAACTCAGTCATAAGCAAATTAAATCTCGTCTCATAGGTCAACCCTCTCTCAAATAAAATATCCAGATTAATCCATATAAAAATCTAAACCAAAACATACAAACACGAACATCAAACACAAATTGTGGAAGAGTCCATTCCCGCCTTTGTTTAAAAAGCATACATGTCTGTGATATGTCTGTAACACTGACCAATCCCTCTGCTTTATTAATATAAGATTAAAGAAAAACGTTTAAAAAAAAAAAATTTAAAAAAAGAGAGAGAGAAGAAGGAATGGACACAAACTATTTTTTAAATGTGAAAATATAATGTACATGCATATATAGTATCAAATACCAGAGCCGTATGGCAGCAGATTGCACTTAATTACCACAAAAAAGCTGTTATGTCCTAGCTGCTCAGCAAACAGGCAAAAGCACCTAGAATTTTAATTTTATATATATATATATTGGAGAATTTTCCGGAAAGGGTATCAGGCCGACAGAAAAACAAAAGAGGAAGGGGGAAAGAAATGAAAATCATGAGAATCCTGCTCGGAGAGGGACGTCAGACATCACTGGCCTCTCTTATTCTGAGAATCCTGATCGGAGAGGGACATCAGACATCTATGGCTTCTCTTCGGGGTATGTGTTGTGCTATCACTTCATTCCAGCACGCGCTACGATAATTACAGGAAATGTGTTACCTTGACAACCAGTGTCGTTGTCCATGATGTAGCCCTGGTCACACTGACACCTAAACCCTCCATCAAAGTTGACACACCTGGCCCGCTTGCTCTCACATTGCTGACGTGTGCTCTCCACGTCACATTCGTTGACGTCACGATGACACTTGTCCCCTGTCCACCCCGTCATGCACACGCAGCCCGTGATGACGTCACAGTGGCTGGCTCCCGCTCCACAGGCACAGACGTTGCTGCAGTTGACACCGTAGGTTCCAGAGGGACAAGCTTGCATGAAATAATAAGATATTAGCCTAAATATTTTAGGTGCCAGATGGTCAGGCTTCAGAGAGGTAAAAAGAACATAAGCGAATGCAAGCAACCAAAACAAAACGCATCATTAGCTTTTGAACTATGACACTGTTACGACCCTAAAATCTTGGCAAGAGAGATAGTGATGCTTAGCACTTAGGATTAAATATAGTATGAAAGTTCTATTCATAGGTCAGGTTCTTTATAAACCATATATATTTGTCAATATATGCGTCCTAAAAAGCCACTTTTCTCAACTGAAACATCAGTTACATTCCAAGCCAATATATCGCCACAGACTTTTAATGCCAAGGTTCACAGTCTCATTTCTATCCATCGCTCAGTTTGGGCAATATTGTCTCTCTTACATAGTTTACAACAGGTCTGGTTAGCATTATACGGAATCTTGCACCTGAAGGCAACATTTCAAATACAGGTTTAACCGGGGAAAATACACTTTGTTCCAAACTGCATTCGTATTACCGACAGCGTCATGTCCACCTATGCGTACTGACACAGATCCTGTCATCATTTTCCAGTTAAATATACTCACACGGATCTTGACATCATTGCCCAGCTATACGTACTAATACAGGTCTTTTCACCATTATTAAGCTATACATATTGACATACGTCTTGTAATCATTGTCCAGCTATACTTACTGACAGGTCTTGTCATCATTGTCCAGCCATACTTACTGACACAGGTCTTTTCATCATTGTCCAGCATCATGCCAGGGGGACAGGAACAGGTGAAGCCGCCGTCAGTGTTTTTGCACGTGTGTGAACACGTGCTGGCACTCTCACTGCATTCGTCTACGTCTGTGATGATAGAAACAGAGTACATAACTATAAAAGCCACATAGTCTATACACATAACATTCCTACTGCAGTCGCCTATGTCTGTTACAATACAAACATATATACCACTCTCACTGCATTCCTCCACGCCTGTGACGATAGTAACACAGTATGTAAAAATACAGTCTATGACAATACACAGATAATATTCCCATTGGATTCGTCTATATCTGTGATAATCCAAACATACATAGCATTCTGAATGCATATGCCTATGCACGTGGCAGTATGAACACAGAGACGCTCTTATTGCAATCGTCAACGTCCGTGATGATACAATCATGCGTCAGTCGCGTTACATCTATTCTGAGAGGACAAGTGCTAATATTCTCATGTTATTTGCCATGCCTGAGACACACACACACACACACACACACACACACACACACACACACACACACACACACACACACACACACACACACGTCCGTTATATATATATATCAAAGAGAGACAGATACAGAGACAGAGAGACAGAGACAGACAGAGAGCGAGCGAGCTTTGTGGCAATACAACACGCGTAGTGAAATAGTATAGTAAATGGATACGAGTTACCTACCTGTACATGTCTGTTTGTCAGTTTGCAGTCTATAGCCAGTGTTACAGAAGCACACAGAGCTGTCAGTGGAGTCCAGCGTACAGCCATGGTCACAGGACAGATTCTCTACTTCGGCACACGGGTCAGAGACTGTAGCTGCAACAAGAAATAATTGAATGATTCGATGCGGTATACGCACCCACGAAAAAATTAAATCCCCACAAACTCGGTTTTAGCATTCGACATAACATTAACGAGATATTTTAAAACAAAACGTTTGAATCTCAAATTTTAGCTTTTGCCTGTAGGGCAAATCATGTTTTCAGACGCCTGGTAGCTTTAGTTCAGCAAGAACATTCGAAATATCATTCAATGAGGTGGGATTAATACAAGGAGAGTTAGAACACTCATAGTCCAGTCCTCATCTTATCTCCACATACAATCAAACAGGATTTACAAATAATAATTGTTCTTTGCTGGGATTTTGTTTCATTTTTAATTTTTTCATTGATAATTTCGATCCGCATGGCAGTCAAAACACGTTTCAGAGGATTCAAATACATAAAAGGTTACAGCAACACTAATTTAAATATGGCAATACAAAAACGTGCGAGTTTTCAGTGTAGGCCTCCACCCCCCACTTTTATTTTATTTTATTTTTTTATCAACAAAATAACAGTTAAACAACAGCTAAACGGTGATAAACGAAAACATACATATCCAATTTCAGTTGTGGTGTGTTCCGAGGGTTTGGGAGTATTGAAATCTAGACTTAGTAATCATAGACTGCCAATCCAGCAAAGACGATCGTTAGGTATTCCAAGGGATGAAAGAATATGTACTGTTTGTGACAGTGGTGAGGTAGGAGATCAATTTCACTATTTGCTTAACTGTTCCAACGAAAATGTCAAGAGGAACCGTACTAAGTTTGTTGATAAATATTATACACATCATCCCAACGTGCGCAAATTTTGTAGTCTCATGAATATGACGTCAAAATCTAAGAATATCAAGCTTGCTAAATTTATTAGTTGTATTCTTGAGTTATTTTGATTAAGCCAATAACGAAACAACGAAAAAAAAAAAAAAAAAGGAAAGAAAAAGAAATAGTTAATTTTTACGCCTTAGTCTTACATATTTATAACAACTTTGATTTGTGTTTGAGCATTTATTTATTTTTTATATATAAAGTATGGTAGATATTTATTAGTAGAACGCATGTACTTGTTCATAAGGAATGTCGTGTGCGAATGTAATTTGCTTTCTAGCCCCCAGGGGCCAAAAGCTCAATAAAACCTTGAAAAACCTTGAAACCTTGGAGAAAGTTTGAGAGGAGGACTATCACTGTGTCTTCCAAAGGGATCGCGAGAAAAATATGCTTTGTCATAACAAAAGCTTTGTCCCGACAGGAATATTTTGTCGCGAGTAAATTATGTTTGTCGCGACACACATACTTTTTTGCGAAAAAAACACGTCTTTTGTCGCGACAAAAGTATGCGTGTCGCGACAAAAACACGTGTTTGTTGAGACAAAAAAGAGAAGGTATTTGCGGCAGCTCCCGCCAATGATAGAAGACAATTCTTTTAAATCACATGCCATACTTACTTTTCGAGCACGTGCTGCGATCGCCGTTCAGCCGGTAACCGTAGTAACACTCACAGTTGTAGGCTCCGTCCACGTTGATACAACGCTGCTGACAATCATCTGTGTTCGCTGCACATTCGTCTATGTCTGAGACAGAAAAAGAGAGAAAGCATACACTACACTATTATTACGAACACGCACTTTTCGCCCACCCTTGACAGTTGCTTGCCATCTTGTACTATGACTCCGCCGGTTAGGGGGTGGGGGGGTCGGGCTGGTAGTCCCCCCGCCCCCACCCCCGCCAACCAGGCGAAATTTGCCCGCATAAAATGTCTGAAAAACATGAAGAAGAAGAAGAAGAAGAAGAAGAAGAAGAAGAAGAAGAAGAAGAAGAAGAAGAAGAAGAAGAAGATAATGGATAGGTTTTACAGAGCGCAAATCTCTTTGCAAAACAAAACCTTAGTACATGCATACTTCCATTTCACACTCGTACTCGATTTCGTAGCTCAACGCGAAATAAAACAGTGGGGTCACTGCATTGCAGGTAACGCTGCTCCGGTGAACAAAAAAAAAGTGTTCAAAACAAAGACCTAAAAAATGTCATAGATGAGGGCAAAACAGTGACTGGCCCGACGGGCTAGAGTAACACGCTATGAGGTTTTAATTGTCTACCCGGTGCCTCGAGCCACCAATTTCTACCCGATGCCTTGGGCGACCAATTTCTACTCGGTGCCTCGGCGACCAATTTCTACCCGGTACCTCGAGCCACCAATTTCTACCCGATGGCTCGGGCGACCAATTTCTACTCGGTGCCTCGGGCCACCAATTTCTACTCGGTGTTCGAGCCACCAATTTCTACCCGATGCCTCGGGCGACCAGTTTCTACTAGATGCCTCGGGCGACCAATTTCTACTCGGTGCCTCGGGCGACCAATTTCTACTCGGTGCCTCGGGCGACCAATTTCTACCCGGTACCTCGGGCGCCCAATTTCTACCCGGGGCCTGGGGCGACCAATTTCTACCCGGTGCCTCGGGCAACCAATTTCTATTCGGTGCCTCTGGCGACTAATCTTTACTCGGTGCTTCGGGTGTCCAATTTCTACCCTTTGACCGAACTACCCGGCGCTTCGGGCGACCAGTTTCTAGCCGCCTCGGGCGATCAATTTTCCAAGTAATCGTTTAGACAAATGTGCACATACTTTACTAGTAGAAGCTTTGAAAAAATAGACAGAAGTGATACTGGTATCCTGTGACTCAGGAACAGAGTCAGTTACCTGCACAGGTGCCGTTCACTTTCTGGTAGCCTGTGAGACAGGAACAGAAGAAGGAGCCAGGTACGTTACTACATCGTTCGTGTTGTCTGCATGCCATCCCAGTGCTGCACTCGTCCACATCTGCACCAGGACACAACTATGTTACGACATCAACAATCAGACACGTGCATGCGATCTGATATATTTAGCAAGTAGGCTTTAATGTCCTGTCAACCACAGAGAGTCCAAATTTAAAACAGCCACTATTTTCCCACCAAACAACTCTTTCAAACGTCCTGCAAACACACTGCTCAGTCGCTATAGTCGTAAAACCCATCATCGACCTTGTGAATCTAGGTCATTACAGTCACAAAACGTTCACGAGAGTGTTGAGAAAAAAACGTACGCTGCTTTTACATGCACACACACACACACACACACACACACACACACACACACACACACACACACACACACACACACACACACACACACACACACACACACGCACACACACACACACACACACACACACACACACACACACACACACACACACAGCCCCTCAAAAAACGACAAAGGAAAGAAGGAAGTGTAAATTCATGACTCTTGGAAAGGTTTTGTATTTTTGTTGTATTTCTTTTGGACGACTTTTGTCTTGAAGCACTGGCATGTCGATTAATTTCTGGGTACTTTTACTACTGGTAACGGCCAAATGTCACTGCTGGACGTAAAACGATGCTTAGATTGTTTGTAAACAATGAAAAGGAAGACAATTTGCTAGTTCTTAATAAAAGAAGGTTGTGGAAAAATAAAAAAACATTGTTAACGCTGTATCCAATAAGAGCTATTTACCTTGGCAAACACCGTCATCGTTGATGGAATAACCTTCCCGGCATGCGCAGGTGTAAGAACCGTTGTTGTTGCTGCACACCTGTCCGCCACTACATACATCCGGGTTCTCTTCACACTCATCCACGTCATCCTGGCACTGACTTCCGGTCCAGCCGCTGCGACAGACACAGCCAGTGACTGGGTGACAGTCCTGACCACGCCCATTGCACATACAGGTCAGCCGACACTCGGGGCCGTAGCGCAGACTGGGGCACGGAGAGCACGTGCGCTGATCGGAGTTGAGCTGGAAGCCGCCGTAACAGGAGCAGGTGAAACCGCCCTCTGTGTTGTTACACGCCTGAGTGCACAGACCGTCTTCACACTCGTCGTGGTCAACGCACGTCTTGTTGTCTGTCGGGTCTAGGTCGTAACCAGAGTGGCAGAAGCACAGAGGGACCAGGGTGTTGGTGGAGGGATCTTGTACAGCCCGGCAGTTCTGACTGCAACCGCTGTCTGCACAAATGGTTTGGCTTTCACGGGTCTGAACACAGTCCCTAGTGTTGATGAG
>OY757553.1:9885099-9887599 GCA_963584105.1 Alviniconcha strummeri | reverse complement strand
AGTACCAAAGTGAGAGAGAGAGAGGGGGGGCGGGGAGGGGGCAAACAGAGACAGACAGAGACAGACAGAGACAGACAGACAGAGGCAGATGGACATAGAGAAGAGAGATATTGAAAGATAGTGAGAGACAGACAGACACAGAGACAGATAAACTCAGACAGACAGAAAGAAAGAGAGAGAGAGAGACCGACAGACAGACACAGAGACAAACAGGCAGACAGACCGACAGGCAGTCAGACAAAGAGAGTGAGCAAGAGAGAGAGAAGAAGTGTCAGAGAACCAAAGATATACATGCGACTTACTGATATCAGCATTGTCCCTCAGTGCCGTCTCTCTGGCCTGTTTGGTCCTCAGGGCAAAAGTCTCGCTGCCAGACACCACGTAGTCATAGATACATGCCGTGTCGCTCGCTCCGCACACGTTCTCTCCAGCCTGTCTCTGAGCTGCCGTCATCTCGTCCATGAAGAGGGGAGTGAACTCCGGGTGGGCGTAGTCTGAAAGACCTTCTCTGGGGCCGTAGCGAAGCACGCTGCTTTCCTCGGTTACCGCCCCTGACAACGACCTTAATTTGTTTATCATATAATGTGTCGTTTGACAAGCCGATCTTGAAACCAGGCAAATTTCGAATCTAGCCACTAACAGGCCATAATTATGTCACTGAACCTGACTATTGTAAAGCACAGACTTCAGGAGCTGTGTGAGAGTCGAGATGGCCGTCCTGGGCTCCCCGTCCTAATGAGCCGTATGGTTTCTGTGGACGTAAAGCAATACTGAACTAGGCTCACGCACTGGTCACAGTTTGTCCCTAATATGTCAACCGACATCCTAGGATATTAATCTCAACATCATCATCATTGTAAAGCATATGTGAATTTAATGCGCGAGTGATATAAAAGAGACACACATAGAAGAGAAAGCGTTTGTTGGTTAATAACTGGGATGATAACAGGTCTGTCTTTGAACTTGGGAACTGTTCGATGTAAAACGGGTCAAGTTTAATGAGCGAGAGATATCAAATCAGCGAGAAATTGGAAGAAAGAGGGTCTGCTGGTAAGTAATTGTATTGTACCATCCTGCCACACGCACACGGTTACCTCAAGACAAAGAAGAAACAAAGAAAAGGAGAGAGGATACAGAGGCTGAGGGAGCATCAGAAGGGCAGAGGCAGAGGCAAACGAAGAAGCATGTTATATAACAGTGAAATAAAACTAAACTCAGAGACTTACAGGCATTGCCGAACTGTTGATGCAGCTGTCTGTCATTCAGCGTGTCACTCAGCACAGTTCCATCAGGAAGAATAAAGTCGTCCTCTTTCACCTTGTTGTAGTTTCCCAGAAGGCCTTTCGTCTGGTTCCGGAACTCTTCAGGCACGGAGATGGCCACGATCAGAGACCGAATCCCCACCGACACGGACAAGCCGATTCCTGAATGAAGGAGTGTATAATTATTATTTTCTCCAGTGACCATTCTGTCTCATGTTTGTATCCATGACGTTGCGCATTCTTTGAGGTGGAATAGACCTATGAAACGATTCACACTGGCGCTTGGACAATACAGTGGCACTTCTACTGAGAGATCACCATGGTGATCGAGAGATCCGTCCTTCTTCAAGATCACCTTTTCCTTCTAAAGCACACACATTCACACCTCCACACACACACACACACACACACACACACACACACACACACGCACGCACGCACGCACGCACGCACGCACGCACACACACACGCACGCACGCACGCACGCACGCACGCACGTTGACTTATCCATGAAATGCACTTTCACGTGTTTTGGATGTATGGTTTAAATTGTACCTGAGGGAAAGGTGACAACCAGGCTGCCGTTGTCTCTCATCAACATAAAATTGTCCTCATCCACAATGAAGTCATCGCCCTCTGCGTGGAAACGACGACTGTAGTCTGTGTCAGCGGCGTAGGTGATGAGGGCTGTAGTCACAAATGCAACATTAGCATAAAGACTTAGTAGTAAGTCAGAGCTGTAGTCACAAATGCAACATAAAGACTTAGTAGTAAATCAGAGGTGTAGTCACAAGTGCAACATAAAGACTTAGTAGTAAGTCAGAGCTGTAGTCACAAAAGCAACATAAAGACTTAGTAGTAAGTCAGAGCTGTTGTCACAAATGCAACATAAAGACTTAGTAGTAAGTCAGAGCTGTAGTCACAAATGCAACACGAAGACCCGTTTAAGGTTGTTAACGCACTCATGTTTAACAGATGTAAAACATTGTCTTGATCTCTGCAATAAACAGTAGTAAACGTAATCTACAACTATACCAGTATCACATCTAATTCATACAGGAAAAAGAGGGGGATTGTGAGGGAGTGTGTGTGGAGGGTGAGGGCGGAGGGTTGGCGGGTTAGGAACCCCCCGTGATGTTCGGCCCTGAAACCTAAGCACAGGTTACGCAAATCCATGTGAGCCCGTTTGGCCCAGCGGTGAGGCGCCGAGACTATACCTGCTCTTAAAAAGTGGTTCT
>OY757553.1:9873810-9884899 GCA_963584105.1 Alviniconcha strummeri | reverse complement strand
TATGCGTGTTTGGCTGTAACCTGCCACCGGCACTTTTGGCAGAATGACCGGGATCGTTTACGTGCTACTGTGGTAACACGGGGGTGAAACGGATACCGAAATAAGAGTCAGCACAGAAGTCGACCCTGGAGAAGAAAATTCTCCCGCCGCTCCAGCAGGGATTCGAGCCCGCGACCTTTCAGTCACGAGTCCAGTGCTATCCCCACCCCCTAGTTATAATAACCCACGACACGAACGATACTGAAGTGCCTTTACATGCTGAGCCCGTGTAATGTTCAAAGCACTATATCCGATCGTGAATATAAAAAAAAAAAATCTTGGTGTATGCAGCATTAGCTAAGCCGTCCAGAAAACATAATTATAACTGTAAGGTAAATGTATATGTTTTTGAGCCGGTTTGGCCTAGCGGTAAGGCTGGTAAGCGGAAGGACCTCGGCTCGATACCGCTTCGGCTCACTTTTCTCTTCGAAAAGGTTGTGGTTTGTGGACACTGTCTTGTGACTTTGTCCATTACTTCCTACTGAAACGTTAAAATGGCTCTCATCGCTGCCCATTTTAATGCAGGAATCATTCTGGTGGTGACAGTTTAGCGATATATATATATTATCTCCCTCTCCCCCCCCCCCCTCGAAACCCCCTTCCCCCCCTTCTCCCCGTCCCTAATAAGCCTTATGGTTCCTGTGGACGTCAAGCACCATGTTTACTTACTAAATATATGAATTTCCCAGCCAGTACCTTTCCGGAGACATCTCGGCATCAAACATGTCTGAGACATCTCGGCGTTAAACATGTCTGAGACATATCGGCGTTAAACATGTCTGAGACATCTCGGCGTCAAACATGTATGAGACATCTCGGCGTTAAACATGTCTGAGACATCTCGGCGTCAAACATGTCTGAGACATCTCGGCGTCAAACATGTCTGAGACATATCGGCGTTAAACATGTCTGAGACATCTCGGCGTCAAACATGTCTGAGACATCTCGGCGTCAAACATGTCTGAGACATCTCGGCGTTAAACATGTCTGACGACATGCAAGGACGAAGGCCATTAGGGACCACTTCATTTTTTCGATGCTACCGTGGCGGAATTAACTAATCTACTTTGCCATTATTTGCGCGTCTGCAAGCAGCACTCCCTGTGTGCGTTGATTCACAATGCCATCTGATTGTCAGCGTTTTTTGCACAAGTAAGCTGGGTGCTGCTGTTCGCTATGCCATTCTTGCCTTCTTCTTTCTTCACTTTCGTGAACTTTCGTTAATGGTGGACAAAATGAACGATCAGGTGATAGCTCAGTGGTAGTGCTGCGGACACGTGATCAAAAGGTTGCGGGTTCGAGTCCCGGAAGGAGCGGCGGGAGAATGTTTTGCTTCCAGGGTCAACCTTTTGTGCTGGCTCTTATTTCGGTATCCGTTCCACCCCTGCATTCGCAGTAGCACGTAAAAGATGCCGATCATTCCGGCAGAAGTGTAGGTGGCAGATTGCGTATGCACCCTACGTATGTGGTTTGGAATAAAATGACACTGTAGGCTGGTGCATGGTTGCGTGGTGTACACGGAACATGCACCGAGACGGCAGCGGTTTCATGTGGCACCAGCTATATGTAACAACCAAACAGCGCTGTAACCACTTCGATGAATATTCCAGACACGCCATGTCCTTCGTTTATGAAAGTTCGTCATATTATGTGATTCGTGGTGAGGCTCGTGGTGGTGGTGGTGGCGGTGGTGATGGTGTTTTGTTCTATACACACCTATACCTGGCTGGAAGTGAAAGGTTGATAAATCGGTTCTAACAGAATGCAGGAGGAATTTCACGACCTCTAGCGGAACGATTGTCTCCCCTGAATCTCCCAACCCGTACCCTGACAACCTGGACTGTGCCTACGTCATCACACTGGAAACTGGCTACTACATCGAGCTTACCTTCACGTCGTTCAACCTTGACGGCCCCAGCTATGGAGAGTGTCATGACTTTGTCAAGGTAGGTACAGACTGCACCGTTTGCTAATTTAATTCGATCTTAGTGTATTATAGGCCAATTGAAACGAGGGCAACAAGGGCAGCAAGGTAAAGGTAGAAGCAAAATATGTAATACGCTTCCTGTTCCATTCTGAATCCGTTGAGTAAGTACGGAATACTGGATGAAAAATGTCCATGCCAACTGATTCTTTTATTGTAACGCTGAAAGAGAAATACACCAGTTTTGTCTTCCTCTTGTTTACAGATTTATGACGGAAGTTCTGAATTCTCTCCCGTTCTCGCTGCTCCATTTTGCGAGCCGTCACTTCCGCTTGCTGTGAATTCATCCGGAAATAGTCTGTGGATCTCCTTCCGTAGCGATGACGTCAGTAACCCGGCCAGTACGGGGTTTATCGCAACTTACGTCGGCCATATTAAAGGCAGGTGTCATTTGTGACTCGAAGCAGTTTGTGTTTTTCAGAGTTCTTCTTTGTCTTCACTTTTTTCTTCTCTGAAGAAAAAGAATCCTAAATGTAGAGTCATTTCCGACCATAAGATTTAAGTGAAGGCTGGTAAGAGGACAAACATTCCCGCAGAAATACGTTACGCTGATTGTTTGTGTAAGTTATCAAAACGCATTGCATGAACTGTGTTGTCCCTATAAATAGTGTACACCGCAAAATACAAATGATGTGACTGTGTCTTTTCTTTCACAGTACTGTTTGATTCGAAGCAGTCTTTGCATACAGGTAGCCATATAGTCACACGTTCTTCATCGGGCTATTCTAAACGGGTAGCGCACGGAAAAATCATCAATGGCCTCGTCGCGATAGAAATAGCAGTTTTTCACTCGAATTTTCGTTCTGTTTGTTAATAATTGATGGTTGAAAATCACGACACCACCACCGTGGGTGCTGCCATTTTGTTCTCAGCAGTCTGTATCAGTGACGTCATGAGCTAGGCCGGCAAGTGTGGCAAAAGCGGCAAATGTCAAGTGGCTAAAACGCGATGAGCATGCTATTGAAGCATGAACGTATACATTTGCACTCCACAAGTCTTCGTCATCACCATCATCATCATCATCATCAAATACGTTACGAGCCATCCTTGTTCTGCTCTTTTGATTGGTAAAGAGAAAACCATTATGGCTGCGCCGTGAGTAGCTCAAATTCCAAGACAGAAAAACAGTACTTCTTTCTATAACTATGTGATGTTATTGTTGTTTTTAGGTAAGTTAGCTAGTTGGTGATTTGAGCCAACAACCAAATAAAGCCTGTAGATGGAAATATTTGCAAAAAGTCTTAATCTGCAGGCCGACATTAATCAAGGACGCAATATTCAAAGCCCAGACACCAGCAAAGTCATCATACCTGGTCAAAACGAAATGTATCAGTTCATGGCGAAGCATCGATCGATAATGCCGTGTGTGAATCTGTGATTACAGAGTGCAAATCACAGACCCTGACAGCCAACAAAGGGTCGTTCACGTCTCCTGGCTACCCGCTGGCATACCCCCGCTACACGTACTGCGTGTGGACAATCACTGTGGCCAACAATCACATCGTCGATCTCACCTTTGACAACTTCGCCATCGGTAGAAATGAGAATTACGATTGTTCAGGGGCCTACGTTCGTCTGTACGACGGAGACAGCGTGGATCCAAGCACCGTGATTGAGACGTGAGTATTTTAAAAATATTTTTCACAACGTGCACAAAAATTAAAGTACATACTGTTGAGAACTGAGAACTCAGAGGAACGAAAGGTTCTCTTTCTTAAAAGGCATGGAGTAGATCGAAATATTATTATAGTACTATATAGCATTGTAGTAGATCAAAATATTATAATTTTAGAGTTTCTTAGGTGTGTCAGCCGAGAGCATTGTCCCATGCAAGGGGAGTCTACTCTTTCGCTAGCACTGGGATGATGTCTTCTCACCATTATGTTCTGGTGGTCACCGATGAGCTACTCGGGTAGCAATCGAACACGTATCTGACGTAGGCAAGTAATATAATAATGCTCCCACCAGGATCAGATTATTGATAACCCCTCTGCTCTCTGTTTGGCATTGTGGGCCAAAAACCGGGGGGGGGGGGGGGGGGGGGGAGACTGATGCACCCAACAGGCTCTTTATGAAGGGAGTATATATCTCTCTCTCCTGCTTCCGTCAGATTTACTCTGTTTAAGGTCTGCCAGATCTAAATATAATGCCTCAACAGTTAATTACTGCCTTGTTTTTCTTTTCTTTTCTACCCTTCGACCTAAAATATTATTATAGCCATGCATGTTTCATCAATTTCAGTTGGCCGTTTGCTAATTCAACGCTATTTTTGTCCCAGTCTTGTATGCTTGTGTGTGCTATGAACAGTGAATTAGACTCTGAATGAATAATAATAATAATAATTATAACGTACAATGTCATGTTTCTCCAAACTGGAGCACATCACAAAACAAAGACCCCAAAAAGCAGAGTCAAAACAATAGGTATAGCCCATTACAAAGCAGAGAACCAAAAACACAGTCAAAACAACAATAAGTATAGCTCATTACAAAGCATAGAACCAAAAACGCAGTCAAAACAGTAGTTATTACAGCCCATTACAAAGCAGAGAACCAAATACACAGTCAAAACAACAGGTATAGCCCTTTACAAAGCAGAGAACCCCAAACCACAGTCAAAATAACAATAAGCAGAGCCCTTACAATGCAGAGAACCAAATTAAAAACAAAACAAAAAACACAGTCAAAACAACAATAAGTATAGGCCACTACAAAGCAGAGAACCAAACACAGACAAAACAACAGTAAGTGTGTTGTTTCTGTTTTGACTCCCACAGACTGTGTGGAACGACGGTGCTGCCCAAAATCACATCAACAGGACGGAGCCTCACCGTGGTGCTGAACTCTTTCGCTGCCTCTCCTGCTGAAGCCATCGGCTTCAACGCGTCCTACAGGATTTCTTCCAGTGAGTAGTATGGCTAGTATATGAAAGCTGGGCATTTTGAACGTATAGCCACACTCTGAGTGACAGACGCGATTAGCCAATCAGAACGCGCAGACGATACGCACCTTTGGACCTCACTTTCAATACTCAGACAACTCAGAATCATCGGCCTGTCGGTGAACAAATTACGTGGTTTTATAGAACATTTTGCCAGAAACCAAGGGGTTCACGTTTTTAAAATGATGCAACGAATAATAAGCGATTGTTGACCTTTTTTTTTTTCTGAAACAATGGGGGGGAAAATGCCCTTCTCGCAAGGGCACCAGTCTATTTTTCTTTTGTTATTTGATAAAATCAGTCACTATGTTTACTTTTGGTGACACTGTAATACTTCATGTCTGTTTACAGATTTGCCAGAAGTGGGTCAGTGAGTGGGCAGAGCTGTAGTTGTGCTGGGGACACGTTAATTGTAACATGCGGTTTCAGTGTATTAGTGCTCTGGTGTGAAAATGTCGGACTGCACCTTTCTAGTGTTTGTATTCTCTGCTTCTGTGTTTGGAGCTCATGTTTCCATTGTCGGTTTTTCTTGAGAGGACTTTCAGTAGACTGTATGAAAAGCGCTGTGTATTTTGTTGCTGTTGTTGTTCCCTTTTTGCTTGTTTGTTTGCTTGTTTTAGTTTGTGAGAGTCATTCGCTGTCCACCTTGCGCTCTGAACATGCAATGTTTTGTGTTGACGTCTGTTCTTTCATCAGTTTTATGGGTTGTAAAAGTAAGATTACCCCCCCCCCTCTCTCTCTCTCACGTACACACACACATACACACAGACACAGACACACACAGACACACACAGACACACACAGACACACACAGACACACACACACACACACACACACACACACACACACACACACACACACACACACACACACGCCCGCCCGCCCGCACGCCCGCACTCTCTCTCTCTCTCTCTCTCTCTCTCTCTCTCTCTCTCTCTCTCTCTCTCTCTCTCTCTCTCTCTCTCTCTCTCGCACTCTCTCTCTCGCACGCACACACACACACACACACACACACACACACACACACACACACACACACACACACACACACACACACACACACACACTTATTTACTCATGACACAGAATAAGCGGAGGAAGGTGAGAGGTGAGGTGAATGCTACACTTAGTTTCTGTATTGCAGGTGCTGCCTCAGCCAAGGACGGTAAGTTTTTACTGTACGATAACAAAATGTGTTTCGCGCTGATATAACCGCAATGGTTGACTGGGCGTAAAACACCAAGTTACTTACTTACTTACGGTAAGTTATTCACCGTGTTTCATTAAAGGTACAGATCCTCTATTGGGGTTCTCCATGAACCATACAACCGTCGTGGTTGACCGGGTTTTAATAGCCAGTTACCTGTCTGTCCTCGATGAGGAACTGTCGCACGACAATGCAGATATCTGGTTTGTGATACACATGTGCCCTGATATAACCGTATGTGACTGACTGGGCTCAAATCACCAACTAGCTAACTTACCTAAAAACAACAATAACATCACATTCTGTTCTGAATTTTCGGCTTTCTTGAAACCTTTCTCACTGAACTGTGACTGAAAAATGCTGAGTGTCACAAATACATACGTAAACACATGCGTAATTAAACGTAACCCTGTTCAATACGCCCCCCCCCTCCCCCTCTCTCTCAGCTAACTAACTTACTGATACATATGCCTGGTGGTCTGCTACTGCCACACGTTCAGGCAGTCTGACGGAAAGACGAGTGTGTCTGTCACCGAATGGAGATTTGAAGCAGCGCTGGTAGCATTAGTATTACCTTCCCAGTGCTGGGACGAAACAAGGAAAGCTATATTAGCACTATTCGGGTGATAAGGTTGCCGATAAGGTAAAGAGAAATGGATAATACGCAATAATTTGTGTTCGAAGTGTACAGTCTCGCCTTTTTAGACCCTCCGTTCAAGGTAAATGCTTTATGGATGCTAATATATATATTGTTGTTGTTGTTGTTGTTGTTGTTGTTGTTGTTGTTGTTGTTGTTGTTGATTAGAGACGTACAAAATGCCTTTTACATCAGTAACAACAATATTACACTGTGTCAATAATCTGTTGGTATGCCTTTACCTGGATTGTTTTCGCCTTTGTAGAAAAAGTAATGTTATACTATACACTTATGGCACATAAATAATTATAATGGCCATTAAACAATGCGGAAATGCGGTCTGCATCTGTAACGATATAGCGGAAATTTAACCTACATGATCCCAACTGAAAAACATTTTCAGCCCTGTTTCCCTTCGGAGATGTAGAAGGCGACGACGTCTTAGACCAATCAAGTCAGTCGACCAGTTACGTGCCTATTGACGACGGGTTTCCGTTTGGGGATCAGACTGAACATAACGTCTTTGTAAGTCGGCGACTTTGTTAAGTCATTCCTTAATTAAAATATTTCGTATGTTTCATGTTTTACGTGGATTGGTTTATAATTAATATCTATTCACTGTCCAAACCCTGGGGTTGGGTATTGTGGAATCGTTTATCGACTAACTGGCTCGGGCTCTGCTCTGTTGTGTTGTGTTTCATGATTCTTGATTACGAATGTAAAATGTTTGGCCTGTTGCGGGATTTCACTTGCTGTACTTGTGTCTAGACTGAGTCTGCAGATCAGACCTGGGTGAAAAGTTAACATTTGAGAAGATTATAAATGCGTATTGGCCTCTGGCGGTGTTTGTTTTAACCCGAGGTGACCATATACAGTTGACATGATGTTTAAATCAAATTACTAAAATTAGCTATTAACTAATGTTCTCGAAGGGCATTTGTTTAGGGTTTTGTCTCTGTCGCTTTCTCTCTCTGTCTCTGTCTGTCTGTCTGCCTGTCTGTCTATCCCTCCCTCCCTTTCTTCTTCCCTGTCTGTCTCTGTCTTTGTCTGTCTGTCTGTCCCTCCCTCCTTCCCTTCCTCCCTGTCTGTCTGTCTCTGTCCGACTGTCTGTCTGTCTCTGTCTCTGTCTCTTGCTTCTAAACTTCTTGATTTGTAGCCATCACTTCCCACTTTCAGATCGGCACCAACGGACTGGTGGCCATTGGCAAGAACTACGCATGGCCTGAGCTGCCGGATTTGCGTGCGGTCATCTGTGTCTACTGTGCCTACATCGACAACACAGACTCAGTGGGAGGTCAGACCAATCAGCCATATATTATTTTGACAGTATATAAATGGGTAATAATAAAGCTTTGTTGCAGCTTTGGCTGTGCCGACAGGACAGCATACATGCTGTTTGATTTCGGGATTTTTTGCGGACCGTTTTGGTTGAAAATGAATGGAAGAGTTTTGTGGGCCGTTCTTGCTCTTTGGAATTTTGTTGAAAGCGCCATCCGTGGTACATAACGAGCTTGCTGAATGCCAGCAAATATGTTGTTCTTTTGTTTTGTTTTCCTTTGTGAGTTGGTTTTGTGCTAAAACAATAAGGGGGAAGAGATAGAGAGACAAAGACAGAGAGGTAGAGACAAAGACAGAGACCGGCAGACAGACAGAGAAAGAGAGTTAGTTTGTAACTGGAATTTAACATCCTGTCAACCTCACAGGGTCACCGCAGGACAAAAGAGGAAGAGAGACACACATACAGAAAGACACACTGTCAAACAGATGGAGACAGATGATCATTGTGAACGAGGAACGGAGGGAGGGGGCATGCTTTCTGACGGTGCAGCTTATTGGAGTTAATGTACCTTTTATCTATTCGCATGCCAAATGATAGTAACCGTAGGTCTCTGTAGATGTGTCCCTTGTTATACGTATGATGTCTATTGAAGAAGGAAGCTAGCGCACGACTGACGTTATACGTACAACAAAAGACACAATTACAGAGACTCTTACACGTTTAGTTCATGTGGGTTAATTATTTGGGTGTTTCCATAATCCACTTAACTATGACATGGACTACAAGATCTTTAACGTGTGTGTGTGTGTGTGTGTGTGTGTGTGTGTGTGTGTGTGTGTGTGTGTGTGTGTGTGTGTGTGTGTGTGTGTGTGTGTGTGTGTGATCTTTTTTGCATGCGTATACACACGGCGGATCTCGGTTTACTGTCTCATCCGAAGACATCTTGTAGAGTCTGCACAGAGTTTGACTCTGGAGATCGAGAAATCTCAGCACTGGCGCAATGCCTAGCACGTAACGGTCACCCATACATTTGGTGACCACGCTCGATCATGCTTTTAACTTTGGCTTTCGAGAGCGAGTACTCTTGTACTCTGCGCCATGGACTCTCTTCTCTCCCCCCCCCCTCCAGTTCGACGCCATGTACACACACAACATTGACAGCAAATTGCCATGTGAACTCCTACATTTATACAGGCATCTACCACCACCTCTATGGCGCGGGTGCCAACGACACGGATGTTCTGCTGAAGGCGAGCAACGAGGTGGAGGAGTTCACAGGGTCTGAGACTTTCACCGCCACCATGGTTCTGGTTGTCACCTGGGACCGTGTCCGACAGGGCAGGTACAGACTTGTTGACTTCAATCCCAATCAGGTGAGTGAGACTTTAATCTGTGGGTACGGCACAAGTCACACTTTCTAAAGTGTATAAGGCACCGAGCTCTGCACTACAATCCTGACCAGGCGAGTGACACTTTAATCTGTATGAACGGTGAAAGTGACGTTTTCTAAGGTGTATAAGGTACGGAGCTCTACACTGCAATTCTGACCAGGTGAGTGACACTTTAAACTGAAGGTAGCGTGCAAATGACACTTTCTAAAGTGTATAAGGTACGGAGCTCTACTTTAAGCTGAAGATACAATGCAAGTGACATTTTCTAAAGTGCATTTAGGGTACCGAGCTCTATACTACAATTCTGACCAGGTGAGTGACACTTTAATCTGTATGTTCGGTGAAATTGACACTTTCAAAGCATATAAGGTGTCGAGATCTACACTGCAATTCTGACCAGGTGAATGAAACTTTATACGTACGGTGAAAGTTACGTTTTTTTAAAGAGTATAAGGAACGGAACTCTACACTACAATTCTGACCAAGTGAGTGCGTGTAAATGACACTTTCTAAAGTGTATAAGGTCGGTGCTCTACACTACAATTCTGACCAGGTGAGTGACACTTTAAGCTGAAGGTAGTGTGTAAATGACACTGTCTAAAGTGTATAAGGTACGGAACTCTACACTGCAATTCTGACCAGGTGAGTGACACTTTAAGCTGAAGGTAGCGTGTAAATGACACTTTCTAAAGTGTATAAGGTACGGAACTCTGTACTGCAATTCTGACCAGGTCAGTGACACTTCATAGGGCAGATGCAGAGCTGCCAACTTCAGTCCCAGCCAGGTTTGCCTTGGTTCTCAGACAGGAAAGTTAGAGATTTTGCCTTGGTTCTCAGAAAGGAAAGTTAGAGATCTTAGTACTGTTTCGAAAGGCCATTATGCACATTTTACTCACTTATGCCACATGCTTTGGTTTAAAGTGTTCTTCTCAGGGATATCAAAAAGTGATTTAGCGTTTGTTTATTCGCAATGTTTCTTTTGTACACACCGGAACACGGCCTCTAAAATTAAGTTTTTTTTTATTTTTTTATTGCAGTCTATCTTGCCTTTATTCTTAATATTTTGAATAGTCTTGACTTTGGCACGCATTCTGTTTTTTGCCCCATGTGTGTTTTACTGGTATCCAATGCCTCGTCTAACGTCAGTGTTATTAGATGGGAACACCTGTACTTAACATCCTTTTGGTTGCTGGTGTCAAATTCTTTGTCTTACATCAGTGCTATTACATGTGAACACCTGTGCTTAACATCCTTCTGGTTACTGGTGTCAAATTCTTTGTCTTACATCAGTGCTATTAGATGTGAACACCTGTGCTTAACATCCTTTTGGTTACTGGTGTCAAATTCTTTGTCTTACATCAGTGCTATTTGATGTGAACACCTGTGCTTAACATCCTTCTGGTTACTGGTGTCAAATTCTTTGTCTTACATCAGTGCTATTAGATGGGGACACCTGTACTTACCATCCTTTTGGTTACTGGTGTCAAATTCTTTGTCTTACATCAGTGCTATTAGATGGGAACACCTGTACTTACCATCCTTTTGGTTACGGCAGGACGAAGGAGAAGCAACATTCCAGCTGGCTCTCATTTCTGACGGACTGACGTCATA
>OY757553.1:9826310-9868810 GCA_963584105.1 Alviniconcha strummeri | reverse complement strand
TATACAGATATAGTAAAGAATGACTAATACTTCTCTTAAAATGTACTTCACAATTCACGACCAACCGGCAAAGAGAAGCACTGTGATGGTTTAGAGCAGAATTTAATGCCATCCATTGCTTTCAGCTCAGCAAATTCAAAATATTTGTCTTGCCATTTCCCCGTAAAATTATCTTCCGCAGAAAACTCGTTACCGGATCTTCAAGTCCCCGCCAACGTGACCATGACGTCAAACGTACCTACCAAGTTTAGCATCAGCGCCACCGACCGGGATGTGGGTGACACAGTGACCTACAGACTGGTGCATGATGGGAACGGTGCTCTACAAATTGATCCCTGACAGGGGAGATGACCGCCACAGTCGACAGTCGACAGCCGGTTGAAATTCGGTAAGGAAGCAAAACCAACGGTGAAAGCGGACTCGCAGTCAGGTTAAGTAAACAGTGCAACAGACGTGCTCCCTGTGCTAGGATAGACTCTGTGTGTGTGTGTGTGTGTGTGTGTGTGTGTGTGTGTGTGTGTGTGTGTGTGTGTGTGTGTGTGTGTGTGTGTGCGCGCGCGTGTGTGCGCGCGTGTGTGAGTGTGCGTGCGTGCGTGCGCGTGCGTGTGTGCGTGTGCGTGTGTGTTCACACTTTGATCATATTATCAATGTTTTTAAATTGGACAAAGTAGCTGCCACGTGTGTGTCTACTTTGCAGAGTGTACGCCTTGGACTCCCACAATGCTCAGTCCGCTGTTCGGTCCATTTTGGTCATCGTGTGTTCTGGTTGCAACGGCCACGGTGACTGTGACTTCAACAACGTCCAGAAGTCGGGCGGAGGCCTCTATTTTCAATACGCCGTGTGCGTCTGCTCTGCAGGTACATAATGTACATTATTTTGTCAGCATTGTATGTTCTGCATGTTTTGTGTGTCTTTTCTGTGGGAAGGCGATTTACGGTTGTTAATATGCATCTCAATAACGTACGCTGTGTGTGTGTGTGTGTGTGTGTGTGTGTGTGTGTGTGTGTGTGTGTGTGTGTGTGTGGTTGCGTGCGTGCGTGCGTGCGTGCGTGCGTGCGGCGTGCGTGTGTGTGTGTGTGTGTGTGTGTGTGTGTGTGTGTGTGTGTGTGTGTGTGTGTGTGTGTGTGTGTGTGTGTGCACGCGCGCGAGTTGGTGCACTCGCATGCATATGTGTGTCCATGTTAATCTGTTGTTTAAATGTATGTGTGTGTGTGTGCATGTGTAAAATAATTTGTAAGCGCTTAAATAGGACCAGTACATGTACATTGTCACAATCTATAGGCTTTTTGTGTTTCTAATAATAATAATAATAATGTACATCTATTATGCGCTCATCGATGCCGTGTCTATGCTGTGGGTATAAAGTGAAAGACATATTGACAACATAATTATAGTTATCTCATACGTACCTGTGTCTGCTTGTTATACTACCAGGCAAGTCGCGAAGACAGGTGCTGACGAACTGGTATAATATTTTGCTCGGTATAATATTTTGCTCGGAAGAAATTAGCAAGACTTGACCATGGATTAGCCTTCATAATAATAATTAGACCTTTTCGTCCTTGCGTAGATTCTCTTTCTGCGCCATACCTTCATAGCCATCGATGGTGAAAAACAAACTAGTAATAACGATGATGATGATGATGATGATGATGATGATGATGATGATAATAATAATAGTAATAATAATAATGTACATTTATCATGCACTCGTCAACGCCCTGAACGCTCACATCATACATATTAACCTAAATACAATATGCTATACGTACGTAGAGGACAGTGCTACCAAAACAACTTACATAAGACATTACATGGAAACACACACTCACACACACACACACACACACACACACACACACACACACACACACACACACACACACACACACACACACACACTCACCCCCCTCCACCCCACCCCACCCCCACACACTCACTCTGGCTGTAGCAGAAACTGGGTATTGATATTAGCTGGGGCAGAAATACTGTGAGAAGAGGAAAGTTTTCAGTTTGGCTTTAAAAGCAAGATCCAAAGTTTTCAGTTTGGCTTTAAAAGCAAGATCCAGACACCTAAATGGTTAAAAAAGACGCTGTTTATTTGGCAAAACTGATAATTATGATGACACTTTCTCGTCCTTACATAGGTTCTCTTTGTACGCGTGTCTATTTTTATTTTTTAAAATTTTTTTGATGCAATGACCGAGTGGTGTGACATTCTGGCCAACTTTCTCTAGGGTGGAGAAAGCGTCGTCTTAATTATGTGTTTCGTCTTAATAAATAGCGTTGAGCTCAACCTTTCATGTGTTTGGTTCTCGTCGACGGTGTGGTTTCCTTGGATTTGTGCTTGCGGGTCGTCCTGTTCCGAACGTGACATTACGCTGACACGTTGATGATGTCTATTGTTTTGTTGTTGATGCAATGACCCAAACTCCAAGCACTGGTTTACGAAATCCTTGCTCTAAGGAGGAAGATGCCGGAAAGCGGTGCTCGGAGTGTGGCAATGACCGTGTGGTGTGACATTCTGGTCCACTTTCCCTAGGGCGCACCGGTGCTGACTGCTCGGAGGACTATGATGCGTGCGTGCGTGCGTGCGTGCGTGCGTGTGTGTGTGTGTGTGTATGCAGGCCTATATGTATGCCTAGGTGCGAGTGACTGTGTGATGGTGACAAGAGACTAGTACAGACAGCTTCTAAAATAAACCTGTACGAGGCCCGGGTGCTTTAGGTGTATGCGAGTAAGTCAGTCTGGCTGCACGTATGTCTTCTGCTTCACGCTTCTTGATGTTTCAACACAAGTAGTCCAACCTGTTGCAAACTTGGAGCACAGTCCCATCTACCATAACACAGTCGGACGCATACAAGGACCCTTATTCGCCACTGACATTGAAATGTGTACAGGAATTTGTGTTGGTGACGTTCTGTTCATATTGTTTACATATATGTAAACACACACACACACACACACACACACACACACACACACACACACACACACACACACACACACGCACACACACGCACACACACGCACGTATGCACACACACACACACACACACACACACACACACACACACACACACACACTCACACACACACACACACACACACAAACACACACACACACACACACACACACACACACACACACACACACATGTGCATCCCATGTGACAAGCTGTGTGCTAAAGACCACATTTTACCTACTTGCTCTGATTTTGTGGAAACAAGGGAATGATATTTTACAGCTCGGTCAATGCGGATTTTATTCGACGACATTAACTATTTCTGGATTACATACTTTAAATATTTGAAAGAAATAACTATTTTGGGAAAGGTATAATTTTGTGCTGACTGTTTCGATCTGCTTTTGTTTTTACCCATTTTAACGCTGTTTTTAAGTTGCCGATATACAAGTTTAAACGTGTATATATTGTTAGCATTTATAGGGTTCCGATTATAATTGTTTTAATGTGCTTCATCCTGATATAACCGTCCTGGTAGACTGGACCTAAAAAAATACACAAGTTACTTACTTACGGTCTTCGTGTTCAACTTCACTGGTTACCATTCGATTGCCTTGTTCTTTCCTCTCTTTCTAGGTCAGATTAATCTGTGTCTGGACGTTGACGAGTGCGAGGACGAGGACCTGAACAACTGTCAGACGACTTGCAACAACACAGCGTTCCTGCTCCACTGGCTTCCGGCTCGCCGGCGATCTCCGCTCCTGTGCTGATGTCAACGAGTGCGCCGAGAGGTCTGACGACTGTCAGCAAGTCTGCAACAACACTGAAGAGGGCTACCAGTGTCTGTGTGAAGACGGCTACACTCTCATCAACTCTAGGGACTGTGTTCAGACCCGTGAAAGCCAAACCATTTGTGCAGACAGCGGTTGCAGTCAGAGCTGCCGGGCTGTACAAGATCCCTCCACCAACACCCTGGTCCCTCTGTGCTTCTGCCACTCTGGTTACGACCTAGACCCGACAGACAACAAGACGTGCGTGGACCACGACGAGTGTGAAGACGGTCTGTGCACTCAGGCGTGTAACAACACAGAGGGCGGTTTCACCTGCTCCTGTTACGGCGGCTTCCAGCTCAACTCCGATCAGCGCACGTGCTCTCCGTGTCCCAGTCTGCGCTACGGCCCCGACGAGGACTGGACTAACTCTCCTTGTATTAATCCCACGTCATTGAATGATATTTCGAATGTTCTTGCTGAACTAAAGCTACCAAGCGTCTGAAAACATGATTTGCCCCACAGGTAAAAGCTAAAATTTGAGATCCAAACGTTTTGTTTTAAAATATCTCGTTAATGTTATGTCGAATGCTAAAACCGAGTTTGCGGGGATTTAATTTTTTCGTGGGTGCGTATACCGCATCGAATCATTCAATTATTTCTTGTTGCAACTACAGTCTCTGACCCGTGTGCCGAGGTAGAGAATCTGTCCTGTGACCATGGCTGTACGCTGGACTCCACTGACAGCGCTGTGTGCTTCTGTAACACCGGCTATAGACTGCAAACTGACAAACAGACATGTACAGGTAGGTAACTCGTATCCATTTACTATATTATTTCACTACGCGTGTTGTATTGCCACAAAGCTCGCTCGCTCTCTGTCTGTCTCTGTCTCTGTATCTGTCTCTCTTTGATATATATATATAACGGACGTGTGTGTGTGTGTGTGTGTGTGTGTGTGTGTGTGTGTGTGTGTGTGTGTGTGTGTGTGTCTCAGGCATGGCAAATAACATGAGAATATTAGCACTTGTCCTCTCAGAATAGATGTAACGCGACTGACGCATGATTGTATCATCACGGACGTTGACGATTGCAATAAGAGCGTCTCTGTGTTCATACTGCCACGTGCATAGGCATATGCATTCAGAATGCTATGTATGTTTGGATTATCACAGATATAGACGAATCCAATGGGAATATTATCTGTGTATTGTCATAGACTGTATTTTTACATACTGTGTTACTATCGTCACAGGCGTGGACGAATGCAGTGAGAGTGGTATATATGTTTGTATTGTAACAGACATAGGCGACTGCAGTAGGAATGTTATGTGTATAGACTATGTGGCTTTTATAGTTATGTACTCTGTTTCTATCATCACAGACGTAGACGAATGCAGTGAGAGTGCCAGTACGTGTTCACACACGTGCAAAAACACTGACGGCGGCTTCACCTGTTCCTGTCCCCCTGGCATGATGCTGGACAATGATGAAAAGACCTGTGTCAGTAAGTATGGCTGGACAATGATGACAAGACCTGTCAGTAAGTATAGCTGGACAATGATTACAAGACGTATGTCAATATGTATAGCTTAATAATGGTGAAAAGACCTGTATTAGTACGTATAGCTGGGCAATGATGTCAAGATCCGTGTGAGTATCTTTAGCTGGAAAATGATGACAGGATCTGTGTCAGTACGTATAGGTGGACATGACGCTGTCGGTAATACGAATGCAGTTTGGAACAAAGTGTATTTTCCCCGGTTAAACCTGTATTTGAAATGTTGCCTTCAGGTGCAAGATTCCGTATAATGCTAACCAGACCTGTTGTAAAATATGTAAGAGAGACAGTATTGCCCAAACTGAGCGATGGGTAGAAATGAGACTGTGAACCTTGGCATTAAAAGTCTGTGGCGATATATTGGCTTGGAATGTAACTGATGTTTCAGTTGAGAAAAGTGGCTTTTTAGGACGCATATATTGACAAATATATATGGTTTATAAAGAACCTGACCTATGAATAGAACTTTCATACTATATTTAATCCTAAGTGCTAAGCATCACTATTTCTCTTGCCAAGATTTTAGGGTCGCTTCAGTGTCATAGTTCAAAAGCTAATGATGCGTGTTGTTTCGGTTGCTTGCATTCGCTTATGTTCTTTTTACCTCTCTGAAGCCTGTCCATCTGGCACCTAAAATATTTAGGCTGATATCTTATTATTTCATGCAAGCTTGTCCCTCTGAAACCTACGGTGTCAACTGCAGCAACGTCTGTGCCTGTGGAGCGGGAGCCAGCCACTGTGACGTCATCACGGGCTGCGTGTGCATGACGGGGTGGACAGGGGACAAGTGTCATCGTGACGTCAACGAATGTGACGTGGAGAGCACACGTCAGCAATGTGAGAGCAAGCGGGCCAGGTGTGTCAACTTTGATGGAGGGTTTAGGTGTCAGTGTGACCAGGGCTACACCATGGACAACGACACTGGTTGTCAAGGTAACACATTTCCTGTAATTATCGTAGCGCGTGCTGGAATGAAGTGATAGCACAACACATACCCCGAAGAGAAGCCATGGATGTCTGATGTCCCTCTCCGATCAGGATTCTCAGAATAAGAGAGGCCAGTGATGTCTGCATATGGCTGTATCACCACCGGCAGGGATGGCGTTGTCGCTGTAGTCAGTAATGATGGGCGTGTCGGCAGCTGCCGGGTCTGAGAGCCCTCGAGACCCAGCAGTGCGAGCATCATCACCACCAAATGACACGGTGTTGTCGCTGTCGTCGGAGACGATGGTTGTTCCAGCAGCGGTGACATCAGCCGATGGGACCACCTTACTGCTGACGGACGCGATGTTGTCGTCGTTGTCGTCGGAGACAGCAGCGGTGGCATGAGCCGATGGGACCACGTCAATGCTGACGGACGCGGTGTTGTCGCTGTCGTCGGAGATAATGGTCGTTCCAGCAGCGGTGGCATCAATCGATGGAGCCACATCACTGCTGAAGGACGAGGTGATGTCGCTGTCGTCGGAGACAATGGTTGTTCCAGCAGCGGTGGAATCAGCCGACGGGGCCGTGGTGTTGTCGCTGTCGTCGCAGGCATTACTGACGGCACTCAAACTCGTGATTCACCCATCTGCGACAGGCACGGCCTTGGAGCACGGTGGTGCCCGTGGTGTAATACAATGTAATGATGAGAAGTTTTGTTGTGTCTTTGTGAATCTGTATGATCGACAACAGTATGTCTTCGGGGGCATCATTGTAACAGTCATCTAACGAGTCATTGACGTTGGTAGTGCACGGCTGCCTTTGTTTGTTTTGATCGCGCCATATGCATCTAATGTGGTTTACTGGTGGTCTGCAATATCGTTCTTTCAGGACCACCCTCCAGACCGACAGCTTCCTTACAGGCTGAATATGTATTCTATTCTGTATAGGGTCTAATGTGTGCGTGATGTCATAGCTGAGTGAGTCTGTGTGTGTGTCTGTGTATGATTTGGATGATCGAGTCGGTCGACGCCGACCTAGCGCCTGCTCTATTGTTCATACAGACTGCATAATTATCGTCAGCTTAGACGAACAGTGTAGAAAAGGAGGAGACACGCTAGAAAAGGTACGATACACCTACACAGCTAGTCACGTATGCATGGCAGGCAAGTACCAGCGCATGGCGCCCATCATGAAAGGCCGGGTTATATAACACGGGAAGAGACACTAAAAGTGACTCGTACAGTTAGTTAACAGGGGCTTGTGTTCGCAACTGAACGCTTCACAGCCGCTCACCACGGCAACGAGGTATCAGGCCGGATGCGATTATGCCATGGCCGCTTCGGTCAGCGCGTGGGCTTGTGGCCCATGAACAAAGAATGGTGAGATGAGAAGGGAAAAAATCAACAAAATCACTCGGTTACCGTTAAAATAAGAAACTAATCAAACATTTCGAGAGACGACACTTACTTTTTCAGAGATCCATTTTTCAGTCGAATCTCAGCATTGTGGGGGCGGGTGGTTAGAGCGCCGGACTCGTGACTGAAAGGTCGCGGGTTCGAATCCCTGCTGGAGCGGCGGGAGAATTTTCTTCTCCAGGGTCGAATTTTGTGCTGACTCTTATTTCGGTATCCATTCCACCCCCGTGTTACTGCAGGTAGCACGTAAAAGATCCCAATCATTCTGCCAAAAGTGCAGGTGACAGGTTACAGCTAAACACGCATACACCTTACGTATGTGGCTTTGCATGAAGTGACATGGTGCATGGTTGTATGGTGTACACAGAACTTGCGCCGAGACGGCTGCAGTTTCATGTGCCACCAGCCATGCCAGCGCTGTAAGTACACCACTTCGGTGGATATTATTTTTTTTTTAAAGAAGAAAAAAAAAAAAAAAAACGCTATAAAAAAACTAGTCACTCATGTAGAACCACATGCAAGCGCAGTGAGTCTGCTCAAGATAGCGGAGAATAGCGCTATATAAGCGATCATCAATCAAATAATAAAATATAAAAAAAAAAAAAATTGGGGGCGGGGATAGCTCACTGGTTAGAGCGCCGACTCGTGATTGAAAGGTCGCGGGTTCGAATCCCTGCTGGAACGGCGGGAGAATTTTCTTCTCCAGGGTCGACTTTCTGTGCTGACTCTTATTTCGGTATCCGTTCCACCCCCGTGTTACCACAGTAGCACGTAAAAAATCCCGGTCATTCTGCCAAAAGTGCAGGTGGCAGGTTACAGCTAAACACGCATACACCTTACGTATGTGGCTTTTATTGAACCGTGCTTCGGCATTGGTCACAACTTGTCCCTAATATGTCAAATGACATCTGAGGACATTAAGCATCAACTCATCATCATCAATCAAAAAAAAAAAAAAAAATGTTTCGCGGGCCGGGTTATACTCAAAAACTGACAGAGCAAGTTGCTGCGCCCGCGCGCGCGCGAGAGACAGAGAGAGAGAGAGAGAGAGGGCGTTGCGGCGGAGGAGGGGGTGGAGGGCTGGCCGTTGGGAAGAGAGGAAGGGCGGGAAGTGTGTGGAGGGGGGGGGGTTACAATTAGTAGATAGTAACTGGATTTGACGTCCTATGAACCGCACAGGGTCACTGCAGGACGAAGAAAGAGACAGACAAAGGGAGAAAGAGACAGATATTCACAGATTATCCAGAGAGAGAGAGAGAGAGAGAGAGAGAGAGAGAGAGAGATCTTCATAGATTATCTTCCTCCTCGTGGTTGGGCTCGACTTTCGGTGCCGGCTCTCATTTCGGTATCCATTCCACCCCCATGTTACCGCAGTAGCATATAAAATACCCCGGTAATTCTGCCAAAACTGCAGGCAGCAGGTTACAGCTAAACACACCTGCACCCTACTTATGCGGCTTTGAATGGGGCGATATTGCATGGCTATATAGTGTACACAGAACTTACACCGAAACGGCAGCAGCTTCACGTGGCACAAGCCATACAACAACCAAAAACTGAAACAGCGCTGTCAGTACACTACTTCGGTGGATATATATATATATTTTTAAACAACAACAACAAAAAACGCGCTATAGAAGGCTACAATCGCTCATTCAGAATCACATACGACACGAGCGCAGTGAGTCTGCTCTAGAGCAGAGAATAGCGCTGTACAAAAGCGACCAGTAATGATATAACCATCATGGATGGCTTGGTGTTAAAATCTAATTACCTGTCTGTCCGTACGTGCGTGTATGCCTCGGACTCCTAAAGCGCAGCGTGTGTTCCGGGGGACCTTACACGAGGTCCTCCGAGTGCAGAAAAGATCGCAGACGCACGCCAAGGCTCCTACAGTCCATGTCAACTGCAGCGTTCCATGGATTATTATGGAAACACAAATTACCCAGCATACCCCCCCCCCCTTTCCTTCCCCCCGCCAAACGTCTGCTCCATGAAAGTGCGCTACATAAACAGTAGGAATAATTACTCTCCACTTTCCTGCTGCACAAACGAGCTGACGGTGGTGTTTGCGGCGCTGCAGAAGAAAGACGTCGCGCTGATCTTGAACAAAATAATACAAGCACTGGCTACCTAGAAAGAAGGAAAGGGGCCCAGCGGGGACGCGGTGGTTGGAACGTTTTGTACGGGCCGTGTTGGCGAAGGGCTCTCAGCCAGTGTCATTTTACAACATTAGCGTTGATTTACGATGTGTGGCAAGTAGGGAACGTTAATTGTCGCGTCTTTTATTGGTACGGTGGCTTGCTTTTTTTTTTTTTTTTCCCCCCCAGTAAGTATAAAAAAATATTAACTTTGTATCTCTGGGGAAGAGTTTTGCAGACCAGTCCATCCAAAGGGAAAACACAAATATGCTAAAAATCACAGAGAAAGACGGAAAGAATTATACATGTATACAAACTGACAGATAAACAAACGGCAACAAAAAACAACAAGCAGGCAAACAAACCAAGATGCAGAGCCTCTTTGGTTTCCGATCTGGGGAAAAGAGAAAATAAATCGGTTAACAGTCGGGGGGGGGGGGGGGGGGGGGGGGGGGGAGAGAGAATCTTCTTTCTTAGTTGGAGAATAAATTTTCTAATATAATAGTTTTTGTCAATGATCGCATTAACAATCTCGTTAAAATGATGATGCCAATACAATCGCTCTGGGAAACTGCATCATAATCAACGCACTCCTTGCTTGCTTGAATCAGAGCTTCCTCTATCTCCTCGACTGAGTCTTGATGTGAGTAGGTGCGTCCTTTTCCGGTGATGGACAGCCAGCTTCTTTCATAAGGGAAAGAAACTGCTAAACTTGCTGGAGGCGTTGTCTTCCCTTGCCATCTACAGAACGATGGACTTTCAGTTGATCTTGAAGTGCTGACTTTCAGCTGATCTTGAAGTGCTAACTTTCAGCTGATCTTGAAGTGCTGACGATGTTTTCTCTTGGACACGTGTAACAACAGTGGCTATGCGTTTTTGCTGCTGAGTCATGGAAATGGCACTTATATGGCTGGCACTCTTTTGGTGTTCAACTAACACTGACCTCTGAAACTGGTTTCGTGATCCCTTGGCGGAGCCATTTACTTTCTTCGCTTCTTTGCACACTGTGCAGAAAATGACAGATTTTCGGAGTTTCCAGTGTCAACGTCGTCTTCGTGTATGCGCCACGAAAATCTCATCCAAGCGCTGTTGTACTCCTTTTCCTTCTGTCGCTTAAAGGTTGGTGGTTTGATGGTTTTCTCAGCCGTTTTTGCACTCCTTTTCCTTCTGTCGCTTAAAAGCTGGTGATTTGATGGTTTTCTCAGCTGGTTTTGCACTCCTTTTCCTTCTGTCACTTAAAAGCTGGTGGTTTGATGGTTTTCTCAGCCGTTTCAATGATTTCTTCGTCTGAGGCGGACAATGATACAGACTATTCGGTCGACGCTGGGCGAGGAAAGACCGACTGCATGGTTCGTTGCGCCACATTAATGCAGTCAGATTCAGAATGAAAGCGGAGCGAGAAAAATTGCACAGCACGACAATCCCTACCATCTACAGCAAAATTGATTTATCCAAACAGAATTGGAATGGTCCGCTGGCATCTTGCAGTCAGAACTCATACTTTGGGACCTGTCCATTCGAAGTGGGGGGTGGGGGGATTTTGCTGGCAATGGAAGTTTAATCATAATACATGCGCCTGTCCCAGTTCTGCAAAAACGAGCTTCAAGCACAGTACAGCTTCACGTATCAGGGACAATACACAGCTAAGAAATACATGCACGGCAGATCCTGCAGCTGGCTTATGTCCATTCCAGAGCGGGCAGTGTGATCGTGGTAGCGGACGCCGTGGTGCCCAGTGACACTGTCCGGTCCTCTGCCGCCTCTCTGGCTGTGGCTCTGACACCGGACTCAATGTCACTGTAGTTGGACAGACCCGACCTGTCGGTGCTGTGGTTGGTAGTATGACTGGTGAGTCAGAGTGTAAGTGTGCGTGTTCACCCGTCGTCCTGTCTGTCTGCTTGCCATTCCGCTGTTCTATCTCTGTCTCAGTCTGCCGTTTTTCTTGTCTGTCTGTCTGTCATTCGGTCGTTGTATTTGTCTGTCATTCTGCCGTTTTACCCGTCTCCATTATTTCGTTGTTCTTGTCCGTCTATCATTCCGTCTATCATTCCGTCTGTCATTCTGCCGTTTTACCCTTTCGGTTATTTCGTCGTTCTTGTATGTCTGTCTGTGTCATTCGTTCGTTGTATTTGTCTGTCATTCTGCCGTTTTACCCGTCTCCATTATTTCGTCGTTCTTGTATGTCTGTCTATCATTCCATCGTTGCTCTCATCTATTTCTCCATCATATTTGTCTGCCCGCCATTCCGTCGTTGTACTTGTCGGTCTTGTTTCGTCATACTCCATTATTTCGTCGTTCTTGTATGTCTGTCTATCATTCCATCGTTGCTCTCATCTATTTCTCCATCATATTTGTCTGCCCGCCATTCCGTCGTTGTACTTGTCGGTCTTGTTTCGTCATACTTAGCTGTCTGTCTACCATTCCGCCGTCGTACTTGTCTGTCTATCATTCCGCTGTATTATTCTGTTGCTGAACTTGTCTGTATATCATTCCGTCATCCTACTTCGACTGTCATTCCAGCGTTAAACGTGTCTGTCTACTCTCATTCTGTAGTTGAATTTATCTACCATTCCCTTGTTGTACCTGTCTGTTAATCATTCGGTCATTGTACTTGTCTGTATGCTATCATTTGGTCTTTGGTATGCTATCATTTGGTCTATCATTCCGTCTTGGCACTTGTCTATCATTCCGTCGCGTTGCTTGTCAGTCATTACGTTGTTGTACTTGTCTGTCATTCATTCATCGCACTTGTGTTTTTGCCTGTTATTCCTTTGCTCAGCTTGTCTATCATTACGTTGTAGTACTTGTCTCTCTGTCTGTTATTCCGAAGTTGCACTTGGGTAAGTGTCTCTGTCATTCCGTTCTTGGAATGATTTCTCTGCAGTTGTGTTCCGTCTCTTTGTCCTTCCCTGGTTGTGTTCGTACGGCTTGTAAATATACATTTATATGACATAGGACTACATGGTTCTGGCGCTGTGAACCCTCTGGCTTGTGTGTGTGTGTGTGTGTGTGTGTGTGTGTGTGTGTGTGTGTGTGTGCGTGCGTGCGTGCGTGCGTGTGTGTGTGTGTGTGTGTGTGTGTGTGTGTGTGTGTGTGTGTGTGTGTGTGTGTGTGTGTGTGTGTGAAGTTTATATCTGCCATAAACTATATGAATTTTCATTGATTCATATCATGTGTGCCGTGACCAACAGTATGGCTGGTGAGTCATTTGGAAAGTTGCCCAGCTCCGCCTAAGTGTATGTCTGTCTGCGCACATTTCTGATGTAAAAACAGCAAAGTGGATTTGATGTTTCCCTTCCTCTCTTGTCCATTCGGGGAGGTGAGGATGAAGGGGGGGGGGGGGGGGGGGGGGGAGGCACCAGAGAGAGAGAGAGCGAGGAAGAAGAGAGACGGATATTGAAAGAGAGAGCGCGCTCGACATAGCCGGAGAGTGCCAACAAGAGAGGGAGGGAGGGGGGAGGGAGGAAGAACGAATGAGAGAGAGGTGGGGAGGAAGAGCGAATGAGAGAGGGGGTAGGAAGAGCAAGTGAGAGAGAGGGGGTAGGAAGAGCGAGTGAGACAGGGTGATGAAGAGCGAGTGGGGGGCGGAGGAAGAGCGAGGGAGGGGGGAGGAAGAGCGAGTGAGAGAGAGGTGGGGAGGAAGAGCGAATGAGAGAGGGGGAGGAAGAGCAAGTGAGAGAGAGGGGGTAGGAAGAGCGAGTGAGACAGGGGGATGAAGAGCGAGTGGGGGGGGGGAGGAAGAGCGAGTGAGGGGGGAGGAAGAGCGAGTGAGAGAGAGGTGGGGAGGAAGAGCGAATGAGAGAGGGGGAGGAAGAGCGAGTGAGAGAGAGGGGGGGGGGGAAGAGCGAGTGAGACAGGGGGGAGGAAGAGCGAGTGGGGGGGGGGGAGAAAGAGCGAGTGAGAAGGGTGGAGAGGAAGAGCGAGTGAGAGAGAGAGGGGAGGAAGAGCGAGTGAGAGAGGGGGGAGGAAGAGCGAGTGAGGGGGGGAGGAAGAGCGAATGAGAGAGGGGGAGGAAGAGCGAGTGGGGGGGGGAGGAAGTGAGAGCGAGTGAGAGAGAGGGGGGAGGAAGAGCGAGTGAGAGAGATGGGGGAGGAAGAGCAAGTGAGAGAGAGGGGGGAGGAAGAGCGAGTGAGAGAGGGAGTGGGGGGGGGAGGAAGAGCGAGTGAGAGAGAGGGGAGGAAGAGCGAGTGAGACGAGGGGGGGGGGGGGAGGAAGAACGAGTGAGAGGGGGAGCAAGAGCGAGTGAGACGGGGGAAGGGGGGGGGAGGAAGAACGAGTGAGAGAGGGAGGAAGGGCGGGTGAGAGAGGGGGAGGAAGGGCGAGTGAGAGAAGGGGGAGGAAGAGCGAGTGAGTGGGGGGGGGGGGGGGGAAGAACGAGTGAGAGGGGGGAGGAAGAGCGAGTGAGAACGGGGGAGGAAGAGCGATTGCGGGGGAGGAAGAGCGAGTGAGGGGGGGGGGAAGAGCTAGTGAGAGAGAGAGAGAGAGAGAGAGAGAGAGAGAGAGAGAGAGAGAGAGAGAGAGAGAGAGAGAGAGAGAGAGAATGGATCGTGTGACAGGGACTAAGTACTTGTGTTTCAGTGACTCCCAGCACCACTGTGTGCGACGTGTTCACGACCTACGTGCCCTGTGAAGACTCCCAGACCTGCCAGGCGGTGAACAACGTCCCTGCCTGCAGGGGAGGACCGACCGACGGTTTGCGACTGACAGGAAAACAGCCATGTTGGCCCAGCGGAACTCTTCAGTGCGAGAGAGCACAATGTTCCCTCACAATGTACGCGATGTACGCACCAGAACTGCAGATCTGGATGCAGGAAACAAACAAACAACAACAACAACAAAAAACGGCTTATTAAGATGTGCCAGGCTTGAAATATCAGATCTGGATGCAAAAAACAAACAAACCAAGAAAACAAAACAAACCACCACCACCCCAAAAAAAAAAAAAAAAAACGAAAACGAAAACAACAACAGCTTATTAAGATGTGCCAGGCTTGACATAATAATAATTATTATTATTCATAGCTTTTATATAGCGCTATTCTCTGCTCTCGATCAGGCTCACTGCGCACATGGCATGTGATCCTGACATATTAAAGTAAAAGTCCAAGGTTTTTAAGTATGGAAAATGACCATCGAAATGATTGACAAATTAGTCACTAGTTTCAGATTTAATGAAAAAAGAAAAAGAAAAAAAAAAGTTTTTTTAATCGATTTTATTTTTTGTAGGCTGGCCGAGACTACAGTGTCGGGTTCTCCATCAGTCACGTGACTTTTCCGGAAGTGACGTCAGTCTGGGGAGTCAGTGCCGTTGCCATCTTAGATTCTTCAGTAAACTGTGTATGCGTGTGGTCGACAAAAAAGTTAACTATGCCGGCTTACTGGGTTGCCGCGAACTGTAACAATTCGCAGACGACCCCAGGTATAACAATGCACGAGCTCCCGCGCAATCGACCCGCAGTGAGGCGAAAGTGGATTAAGTATATACAATTCAAACGAGCTGACTTTCTTGCTGCGCCGCATCACGCCCATTTGTGTAGAGAGCACTTCAGTGAGTGCGATTTTGCAAACCCCATGGAACACCGCATGGGGTTTGCTTCGAAGCTGACACGATGTTCCGGTACTCTTTCAAAATCCTGCCTGACAGGCTCAAACTGATACGGTTGTATCCTTGTGGGTCTCTCGGGCAAAGTATCAGTTTCGTCTTCGGAGCTCGAGTTGGCCATTTTGCAGCGACTCCCCAGAGTGACGTAGTAGGCATATGGTGACGTGATCTGGGCGTCATGGCGACGCTTTCGGTACGAGAGAAAATGCCTTTTTTTCGTGCATTTATAAGCCTCAGATCACAGTTTCACTTACATCATCGTTCTCAGCGAGCTTTAACGGAAATCGTGTCAAAAATCACCCCTAACCTTGGACTTGTCCTTTAAGCTTCAGTTGTCAACTGCTGAAAATGCAGCCAGCGCTGGCTGTATATGGTGCGGAGTGGTGGGGGTAGGGGGTGGGGGCCGTCTGTTTTTTCATGGCGCACGTCTGCATGGTTGTGTCCATAAGTGTATAATTTATAGGAAGAGGGTGGTGCGGGGTTTCTGTTTCACATCAACCGATGGTTTTTACACACATTGTTTATGGTGGAATCACTATTTTGTATCTATAATAGTTTGTGCGTTCGTTTCAGAGAAAACGACGATCAGCTTCTAACCAAAAGTAAGATACGTGTCAGTCATGTGATTGTGGATTAAAAAGTTATTTTTGTAGTGTGCGTGCGTGCGTGCGTGCGTGCGTGTGTGTGTGTGTGTATGTGTGTGTGTGTGTGTGTGTGTGTGTGTGTGTGTGTGTGTGTGTGTGTGTGGTCTGTATGCGCGCGCGTGAAATCCTCGCTGATCAAGTTCCTGTTCTTATATAATTTTCGACAATACAAGTTGCAGACGCGTGATTTGAATGGCCGTTGTTGCTTTCCTGTGCAGAACGGAAGCTGTCTTGTAACACAGGTCTGTGCGTGATCTAGCAGTGCAATCCGGATTGACTGTGAGGAAATGATTTCAGGTACGCATAGTTTAATCATGTGCGAGCGAGGAGTGACATTCTAGTACAAAATATAAACAATGAATTATTGCTATAAAGATCTTTGCCCTTTTGGTTGCTGTGTATGTATGTTATTGCCGAGTTGTACTGGTTGTATTCACAGACAGCTAAGGTTTTGTTTACCTACACAATGTTGTTATCAACATCCAGCTGCTTTTAATAGTTCTGGGTAAAAAAAAAAAATTAAAAAATCGAGACATCAACAAGCCTTTAGCTTATAAGCGATGAGCTCATACAGTTGGAAAAAGCACACAGATGCATGCCGGTTGAACAATTTCATCTAGCTAACAATAAATGAGACGTAACAAAACAACAAAACAAAAAGGAGAGAGAAAACAAAAGAAGAAGAAGAAGAAGAAGAAGAGAGAGAGTTTTATAGCTGTAATTTATATGGCTGGGTGACATAGCATGCTAAACCCACTGCATAGTGATGTGTTTGATTTTGTTGAGTCGAAGAAGGAATTACCCTTCCTTAGATATTGTTCACTCCTGTGTTTGCCTTGCTGTTGGTACCTTCCTTCAAATCGTTCTCATCGTTACTTTATTTCACAGGGAAACTGCTGGCACTGATCATCGGCATGGCTGTTGGTTTCATCGTCATCGTCTGCATCATTGTTGAATGCTGTCGTCGTTCAAAGAGCAAAAAGAAAACTGATCCAGAAGAAAACAACCCGAACAGTCGGTAAGGCATGGCGGTATAAATACAATTTGTATACTCAAGCTGAAGAGTTAAACAACTTTTCATAACAATGCCCGCGCAGCCGTTTCAAATCACAAAACCTCTACCGATGGAAGGCTTCTTTTTTTCCCGCTGCTCTATCTTTATTCAAAGAGCAATCAGTTTTACGCTTTCTGTCATAGCGTGGAGGACACATGAGAAACATGCGTGCCCGATGTGTGTAGCAGTTACCAGTTTTACGTACGGGTGAAACAATTCAGGTTGAGGAGTCATTAAACGGATACCACCAGATGACAAGGCCTTGGCTTAATTCAACGTGCAGTAGCTATTCGGCAGTTTCAAGTATCAGCTTGCAGTCAGCAAGCCCTATGCCAAGTATACAGAAACACAACAACAGAAAATGTGAAAGATTTTCACAAACGTGATTGCCCACAGTGGCAATGATTTGGAAAATCATTATTGTCTTTAAGGTCTCGCTATCCGACTTTGTTTGGTTAGAATAATTGTAACCGAGTGTATTGTATACATGTTCCGGGCCATGACCCTACAACCTTTCTTTCCGGTCCTTTTCCTTTTTGATTGGGTGGGGGGTTTTATGGCCCAATTATCTAAGGTGTTACAAGTTGTGTGCTGGGGATCAGGGTTCCAGGCGAGATCAAAAGATCAAGAGATCTTAGAGGAGGGAGGTGGAGCTGGACCCTCACTTTTGCCCAGAAGAGATCATGAGTAGGGAGGTGGAGCTGGGCTGAGCAAGTTGGACGTCTTTTGCTTCGAGTTGTCCAAGTTGTTCGTCAACAGCGGTGCAACGGACATTGTCTTAGTGACTCTGTCCAGCACAGCAGTTGAAAGAGCAATTGCTCAGTGCACAAGTCGCTGGGCAATGGCGAGGGGACACCGCCTTAACACTTCCAATGTTCTGGCGGCGGTCCACGGTCTCTCCGGTCTTTTTCGGGCGGTTTCCGTGGTCGAGCCAATCACCCTGTCCCCTTTCCCACTCTGTCCCCGTCCCTAATAGGTCATCCCGCCTCCGTGGACGTAAAGCAACATAAAAGCCAAAGTGTGCCGGGCCGGCAGCGTCCCTTTTCCCCCAGTGTCCCTGCAGAGGCAGGTTGTTTGTTAACTGTTGCGGCCGGTGTTCATGTGTTCATCTCAGTGGAGAGCCTGTAAGTAGTTCTTTTCTATGGCTAGTTATTCTATTCTTATTGATGTAAATAATGTATGTTTATAATGTTATTATGTTCACAACGTGCCTTGATTTTGGTTCTTGAATGCGGGGGTAATTTCGGCGTCAGATTGCCGCCTGGTTGCGTTAAATCTTTATGCCACAGGATGACCGGTGTTTCCAAAATGTATACAGCTAACCTTGGTTAGCTGATATGTAACTAGTATGTTATGTTGCCATTGTTGGATGTTCAGTTTGAGTGATGCTTTGCCAATGCAAAGTTATCCCTCTAACGTATGGGTACTTTGTCAGTGCGGCCGTGCGACAAACTTATTTGTTTAGTATCCTACCGATCTATGTTGCTACATGAAATCGGTGGTATATTATGGATAACACTTTAAAGATGTTGACTTCATAGTTGTGGAATGTTCAGTTTACTAGTTGAATATGGTTTAGTACATAGGGGTGATTGTATAAACTGTGAGACGTGTTATTTCTGTTGTTGTTGTTTTTTTTTTTGTTTTTTTTTTTTGTTTTTTTTGTTTAACATTTTTTAATGCGGCTTTGTTACATACATACATACATGGGGCACCGGAGGGCATGCGGCATTGGTACAGTCAATATTTCAAAAGTCATAAACGTGAAATGAATGAAGATACAGAAAAAAGAGGTAGATGAGAGCATAATTAGCCTGCAAAACAAGGTTTGTATGGTTCCCACCTGGAAGAGAAACTTGAACATGAGCAGCTCATCTTAGCATTGTATTCCTCTATTTTGTATCTGTATAACAATTTTTTTCTAAATATATCAATGTTCGGGGGCTGTTTTTCTATTTTGCATTTGTACAGATACTGCTTTGCCAGTAGTAAAATAAAATCAAAAACGTTCTCCGTTTTGATGTTATCATCAATACCAAATAATATTAGACATTCAGACAGTCTTAATCTGTAGCAGGAAGTACATTTCTCTTTCAGTAAGACCAAAAAGCGTGTCCAGAACTGTTGGCTGTGTTTACATTCCCAAAATATGTGTTGTATAGTGTCTTTAGCAGTTAAACAAAAACTGCACTTATTATTGTTGGTGATACCCATCTCCTTAAGCATCACATTTGTTCCAAGTATTCTGTGTATAATTCTCATCTGAAACCAGTTTATATTAACGTCGTGAATTTTACTTAGTTGATGAAAACAGGACTGCCACGGTATATTTCTTTGAAGTTTATCTTCTCATTTTGAGCAGCAGTTGGGTTTTGCATCATTTTGGTTTAATACATCGTAATATGATTTGCAACCCTTATTTGTTGCATACAATTTCTGCAAGCACGCCGTAAGATTAATAACATTGTTATTGCAAAATTCGAAACCGCTATTACGCAGAAATTTCTTTATTGCAAGTTTACAGCCGGAATATGTCACAAAATCAATAGTTATGTCAAATTTTCTCTGAAAATATATGTGAGATAGTATTTTTCCTTCCTCATTTAAAAAGTGTGCAACACAATAGACACCTTTATCAATCCAGTGTTTATGCATAAGAAATGTGTTCCCAACTCTAATCCTTTGGTTGAAACAGATAGGTTCCGAAAGTACTTCTCCTGCGTTTGTTAGTTTTATTTTATTGTGAAATTCGTCATATGCCTTGAAGACTTGGGTCCAGAATGCGTTGCATTTAGAGTAAGCATTTGCCACACTAGGTCCATAGCGCTCTATATTTTTAATGAACGGATATTTTACCAATACGATATTTTTCCACTTATGATTAGTATTTATGAATTTTCGAATCCACGTTAGCTTCAAAGCAGAAATAAACGTTTTCAGATGCGGAAGACCAAGGCCTCCTTCTTGTACGCTTTTATGAACTGTGTTTCTATTAATCTTGTCTGGCTTTTTATTCCATACAAATTCATAGCACAGTTTTTGTAAACTATTAATGTATTCATCTGGTGGGTTTGGTAACAGAATCCATAAGTGTATAAGCTTCGACAGAACAAGAGATTTTAAAACTGCAACTCTGCCAAGTGGTGTAATGAGCCTTTTCATCCATATTCTCAATAAACCTTTTACTTCTGCAAACTTTTCTGAGTAGTTATTTTTTTCACAGTTGTCCAGATCACTTGTAAACCAAATTCCTAGTACTTTAAATTTTTGTGGGTTCCATTCCATTCCGAGGTGTTGCATATATTTAACTACCGAATTCCTTTTACTGCCAAGCCAGACTGCACTAGTCTTTCCTGCATTCATATATAGACCGGATTTTCTTCCAAAATTATCAGTAACTGTAATGCAAGTTTCAAATGATTCCCTGTCGCCTGCCAGAAGAAATTCCGTATCGTCTGCATATTGTGAGAGTTTATGTTCAACGTTATTAACAAAAATACCTTTATATGCTTGTTTTCCCGAATCATGATTCCCAATATTTCTACGCAAAGAATAAATAAATAGGGAGAAATTGGGTCACCCTGTCTACAACCCCTACGTATAGGAAACCATTTTGACGGTTGTCCATTCACTATTACAGTAGACTTAATGTTTGTATAAAACGTTTCTATCCACCTACATATGTCTTGCTTAAAGCCGAACGCTTTCAAAACTCTAAACATAAATCTCCAGTCAACTGAGTCAAAAGCTTTCTCAAAATCTATGTTTAGTAACAGACCGGGCAAATTCTTTTCCTTCAAATAAGCTATCATATCATATATCAGTCTCAGGTTATCTCCAATATATCTTCCTGACATAAACCCTGTCTGATCTTCATTGATTAATTCGGGTAACATAGTTTTTATTCGGTTAGCAATAGCAGCTGATCCTATCTTATAAACTACATTTAATAGTGATATTGGTCTCCAGTTCTTTATCAAATCTCGACGTTTGTCTCCCTTTGGAATACATGTAATAATTCCTTCCCTTTGAGTGCAAGATAATTCCCCTTTCCTAAACCCCCAGTTTAATGCTCTAACTACTAACATGCCTATTTTGCTCCAAAAAACTTTGAAAAATTCTGCGTTTAATCCATCTGTACCAGGGCTCTTGGAATGTTTCATATTCCTTAAGGCCATGCTTGCTTCATTCAGAGTAATTTCGCCTTCTATCCTCTCTGCTTCTTCATCATTCAAATGTGGGATTTCAGTTACCATTTGAAAAATATCACAGTCTTCTACATCTCTTCTCTCATACAGTTTTTCATAAAAACTCTTTACCTCTTGTAATATGTCATTATTATCTGTCAATACACTGTCGTCTTTATCAATAAGCTTGGCCATATTTTTACTAATATAGTGTCGTTTCTCCAAACTACAAAAGTAGCTAGTAACCTTTTCACCATGTGCTATCCATCGAGCTTTAGAACGTAATAATACACCTTCAATTCTTTTCTCCCGTATTGCTTTAAGCTCAGCTTTCTTACCATTCATAATCATACAGTCTTCTTGATTTTTGTCACTTTTCTCTAATTTCTGAATGTCTTTCTCCAGATCAATTTCTTTTTTATTTACTCTCTTCTTTTTCATTGTTGCATATGCAATTGTTTTAGACCGAATTTTCATCAAGAGGAAGTCCAAAAGTGTGTCATCAGAAACTAAAAATTGTATTTCATCTTTAGGTATATTGATAATTGAGTCCCTTGCATATGGAAAAACTGCATATTCAACTATAATATTATCTATCAACTCGTTGATTTCATCTAAATATTGTTTATCCTTTAGCAGAGACGTATTAAATTTCCAAAAGGTTTTATGTGAAAATTTTTCGCTAAATTTTAATTTTAGTATTACCATTGAATGATCAGTCCTATATCCGCAGTTGATATCAGAATCGTCGGCAAGAGAGACAATTGAATCGGTAACAAGAAAAAAGTCAAGTCTAGCCTGCTGAAATGGAGCTGTTCTCCGCCATGTGTAACGCTGACAATCTGGATTCAAATCTCTCCATATATCACACAGGTTAAGGTCGGTGATCATACTTTCAACAACTTCTCTTGCTTTAGGGTTATTTACATGCTTATAGTTCTGGTAGTCTTTAAAAGTATCAAGCACCATGTTCCAGTCTCCAGCCATTATTACATTAGGATTATCTAATTCCATTATCTTTTCCTTTAATGTGTTATAAAATTCAGGTTCATCCCTATTGGGTCCATATAAATTGACCAACAAAATATCAATTTCTTTAATCCGAACAGTCAATATTATATAATTACCTCTGTCTCCCTTGTGAATGTCTTTCACTTTAAATTCAAAATTATTATTAAACAATATAGCAACACCTCTAGAATTGGAACTGTAAGATGAAAAATAGCTTTCATAACCCCACTCCGCCGAAATAAAATTTTCAATTTTGGGTTCAAAATGGGTGTCTTGCAAAAAATAAATGGAATATTTCTTATTTCTTAAATAATGGAAGACATCCTTTCGTTTTTGTCTATTACCGAGACCTTGGCAATTTACAGAAACAACTACAACACAATCATCCATTGGGTTTGACAAAAAAAATTTTATGACATTCCCACAGTAGCTCTCTGGGCCCAGCGCATGCCATATTGCAATTAATTTCCAGGCAAACAAAAATCATTAAAAAAAAACAACAACAAAAAAAAAACAAAAAACAATACAAAAAACAACAAACGAACAGTATAGAAAAATTTAACAAGAAAAAAGTATATTCACACAAAAAGGTGACTTTGAGTGAAAACCCGTCACAGGACCCAGCGCAGGTCGTCAAGTCAGTACAACATTGTGAAAGGAGACGTGGAGAGAGAGAGAGAGAGAGAGAGAGAGAGAGAGAGAGAGAGAGAGAGAGAGAGAGAGAGAGAGAGAGAGAGAGATGCTACCAATCTGGGTGTATAACAAGTTCCATAACTGTACAGCAGTGGTTGGAAACTCAACGTATAAACAGGACTATGCGGCTTTCTGCAAGGAGAATAAAAACAGCCTTAGCAAACCAACCTGCTGACTTACAAACAAGCGAAACAGGTGAGATCAGATTAACCCAAGTATAGAGGTAAGCTCAAAACGTAGAAATGATCAAAACTGCGATGTAAATTCAGCACAGAAGCAACAGAATGCTGGTCTAAAAAAGAAGAAAAAAGAAAAGAAGAAAAAAAAAAAGACCTCTATACAGTCGATGTACTCCTTGATAATTGTACGATACATTTCACGCAGGTAGAATCAGAAGATCATCGACAAAACTGTTTCAAAGAGAGAAGGAAACACACACACGCACGCACGCACGCACGCACGCACGCACGCACGCACGCTCGCACGCACGCATACACATACACGCGCACACACACACATATACACACGCACGCTCTCTCTCTCTCTCTCTCTCTCTCTCTCTCTCTCTCTCTCTCTCTCTCTCTCCCTCCCTCCCTCCCCCTCTCCCTCTCTCCCCCCCCTCCCTCTCTCTCCCTCCCTCCCCCCCTCCCTCCCCCCCCTCCCCTCTCCACACCCCCTCCCTCTCTCCTCTCCCTCCCCCCTCTTTCTCTTTCACACACACACACACACACACACACACACACACACACACACACACACACACACACACACACACTGTCCAAATCAGGCAGAATGCATTTCTGGCTGGCAAAATTCAACACAAACAAATACAACAAATAGTGGTTCAACAAAAACAAATTAGTTAGAGTAGTAGTACTCACTCACCGAGCAAAAGCATATCATGCGGACAATTTGAGCATAGATCAACACAGCACAATGCTAGTCCACAGAACCACACACAACACCCCTACACATATACCTACCAGCCCATCTATAGTGCTGGTTTACCAAAAACAAACCAATACAAGTATGCAAAACATTTGCCTCAGTCAGTTTTGTACACTTGCAGCCCGCTAACGTCGGGCAAAAGCATTTCTTGCAGGCAATTTCACAAACACAAACAATATTGTACTAGTTCAACAAAAACACAAATTCATGCAGTCCACTTAATCAGAGGCGAAAAGCGTTTCATGCAGGCAGTTTTAACACAGATCGGCCAGAAAGCACTACATACAGGCAAATTCAAACCAAACAAAATAATGTAACGCTTGTTACAGAAAACAAATGCAGGCAAAAAGGTATTTTCCACAGGCATAATCATAACTTACAAAACAATACAATATTAGTTCAACAGGAACAAAAGCAAACTAATACTAGCTCTGCACACAGCCAATGAAACAGAAAGCATTTCATGCAGGAAAATTCAATCCAAACTAAAATAATGGTATTTCAACAGAAAACAATATACTAGGCCTCCATTCAGTTACGAAGGTATAACGATTTTCTTGCAGACGGTTTACCACGAACGGAATGCACAGTACCATTTCAACAGATAAACTATACAGCCAACTTATGGCACTTACATCTGGTAAAAAATAATTCCCGCAGGTGACTGGCACATTTCCAATCCTTAAGTCAAGCAAAAAGCATCACATGCCGGCAGTTTGTTGTGCACTTGCAGCCCGCTTACGTCGGGCAAAAGCATTTCATTCAGGCAATTTCACAAACACAAACAATACAGTACTAGTTTAACAAAAACACAAATTCATGCAGTCCACTTAATCAGGCGGCGAAAAGCCTCATGCAGGCAGTTTTAACACACACATATATATACATATACATACACATACTCATTTACATACATATACATGTACACAATTAATAAAGACGATTTCAACAACAAAAAATAGCCCAATATATCTGTATAAACGTAATAGGCAGAGAGACGGCAAAGTTAAACAGAACAAGTATACAATGCTGGTTCAAAACAGAAGAAAAAAGAAAAGAAAAAAAAAGGATGTCCAGCGGGGAGGGGGGGGGGGGGGGGTACAGACAGAGACCGACACAGATATATACATATATATACACACACACACACATATATATATATATATATATAGAGAGAGAGAGAGAGAGAGAGAGAGAGAGAGAGAGAGAGAGAGAGAGAGAGAGAGAGAGATAAGTGTATTCCTGGGAGTCCCTTTTGTCACCTGGACAGCTTTGTTACGTGTCTTGAGTGCTAACTTAAACACTAGAGAAACACCGGGTTCGGTACACGGGATCTAAACTAGAGGACACACGTTGTTTGTACTGCTGATTGTTTCAGCTCTCAGTCTCAGAACGTCATTTCAAAAATACCTTGCAATACGGGACTGATTATGCGTTTTATCCGTGGATTTCGTGGAGGCTTCACAGCGTGATTTAAGACAATAGATCATTATCATGATAAATCAGACCAGTGTCAAACCTTGACTGTGTCACATGTATTTGTAGCAAAGTTCACGTGCTAACTCACAACTAGACAACAGCATTATAAACCTGTGAGTAGATTAAGCCTACCACGTGTCAAGTCGGAAACTTGACAGACACGTATTGCACGTTTATTTCTAGACATGTCAACTGCCACCGTTGCAGTGAGACCCGCGTGGGGTGAGCATCAAACGATGACTGAAAAAAGATGTGACAACTACATAACTAATCACGCCACCACGTATGAAGTAGCTTTTTTTTTTTTTTTTAATTTATAAACAACTCAGTGCAACCACAGGAGCAAGTAAATACATGCACCCTGTTTACGGTAACAGGAAGATAAATTTCGCGCAGACAAGTCTCAAACATTACAGAATGCTGGCTTTACAAAATCAGTATAATGCTGGCTCAGAACAGTAGTTCCTTAGTGGTGTCACCCCATGCACTTGCCACTTGCCATTGTTAAGATAAACCAAATTTAAGCAGAGAGACATAGAGATAGATAGAGATAGAATCAACATAGCAGATGCTATCTATTCAGGCAGAAAGATTTTCAATACATGCAGAATCAGGCAAAAACATTTTCAACACATGCAAAATCAGACAAAAACATTTTCAACACACGCAGAATCAATACAATACTAGTACACAAAGAAGATAGCCATTCCACACACACACACACACACACACACACACACACACACACACACACACACACACACACACACAGGCACACACTCCACGTACATCTGTCAGATAGGATTTCAAGCATGCCAGTTCAAGTAAAAATTGCACCATGCAAAGTATGAGTAGCAGTAACATGCTAATACATGCAGCCTGTCTACATCAGCCCAACAGATTCAGTCATGCCGGCAGAGTCAACACTAACCTAATGCATGCAGCCTGCTTACATCAGGCCAACAGATTTCATGCCGGCAGAGTCAACACTCTACAATACTACTTAAACAAACAAACTGTGAGTCGTTGAGCTATTTGTAGTGTTTATAGTATATAAATTTGCACTTGCATTTACTAATACCTTAACAATTTAGGAGGGGGGAGGATGGAGAGTGAGTGTGTGGAGGGGGGGTCGGGGGAGGTCAGCATAAGACCAATACATACTGATATCAATATTCACTTAATTCAGGCAGACTGGGTTCCAACACATAAGCCTACAAATTACAATACACACCAGATATGTACAATCAAAAAGAGAGATAGAGAGGAGATACAGAGACAGAGAGAGACTGATGGGAAGACAGAGTTCTAGCTTTCACTTCCAGCCTTGTCTGAATAAGCTGAAACTGATCGATCAAAGGCGATAGGCCTACTTAACTACAGGTGAACTACAGGTGAACAAACGAGAAAAAGATAAGCAAAATAACAACAAACAACTAAGCAAAAAAAAAAAAAACAGCATTTCAAACTTGGAAGCAAAAACAAGTTTTACATACTGTACGGTATATACCGTATACTGTGTGATGAATGGTACATGAATACACTCAGGCATCCTCCATCTTGTCTGTCTCTTCTACTTGGACCTCCGGCTGCCTACCTCCCATCACTCGTCTGAAAGCTCGATCAACATCAGTGTGCATGTCCAGCTTCATCTTTGTACCGTTTGTTAGTTTGGCAAAGATTTTGCCGTTCACTGTCCAAGCACTTGAGCACGCTGAGTGTTTCACTGCTGCCATGTATACTTTGTGGTTGGCAAATGTTAGGTCCTCACCAATCACTATACCCTTGTTTTTCAGTTTGCGGCGGTTAGCTAAGATCTGGTCTCGCAGTTTCCTGTCGAAGTGAGCCGGTTTGGCCTAGCGGTAAGGCGTTAGGCTGGTAAGCGGAAGGACCTCGGTTCGATACCGCTTCGGTTCTCCTTTCTCTTCAGAAAAGGTTGTGGTTCGTGGACACTGTCTTGTGACTTTGTCCATCACTTCCTACTGAAACATTAAAATGGCTCTCATCGCTGCCCATCTTAATGCAGAAGTCATTCTGGTGGTGACAGTTTAGCGATAGGTATATAATCTCCCTCTCCCCCCACCTCCATGCCCCCTTCCCCCCCCTTTTCCCCGTCCCTAATAAGCCTTATGGTTTCTGTGGACGTTAAGCACCATGTTTACTTACTTACTTCCTGTCGAAGAACCTAACGAGAATAGGTCTCGACTTGGTGCCAGTGGGAGTGCCGGTCCTGTGGGCCACCTCGATGTCCGTCACTGCTGTCTTGACGTTGACCTTCTGGTTGAAGATGTCGTAGCACTTTTTTCTGCAGTCATCCGCGGTCTCGCCGTCCCCCTCTGGCACCCTGAATACTCGTAGATTCCAGCGTCTAAAGTACTGCTGTTGGTCGTTCTGCTCTTTCTGCATTTTTCTCATCTCTTGGTCATGTGCACTGAGTATATTTTTCAGCGAGTCATTTTCTTTCTTTAACTTGTCCATTTTTTCCTCCATCTCTTCGGTTTTTGCTTCTGTCTCAAACACTCTCCCCTCGAGTTTTTCTATTTTCTCTGTAAATGTTTGTGTGAGCAACTGCAGTTCACGCTTCATTTCACTGATATCATCCTTTGTTGCTACATTGTCCAGTCGTTTGTTCATCTCACTGAGTAACTCTTGCACAGACATGTCTAATTCTTCGTGATCAGTGTCAATATCTGTTTCTTCTTCAAATGTGTCAGTGATATGCGGTCTCTTGTTAATTTGTTTGTCTTTCTGTGGGGTGTCACACTCTGACGAGTCTGAAGAAAGAGGCCGTTTGTGAGGCGTGACAAAGTACTGTGCAATGCTCATACCTTAGGCTTGCGCCGGCCACCCGCACGGTCCGTGAGCCTACGGACAACAAACAGCATGGCGGCTCAAAAACAACAACAACACGTGTGGCCACTTGAAAGAAATTTGCGCTGGGCCCTGTTGAACGCCGTCTTACATTTTCAAAACGAACATACCGGCGTATTCCTCGGAACTAGGGCTCCTCCTGGGTACAGTATCCTCTTGGTCCGGGTGCTAATTAACTAAGAAATTAATGATTTCGTAGAGAGACCTGCACAAGCACGACCGCCCTCTCTCTGAGCGAGAGTTCACCCTCCGTTATTTCTGTTTTGATCCGGCTTTTGTGTGGCCGGGTTTTGGGCGCGCAGACTTTCATTCTGCTTAGATTGTAAACCCTTTCTGGGTCTTTGTGCGGGTGCCCGAACTAGCCGGCGATGCGCGTCAGTGGGGGCAATTAGGTCTTTGTCTCTGTTCACTAATCGAGCAGCTAGATCAACAGTTTAGATTCTTGCTGCCCTACCCGCGTCAGTAAGACGCTTGACGTTGTTCACAGCCGGATATGCTCTGCTAGTCAGTAACCGTGACATGCTGTAACGCTTTGAGTAACGACTAGGCTGGAGCAGGTCAGTTTATGACTGACTTCCTCCCGCTTACGGCATGGTCCCAAATGCCACCCGTGTCACTATCCATCTCGTTGTGTGCTTAAGTGGACTTGCTGTAACGATTATCTCACTCTTCCTGTTTAGTTAATAATAATAACAAGTTTAAAAAGGCACAACAGTTACAGTTTTTACTTGCAAACAGGGCTATGTTTTCACTATTAAGGAAATGTCGGCAGCTAAATTTGCCACTAGATATACAATTAGAACTTTTTGAAAAATGTGTGCACCCAATCCTTCTGTATGGTTGTGAAATATGGGCGTGCGAGAAGATGGATGTAATCTCAAAACTACAGCTTCGATTTTTAAAACTGACCTTAGGTGTCAAAGTTACAACCCCAACATGCATGGTGCTTGGGGAAGTGGGAAGATATCCGATAGAAATTGAAGCAAAATGCAGGATGTTAGGATTTTGGTATGGTTTGTGCAGTACCTCTCACTCTGAATCGCCTAAGATTTCTAACCTAATGTTTCAGCTATGTTCTAAGTTGTATTATGCAAGCGATTATAAGCTCCCATGGCTTATGAAAGTGCATTCGTTATTAGATAGTTTAGGATTATCTTATATTTGGTCTAACCAAATCCATACCATCGAAAGCTTTAAACGTATAGTGAAGCAAAGACTAATGGATCAATTTATACAAGAATGGCAAAGCAGAGTAGCAGAAAATAGTGTTTGTAGTAATTATTGTTTATTTAAAAAGAAATTTTGCTTTGAGGAATATCTAACCTATCTCCCATCTATCCTAAGACAAAGAGTATTGAAATTTAGACTTAGTAATCACAGACTGCCAATCCAGCAAAGACGAACGTTAGGTATTCCAAGGGATGAAAGAATATGTACTGTTTGTGACAGTGGTGAGGTAGGAGATGAATTTCACTATCTGCTTAACTGTTCCAACGAAAATGTCAAGAGAAACCGTATTAAGTATGTTGATAAATATTATACACATCATCCCAACGTGCCCAAATTTTGTAGTCTCATGAATATGACGTCAAAATCTAAGAATATCAAGCTTGCTAAATTTATTAGTTGTATTCTTCAATTATTTTGATTAAGCCAATAACGAGCAACGAAAACAAAAAAGAAAAAGTTAATTTTTACGCCTTAGCCTTATATATTTATAACAACTTTGATTTGTGTTTGAGCATTTAATAATTTTTTATATATAAAGTGTGGTAGTTATTTATTAGTAGAACGCATGTACTTGTTCATAGGGAATGTCGTGTGCGAATGTAACTTCGCTTTCTAGCCCCCAGGGGCCAAAAGCTCAATAAAACCTTGAAACCTTGAAACCTTGTTAAGAATGAGCTTGGTAATCCGCATTCTTCACTGTTACTTTATTGTATACTATATTATACTGGGAGTCCATCAGTTAATTGACTGGCCGTCTCTTGTATACTCACCGTGACTCTGTGAGATATGGGTTTTAAGTGCAAGTCATGCAGACAAGTGATGTGCTTGATAATTAATCATTTTGTCACGTATTATAGTAACCCACAGGTAAACTACATGGTTACTGTAGTTATTAGATAATTGCTGTTGTTTATACTTTACATTTGCTTTCATGTTGTAAATGTTTTGTTTGCTTGTGTCTTTTCCAATACAGACACTGTTTCCTGGTTGGTTGGTGTACAAATAAAAGTTATGTTATAGCAACCTCTGACTTGTGACTCTTCATCCATGCTTCCAACCTGCTTCCCCTCAATTCCCCATCCCCACTCCCCTACATAATTATGAAACGTATTTGAATCCTTACTTCTTAAAGTCGCTTAACTTCTTGGCTTGGGTATAGTGACCGACCTTGAGCCTATACTCGACAGACAAAAAGTCGGAATGTTTACTAACAATAATCTAGGGGTGTGTGTGTGTGTGTGTGGGGGGGGGGGGGGGGGGGGGGTCAAACGGGGTGACCTATTTTATTCCATGGACCGAGTTGCGGGTTCTGTCCAATCAAATTTGCAAGTTTGAGATAATAGATAATAATCCCTAAACAATATCGAATTTATAGAACGCTTTCGAAAACTCGAAGCGCGTTAACAATTTAGAAGAAAAACATGCAATGCGCAAATACCACACACGAATAAATGGTATATAAATAAGCAAACAAAACATACAAACAAACAAAACATACAAAAATTTAACATCTTCATACAAAGCATGGTAAAACACGCACACATAATTAACGATCTCGCGCGTACACACACACACACCCACACATCGGATCGCGCTCATACAATCCCCGGAAAGAACACACGCGCGTGTACGCACACACACACACACACACACACACACACACACACACACACACACACACACACACACACACACACACACACACACAAATACACACACACACACACACACACACACACACACACACACACACACACACACACACACTCAGGGGTAAGGCATAAAGACTAGTTTGAAGGAAGGGTTAGAAGAGCTGTGACAGCGACAGTTCAAGATTTGTGCAGCAGAAAAGCTATTACTGGTCAAAATAATGTTTAAAAAGGTCTGTTTTAAAGCTAATTTTGAAGGCAGGGAGGGAAGGGCTGTGACGGAGAGAGAAAGGAAGAGAATTCCAGACTGGGCAGCAGAGAAGCAAAAGGCACGACCAATATGCTGTTTTCTTTTGAAGGTATGGATGCGAAACGTTCTATCATCCGAAGAAGAGCGCAGAGACCTAGAAGGAACTTAGCTCTGGTCACGTTCAGCCCAAATGGCCAATAACATTCGCAGGTTTGCGCATTATATTAATTACATTCGCAGTCTCGCGCGTCGTTTCCAATCGTACTGGTCGTTTTGCGCATGGCATCCAGTCAAATTGTTGCTATACTCTTTCATGTCGCCCCATCCAGGATGTTGCTGCAACTTCAATGTCCACAAAGAAACGCTATAAAAACTACGATCGTGGTCAGCGTTTGGCATGACAACAATAGTCCAGAGTCCAAGCGAGATCAAGAAGAGGGAGGTGAGCTGGACTCTCACGAAGAAGCTAGCCCAGAAGAGATCAAGAGCAGGGAGGTGGTGCTGGGCTACAGAGAGAGAGTTGGAGCTCTTTTGCTTCAGTTGTTTCCATACGGCGGAGCGGAGCTACGGACATTGTCTTTGTGGCTTTGTTCTGCATAGCAGTTGGAACAGCAGTTGCGTGGTGCTGTGGTCGCTGCGCAATGCCGGACGGACACTGCCTTAATTAACATCCTGATGTTCTGGCGGCGGTTCACGGCAGCCTTGGTCTTCCGGGTTGGCGCCCGTTTCGATGTTTCACTCTTCTATCCTCCTTTCCCACACGTCCCCGTCCCTGACAGACTTGACATATTATGGACAAGCTAAGACCAGTGCCGAAGCACGGTTCAATAATGATAGTTTTACGTCCACGAAAAGCATAAGGCTCGTAGGGACAGCCCAGGACGGCTACCTCGACTCTCACACACCTGAACTATGGTGACATTGTTCTGGTGGTGGTCGGTCATATTTATGGAGGTGTTCCAAACCGTTGGGGGGGGGGGGGAGGGGGTGGTGGTGCGAATTTGGGTATAGGTACCCTATCCCCTAAACTCCGTAACGAACCGTAAGAGGTTTATGTGGACGTTATGCAACAAGGACCAAGAGTGTTCGCCAAGGGCTGCAACCCGTGTCTGACAAACATGAAGAACAGATAATAGCAGTTCCGTCCTCCTTCATCGCAGAGGGGCGGGGATAGCTCAGTGGTTAGAGCACCGGACTCGTGATTGAAAGGTCGCGGGTTCGAATCCCTGCTGGAACGGCGGGAGAATTTTCTTCTCCAGGGTCGACTTTCTGTGCTGACTCTTATTTCGGTATCCGTTCCACCCCCGTGTTACCACAGTAGCACGTAAAAAATCCCGGTCATTCTGCCAAAAAGTGCAGGTGGCAGGTTACAGCTAAACACGCATACACCTTACGTCTGTGGATTTTATTGAACCGTGCTTCGGCATTGGTCACAACTTGTCCCTAATATGTCAAATGACATCTGAGGACATTAAGCATCAACTCATCATCATCTTCATCGCAGATCTGAAACCCAATCTCAGTAAATATCTGTCAGAGCTCTGGCGTGTTGGAATGGGACCTCCCGCACCGCATCTGAATAAACCTGTCAGAATTCTGGCGGTTGGAGTGGGACGAGTGTTCTCCACAAGAGGCTGCATAATTTATGTACTATTTCCGAAACCGGATGACTGTATTTCTTATTCCCGTAGCATAACAGAAGGAAGTAGACTTATCTCTCGATTACACACTGGCGCTCGTGTACGAATCGCTCTTATATTGAAGGGGAGAGCAGCCGCCTGTATGCGTTTCACGTGATGAGAAATATGTCGCCTTTTTGTCTTTTTCTTTTTTTCTAATTTGATTCACATAAGATGGCGGCAGGCTTTTCCGCTCGGACGTTGAGGATGTTGTTTAAAGATATATCTTTGTACTGCATGTTTAATTATCTGAAAGAGACAAGCATTTTTCGAAACTCATTAGGTTTCATTAGCCTATACTTTGGCTATGATTTGTTGTTTTTTACCCACATTTTACCTGTGTTTTTAACTGAAAATGTGAATATCTGTAACATGTGGATATTTTGTCGCATTTATTGTGTTCCAACTAAATGTGTTTTGCCCTGATATGACATCGGTTATGGTTAATTGAGCGTTAAAAATTAGTTTGATTAACTTGGTAATTGATTTTTGACGTCCAACTAGCAATACGGACCAAAGCATTTACCGAGTCATTCAACTCATTTGCACTTTGAAACTTTGCTACATTAAGGTCTTTTTAAGCCTTAATAACTACCAATAAGGCAACAATATAAAGCAAAATGATGCATGTCTAACAATTAAATAAATGATCACTTATAAACCTGAACTGTCCGTGTACCCATAAAGACATACCCGAAAACGACAACATATACCGCGAAGGAAGGCCGCGGATATCTGATGTAACCCTCATGTCTGGAATCTCAGGACTGTCATGATTCTCCTTTCCTCCTCTCATTTTGCTGCCTAATGCTCTTGCTCCCTCTGTGTTGTTCTTTTTCTGCAAATGGCCCATTCTCCTGACTTTTCCCCAGAAATTTCTCCTCCCTTATTCGTTGAGAGATAGGCGTTTTTGTTTGGCTCCTGTTGAGCAGCTAGAAGATGGTACAGTACTTGGTACGTGGTATATGCAGCTTGCTGCCATAAAAGTTATGGCGCTGGTATTTGCCTTTATGCATTATTTTTCCTCTTCTTTTTTTTTCTTTTTTTTTGGGGGGGGGGGGGGGGTCTTTTTTTATGTTCTACGGTTTCTCTCCATTCCTAGCTTAAAACACCAAACTATTTACTTATTTTCTTATTCGTCCGCCCTAACCTTCCTTGTTGACTGGGAGTAAAAATGTAGTTATTTTACTTTCTGTCCATTCTTTAAAAATAAAATAAATGCAAAAATAATAATAATATTGTATGGATAAATTAGACGGAATGGTCGCCGATACCAGCATGTCCTATCCTTATAAATTTTTGTTGTTGTTGTTTTGTTTGTTTTGAAACAAAGGTTTTATTTAATCAACTAACACTTCGAAGACTGGTGTTTTATCTCTGTGTATGCGGGGATAGCTCAGTGGTTAGAGCGCCGGACTCGTGATCAAAAGGTCGCGGGTTCGAATCCCTGCTGGAGTGGCGGGAGAATTTTATTCTCTAGGGTCAACTTTCTGTGCTGACTCTTATTTCGGTATCCGTTCCACCCCCGTGTTACCGCAGTAGCACGTAAAAGACCCCGGTCATTCTGCCAAAACCGCAGGTGGCAGGTTACAGCTAAACACGCATACACCTTACGTATGTGGCTTTGCATGAAATGACACGGTGTTTGGTTGTATGGTGCACGCAGAACGCGCCGAGATTAACTCTCTCTGGCAGCAGATTCTTGTGGCACCAGCCATGCCAGCGCTGTAAGTACACCACTTCGGTGGATATTCAAAAACGCGCTATAAAAAGCTGTTCACTCATGCAGAATCACATGCGAGCGCAGTGAGTCTGCTCGCGAGCGGAGAATAGCGCTATATAAAAGCGATCAATAATCAATATGCATGCATTGTATTATATCCGTGTAGGGAGTTGTGGATTTGACTGTCACAGTAAAAGGGTTGACGTATTTATGAGAAGAGTTTTGAAATAGGCGTTTGCTTATGACAGCGTTTGATCGTCCTGAGGTGACCCCCGTCCTGAGGTGACGACGTTAAAAACCAGTCACTAACGACAACGTACAAACATCAATGTACCATGCACCCGCTCTTGTCAGTCTCGCCAAAGCGTTACGACCATTACATGCATGCCAACGCCTAGGAGGTGATCGAGGGAGACCTGATGCTGGCAAAGCCGTATGTTGGAACAAGTATCTATCACAAGAAATTTGTGAAGGCAAATGTTTGCCGTGTGTAATATGGTGTATGGTTTAGCCTCAGGGCTTTTATACGTGCTCTAAAATAAACACCGCGACGGGCTTTTTCCCGCTACGTCTAGAGTCGGGTGGAGTAAACCCGCTTCACAACAAGGAATGGGTATACCTGACACTTCTTTTCAGGCGGGGAAGGACGATTGCGATTAGCTTCATGGGGGATAGGGAGACGTGCAAAGGAGTCTGTGTGTGTATGTGTGTATAAGACGGGGTGGGGAAGGAGTGAGGAGGGGGGGAGGGGGGGGGTAGCGTGCATGTGTACATATATGTGTGTGTGTGTGTGTGTGTGTGTGCGTGCGTGAGTGCGTGCGTGCGTGTGTGCGCGCGCGCGCGTGTGTGTGTGTGCGTGGGTGCGTGCTTGTGCGTGCTTGCGCGCGCGCGCGCGTGTGTGTGTGTGTGTGTGCAATCGCATGCCTATACACATACAGAGAGAGAGAGAGAGAGAGAGAGAGAGAGAGAGAGAGAGAGAGAGAGAGAGAGAGAGAGATATTCCACCCCATGTACCAGAAACGTTTAACTTTTGTTTGAATCAAAGAACACTTGACGTATGGTAAAATAAACCGCTTTTTCAACACTTGAGACAAGCGGGTTGGAGCTGCGTTTCGGCAGAAGCGTTTGTAGTGGTTGGAGGGCTGCAAAGCAGTCTGAACACACCGGCTGACACTGACATAACCACCAACACACAACCTCCACACCCAACTCAACCATCTGAGCCAGACGCCATCGTGGAAGAACTCGGGACGTCCCTCGTACGGCTTGGGGCCATTCACCAGGCGCACGTCAGCTGGGGACCGTGCAAGGACATGAGTGTGAGTATTGGGCGATCAAGACTGGATCTGACAACCGCCTCGGGAATCTCATAATATATAACGCTTCAAGAACTGAGTTCACACACACACACACACACACACACACACACACACACACACACACACACACACACACACACACACGTGCGCGCGTAGAAACGAACAGCACCTGCAAGCCCAGAGGAAAGCGTACTATGCACGCAGTCACCGAAATATTGTGCCGTCAGTACTGATGAAAGAACCAACTATGGCTTGATGATTTCCTATTTTATGTCTACAGAGGTTTGTGCACTAGCAGGCTTGTTTGTCATCTAACCATAACCAATCACATTGCACATTGCCCGGATTTGCACAATGTGTCCAATCACACTGTTTGCAGCACTTTTAGATCACCCATTCCGGATCACTTTTAGATCACCCATTCCGGAAGATATGAAAAAAGACGGTCCGCAAATAAACACTATAAAAACACGGATCGTGGTTAGTTTGGCCACAACTCGTGTTTGGTTCCTACAGGTGAAGAAGAGTCATGGGAATCATAAGCAGTAAGTACTTTCATAGATACACTTTTATATATACACGTTTATATACACACTTTTATATATACACTGTTATATATACACTCTTACAAACTTCGGTGGCATATAATGGTGTTACGCAAGTGGTTTTACTTCAGAGCTAAATCATATCAAAGGACAGTGTATAATGAGTTTACGTTGTTGTTGTTTTTGTTTTGTTTTTAAAGCCAAACAAATACGCTCAAATACACAGCACAACAACAACAACGAAAGGGGAACGAAACCGCAGCAGCATACAGTCATTTTATAAAGAAACGCCAAAATGTACAAAAAGATCACACACACACGCACGCACGCACGCACGCACGCACGCACGCACGCACGCACGCACGCACGCACGCACGCACACACACACACACACACACACACACACACACACACACACATTGATCCATATGTCGGACCCTGTAAGTGCACGACTACTGTCTCATATCGAAGGTTGTAAGACATCTGAGGCAATGTGATTTAAGGTTCCTGGGAGACAGCGAAAGAGTCAGAAAGACTGGCAGACAGGGAGACATACACACATTTAGCCTGAAGCGAAATTTAATGCCTCCAGCAAACTGCTATTAACTAGCAGTAACGAATTAACAAATATTGCACAGCTACCCTCGAATCGTCCGTGCGTGTATTGTATTGTATGGTAAACCCTTCATTATTCGGGCGCTCTACATTATGTACATGTATGGTATTGTATGGTAAACCTTTCATTATTCGGGCACTCTACAGTATGTGCGTGTATTGTATTGTATGGTAAACCTTTCATTATTCGGGCGCTGTACAGTATGTGTGTGTATGGTATTGTATGGTAAACCTTTCATTATCCGTGCGTGTAATATCTAACCTAAAACATGATCGCCCTATTTTAGTACTATATTATACTGATTTGAACAGAGATGGGAAGGAGAGTGTCTTTCATTTGGGTCCCCGGCCATGCAGGCATTAAAGGCAATTCGGCGGCAGACTCTGCTGCTAAGGATGCCCTCGTTGAGCTCATCCTCTTCTCAGATCTAAAATCCCGTGCAAACAAATACATTTTTGACCTGTGGCGGTCGGAGTGGGATGAGTTCCCGGAAAATAAGCTACATCACATATTTCCAAATCTAAAACAGAAGAGACGAAACTGTGATAACCCTATTGCACATTGGTCATTCTTTTACCACTCATTCCTTTTTACTGAAGGTGAGGAACCACCAGTGTGCACTGCATGTGATGAAAGATTAACCATTGAACACATCTTAATTACTTGTTCGGATTTTATTGAAATGAGAGAGGCACTTGACAGCTCAGTCGTGGCATGTATTGTTCCAAGACATTTCACCTGCGAAGATTTTTAGCTATTTGAAAGCAATCAATATTTTTGGAGGAATTAAAATTTGAGGTCATTTTTTTCATTATGTTTGTGTTCTACACACCTTTTAAGTATGTCTTTAAACCTGTACATATACCAGTTTTAACACGTACACACTTTTAACAGTTGTTAAGGTAATGACAATATGTGTCCGTACTGGTTGACTGGGCGTAAAACATCAAATTGCTTGCTTACTTACTTACCGTGCGTGTATTTATCGTGTGGAAAACCTTGCGTCCTTGCGTGTACGGTATTGTGTAGTAAACCCGTCCTTATTTGGCGACGTTAGTCCGTGTGTTTATTTTATCGTCTGCAATATATCCCCCAGCGGTCTGTCACGATACTTTCTGGCGTCTATAGTATCATAAATTATAAAAATGGTAAAAGACATTTCTAAGCGCCTACCCTGTTGTGTCAAAGTGTTGAACAAACATGCCACACGCAATGTGCATCGAGGTCGAGACTTATCAATTCAACAAACAGCTAACACATACTGTACACATCGACACGGATTCAAACATAAGTGACTGTGCAAGATTGCGCACACACGCACACACAGAGTCGCACGCATGCATGCACCCACGCACGCACACACATCCCCCCCCCCCCCCACACACACACTATTAGCTCAATTTGTAAACATATAAAGAAGGTAACATTATTTTAGTTTCAATATGATTTAAACAAAAATTAAAGAAAGAAAACAAAGAGACAGAAGGAAGGAACAGAAGTTGCTGCAAACGATGAAAAGAAAAAGAAAAATGTTTTATATTGAATGACAAGCATTATACGATAATGCAAAGCAATGACAATTTGTAAAAAAAAGAAGAAAAAAAGAAAAAAGAACGGCAAATCAATAAATGAATCAATTATTATTGCGGCTGAGTGAATCACTACGCATATATTGAGAGAGAGAGAGAGAGAGAGAGAGAGAGAGAGAGAGAGAGAGAGAGAGAGAGAGAGAGAGAGAGAGAGAGAGAGAGAGAGAGAGAGAGAGAGCGGGTGGGGGGGGGGGGGGGGAGAAGAAGAAGAAGAAGAAACGTCGAAAGAAAGAAGGAATAACTGTTTGTTTTTTAAACCAGTAGTTCAAATTTTAACCCAACGATTGTACTGATAGATACCGAAAGCATGAATGTCGAACGGAGAGGTAAAGGGAGAAACAAACCAAAACATAAGGAGGATGGAAAGAAAAAACAGACTGAACGAGGGATTCCATTCCAGGTTGATAGATCCTGTTTATCCTTTCTGTCGTAGTGATGACCCAGAGAGGAGCAGAAAAATAAAATCATCATAGCGTGAACTAGTCGTAGAGTGCACAACGACCACGCCCGTTTCTCTTTGCGCCCCCGACCGCAACCAGACAGTTTTCACTGGAGAAGGTGGGGGCCTCCCCCAGTAAAAACTGTCTCGTGCACGCTCTCCCGGTTATTCAAACCTATTCACTTGAGCAAAGAATCATATGGCGGTCACTGATGAAAAGACCCGTATGTTCCTTCAAGCAAGGCGTTGGAGAAGAATGGTTTCGTGACGATGGCGCAAGATAAAAACGCCACAGAGTATCAGCTCCTTCTGGGCGTGTGCCTTCGGTATTGTAAAGCTGACAGCGTCAAACTTGTTTGGAGGTGGGGTGAGGGTGGAGGTCGGAGTTGGGGGGGGAGGGGGGGGGGGTGCAGTTTTATGAGCCTGATCCCGGATCTGTTGTTTAGCGGAGCTGGGATAACGTAAGAGAAAAAGGCGGGGAAATATTAAGTCGTGTACATTATGGCTTTGTGATGCTGTGCGCTCATTTACCAAATGCTAATGCCGTATTTTATGTCCATTCAGCGTGCCCCTCACATCCTGCTGACTGTCCTCCCACACCCCCTACCCCCCTCCTCCTTCCTCCCCCACCCCAACACCCGCCACCCAGAATATATGTTTGTAATGCATCTGCGTGATTTGGTTTTTCTCGCTTTCTCTGTCTGTCTGTGTCTGCCTGCTTGCATGTCTGTCCAGCCTGTCTGTCTCTGTCATCGTCTGTGTCTCTCTGTGTCTCTGTCTCTCTCTGTCTGTGTCTATCTGTCTGTCCGTGTTTGTCTCTCTCTGTTTCTCTCTGTCTCTGTCTATCTCTGTCTGTCTGTCTGTCTGTCTGTCTGTCTCTCTCTCTCACTCTTATTCTCAGCTTTCAATTATTGATTACTTGTGACTCTTCAGAGACAAATGTATCAGAGAGAAAAAAGAAGAAAGAAAAGAAAAAGAGAAGAAGAAGAAGAAGAAGAAGAAATAAATTATGTATATTATATACAATTAATTCGAAAAATTGCATCAATCCAGTTTATGCAAGTGGACACCGAAAGAAAGAAATTCCCAAAACCAGTCAACCAGTATTATAGTTGGTGGGGAGAGTGATAGAGATAGAAGAAAGGAAATGTGTTTTTAAAACCCAGTCAGCCATGACGGTTATATGAGAGAGAGAGAGAGAGAGAGAGAGAGAGAGAGAGAGAGAGAGAGAGAGAGAGAGAGAGAGAGAGACAGAGACAGAGACAGAGACAGAGAGACAGAGAGAGAGAGAGACAGAGAGAGAGAGAGAGAGAGACAGACAGACAGACAGACAGACAGACAGAGAAAATACAAAGGACACGGGACCTTGTGCATATATAAACCACTGAGCTCGGTCTTTCCTTACTTTGATGTATAGGTGCTACATTTTTTTATTTATTGATATCTGATTCTGTGTGGGGAAAAATAGTTAAGATATGGCTTTCTTTTAGCAATATGAGTTTAAAGAATGTAAAGTCAAATAATCCAGTCAGTAGTTTCACTCAGTAAAAGTTCTCCAAAATGTTCTCCCGCCTTTAGAAAAGAAATATATTTTACCCTGAACCTCATGAAGCATACAATGCCGTACATGACAGATACGCTGAATCAGACTTCCTTGTAATCTGATGACTCGTGCTTCTTCCTAATACATGTACAAGCTTCGCGGATGTGGGATGTTTATAGATATAGTGAATCAGTCAGACATGTCTCGAGTTCCGGGTGTTCTTTTGTTTTCCAGTTCCCGTCAGCGGCTGGCTGGTGTTGTTGATTTCATTTCAGCTGTTTGTCGCTAACGGGGTGTACTGTCAGTCTGAAGGTAAAAACTAAAGCACACAGACACAGATATACACACACAGACACACACACAGACACACACACAGACACACACACACACACACACACACACACACACACACACACACACACACACACACACACTCACACACACACATACACTCTCCATTTGCATATTTTAGCCTTAATCCTTTTCCTCTCTGTCATTGCGCGTGCGTGCGTGTGCGTATGTGTCAGCGGGTGTGTGCGCGCGCGTATGTGGTCTGCGTGCCTGTGCACGTGTGTGTCTGTGACAGTGTCAGTACATGCTCTGTTTGTCTGTCTGTCTGTCTCTCTGTGTGTGCGTGTTTTCGTTGTTGTTGTTTGTTTGTGTGTGTGTGTGTGTGTGTGTGTGTGTGTGTGTATGTGTGTGTGTGTGTGTGTGTGTGTGTGTGTGTGTGTGCGTTCGTGCGTGCGTGCGTGCGTGCTTGCGCGCGTATGTGTGTGTGTTAACTATGTTTGTGAAGCGTTATATATTATGCAATTGCCGAGGCGGTTGTCAGATCCAGTGTTGATCCCCCAATACTCACACTCATATCCTTGCACGGTCCCCAGGTGACGTGCGCCTGGTGGATGGCCCCAACCCGTACGAGGGACGTCCCGAGTACTTCCACGACGGCGTCTGGCTCAGTCTCTGTGCGTCCTACGTGGACAACGAGGTTCCTCAAGTCATCTGCACACAGCTCGGCTTCCCATCGTAAGATGCTGTACTCCTTAGTGAAAGTTATAATAACAGTACTATTAATGATAATAATAACACATTTCATATAGTGTTATCCTCGTAAAAAAAGAAAGTTGCGGGCTCAGGGCCGGTGCTGCTCGTTATTTTCAGTTTAAAAGCGTCATATAATCTACTGTTCAGCGAAACGTTATAACCTTTTTGTTCTCTACGTAACTGAAATGAAGTTCTTCAAGTACACAGAGCTCGGTTTTCTAGCGTAAAATACGGTACTTCCTAGTAACAAGTTACATAATCACCATCCTTTTGTTGTTGTTGTTTGTTTGTGTGTTTGGGGGGGGGGGGGGGGGGGGGGGGGGAAGAGGATGGATGTACGGAATTTTGCTACGAGAACCTTTTTTCCCTCATTGTTTAAATTGCCTGACTGTTGGTTCCTGGAATCTTTTGTCATCAGTTGTATAATAACGACGCCGGCTGTTTTTATTTTGAGCCCGGTTGTTATACTGAACCCCATCGAGGAAGAGAAAGGGGGGGAGGGGGGTACCAGTCAACCATGACGGTTAGATTACATCAGGGCGGAGAGAGAGAGAGAGAGAGAGAGAGAGAGAGAGAGAGAGAGAGAGAGAGAGAGAGAGAGAGAGAG
>OY757553.1:9816310-9821310 GCA_963584105.1 Alviniconcha strummeri | reverse complement strand
ACATACACCACACCACACCACACCACACACACACACACACACACACACACACACACACACACACACACACACACACACACACACACACACACACACACAAACAAATACATACACACACATCCTATACTGTTCAAATATTCTCATGAACATGTTCCAAATAAAACAGGCCGGCAGCACTGTTGTTGTTGACGGTTGAGTAATAATGAGCTGGCGTCAGTTGAACGTAAACGTGTTCTTTGTGTTTCAGACTGCAACAGCACGCACTCGGATACCACTGCGTACATTCGGTCGGTGGGGTACTCCAACAATTACCCACCCGACCTGGACTGCTATTACCTCGTGCAGTACAGAGAGCAGTTCACAGCATCTCTTTATTTCTATGGGTTCCACCTGGACGATGAGGTCAACGGAACATGTCAAGATTATGTGGAGGTTTGTGTATGATGCAGTTATTGTCACGTTTAGACACTAAAGACATATAATTGCTATCTATCCGTGCACAATCCCAGAGAGAGCGAGAAAGAGAGGGAGGAGGATGGTGGTTGGGGGGGTGGATAGACAGGGACACATGTATACATGCGCCGAGAGGGACAGATAGCGACAAATGCACCGAGTGTGACAGGCCAGAGCAGATGTACCGAGAGGGACAGATAGCGACAAATGCACCGAGTGAGACAGGCCAGAGCAGATGCACCGAGAAGGACAGATAGGAACAAATGCACCGAGTGAGACAGGCAAGAACAGCTGTACTGAGAGGGACAGACAGACAGACAGGAGAAGATTCACCGTGATGGAAGAACAGGGACAGATGCACCAAGAGAAAAAGAAGGACATAGAGAGAGGGACAGACAGGGGCAGATGCACCGAGAGAAAGTCAGACTGGGACAGATAGGCAATGTTCACTTTTAGCCCCGTCGGTTCACGGTCCTCAAATGTTATTAGAAGTGTGTGTGTGTGTGTGTGTGTGTGTGTGTGTGTGTGTGTGTGTGTGTGTGTGTGTGTGTGTGTGTGTGTGTGTGTGTGTGTGTGTGAATGTATATATATAGTCAGTGCATCCGAGACGGACCGACAGGGACGGGTGCACCAAGAGAGACAGACGGACAGACAGGGACATGTGCACCGAGAAACAGACGGACAGACATGGACAGGTGCACCAAGAGAGACAGACGGACCGACAGGGACAGGTGCACCGAGAGAGACAGACGGACAGACATGGACAGGTGCACCGAGAGAGACAGACGGACAGACAGGACTGGTGCACCGAGAGAGACAGACGGACAGACAGGGACAGGTGCACCAAGAGAGACAGTCGGACCGACAGGGACAGGTGCACCGAGAGAGACAGACGGACAGACAGGGACAGGTGCACCGAGAGAGACAGACGGACGAACAGGGACAGGTGCACCAAGAGAGACAGGCGGACAGACAGGGACAGGTGCACCGAGAGAGACTGACGGACAGACAGGGAAAAGTGCACCAGAAAGACAGACGGACCGACAGGGACAGATGCACCGAGAGAGACAGACGGACCGACAGGGACAGATGCACAGAGACAGATAGATGGACAGACAGGGGACAGATATACCGAGTGGGACAGACGGACAGACGGGGACAGGTGCAGGACAGTTGAACCGAGGAGGAAAGACGGACAAACAGGGAGAGGTGCACTGAGACAGACAGACTGATAGCTAGGGACAGATACACTGAGACAGGCAGAGACAGATGCACCAAGAGACACGGACGGATAGACAGGTGAAGATACAACGAGTTGGCTGTGACAGACAGGCATGGACAGATAAAGAGAGAAACAGACCTACAGACAGGGAAATATACACCGTAAGAACGTTTGTCCAGCACACAAACATGACTGACCTGCCGTTCACAAAACACATGACCACCACCAGAAGGGAGTCATTTTTCGCAGCAAACCTGCAAACAAGAAGGACCTGCGGCGTGAATGTTGTCGTTTCTTGACAGAATAGCGAAAGCCTTTGACTGTTTATTTGTTTGCTGCTCTTAAGATCATGACCTTTCAATCGTAAAGCTGCTGCATTAAGAAGTGATTTTGATGTCGCCGACGTAAATTCATCATGTTTTTACTGTTGTCAAAGATTTTTGATGGCGCCACCATTTCCGACACCAGTCTGGGACGTTTCTGCAACGCCACTCGTCCTCCGACACTGACGTCATCCCAGAACGTTGTTCTGATCCACTTCCACAGTGATGACGTTATTGATGACACCAGCGGGGGGTTCTACCTGCGTGTTTCTGGAGTTGAACCAGGTTAGTTTGTATTAAGCTATTGCTGTTGTCCTAGAAGTATCCTGGCTCTTGTTCATCTTCCCTTTCACGTTCTTGTCCCTCATCATCAGTATCGTCAGCACCATCATTAGCTTCTTCTTCAGAGCATGTAGTGGTCGGAATGAACGATTGTACTGATATGGCGATGCCTCTATAAGGTTCCGTACACCTGTACTAATGTCAGTTATGAAGATATTCCTTGTCAGCTAGCTTTCGATTAAGCTGAATGCAGAGCTGATAACCCGAACAGTTAGTTGGTAATTGGATTCTAACGTCCTGCCAGCCACAGGAGATCTCAGAACGACCGGCCCGCATAGCGTAGTGGCTAGCGCGTCGGATTGTGGATCGGAAGGTTTTGGGTTCGAATCCCATCAGTCATGTGGGATTTTTCAGCCCTGGCCGGCTCCTACCCACAGCTGGAAAGTCTTTGGGCCCAGCGGGAAGGCCGAAACCACAGCTGAGCGTCATCCATTTTACGGACGCGTCTTTGAAAGTGTTGCCCTAATTACTTCACCGTCACTACAGGTGCCGCAGTTCCAGACCTGGTTAACACGGGGATAATTATGAAGTAAGCGTGGTCCTCGGCCCTGTCAAGAAATCTCAAACCGAAATAGACCTCCACAGCAACATCAGTTAATTATCTTCCTCATCCGACAGAAATGAGAGGAGAATTCCACGTCTTAGCTGCGGAGTAAGAAACATCTTGTTGACCATAATTATTGTTTGTTTTCTTGGGAAAGCTGGTATGCGATATCGGAGGCAGATCGAATGGCTCTGAAAAGAATTTTCACTACAATTCATTTCCACCTCCCCGCCCCCCCTTCCCTCCTTGCGATTCTATCAGCTTATCAACGGACACGGAGACAAAGTGGGAATGAAAAGAAAAACATTACACCTGCAACGACACTACAACCAGTCACAGCCGCAGACATGTCAAGTGATCAGTGGCTGTCAGCGTATCCAGAAAGTGTGTTCGTCAAATACTGTGTGTGTTTGTATGCTTAACACTGCAGAAAATAGGATAGTAACTCCCTTAGCCTAGCTATAATTCTTTCACCCAATTTTGGAATCTGCAGCTCCGGTGGTCACCAACCTGACCGGTGCATCCGGCACATTGGCCTCCCCTGGCTACCCGGACACCTACACCAACGAAACAGACTATGTGTGGATCATCACCGTCCTGCCCTACAACTCCGTCACCCTCACCTTCCTGGACTTTGAAACCAGCTGCTCGTTCAGCACACGATTACTGGTATAATATATTTATTATGACAGATTATTAGATTACGAAAAAAAAGAAAAGAAAAAAAAAGAAGAAGAAGCAAACAAGCTTGTAGAGTCAATAAACATGAAAGTAACGTTGTTTTTAACACTTTCGGTTTTCTTAAAGGTTTTCTCAATCAACTGACAAACAAATGTGGATGTGTGTGTGTGTGTGTGTGTGTGTGTGTGTGTGTGTGTGTGTGTGTGTGTGTGTGTGTGTGTGTGTGTATGTGTGTGTGTGTGTGTGTGTGTGTTTGTGTGTGTGTGTGAGTGTGTGTGTGTGTGTGTGTGTGTGTGTGTGTGTGTGTGTGTGTGTGTGTGTGTGTGAGTGTGTGCATGTGTGTATCCCTGTGTGCAGATACAAGATGGTTATAACCCAGCGGTTCGCACTTTAGCCACCCCGTGTGGCAGCGGTGTTCCGACCCCAGTGATGTCCAACACCAACGTCATGTACCTTCGGTTACAGTCAGCGCCTGGCGTCACTTCCGGCAATCGGTTCAACGCCACTTGGGAAGCAGGTTGGTCAGTGAACTGCCGAGGTTATATGACCGAGCTCCGATACTGATCCATGGGAAAACCCTACACGGTGCCTGACGTGTAAACAACGTTCATAATGCCTTCAATTCGTAGCCGCGGCGCCGTTATATTTCGAATATGTTATCATGGTCGCTGTTATTCCTATTGTGTTTTGAATTGCTTGTATTCATCGGTATTGTCGTTTTCCTCTTGTGGTGTCTCACTGTGGGTGTTTAGATCTGATTTTTGCACAGCGGGCTGAGTTCAATTTTTTATGTTGGAGGTTCACGCTTTACAACTATTTTATGATTAAAAGGAGTCTGAACCCAAATTTTGTCCCCCAAAGCTGTTGCGATCGTGTTAGCAGAACATTTGGGTCGTCTTTTCATCGGCATAGCTATTCAGACGATCTGATTCGTGTGTCCGATCCTGTTTTAAGAAGAAACGAATCTTGGGAAGTGGGTGAATGAGGACTTTAGACAACGGAAAGGACAGAGATATAATTTGCAGCTGTTAAGATGTGAAATGCGTAGAGTAGTGATTAAATTTCCTTGCGATTTAATTATGGCGATGGTGGCGATGCTGCGTTAATTCTTATGACTAATACTCTTGCTCGCTGCATTGAAAGATTGATCGGTTCTAACAGAATGCAGGAGGACGTTCACGAGCACTAGCGGAACGATTGTCTCCCCTGAATCTCCCAACCCGTACCCTGACAACCTGGACTGTGCCTATGTCATCACACTGGAAACTGGTTACTACATCGAGCTGACCTTCACGTCGTTTAACCTTGACGGCTTTAGCAATGGAGGATGTCATGACTTTGTCAAGGTAACCAGACCAAGTCAATAGTAATTTATTCATTCTGGGTACAGACCGATTAGAACGACAACCGAGACAGAGACAGGTGCTGTGGGCTG
>OY757553.1:9808560-9811110 GCA_963584105.1 Alviniconcha strummeri | reverse complement strand
ATTGATCGGTTCTAACAGAATGCAGGAGGACGTTCACGAGCACTAGCGGAACCATTGTCTCCCTGAATCTCCCAACCCGTACCCTGACAACCTGGACTGTGCCTATGTCATCACACTGGAAACTGGTTACTACATCGAGCTGACCTTCACGTCGTTTTAACCTTGACGGCTTTAGCAATGGAGGATGTCATGACTTTGTCAAGGTAACCAGACCAAGTCAATAGTAATTTAATCATTCTGGGTACAGACCGATTAGAACGACAACCGAGACAGAGACAGGTGCTGTGGGCTGGGGTGCGCGAAGTGGAGGGGTGGGGGTGGGGGAGCTATGGGTAGCAGAAGCGAGGACTGGAGTAAGATGTTTAACCTCCACCTGAAGGGATGTAACCTGTACATTTTTTGGTCAGACTCTTTAGTGATAGCGACAGCAAGGTTGCAAGCATGGAATCTTTTACATTTAGGAGTAGAGCTGTAACATACATATAGAAAGAGAAAGAGAAAGAGACAGACAGACACGGAGATAGAGAAAGAGCGCGCATTTCAGTTGAGTGTTGTTTTGTTTGTTTTGTTTTTACTGCGCGCAATACGCGCACTCACCCACTGATAATTTTGCCCAGGGGGGAGAGACAGAGTTTAGGAGCTGTGTGAGTAGAAAACTGCTAGCTGTCATAGAAAATAGAAATGAGTCCCTTGACGACCAAATATTTTCAGTTCGGAAGGAGAAATATGCCAAAACATGTTTGAAACGTAGAACCACTAGTGTCAGTTTTCTCGTGTGTGTGTGTGTGTGTGTGTGTGTGTGTGTGTGGTGTGTGTTGTGTGTGTTGTGTGTGTGTGTGTGGTGTGTGTTGTGCTTGTGTGTGTGTTGTGTGTGTGTGTGTGTTTGTGTGTGTGTGTGTGTGTGTGTGTTTGTGTGTGTGTGTGCGTGCGTGTGTGCGTGTGTGCGTGCGTGCGTGCTTGCGTGCGTGCGTGTGTGTGTGTGTGTGTGTGTGTGTGTTGTGTGTGTGTGTGTGTGGGTGTGTGTGTGTGGTGTGTGTGTGTGTGCGTGTGTGTGTGCTCTTTCAGGTTCGTGATGGCAGTTCCGAGTATTCTCCCATGCTGACTTTTCCGTTCTGTGAGACGTCACTTCCGCTGGTAGTAACGTCATCCGGAAACAGTATGTGGATCAAGTTCCGCAGTGATGATGTCAGTAACAATGCAAGCACGGGCTTTGTGGCGAATTATGTGGGTCACATAAAAGGTAGGTTTCAGCACAACGCTACTGTTTATAGTGTCCACACCTGTTGGATTCCTCTTTCCTGTGAAAAGATATTTAAAGGGAACAATCAACATGGTGAATCCCCGTCCCTAATAAGCCTTATGGTTTCTGTAGACGTTAAGCACCATGTTTATTTACTTATGGTGAATAAACGACTGAATGAATAGCAGTTTGTATATTGCCCATACAACTTTCAGATGTAAACAAAGTACTGCATATGCACAGCGCCAGGTGGACACAGATGCTCTCGAAGCGAAAATGTCAAACGCATGTACACAGTGAATACAGCTAGCAGAGCACTCCTCCGAAACGTTTAGGACGGACAGCATACACAGTCATTATAAATCTGCATAGGATTAGTAGGATGAAAACTAAATACTTCACATTCATGTACCTTTGCAGAAACACACACACACACACACACACACACACACACACACACACACACACACACACACACACACACACACACACACACACACACACACACACTCATTTTTCAGAAAAATGGATATGACTTAAATGCTTACAACAGTGTAACAGATATTTTGTATAAGAATGATGTTATTGCTAATATTGTCAAATCGATTGTTCATAGTCCTGTGGGAAAATTAGTATAAATAATAATTATATGTTTTTGCTTTTTGTTTTGTCTAATATCACCTCGATGTGAACAGACATAAAATAAAATATTGATTGATTTGATTTCACACACACACACGCACACACACACACACACACACACACACACACACACACACACACACACACACACACACACACACACACACACACACACACACACACACACACACGTAGCTGGAAGGAAACAAAATGAGAGAGAGAGAGGGGGCGGGGGGGGGGTGGTGGGGGGGGGCAGAAAGACTAAATGCGAGCATTTTGACTATAGCCTAAATCTTTAGCGAAACGCTGCAGAAACCTACTCGCGGAAATACGCCTGAACCCACACAAGGCTAAAAATAGGGCTCTTTAAAATACGTATTCATTTAAACCTTTCGTGTGTTTGGATCTTTTACCAGGCATTTCAATACAAGCGCAACGTTTCAGTGTAGACTCCTTTTTCAAGCAACGAAGAGATACATTGTACGCCTAACATACGGGGAGAGAAATGAAATACACACCACACCTGTCGTTCAGTTGGTAATAATAATAATAATGTACATTATCATGCACTCATCAACGCCCTGAGCGCTCACATGATACATATTAACCTAAATATGACATGTAGAGCATAGTCCTACCAAACAATCTACGTAAAGTATTATAAAACA
>OY757553.1:9788560-9801060 GCA_963584105.1 Alviniconcha strummeri | reverse complement strand
ACCACCAAAGTGGAGTGTTACCGCATGAACCGTGCCAGCAGCAGCCGTTACTACCCCTATGGAAAGGTCAGTGGAGAGAAACAGCTTGTGTCAGCCAGTTGTGCACACTATGCACCCGACCACGTAGCCGCACCCAGATATAATCTGGAAGACAACAGTTTCCCATCTCCCATTACTACCACACCCAGTCCCGTCCTGTCTTTTTTCCTATTTTCAATGCGGCGCGCACACACGCACACAGACACACACAGACACACAGACACACACACACACACACACACACACACACACACACACACACACACACATACACACACACACACACACACCACAAGACACTCTGTCTCTCACTTTCCCTCTCTCGTTCATTCAGGACCCACAGTGCCTACGGAGAGACGTAAAGATTCCTCAAGTGTTCTGCATATCTACCAATCTGCACCTTTGCATCCCACCGTCTCCCACATGAGGCCGCCCCCATTTATTCATTTCTCTGGGAACAAGTACCTTAGATCATAACTGTATATTGTTAGTTGCCATAATTATATACAGTACCGATGGTATTCTTCTCGATTTAAGCTGGATATGCCTGAGAATGTTTGTCGTCAAGTGCGATGACTTTGTGTAGGTCAGAGAATAAATATCGTTATGTAAAAGCTATTTATTATTATTATAAGTATATCTCCTTGGGTTTGTTTTTAATTTTTAATACGTCGTTACGGTGAGTGTGTCAGCATTCTCAGGAAGGACATATCCAAGTCCACATATGAAATGTGGACTTTGCAAACACCACCAAAGTGCCAGAAGAATCATTAACATGATTGTGGGCATCCAAGGAAAGAAGAAGAAGTCCTTTCCAGCTTCATTTCACTACAGCAGAGAGTGAGCGGTTCTGTCTAACAAATAGAGGGAAGGGAACAAGTCATCGTTTCTGATGTGTTAGACCTGTTTGTTCCCCAGGAGTGTTGCTATTCGACGGACAGTTCGGACCCTCTCACCTACCAACAGCTGATCATGTTCCCACCCTACGCTGGCCACGCCCTGGCCTTCAACCCCAGCTACTGGCACCTCAAGGAGCTCTATGAATTGGAAGACAAGGAGGGACACGATGCCTGTTGTGACCCGTCCGTCTCACCCTTCAACTGCTTTTTCTTCTACTCTCTGAGACCCGTCGGGGAGTGTCGGGCGCAGATCCCTTTCAGATTCAGTAAGTGTATAGTCTCTCGCCCTAAATTGCTGCCCAATAATGGCATTGCATAATGCCCCCTACAGAGCTGCTTGCTGCTAAAAAAAGAAGATAAAACGCAGTCATCCAAATGCTGAATTAGACACAGATCATTGTGCATTCCAGTCAGGACTGTACATTCACAACACATCAGCACCAGCATATTATGCAATATTCACTGTACTTTCAAGTTCGTTATGTTTCTTATGTCAGCCTGGCTGTTCGGGGACCCCCATATCATCACCATGGACGAGCGTGAGTACACCTTCAACGGCTGGGGCGAGTACACTCTGATTGACGTCACTTCCGGGAACCTGACCTTCGTCCTTCAAGGGCGCACGTCACTGATGGTGACAGACAGTGGCTCAGTGGTCAATGCCACAGTCTTCACGGCCTTTGGGGCGCAGGAGAATGGAACCCAGGTGTTTGTGGAGCTGGATCCCAATACCAATAACTGTGAGTGCCAAAGGAATGATGAAGATGTGAGCTTGGTGAAGTTTAATCTACCTCGTGATGTATTTACTTGCATGCCAGGTAACAGCTAGTAACCGTACGCCATTCATGTCTCTTGTGTCCTTTGCTATGTCACGTCTGTCAAGCACTATAAACCTCCTATGTTTGTCGACTTAAAACAATGTGCATGAAATCTTTGATTATCCATTTGCACACAAAAAGTATAGAACTGAGCAGAAAATCTAACAATCATTCGTGGTCAACGAAAGCAAAGCCTAGGTCTTCTTAAAAAAAGAATGACTGCTAGTGTTCTAAAACAAGATCCAAACACATAAAAGGTTAAAAAAAAAACAAACAAAAAAACGCTATTTATTATCTAAAAAGAAAAGAAAGGAAGAAAGAAGAAAAAAAGAAAAAAAAGAAAAGAAAAAAAAGCAACAACACACACACAAAAAGAAGAAAAAAAGCGTTCTTTTAAAACTTTTATGAGTTTGGACGTAGGTCTTCTTAACAAACCCCATGTCTTTAAGTTAACTTGCATGAATTGTTTTGATTTAGCGCTGATCACTTTCGGTATTGATAGTTGTTGCCCGTTATTTTTCATTACAGCTTTGATCATCTACGGCGCCGACATTGACTACAGTCGTCGTTTCTACGAGGAAGGCGATGACTTCATTGTGGATGATGACGATTTGATGTTGATGAGAGACAACGGCAGTCTGGTTGCCACCTTTCCGTCAGGTAAGATAACCCGCACGGCCAAAACTCGAAGACTGAATAAGATACAAAATAAAATAAAAATACATAAAAACCTAAAAACGAAAAGGAGAGTTAGACCTTTCAGAAGCTGCAAGTCACATTTTGTAACATATGTGCTGTATGTTTTCAGACGTTCATGACCAAAACAATGCTTACTGACATATTTAAGCGAACGACACAATTAGCATGCCATACTTACTGAATATCTCTACCGGCTGGTAATTCTTTGACTGTTCCACAGACAATACAGGGCAACACAGACAATACAGGCATAATTATTATCCCAGCGCCTAATCGAATAAATGCAGTGGTTTTTATAGTGCCGTATTACAGAAAACATGAACGAGAATGGTCAGTGTTGAAATTTCCTTCATTCAGGAATCAGCTTGTCCGTGTCGGTTGGGATTCGATCTCTGATTGTGGCCATCTCCGTGCCTGAAGAGTTCCGGAACCAGACGAAGGGCCTGCTGGGAAACTACAACAAGGTGAAGGAGGACGACTTTGTTCTTCCTAATGGGACTGTGCTAAGTGACACGCTGACTGACAGACAGCTGCATCAACAGTTCGGCAATGCCTGTAAGTCTTTGGTTCTTGATTCTGATTTTGTCTCTTAATTCCTTGTGCTGTTTATGTCTGTAAGCAGCTGCTGCAGCATACTTACGTCCACCTTTCTGCTTCTGCCCCTCTACCCCCTGTCTCTCCTTCCTCCCTTCCTTTCTTCCACACAACCCCATCCCTACTTGGTTGTTGGTAACTTTCTCTGTCTCTCTCTCTAGAGCTCGTTCTCTCCTTTTGAACTTTTCTCTGAAGATTTTCGTGTTTTTGTCTCTCTTTTTCACTGTGTTTGTCAGTCTTTTTTTCCGCCGTGTGTCTGTCTTTATCTGAGTTTCTTTCTCTAAGTCCGCCTGTCTGCCTCTCGTTCTCATTGTCTCTCTTTCTTTCAATATGTCCGTGTAGGATCCGTCATTAGACGATCCACCCTTGTTTCCAGGGGCGGTAACCGAGGAAAGCAGCGTGCTTCGCTACGGCCCCAGAGAAGGACCTTCAAACTACGCCCACCCGGAGTTCACTCCCGTCTTCAAGGACGAGATGACGGCGGCTCAGAGACAGGCTGGAGAGAACGTGTGCGGAGCGAGCGACACGGCCTGTATCTATGACTACGTGGTGTCTGGCAGCGAGACATTTGCCCTGAGGACCAAACAGGCCAGAGAGACGGCACTGAGGGACAATGCTGATATCAGTGATTATCATTTCATCAATTATCTAGACTCTGTTTTGCTTGCTCGTTGTCTGTCTCTGTCTGTTTGTCTCTCCCTCTACCTTGCGCATTTATTGTTTGTCTGTTTGTTTGTCCCTCTCTGTCTTTCTGTCTGTCTGTCTGTCTGTCTCCGTCTCTCTTTCTGCCTATCTCTCGTACTCGTATTTGTACGTTACTCATTCATTTGCACTGAACGTTTGGGTTTCTATTGCTTCGAGTTTTAGTAAGACGATATCTGAAACTATTATCATGATTTTGCTGTTGTCCTTTTGCAGACTAACAATCTTAAACAACTCGTCTTTCTACATAGTTTAGTACATATATCTATATCTATCTATCTATCTATCTATCTATCTATCTATCTATCTATCTATCTATCTATCTATCTATCTATCTATCTATCTATCTATCTATCTATATATATATATTACTCGTACCGATTACAAAATTCGCTGTACAAGTCATCGTCATCATTGTCACCATTATTATTATCACTAACATCATTGCCGTCGTCATCAGTGTCATCCAACGTCGCGATTGATTAGACGTTAAATATAAACAAAATAACCGAGCGGTCTGAACGATCGAAGCACTGTAAGGGCTAAAGTTCGAGTATTCATTTGCCATTATTTTCACTCAGTGTGAAGTGATTATTGTCCTTGTCAAAATTAATAGCAACTTGCCCGATTCGTTGTTGTTCCGCAGAAAACTCCTTGCCCGACCTTCAAGTCCCTGACAACGTGACCGTGACGTCAGACATGCCTACCAGCTTTAGCATCAGCGCCACCGACCGGGATGCAGGTGACACAGTGACCTACAGACTGGTGCATGATGGGAACGGTGCTCTACAAATTGACTCTCAGACAGGGGACATCACCGCCACCATTAACAGTCGACAGCCGGTTGAAATTCGGTAAGCAAACGAGAATAATGGTAAACGTGACGGGCCCATATAAATTATGTACCTGTTAATCCGATACCTGGTTATTTTGCTAGAATCAGTGGGAAGATATTAGAACGTTAGAAGGTTCTGTATAAAGCAATCCCACCCAAAGCCACTTGCCTGCGCCCTGCTGCAGTCCTGTTCATCGACTGGGAGAATCGCTTTATAATTGACCAGAGAGTGGGAATGTAGTTGGGAGGGGGTAGGGGTGTCCACAACAGGCTGTACTTGTAAAATTGGTTGAGATATAAGCGGCAAAATGGCCAGGTACCGGGTGCACTTATTCCAGCGCCAAATATTCATGATGTCTGGAAAAGTAACAGTCAAAAGAGGGGAACGCGCTGATCCCTCTAAATCTGACAACACGTCTAAGAGGGCCTTCTTGTCCAGTGCTAGCTGGGTCCAAGTTATCACCTTTGGCCTAACTCACATTTATGCAGCAGAATGGTTTGGCAGTGAAATGATTGCTCGCGGGTTTTATATTCAGGGAAATACGTTTTAATAGGACGAAAACAAAACGTACAATTATAAGGAGAGCGGCCAGGGGCTGTGTGAACAGGGAGCTGGGCTGTCGTGGGTAGATATGTTGTCTTGCTGCTCAGTTGTTCTCAACAGCTGGTTTATGTGGACAAGCACTGTCTTTGTGATTTATTCCCTACAACTGGCGAAAAAGCAATTTGCAAAGCACACAAGTTGCCTTGCACTGGCTGACACCCCACCACAGCAATATCTTATTATTTTGTTCGTGGCGGTCTTGCTTGCTTTTTGCGCACAGGACGAGCTATTCATAGGCACCAGATTCCCCCCCCCCGCCCCCCCTCACCCCCCCCCCCCCCCCCCGCCCCTTTTCCCCCATGTCCCTATGACACCGTAAGAGGTTTCTGTGGACGATAAGCCCCAACAGTCAGTCAGTCAGCGTAACTACGGTATAACCTTTTTTACGTCAGTTGAAAGTAATATTATAACTGTGAGCACGGCATGAAAGACGACAGGCAAACGCTAAGCATTCTATGAAGGTGTCTATGGGACTAAATAACCTATAATATATAGCTACTCAAAAGTGGCGGAGCTACTGCCGGGAGGTGGGTGAAGAACATTGCAATTACACGCGAGTTTAAATTGCTGCACTTTCACCGCACTATGGACTATTGCTTTTAAATCTGACCAAGCAATTCCCACGTACGTGTGTATGTGTGTGTGTGTGTGTGTGTGTGTGTGTGTGTGTGTGTGTGTGTGTGTGTGTGTGTGTGTGTGTGTGTGTGTGTGTGTACATTGCAGAGTGTACGCTCTGGACTCCAACAACGGCCAGTCTGTGGTTCGGCCCATTCCTGTCATCGTGTGTTCTGGTTGTAACGGTCACGGTGACTGTGACTTCACCAAAGTCCAGAAGTCGATCGGAGACCTGTATTTTCAACATGCCGTGTGCGTCTGTTCTGCCGGTAAGTACTACTCACCCTGGGTTGTTGCTGTAACAGTTCGAGTTCAAAACCTCTTATATTCATAATTTCATACACTGATGGAGTAATTGTTCCTGAACTGCTGTGCTCGACATGGTGGAGTGAAGCGAAATTACCGCTCAGATAGGCTGGTATGCAGACAGCTGCAAGTCGCTTGCGTTTGGGTCGATCCGAAGTGCTGAGCAGCCTGAGAAACCGTTTTCGGGGTTAGAGCCCAAGACATCCCAGCATCGAGGAGGGAAGCGTAGCAATTTAAGACACCGGTCGATGAGCAAGCCTGAAAGGACGAAAGAAGGCCAATCTACACCAGAGGATTTGTGAGAGATGGAGAATAGAGCTCTTCAGAGTCTTTACAGATTATCAGGAACAGAAATGAACTTTTTTAAAAAGATCAACCCTCACTTCTGCCAGTGTAACGGCTGCTGGAAGCAGTAAATGGCTTAAGTGTTAGTTAGTAAATAACTCTTTTTAACTCCCTCCCCCCCCCCCACGCACCCCACCCCAACTCCCACAACTCGTTTATGTCGTGTCTCAATGAGTTTCTCTTCTTCGAAATGTGGAGTAGATTATAGCTGACACTGAACTGAGCATTACACCAAAATATGAGTAGCTTGTCCCTAAAAACCCTGTGGGATTTGTCGCTTTGTTGTCGTTAATGGTGGTTTTGTAACATTCGTGCCATTGTTCCCAAGGGTGGACCGGTGCGGACTGCTCGGAGAACTATGACGAGTGTTCGTCCAGTCCTTGCCACCCGCTACAGACCTGTGTTGACCTGACCCCTGACCAGCAAGGGGTCTCTGGCGTTGGCTACACGTGCACACCGTGTCCTGCTGGTTACATTTCTCCTGCAGGTGTGTGTGTGTGTGTGTGTGTGTGTGTGTGTGTGTGTGTGTGTGTGTGTGTGTGTGTGTGTGTGTGTGTGTGTGAGAGGGAGAGAGTTTGTGTGTGTGTGTGTGTGCGTGTGTAAGGGGGGGGGGGAGTTTGTGTATGTGTGGGGTGGGGTGGGGGTGGGGGTGTATTGTATTTGTATGTATGTGTGCATATGTGTGTGTGTGTGTGCGTGATAGAGAGAGAGAGAGAGAGAGAGAGAGAGAGAGAGAGAGAGAGAGAGAGAGAGAGAGAGAGAGAGAGAGAGAGACAGACAGACAGACAGACAGACAGACAGACAGACAGACAGAGACAGAGAGAGAGAGTGTGTGTGTGTATGTGTGTGTGTGTGTGTGTGTGTGTGTGTGTGTGTGTGTGTGTGTGTGTGTGTGTGTGTGTGAGTGTGTGTGTGTGTGTGTGTGTGTGTGTGTGTGTGTGTGTGTGTGTGTGCGTGCGCTCCCGCGCCCGTTTTTCTGTAATATTTTCAAGTCCAATGAGCCTCAAATTTAGAACAATGATCCAACGTATTAAAGGCAATGGAAAATAGGTATTTAATCAAAATGAAATATCTGAAGTGGACTGGAGGGTATATACGTCCTTAGGACTGTACTGTTGTGTTTGTGTAAAGTATATCGAGCGCTAATGAACTCCTTTGCGTGTTGATTCAGCATGAGCGCTCTGGTCGTCGGTCTGTTTCAGATTGCAACATTGTAACTGTTTCCTTTGAAGCTTTTACGTTTCCCAATGGTAGTATGATATAATAACACGAAGAACGCTGATGCGTATGAGCCATATATTGTTTTCCTCAGAGTAGTAGTGTTGTCCTGTGTCACTGGTTACTGTGTCATTAGCCCATTCTTCACTCTCATTGTAGGTCAACCGACTATGTGTCTGGACGTTGACGAGTGTGAAGACGAGGACCTGAACGACTGTCAGACCAACTGCAGCAACACAGCAGGCAGCTACCAGTGTTCCTGCTTCACTGGCTTCCGGCTATCCGGCGATCTCATCTCCTGCCTTGACGTCAACGAGTGTGCCGAGAAGTCTGACGACTGTCAGCAAGTCTGCGATCTCATCTCCTGCCTTGACGTCAACGAGTGTGCCGAGAAGTCTGACGACTGTCAGCAAGTCTGCAACAACACTGAAGGGGGCTACCAGTGTCTGTGTGAAGACGGCTACACTCTCATCAACTCTAGGGACTGTGTTCAGACCCATGAAAGCCAAACCATTTGTGCAGACAGCGGTTGCAGTCAGAGCTGCCGGGCTGTGCAGGATCCCTCCACCAACACCCTGGTCCCTCTGTGCTTCTGCCACTCTGGTTACGACCTTGACCCGACAGACAACAAGACGTGCGTGGACCACGACGAGTGTGAAGACGGTCTGTGCGCTCAGGCGTGTAACAACACGGAGGGCGGTTTCACCTGCTCCTGTTACGGCGGCTTCCAGCTCAACTCCGATCAGCGCACGTGCTCTCCGTGCCCCAGTCTGCGCTACGGCCCCGAGTGTCGGCTGACCTGTATGTGCAATGGGCGTGGTCAGGACTGTCACCCGGTCACTGGCTGTGTCTGTCGCAGCGGCTGGACCGGAAGTCAGTGCCAGGATGACGTGGACGAGTGTGAAGAGAACCCGGATGCATGTGGTGGCGGACAGGTGTGCAGCAACAACAACGGTTCTTACACCTGTGCATGCCGGGAAGGTTACGCCATCAACGACGACAGCGTATGCCAAGGTAACGTCACCATTCTTACTGCGTAACGCGTTTCATTATATGTTTCCGTGTCCATACCAACCGTGTCTGATTCGGTGACTGGAAACTGTCAACCGTCTACACGTCGGCTTTTTTATTCCAAGAACATTCCAAGCTTAATTATAACTGTGCAAGCGCTCCAGCATAATTATACGCTATGTTACAACGTAGACACGGTTCCCCAGTGGGAATATAACAGTTAAGGTTCTCTTTGCCATTGCTTGGTGAGTGCTAGCATGTGTGGCTGATTTTGATTAAAACAATTCTCTCTCTCTCTCTCTTTCGTTTTTTGCTGTTACTCTAACAGAGCAGTTGAAACATTGAAACAAAACACAAAATACCATTTTTAATTTATGTATTTATTTATATATATATCGGGGCGAAACAATATCACACACACACAACGTGCCAGTGTGCCAGTGTTGACGGTGCTATCAAAGCAGCTTGTCTATAACGATGCGGGTTAATAAGATTTTCGTTAAAGCCATGTGCAGTCTCTTTGATTTATTCACCATTTTAGTACAATGCACTTGTTCATGTTAAACCGTTTCTGTGTGATCTGCTTACTCTTGCAGATGTGGATGAGTGCAGCAGTGGGGCAGCGTGTGGACAACACGAACGATGCAGTAACGTCCCTGGCTCTTTCTTCTGTTCCTGTCTCACAGGCTACCAGAAAGTGAACGGCACCTGTACAGGTATTTGACTTTGTTCTCTCTCTTTCTCTGTCTCTGTGTCTCTGTCTCTGTCTCTCTCTGTGTTTCTTTCAGTGTAAGTGTCTGTCTGTCTCTTTCGCCCTTATAGGCGTATAGCATTGGAGGTTATATGGCCGTTGAAACCCGGTATTTATTATTATTATTGATCGCTTTTATATAGCGCTATTCTCCGCTCGCGAGCAGACTCACTGCACTCGCATGTGAGTCTACATGAGTGAATAGCTTTTTATAGCGCGTTTTTGAATATCCACCGAAGTGGTGTACTTACAGCGCTGGCATGGCTGGTGCCACAAGAATCTGCTACCAGAGAGAGTCAGTCTCGGCGCGTTCTGTGTACACCATACAACCATGCACCGTGCCACTTCATGCAAAACCACATACGTAAGGTGTATGCGTGTTTAGCTGTAACTTGCCACCTGCGCTTTTGGCAGAATGACCGGGGTCTTTTACGTGCTACTGTTTGTTTGTGTCTGCCTGCCTGCCTGCCTGCCTGCCTGCCTGTCTGTCTTGTATATCCCTCTGCCTCTCTTATGCTTGTTTATCCCATGTAGTCTCTTTCTGGCTTGTCTCTATGCCTCTCCCCCCCCCCCCCCCCACATTCCCACCCCCGACTTCCCCGTCTTCAGCTTCAGGGTGGCGTATGAACGCACACGAGCAGCAGCCATCCAGCCTTATAGTGTCATCGTTCTGAAGAATCCCTAGCACTACTCGCCCCCTTTGAATAGGTCATTTTCTGTACTTCTGGCACCGCAGCCAGTGGCTTAATGACAGGTAATAGTGAGAAACATCATCTGTCACAGAGGGCGGGGAAGTGGTACTTCTCTGTATTGATAGTAGGCTTATCTCTTCAGACATAGACGAGTGTGCAGCGAACACCGACGACTGTCAGCAGCGTTGCGTCAACGTGGGAGGAACCTACAACTGCGACTGTAACTATGGTTACCGGCTCAACAGCGACCGTACCACCTGCTCTCAAAGTGAGTAAAACGTGTGATTTCTCGAAACTGTCCCAACCTGTTAAATTGATCAGTTAGAAACTTTAGACCGAAACATTTGTTTTAAAAAGCCGTGTTGGTTGCACTTCCGCTGACCGGACCTACCGGACCCAGGCGGTAATTGTGTTGATGATTGCTATGTCTGCACCGAGCATGACTTCCAGCGTCCTTAATTCTTCACCTCTTTCCTCCACAAGCTTTCGCTCTGACCACCATGTGTTCCTGGGCTGACTGGTGGAATGCACAGTGATTCGAGTCTGATTCACGTTTCAAACGATTGTCATATGGCTGACTGGTGGAATGCACAATGATTCGAGTCGGATTCAGGTTTCAACCGATTGATATTTGCCTCATTTGATTGCAGCTGGTGTCTATAGTCATCACATGAACATCCGCCATAACTTGTTTTGAAGTCAGCTGATTTGTTTTTGATGTGTGTTCCATTCCAGTCTTTGACCCGTGTGCCGAGGTAGAGAATCTGTCCTGTGACCATGGCTGTACGCTGGACTCCACTGACCGCGCTGTGTGCTTCTGTAACACTGGGTATAGACTGCAAACTGACAAACAGACATGTACAGGTAGGTGACCGTGATGTGCGTTTCTGTAACACTACCTACACACTGCACACTGACCAACACACATGTGCATGTAGGTGACCGCGATGTGTGTTTCTGTAACACTAGGCATACACTACACACTGACCAACACACCTGTACAGGTAGATGATCGGGCTGTGTGTTTCTGTAACACTGGGTACACACTACCCACTGACCAACACACCTGTCCAGTTAAGTGATCGCGATATGTGTTTCTGTAACACTAGGTACACATTATACACACTGACCAATACACCTGGACATGTAGTTGACCGTGGTGTGTATTTCCGTAACACTAGCTATACACGACACACTGAACAACACACCTGTACAGGTTGGAGACTGTGCTGTGTGCTGTAGACACAGAACACTAGGATGGCTATACCAATATGAGCGGTATTTGTGTGTCCAATCATTGATATGGCTGTCAGTTTCGGGGATCTTTAACGTGCGGATAGCTGCTGATGCACACGGGGGCTGTACTAGTGGACACCGTGACCCCCCCCTCCCCCCCCCCGAAAGTTGACTGTGGGAGAAAAACACCTTGCGCTCCGGGAAACAGACCCACGTCAGTATTGCCCCTGTCTTCATTTTTATTCACACGCTCTACCAACAGTACGTATAGCTGGACATTCGCTGCATAACGTTCGACACACATGGCTGTTTTAAATTCGACAGACATAGTTAAACGCAGCTATCATGGCAGCGCGTGCTCGCTGGCATGTGAAGGTGCTGGTGTATGAACGGCCTTGATGAGAGTGTTAAGAAGAGTTCATACCAATTAAATAACAACACTGACGTATGTTGGTATTGCCACAGACACAGACGAATGCAGTGAGAGTGTTGTGTATGTTTGTATTGTCACCGACATAGACGAATGCAGTGAGAGTGTTATACATGTTTGTATTGTCACAGACATAGACGAATACAGTGAGAGTGTTATGCATGTTTGTATTGTCACAGACATTGACGAATGCAGTGAGAGTGCCAACACGTGTTCACACATGTGCAAAAACACCGACGGCGGCTTCACCTGTTCCTGTCCCCCTGGCATGATGCTGGACAATGATGACAGGACCTGTGTCAGTAAGTATGGCTGGACAATGATGACAATACCTGTGTCAGTAAGTATGGATAGACACTGATGACAAGACCTGAGTAAGCATAGTTGCACAATGATGATAAAGTCTGTGTCAGCATAGCTGGACAATGGTGACAAGACCTGTGTCAGTACGTATAGTTGGACAATGACAAGGTCAGTTTTAAAAAGTATGGTTGGACAATGATGACATGGCCTGTGTCGGTAAGTATAAATGTAAGATGACAGCAAGACCTGTGTCAGTAAACATAGATGGGCATGATAACAAGACCTGTGTCAGTCAGTATACCTGGACAATTATGACAATATATCGTTTATGTCAGTAAGTATAGCTGGACAGTGATGGCATGACCTGTGTCAGTTGGCAGAGCTGGACAATGGTGACAAAACC
>OY757553.1:9768560-9783560 GCA_963584105.1 Alviniconcha strummeri | reverse complement strand
GTAAAAGAACTTGGTATCATGCAGATAATTCTCAGTAGTAGAAGTCACTGCATGCAGCCCGCGTAAACCGGCGGTGCATCAGCAAACGTTACAGTTACGGTGACACTTCAGACTGGCATTTTTTGTTGTCTCAACAGCGTGTCCTCAAGGCACCTTCGGCACAGACTGCCAGTCAAACTGCACGTGCAACGCTGAACACACAGCGTCATGTGACCACGTGTCCGGCTCGTGCATCTGTAAACCTGGTTGGCAGGGTGCCACGTGCTCTGATGACGTCAATGAGTGCCAGAGCAGTCCGTGTGGAGACCACGGCATCTGCAGCAACACTGAGGGCAGCCATCTTTGTTCATGTGACACCGGTTACACCAAAAACATTGATGGAGTCTGCAGAGGTAATCACACAGGGAATGTACTGAAAAATTAACGGTCACCAACAGCAGTGAGCCTGTTTCTGTTTCAGACAGCAGTCACTCTATCTCTGTATCTGGCTGCAGTGAGTGTGTCTCCTAAGTTTGGGAGCAATGAGTTATAATCGTCACTTTTCCTATGATCCCGGTTGAGTCTCTCGCTATTTTTGACAGCAGTTATTCTGTGTATTAGTTTTGACAACAGTGAATCTGTTTTTGACAGAAGTTTGCTTGTCTTTTTTTTGGACAACAGTGCAGGAGTCTGTTTCTGACGTGTTGTAAGTCTGTTTCTGTTTTGTTTTTCTTCTGACGACAGTGTCTGTTTCCGACAGAAGTGTCTGTATTTCTAAAAAGAGTGTCTGTTTCCGACAGCAGTGTCTGTTATTTTGACAACATTGTTTGTTGCATACATCAGTCGGTGTCTGTCTGCAGCTTGTCCTGAGGGCACTTTCGGTGACGGCTGCACACAGACCTGTGACTGTCCCGGTCAGCACGTGCAGTCATGTGACCACGTGGATGGTACGTGCCGTTGCCAGGCAGGCTGGGAAGGCAGTTCCTGTGACGACGACGTAGACGAGTGTGCTTCTGACAACATGAACGACTGTTCTGACACAGATCACACTGTGTGTCAGAATACTGTCGGGGGATTCACGTGTGTGTGTCAGGAAGGCTACAAAAAGGACAGCAATGATGTTTGTATTGGTAGGTTCTAAAGGAATAGTTATTTTCTTCTTTTTTGCGACAAAATCGCAATTAAAACAGAAAGAAGTTAAAAAAAGCAACAAATGCAACACAACTATTTTAATTACAAAAATGGAGCAGTCAGAATTATACATCTAAAGGCCCCTGTCCTGCTTCGGTATCCATGTGTGATTCACAAGCAAACCAAATCACAAGCAAACACCAGAAACCAGTTGGACACTTTGTGCTCGGTTCAGCTTAACAAGTGCGACCATTTATATCAAGAATACATATTTGTCCTCTGTAAGCATAGGCAATTTGAATTACCGTTACGAAGCAATATAAATAAACATAAATAATAGTATACTGCATTGACTATGAATCTATGACTCTCTCTCTGTCACTTGCTCACTCTTTTTCTGTCGCTGTCTGTCGGTCTATCTCTCGTTGTGTGTGTGTGTGTGGGGGGGGGGGGGGGGGAGGAGGGGGTGTACTGAATGAACAGTTTCAACGTGTCACTGTGTTCATTTCAGCGGTGTCACGATTACCGTTCACAGTCGTCATCCTCGTGACTTTGCCAACCGCTGACCTGACCTCGGAGCCGTCACACTCCACCATCCGACGAGAAGTGCAGGACTTGGTGGGTACAAGGTGTTCATCAAGGCTGTGCTTAACTGCGCATGTGGAGATGATTGAAATAGCAAAGTAAATGATGATAATAAAATAGATAGGTCCGTTCACGTTAGTGTTTTTCAAATCAGAGCACGGTGGTGATGAAAATGTTCAGACCAGCAATCTGTGGACAACGCTTAATTTTTAAATTTCACCCTGCTATTTATAGTCCTGTGCTGATCAGATGCTTATCGTACGGTATTCATATACACTGATAACGGTAGTACTGGCTCTGATGGGAAAGGAAGATAGAGCGAGCGAGAGACGGACAGAACACAGAGAGAGAACGAACGAACGAACGATTTTTTTAATTAACGAAGGTAAAGGAATAAGTACAATATACTTTTTTTCCCATCCAGCCCTCGGGCAAAAACAAAAAACAACAACAACAACAAAAACAATCGAAAACTAAATAATTAAAAACTCAAAAACTCATATTAACTTTTGAGAGAGAGAGAGAGAGAGAGAGAGAGAGAGAGAGAGAGAGAGAGAGAGAGAGAGAGAGAGAGAGTTTCAAGGTATATATAAAGTCTAACAACGCCACCTGCTCGGTTTTAATATTATGATGTGATTTGTTACTGTTAATAGTTGGAGCTTGGATGAATCGTGGCTGATTCCTGAAAATTATAGTTCCTGAATCATAATTATTAGCATGCGTTTTCTTTACTATTGTCTATTTCAGATTTTCTCTATGCTGAGACGTTTCGTGGAGAGTCTGATGGCCGTTGAAGTTCGTTCTCTGAGGTAGCGTCACTCGTTGAGCTCTGGAGAGAGAGAGAGAGAGAGAGAGAGAGAGAGAGAGAGAGAGAGAGAGAGAGAGAGAGAGAGAGAGAGAGAGAGAGAGTATGTGTGTGTGTGTGTGTGTGTGTGTGTGTGTGTGTGTGTGTGAGAGAGAGAGAGAGAGAGAGAGAGAGAGAGAGAGAGAGAGAGAGAGAGAGAGAGAGAGAGAGAGAGAGAGAGAGAGAGTATGTGTGTGTGTGTGTGTGTGTGTGTGTGTGTGTGTGTGTGTGTGTGTGAGAGAGAGAGAGAGAGAGAGAGAGAGAGAGAGAGAGAGAGAGAGAGAGAGAGAGAGAGAGAGAGAGAGAGAGTTCTCTCGAAAAAGTGATGATGTCGGTTACAATGAAAGCTTCAGTGTAAGTTATACAGTATTTCTGTGGAAGACAGATTATGTCTCAACTGCGGTTTGAGTCCCAGATTGGACGAATCAGTTCCAGAGCAGGCACACAGTCTGATAGTAGAGGCCGATCCGTCTGTTGATTTGATTACATAACCGACAGTATGATCGAATGGTCGATGCGTCTGTGGACGACAGAACAGCCTGTTGATTTCATTACATAACGGGCAGTATGATCGTAGGGGTCGATCTGTCTGTGGACAACAGAACCATCTGTTGATTTCATTACGTAACGGGCAGTACGACGATAGAAGTGGATTCCCTTGTGCATGGCATATCATGCAGCTTGCTGATGTCCATTCCAGAGCGGGCAGTGTGATCGTGGCAGCAGACGCCGTGGTGCCCAGTGACACTGTCCGGTCCTCTGCCGCCTCTCTGTCTGTGGCTCTGCTGGACATCACCGGACTCAATGTCACTGTAGTTGGACAGACCGGACCTGTCGGTGCTGTGGTTGGTGGTTTGACTGGTGAGTCAGAGTATAATAATTATATACGACCTGCTCCTTCGCCCGTTTTCCTGTCTGTCTGTCTGCTCTTCCGACGTTGTGTCTGTCCTTGTATGTGTCTGTCTGTCATTCCGTACTTATATTTGTCTAACCTTACGCGGTTGTAGTTGTCTGTCTCTCATTCCGTCCTTGTACTTGTCTTTCATTTTGTCGTTGTATTTGTCAGTCTATCATTCCGTCGTTGTGCTAGTTTGCTTATCATTCCACCCTTGTATTTGTCTATCATTCCGTCGTTGTACTAGTCTGTCTATCATTCCGTCGCTGTACTAGTCTGTCTATCATTCCGTCGCTGTACTAGTCTGTCTATCATTCCGTCGTTGTACTAGTCTATCATTCCGTCGCTGTACTAGTCTATCATTCCGTCGCTGTACTAGTCTGTCTATCATTCCGTCGCTGTACTAGTCTGTCTATCATTCCGTCGTTGTACTAGTCTATCATTCCGTCGCTGTACTAGTCTATCACTCCGTCGCTGTACTAGTCTATCATTCCGTCGCTGTACTAGTCTGTCTGTCAGTCATTCTGCCGTGGTATTTGTCTGTCCGTCAGAAATCTGTTGGCATAACGCCACTACAGCTATGTTTGGTACAATGGCTAGTGTAGTGAGTGCTTATAGTCTAGCTCTGTCTTTGTCTCTGCCTGTCTGCCTCTCACCTTTTGTCTCTCACACTCTGTCTGCTATTATTTCTCGAGCAGACTCACTGCGCTGTTGTCGCATGCGTCTCTTAATGACTGACTGTTGTCTTCCCTAGCGCCTTTTTGAATATACACCGAAGAGGTGTATTTGCAGCGTCTGAAACTGCTGCAGTCTCGTCGCACGTTCTGTGCCTCCATACAGCCATGCACCAGTGCACGGTGTCACTTCTCATTCTAAGCTACATAAGTATCTGTAACCTGCCACCTGCACTTTTGGCAGAATGACAGTATTTTTTTACATACAGCTGCGGTAACACGGCGGTGGAACGCATACCGACATAAGAGCCACCACAGAAAGTGGACCCCGGAGAAGAAAATTCTCCCGACCTTTCGATCACGAGTCTGGCGCTCTATCTGTGCTCCCCTCTTTCCTGATGTAAAGTAGCAAAGTGAGTTTGATGTTTGTCCTGAGAGTAACAGTACCGAATGACCAAGCAGTACTTGTGTTTCAGTGAGTGCCAACACCACTGTGTGCGACGTGTTCACAAACTACGTGACCTGTGAGGACTCCCAGACGTGCCAGGTGATGAACAACGTCCCTGAATGCAGGTGAGGGCCGACAGTTTGTGACCGTTGTCGGTTGGTTAAACCCCTTTAACGCCAAGTTGTCTTGAGCATAGCTCTGGCGGGGCCCGACAAGATCCCAGGAGGTGGGGAGGAGGGGGGAAGGGGGAAGAGGAGGAGGTAGAACTACAGGCCTACCTAACGCTACGCTGTCACCACCAGAATAAGTGTACTTTGAGATGGGCATGCAGCAAGGAGAGCCAGTTTAATGATACACTGACTGTGAGGAGCAAGGTCACAAGACAGTGTCCACAGACTACAACTTTTGAAGAGAGACGTGAGAGGAAGCGGAACCGAACCAAGGTTGTTCTGTTACCAGCCTTTAACGACTTACCTACCGCTAGGCCAAACGGTACTAGTTCGACGGTTTATGAATGACTAGAAAACAATTATGAAACAGTAGTACGGAGTCGTAGTCTCCGTTTTTAAACTTTACTGTTATGGTGGCATCGATTTTTTATTATTTATTTTTTAATCTGTTTTATTATTTACTTTTTAATCTGTGTTCGTTTTGGCCTTTGTTTCAGAGAAAAAGACAAAGATCAAGTTCTCGGCGATGGTAAGACAAAGACACTTATAGCTACTTGTTAATCGTGTGATGGCGGATTAAATTATGTCTTTTTTACTGCGTGTACGCGCGCGCGTATATGTTTGAGTGGATATGTGCGTGTGTGCATGCGTGCGTGCGTGCGTGCGTGCGCGTGAAACCTCGATGATCAGGTACCTGGTCTTATATAATTTCTGATAATCTGAGATGAAGACGCGTGTGTTCAATGGCTGTTGTTGCTGTCAAGTGCATAATGGAAGCTATTTTGTAACACATGTTTGTGCGTGATCTGGCAACGCAATCTGGATTCACTTTGAGGAAACTACATGCTTGGAATTATTACATAGAACTTTATAGCTTAATGCTGGGCGCGCGCGGAGTGATACGCTAGTACAAAATATAAACACTGAATTATTGCTATAAAGATCTTTGCCTTTTTGTTTGCAATGTTTATTTCTTGTTGGTGAATTGCATCGTTTCGGTTCGCAGTTTATCGAAGTTTTATTTACCCGTATACTTGGTACATAACTACTTAGTAACAATGAGTGTGTGACATAATACGTAGAGAAGGCTACTCTATAGTGATATGTCACATTTTGTTCAACTGAGTGGAAGAAGAAATTTTACTTTTACTCTCTCTACTTCTGTGTTTTGCCCATTTTGCTGTATTCCAATGTCACAGTCTTTTTTTTTTTCACAGAGAAACTGCTGGCACTAGTCATCGGGTTGGCTGTCGGTATACCTTGTTTCATCGTCATCGTCTGCATCGTCGTTGTTCTCTGCTATCGGCATTCAAAGAGTAAACGGCGAATTAATTATGAAGAAAACAACCTGAACAGTCGGTAAGCGATGGCGGTGTAAATATATATACTCAAAGTCAACAGTTAAGCAATTGTTTTTATAACAACACACAGATGTTCAAACCTCATTAAAAAAATAATTAAATCACAAAACCTCTGCAGAAGGAAAAGCTTATTCACTGGTCTACCTCCACTCAACATGCCATCCCTCCGGCATTCAGTTCGCCCTGATATAAGGTACTGGCTGACTAGGCATAATACATCAAGTTACTTACCCTCCATTCAAGGTGCAGTCACTTTCACGCGTACTCTACATAACGCTGCGGACACGTGACAAAAAGTGCCCAATATGTGTAACAATTACCACTTTCGCCAGTGTTCCGTACGATTGAACTTATGTTGAAGAGGCGTTAAACTGATGCTACCGGATAGTAAAATCATGGCTTAAATCAACATGCATCTGCTAGAAAGTTTCAAGATTTAGCTTACAGCCGGCAGGCTCTTTGCCAAGTATACAGACAAACAGCTGGAGAATGTCAAAGATAGCCACACAAGTGGTTGTCCACAGTGTCAATGGTTTTACAAATCATCATCGACTTTCTGAATAGTTATCCGACTTTATTTGGTTAGAATATGAAACGTGTTTGACTCCTTACTTTTTAAAGTCGCTTAGCATTTTCGCTTGAGTATAGCAACGGACCTGGTGACGATCGATGCGCGACAGGCAATTTGCTTATGCATGCAGCTAAAGATGGCCTAATGACTAAGAGCGCGAGAGGGCAGAGAAAGAGGTGACGGCACAGATAGTGGTGCTGGCAACAAAAAGAGGGAGGGGTGGAATGGAAGAAAAAAAGAAGAAGAAAAAAAGGGGGGGTGGGGGTGGGGGGAGTAGGGGAGGGTGCGGATAGAGGGGAAGAAGGGGGTGGGGGTGGTAGGGGTGCAGGCGAAGAAGGAAGAGGAAACGCTTTAAGTCATTGGGGCCGTAAACTTCGTTCAACAAACGGTAGCTTTGCTTGAATTAAAAAAGAAAAAAGCTAATGAGATTTGTAAACCTAATGTTGCTTATTTCGGATCGAGGCTGTGTACATACTGAATGTGATTTGTTTCTCGTGTCTCGGTTCTCGTGACGCGGTTATATGCGTTATGTGTTTGGCTGTGGTAGGCCTAATACGCCACTCAGTTTTTATTGGCTTGGTTTCTTCTGATTCTTTTAGGATATTTTTGTTTGTTTGTTGCTCTTGTTGCTGTTTTTTGTTTTTGTTTTGTTTGTTTTGTTCATTTACTGTTATTTTGTTATTATTGTTACTCTGTCCATTGTTTTTCTCTGTGTTCACAGTGACGTCTACAAATTCAGCGACCAGCACCCACTGGATACCCCAGAGGGCAAACGAAACCTGGCGTTTTCTCACGCTTCTTGAATGCTTGGACAGCAGTGATACTCGTGTCTTCAGTGATATAGGATCTGACAGTTTTAAAGTCAAGTCTTTAATCATCCTTCAGAGGGCAATTCAGCCAAGGCTCTTTTTATATATATATATTTTTTAAACATGTAAAGAGAACATCAGAGCAACGTCAAAGGCATTTAAACTGATAATAATAAACAAACATACTGATTAAAAAGAAAGGAAAAAAGAAAAGAGTGATCAAAGAAAATGCACAATACAAATTAGCACAGTAGAAAACATATTCATCTAGCCGAACTCCCCAGACACCCACACACATACATACAAACCCACACCCACGCACATACCCCTCACCCAACTTATACATACACACACCACTAGCTATTATCATCGACGAGACACACTCGCACACTGCACATTACTCAATCCTAATCAGACAGCTACCCTGGTAAAAAACAAACATACAAAATGGTTAACTGACATTTCAGATGGCTTATCATGCCCTGTTGTGGAGTCGTAATGCAGTGGGGTACAAACACGTTTCCTCTTCTGTTAGTTTTGTGAGCCAGTGATCTGAACCGGCGCCCATGGGGCAAGCGTTCCAACTCCCCGTACACGGCATGCTCAGGGTCCCTTAAAATAGATTCCACTTTGTGTAAAATCTGTTCGTCACAGAACAACAGTAAAGTCCTAATTTGAGCACATATTCAGAACAACAGTAAAGTCCTAATCTGAGCACATATTATTTTGAAGCTAAAATTCACAATTCTCTGTAATGAGTTTCTTTACTTAGTGTTAAGGTTATAAAAGCAGCAAATGAAAGAAAAGGTCCAAACGTTATCAATAAAAGAGTTATAAAACAGCTTAAAAATAGTTGGATCAATGTGAGTTTTGTAGTTGCTGTTGTGAAATTGTAACGGTCATTGTTCATGTTGTCGTCTTTCGCTCAACATTCTGCTGGCGAAGGTTTACTTAGTTTGGTTCACACCATGCTGGTATTTCTAATTTCTAAATTAACCACTGAGAATAAAAGCTGTCACTTGCATGAGCAGCAATCGTTCTCTTTTGTAAATGTATGGGACCGTGTCTCTTCACGGCTGTCTACCTGTCGTGCGATACCGCGGACGCAGAAATTAGGTTTAACTGTGTTGAGAATGCATACTGGTCAGAGTTTCCCTCTGTTATTTCAGAGGTAGCTGTAATGTATCTCTGCGACCTTTTATCAACGACAAACGATCTTCCAAACCCTGTGCATTGACAAATACTGTGACATTTGCTGAACACGTGCATCTGGGTCCGTGGTTTCTCTCTCTCTCTCTCTCTCTCTCTCTCTCTCTCTCTCTCTCTCTCTCTCTCTCTCTCTCTCTCTCTCTCTCTCTCTCTCTCTCTCTCTCTCTCTCACACACACACACACACACACACACACACACACACACACACACACACACACACACACACACACACTGTACGTCATGCATTTCTTTGCCGCGGTTTGATAAAAAACAAAACAAAACAAAAAACACAAAAAACGATCTTGTTCACATTCAAAACCAGAATGCATTTTAGTAGGAAAATGCAAAACGACATGAGAACTGTTGGCACGGGTGCTATCAATGCTGTCAGCTGCCTGTGTCAGAGGTCAACAGCTGTGTGAAAGTCGAGGTGGACGTCCTGGTTCGATCCCCGTCCCTAACACTCCGTACAGTCCTTATGGACGTAAAGCAACAGTGAGCGCAGCCTGCAGCGGACAGATCGACAGCTAACCGCCAGCTAGAATTCATTATCATCCTTCTCATTATTTTCAGTAAGGACTCGCGAACAGTAAAAACAACGTTTTGGCCAAAAACTAGCATCTTGTTTTGTTCCGTCCCTAAAAGAAGACAACCCAAAAGACATTCTTTCTTCTGTCCTTTGCGAGCTTTTAATTTAAGAAAAGCGAGAAAATGTTCAGAGCAAAGTAACTAGCAACCACCTTTGTGTCAGAACTGTCATCCTTTGTTTGACAGGTGATGCGTACGTGTAGCCTATATTTTTTTCCGGAGTTAATGGTATCAGTATCCCCTCTATCGTTAGTGAGCGAGTGGTCAAATTACATTTTGTTTGCGCTCTAGTTCTCTTTACTGCGAAGAGGGTGGTACAAAAAAATAAAAATGCCTGAAACACTAGTGCAATCGATATGTGCCTCAGTTACTTCCTAAACAGAAAATGCTTTCTCCAACTATGTTTCTACCAAGGATTTTTTTTTTTTATGAGAAAGCAAGACCAGATCCACGACTTTTTTTCATTTTTTTTTTCCTCCAAAAAATGACCAGTGTGTAACCAGCTAGCGTCATCTCAGCTTTCTGCGCTTCATCATCTTGTTCTCTCAACCACGTTTCAGTAAGTAGCAGAATGTCAGTTTCATGGTCTGTGACTAGATTGTTCAGTTGGGATACAATAACTGTACCAACACGATCAGTCGTGTAGGTAGACCACCTGCAGAGTGCGAGATTGGGAAAGGTGTGAGCTAGATCACGTCGCCTCCAGGACCCGTGTCAATCGGAATCAAGTTACGGCAAGAAGAAAGCGTAGTTGTCTTGCTGCTGGAATGATGAGCCAGAGCTTTGACTCCGACAGTTGCTTTCTTATTTCCGTGTCTTTCTTTTTTCTTTTTTTTTTCTTTTTTTATCTTTCGTTGTTGCCGTTGTTGTTGTTTTTGCCACAGAGTTAACAATAACAATATACTTGATTCATCCCAGCGGGATATTAAAGCTGTCGTTCGATCGCACAACGAAGAACATATCTCAATAATTTTAAGTCATGAAACACACTCACACATACACACTCTTAGATATGCGCCCCCTTTCTCTCAATATGTATACACTAATAGGAATAGTGTAGCCTACCAGCATGATTGCGCCAATGTTTCTACAAGTATAGTTTCCCGTTTTTTGAGTCTGACATTTACCCGTTTGAGTTTGACATTTACCCATCCAGTATGACTGTCCGAATCTCGTGAGTCACTGGGACACGCGAACTTGATTATCTCTTGTTCCTGGTCGGGGAACATTTTGTTATCGGTTTTCTCGAGACAGTCAATACTGCGTTGCAGGTCTGCACGTGCACCTCCGATAAAAGAGAGTGTGGGGACTTCTTTAAAATAAAATGTAGCGATTTACAACAGGCCCTTGCAATAACAACACTTCGTGGAAGCCATTATCGTGCTTTGTATTTACTGGCTCAGATCGGCAGCAGAAAGGTTAGCATAGTTAAAGCGATATGAAATTGTACAATGCGATGTATAGAGATTGCACAATTGGTTTGAGCGGCTTTCAGATCAATCTTCTGTGAAAACGATTTTACATCGTGCAGGTAAATGTAGGCCTACAGAGGGGAGGTGGGCTGGTGTGCGCGCGCGCGCGCGCGCGCGCGTGTGTGTGTGTGTGTGTGTTGTGTGTGTGTGTGTGTGTGTGTGTGTGTGAGAGAGAGAGAGAGAGAGAGAGAGAGAGAGAGAGACAGAGACAGAGACAGAGACAGAGACAGACAGACAGACAGACAGACAGACAGACAGACAGAGACAGACAGACAGAGACAGAGACAGACAGAGACAGAGACAGACAGAGACAGACAGAGACAGACAGACAGAGACAGAGACACAGAGAGAGAGAGAGAGACAGACAGACATATAGACAGAGATAGAGACAGAGACACAGACAGAGAGAGAGAGACAGACAAAATAGCTTTGAAAAAATTAAGTTCTACAACATGGTCTCTCGCACAGTATGTACATTCCAAACACACACACACACACACACACACACACACACACACACACACACACACACACACACACACACACACACACACACACACACACACACACACACTCACACACACACACACACACACACACACACACACACACACACACACACACACACACACACACACGTTTTCATTGCCCGCCAAAATCTTGTCTCGTCTAGAGTTAGTTAATTGTTCGTTCTTTCCTTTTACCTGCACTTAAACTAGTCCTGACTGAAAAGATAAAGAAGAGGCAAAAAATCAATAATTTAAACACGAACGGGTTACACTGAATTATCTGTGCGCCGATCGAGTCATCTCAATGAATTTACATTCAAGGCATACACCAGTTGAGGACCTGTGCTTACGACAACATTGACAACCCCTGTGAGAGCACATTCGTGATACAGTGTAAACACTGACAAGATGATGATAGCAAACAAACTCCACAACCCTAAATAAGACTCCTGTAGTGCACTAATGTAGATAAAGGAAAATTAAAGTGTTGTAAGTGAGCTTGACCTTTGGTTGAGACTCACAGCACTTAAAAGGGAAAACAAATGATAAACAAATACCCCCCTCTCCATCCCCCTCCCCACGCCGCACCCCACCACAAGTGTTAGTGACGGAAATTTAAAAGCGGCCAGCACAGTCATAGGCTCTTTTTCTGAAGTTCAAAACGACACAGAAGATGTAGCCTAATGATATTTAGAAGAACCTGATCGCATCACACAGAGTTACCAGAATGAATATTTTCGAGACGATATGACATCCCGCGTGTGTTTTGAAGATTGACTGGTGTCTCGTGCGTTATGAAACTTACAGTCTGTGGGGAATGTACATCACTGAAGTTTGATATCAACTCAACTTTGACGTTTTTTCCCCCCACTCTATTTTTGTTTGTGTTCACTTCAGACCACACGGGTTAAAGAAATAAATCTCAACACGTGAGACGAACAGGTTGGAGCTGCCGGTTTTGGCAGAAGCTTTGGGCTGGTTGTTGGGCTGCAAAGGACAGTCTGAACACACGGACTCGCGCTGCGTGGATACACCTACCAACACGTACACGCCCAAAAATAGCCATCCCCAACCTCCCACATCCACTCGCGCCAAACCACTTATAGGCGTATGACAGAGATCAGTTCGCAAGCCACAAAGCTACAACACGCCGTGCAGTAGTCAACGGTCACCAACAACAATTAAAGTTACTGAAACAAAAGCTGAACCCGTAAACAACACACACATACACACACACGCACGCACGCACGCACGCACGCACGCACGCACGCACGCACGCACGCACGCACACACACGTATGCACCCACGCAGATACACACATCCGCACTCGCAGACATATCGGTGATATGTGAGACGGCTAGAAATTGAGTGAGTATGTCTAATCTTTAGTGGCAGCATTTTCTGTTGGCACCTACACCGAAACAGTCACACATCTATTACTCACGCGCGCGTAGAAAAGAACAGCACGGACAAGCCCAGAAAAAGCATACTATACATGCAGTCGCCAAATAGTTTGCCGTCAGCAATGACAGAAGGTCCGAGTATGGCATGACGATTTTATCTCTTATCTACAGCAGTCTGTGCTCTAGCAGGCCTGTTCGTGATCTATCCAATCTGATTGCCAGGACTTGCGCATGGTGTCGAATCACACTGTTACCCATCCCGGAAGATGTGGGAAAAGACCGTCCACAAATAACCAGTATAAAAACACGGATCGTGGTCAGTTTTGCCACAACTCATTTTTGGCTCCTGCGGGTTGAGGAAGAATCATGGGAATGAAAAGAAGTAAGTACATATATTTAAATACATAATCTTATGCGAGCGTAATGGCAAGCGAGCGTCTGTGCTTTTTAAAGTACGATGTATTCGTTATCAGCGCAGTTGAATGCTGTGTAGTATAGTATCATTGATGGTAGCTGCCACAACTACGGTATTTGTCGCGACAAACTTACGTTTTGTCCCGAGAAACACGTGAAAACGCCAACTTGTTAAATTCTTTAGTGGTATTCTTGTCGTTTATAAATTAATGTACCTATCGCCTTTTGCATCAGGCATTTTGAACTCGTTAGAAAGGACGTAATTAATTTATTATGAAAACGATGTGGCCGCTCTGTAATAGCCGGGTAGCAGCTAGCCTACGCTGCACAGATAAATAAATGAAAATAAAACAAAGAGATTTTAAGTACTGATATCCGAGCGGGCGGTCGGAAATTCCTGGGACATTTTAAACGACAATCTGGGTCACATGTAAGTTCAGAATCAACCAGAATCATATTAAGCGAATAATGCCAAAATTTGCAACAAAAATTGAGTTTTATCACATTAATTTTGTGTCTTTCAGTAGTTTCAGCATGCGCATGCTCTGTGGATGTTTAACTTAGACATAGTTTCCGAGTAACGACATGCACGCTTCCTTAGTGCTGATGTCTGCAAAACAGTCGATTGTGTACTGACGACTCACATTTTACAGACTGTGCACTTTTGTGTGTGCAGATTTTGGCTTCATTCGCCAACGTGAACGTGTTTGATTGATTTTAATTATATGTGGAACCCAAAATGTCCAATGTCCCAGGAATATCTGACCGTCTCCTTGTTTATTACCAAAGTTTCAATATGTATGTATATGACATCAGGAAAACTTGCTCACATAAGCGGAAAAAATTGGTAACACGTATGAGTACAGTGCGCCGGCATTGCTCTTATGCGACTGGTCTCCCTTCCACACTAGTTTGAAATGGCCAACGCCGCAAATAACGGGTTGTTTACAGTAATTTGATGAAGTAAACAATAAGAAGATGTCAGCAAATTAACGCTCTCAGACTAAATATACATTATATGAGTGTCCCAGTAAAACACTACAAATGCTGGTTAGAAACAAGAGCTGGAAATGGCCGACACAGCAGACGATGTTACGAACGAACGAACGAACGAATTTTTTTATTAACGAGGGTAAAGGAATAAGTACAATACTTTTTTTCATCCAGCCCTCGGGGAAAACAAAATCAACAAAAACAATCGAAAACAAAATAATTATCAACTCAAAAACTCATATTAACTATTGAGAGAGAGAGAGAGAGAGAGAGAGAGAGAGAGAGAGAGAGAGAGAGAGAGAGAGAGAGAGAGAGAGAGAGAGAGAGAGAGAGAGAGAGAGAGAGACAGAGACAGAGACAGAGACAGAGACACAGAGAGAGACAGAGAGAGAGACAGAGACAGAGAGACAGAGAGACAGAGACAGACAGACAGACAGACAGACAGTAAAATGAAAAGCATGCATGTATGCATAATATATATTTCTAACACACAATTATTCACAAATATAAATGTTCAAATCATGTTTAAAAAAGAGAGAGAGAGAGAGAGAGAGAGAGAGAGAGAGAGAGAGAGAGAGAGAGAGAGAGAGAGAGAGAGAGAGAGAGAGAGCAGAGGAAAGGCCCACAAAGTGACAGAGAGAGCAGAGGAAAGGCCCACAGAGTGACAAGGACAGTATATCAAAGGCCCACAGAGTTACAGAGAGAGCAGAGGGAAAGGCCAACAGAGTGACAGAGAGAGCAGAGGGAAAGGCCCACAGAGTGACAGAGAGTACAGGGAAAGGCCCACAGAGCGACAGAGAGAGCAGATGAAAGGCCCACAGAGTGACAGAGAGAGCAGAGGAAAGGCCCACAGAGTGACAGAGAGAGCGGAGGGAAAGGCCCACAGAGTGACAGAGAGAGCGGAAGGAAAGGCCCACAGAGTGACAGAGAGAGCGGAGGAAAG